>JBCNJP010000007.1:126078116-126175055 GCA_039602395.1 Deinandra increscens subsp. villosa
AACCATATAAAAAAGGACTTCATGACCAAGCATCTCCAGTATCTATTTGACGTCTTCTAGTTTTTGACGAGCATTTTATGCCAGATTGGGTTTACCGTGGTGCATTCTTCGTCCTTGCTCAATCTTGTTCCGAGTTCCATAGGACACTTCGTTGTATTGCAATACAACATCATGGCTTTCTTCAAGATTCTTTTTGTATAAGCGTCTTCGTTGGAGTTTGATCCAGTTATTCGGATCAACATGATCAAACTTGATTCCTGGTTCTTCTAATCAAAACAGTAGCTGCTTCGGAGAACAGATCGGAGATCGTTGGCTTCTTCTTCGATCATGGGGGCAAATAAATCACGACTTCATTCGACCCTAGATCTTCTTGACAGAATGAACAACCATATATCACTTTCTAGATGGCTATTGTTCAAATAGTTTTCTTGTGGATCTTGGTATCAATTTCGGGTTTCTTGAATTTGTTCTTGATTTCACCAAGCCCTCGTACCAATTGTTGGATTTGAGAGAAAATTATAAACCAAAAAAAAACTTTTGATTTAACAAAATAGGATAATTTACAATTACTACTTAAAACCCTATTTATACTAATTAAAATTTTTGAAAAACAGACAAATAACCTACTTAAACTAGAAAACCAAATTATCAGTTAAATAATCCAAAATCAATCTACCTAAAATCTATACTAGTTAACCCATAACTATATAATATTTACAAGATTAGTATAACAGTTACCAAATCCCTTACATCTTATCACATTTAACATCAACATTGTCTATAAATTTTAGATTCGGTAAACCACTCCACCTTGCTAACCTTTTTAAAGTGAGAGAGTCACCACTTATCTTATTATCTCTATTCATATTCTCATTCGTTCGCTTATGTATTAGCTTAGATTTTTTTCCATTCTCTTAGGATGCGGGTATGGTCCAAAATGAAGCCTTAGGCTTCAAAAATCTTTACCCAATAGGATTATGACTCATCAAATTTGACACGAGAGAGAAATTTGAAGCCTAAAGCTTATTTTTTAGGTGGCATGGTTTTAAATGAAGCCTTAGGCTTCAAATTAAAATACTTTTTATTTAAACTAATTTTTTTATTAATCATATTTAATTTTTTTTAAACATTTTCTTTTCTAATTCAAACTAATGTATAACTATTAACTTAAAATAACATATTCATTAAAATTAAAAAACACTTACACATTCTTAAAAACTAAAACAAGCTTCAAATATAAAAAAATATATATACACATTTCTTCAAATAAAACAACCTAAAATGATGGTGGTTATTTGATGAATATTAATGGATTTGTGAAGAATGTGAAGGGTATGAATCAGGTTGAGGTCCGTATTGACTCGCTAGTAAATCAAGAAAATATCGTTGATGATAAAAACCTAGTTGTAATTGTGGTGGGGGTGGAGGTGCTTGTGTATAAAAAATCGGTTGTTCGGATACAAATGGTTGTGATGTCGGTTGTGTAGAAGGTGTAGAAGATTGACCGGTTGTTCGTACCATCGGTCTAAACTTTCGGGTAGAGGCGGGTGATTTTTTCTTTCTTGAATTCATGGTAAAGAAGTAGTATATAGATGGGATAGAAATAAGGTAGAAATGGGGTGAAAGTTATGATTGAATGAGGGTATATTTATAGGGAAAGGGGAATAAAGAAAAAAAAATAAATTGCTAGTAGCCAACGACTACTAGCCATTGACGGTCGAAAACAACTAACTGTCAGAAGGTCTCGGTTTCGTGCAGATTGTAGAAGTCGTAAGGCTTTAAAATTAAAGCCGAATGGAGGTAGCCGAACAAGAAGGAATGGAAGCCGGTGAATCCGCTTGAAGTCTACAAAGCCGAAGGATGGGTAGCCGAAGGCATACCCCCACCCTTACTAACTCTCATTCGATGGTAGTAGTTCGATGACGTATGTCATAAAAAAGAAGTTAAATAGTGGGTGACACATAACTTACGATGTTGACTACATGTCATCAACGACGTTGATTCTTAACTTAGCTTGTTTCTTCTATCTAGAACTTAAATGATATACTCTAATAAAAAAAGAATTATAAGCTTAAATCCATTAAAGGCCATTGATGTGACTCAAACACAACGTTTCAACTACTAATCAACATCTTGTAAGATGCGTTTTGCATTTAACATGATAAAAGAAAAAGAAATAGCATCTATATTTAAATCTAACTAGTATAGTAAGGTATGTGCGTGATACGGTGGAAAAAATAACACATACTGATAAAACATTTCAAAAACTAATGATAAAGTATTATAAAGATTTAAAAGTTTAATACAATTTTATATTCATGTAAAATAAAAATAAGTTTCAAATTTTAGTTAAATATTGTTACATAATTACATCTCAAATTAATTTCGCTATTAATTGTCTATTTATTTACTTTTTTTGTCATAACATATGACCATTTTAATATCTTAAAATCTTAATTTTTTTTAGTAAAGGACAAGTTTGTACATTTCAATTCTATTATAATATAGTATAGATTATATATACATCTACATGAATGAATCAAACAAATGTTGATTTCCGTGTGAAGGGAATGAAGGCCAGGGTAAGAGACACATGGCTTTGTAAGTTTTTCACTGAGGAGTCTTTATGTCGTTATATAGTTTTTTTCCCAGCTGCTTTACATGAATTCTTTTGTTCCGTAATTATAATGGACCCGTTCGTAAATTCATATATTGAATCAAATCAAATTTGTTTGTTGATTTCGAACATTCAAATATGGAACTAAAGTGAAACTATTAAAGTTTAGAATAGTGAGTTTCAAAACGTTCAAATAGATAATGTTGTCTTGTATGTTTACGTTTACTGTTTACGTTATTTTTTATGTTAGAGAGGTTATATTATGATTTAAGTCAGTATATGTTGGTAGTATGGTAGTTTCTTGTTTCTGCGTGAAACTTACATGTGTTTATCAATAGATGCATAATTATATATAACGATGATATAGTAATCTAATGGAATTAGAAGGTGGGTGTTTAAGAAAATCAATATTTAAAAACAAAATGTGTGTAATTACAAGACATGTTTGTGTTATTTTTATAATATATTCATATTGGGTTGTTAAGTTTGGTATTTTATTGACTTAGCGTTATTTAAATGTATGTTAGGTGATATTGTATTTTTAAATATATTATTTTTGCGTGAATATATTTGTGTTTGATAAATGAATGTGTGATTAAGTTATAGAGTTGACATGTAAGAGTAACTTAAGTTGATGTAATTTTTGGTGCGTGATTAAGAAATCATTTGCGTTATTATATAACAAAACGCGTAATTAGGTTAATGTACTTGCACGATTTTTGATCTTTACTTTACAGGTTTGTTAATTTGTTTATGATACCGAGTTAGTGTAATTTTTATGAAAATTTGTTGATATTTAACAACGTAATTAAATATGTTCCTGTGTTGCATGTGACGTGAGGAAGGGGATAGGAGATCATTTGCATTAAACTTAAAATTTGTTATTATAAGATTACAAAAGAAGCTACTCATAGGTTGTTAAAAAAAAATTAAATTAACAGTCTAACAGATGCATCAATGGCCTTAAGTATCTTTGCAATTGTTTGCATTTGTTCTAGGTCAGTTTTGTTCGTGTATATCATCATGAACAAAACGACATTTCGACGGTTCAAGTCTTGGTTTTGTCGATTTCCTTTTCACAACTTGTTTTATGACACTTTTAACATACAAAATATTTTGTAAAGATGAATCATGATATTTTCAAGTTCTACCATTTTTCCAACACAAAACTTAGTTCACGAAAACTAGGGTTTTTGTGTCGGTTTTCCATAACTCGGGTTTTTCAATCACAACTTTAGCTTCCAATTTGTTCAACAATCATAAAACATAATTTATTTTATGATTCAAAGTCTTTTGGATATGTTTGACATGTCACTTAAAATCAAAATCCAAAAATTAGGGTTTTCTCAACTTCTTTTCAAGCTCTAAGCATATGCTAACACTAAATACAACACAAGTGACTCCACAAAACATGTTGGTAAATAGTTTAAGTAAGTTCTTACTAGATCTAGACATGTTATGGTTCAAGTTTTCAATATTCGCCATAAATACTTGGATTTCACAAGATTTAAACAAGATGAACCAAATCATTCAAACTTTTTTCCACATCTTTTAATAAAATAGCATTTCAAACATCAAAAACACTAAGTAGTAACATGGATCACGAAAATGCTTCAAGAAAGCAAGAATCTAGTTACCAAAGTTTAGTATTTGTCAACATGTTTTAGGGTTTTGTACTTGGAATCCTCAAGACTTGAGAGAATGATTATATATTTTGAGATGTGCAAGTTATATGAACAAAACATGATAAAAACATGAACTGAAGGGAATTGTTACTCACAATGGGGTTTAGATGAACGAAAATGGAGAAAGAATGCTTGAATCTTCTTCCTTGTTGCTTGAATGTTGATCATTGAGCAACAATTCTTCAGAAAATGTGGATTTTTTATAGAGATTTGTCACATCCCAACTGATGGCGGAATGTGTCGAGGCGCGATGATTGTCCAGATGCTCATGACAACCAATAATAAGTTTCAATATACTTAAACATGCCAACTTCATTCTAGAAAATAACTTCAAAGCAAACAAACAAAATTTATTAAAATTATTAAAACTAGGTCCAGCATGTCCTAGCGTGATCACAAATAACCTTAGTTGGTATTTCCTGCAACATGTATAAGATAAACGAGTCATGAACTACAAGTAGTTAGTGAGTAAACATAGATTTGCATATAATATAGATTAAAAGCATTCGATTTATGAGTCAAGCGTTACATTCATAGGTAATGATAAAACATGTACATGAGTATAAGTGTAATTATAATGCATGAATCAAACCTTGACAATTAGGTTCCAATTACCCAATGAAAATAAAAATACATTTTCATATGTGGGTGTTGAATCAAGCATGTCGAGCGCGGGTTGTAGAAGTGCAACTGGTAAGCTTTCTTGCATCACAAAGTTAGCAATTTGTTCCCAAACCACATCCGCATCGAAATTTCATATGCCTCCATCGGGTCCAATTTGAGTTTGATTCGAACTCGGGTTATTCTTCTTCGCCTTGCAATATTAGTTCAAATGATTTCGCAAATTCAAGTTGGAATCTCCCTTGAGAAAGTTTCCACAATACTTGCACCGGGCCCTTGTGAGACCATTTTTCAACTCACACAAGTCGAAATGGCAAAACAATGACAGGTCTCTCTTCGTTGGTATGATCTTCACAATGGTATATCCGTCGTCGCCAAGCCTACTAGCATCAATGTTGACATTACTTTGGGCACTAGAACTTGTCATTTGGAATGAAAAAATTAGTGTGTTTAAGTGTTTTTGAGAGGTAGATAAGTGGGGTAATGAACCTAAGACATCATTGGGCTATATATACCATTATGGAGGGTTAAAATGTGTAAAAAACACCTCAAACGACTATAAATCCGTTGGCAACGACTACCTAACAACTCTATTTGCGGCATTAAAAGTAACGTGCACAAACTGGTTAGTAACCGGTTATGCCCAAACCGGATTGAGCATAACCGGTTACTAACCAATTTGTGCACAATATATAGGAACCAGTTCTAAATCTGGCGGTTAGGATCTGTTGGGCAACCGGTTAGTGTGAAACCGGTTTGTACCGGTTTTGGTTTTCGATCTGAACCAGTTTACAACCGAAAAACCAGTTCGTAATTTGCACCTCTACTAGTAATGTATAATATAAAAACTCACCTCAGTGACATAGGCCACTCTCTACTTAAATAAGAAGATTTTGACTATTTGCATCTTATTGTTTATGTCCGTTTGTAAAATTTAACTAAAACTCACACTTATCTTTTAAATTTGGTTATTTATTTATTTTTCTCTTTTTTCACTCGCAACTCCTTACAAAAAAAAGTTTTATACAATAGATATAAGACCATGACTATAAGCTCTTTGAAGGGCCGTTATGTGACACATAACAGTCCAGTCATAAACCCCTTGAGGGGTGCAATCATAACCCCCCCCCCCCCTATCATTATTATTATTTTTTAATAAAAAAACCTTCTATGTAAATAGTTCATCCAATCAGATTTGAGTTTGTGTGGGAAGGGAGGCGTTATCACCATCACGCGCACCCATCGGATTTTCACCCATAGCGTCCCGAGGGCCAATATGCCCGGACGCTATGAGGCGTTATACAAGACATATCACGTCCATTATACATGATCTAAGGGATGAATAATGGATCCCCAAAGATAGGGATTCCCTTCAGTTTTCCCTCAAATTTATGAATGTGGAATGAGAATGGGGATTGGGTTGGAGGAGCTTATATATAACTTCGTAGCTTTTTGGTGTATATGGAAAGCTCGTAACGCTAAAACTCATGAAGCACAAACATACTTCGGTGGAGCAACTACTTGGAGAAATCAAATATATTACTTATCTTTGGATCAAAAGTAGACCAATGCTTTCTTTGGAATGGCTAGATAGCCTAGATTGGTGTGAATTTACAAACATGTTGTTTTTTCGTTGTTTTTTCGTTGTTTTTAGGTGTTTTGTTCTCTTTTTCTGTTGTTGTTTTGTCCTCATAACATCTGACTAGTCATTTATTATAAAATCTCAGCTGTTAAAAAAATATAAAATTAGATGGAAATGCTCTTTCCCTACTGAAGTATAAATTTGTATGTGGCCACATGAATTAAGTATTAAAAGTAACCCATAATTATCCACATACATAAAATTTGAATCATATAATTTACTCTAACTTATTCTTTTTCGAATAATTTTCATGGTGTTTTATATTTTTTTTATTTTGTTGCATGTACCTTGTTTCTACGCGTGACAGAATTTCTTTATTTGGAACTAGTTTTTTATCCCCGTGTGTTACACGGGTGACTTTTTTTAAAAAAAAACTATAAATACAATCATAATTTAAGACAATTATGTATTTTTATATTTTTAGTAATTAAATAATTGGTTATTAAATAATTTAGAATGTAATAAATAAAAAATTAGAAATACAAATCACTTCCATAATTAGGAGAATTGGTGGGAAAAATTGTTAAGAATGAATGTGGTGGTGCCACATGGCAAATTGTGATGCCAAAAACTTTTCTTTTATTATATATATATATATATAGATATATAGATATAGATTTGGGTTAAATTTTACATTCATTTCTAAAAATATCCATTTCTATCAAATCATAGCTTTAATTTATTAACTTTTTCAATGTTCATGTGTCACGATTTTTCGACAATGAATATCTTCATACTTGTTTGTATTTACCAAGGACTTATTGCGAATTTGACATTTGACATTTGACATTTGAGATGTTTTTTTTGTTTATATGTGACCTTTTTCTCTTTCTTTTTTACTTGCTATTTATGTTCATTTTTAAAAAAATTCGTTCTTGTTAGTGACGATAAGAAAACATCCAAGCTACAAGTTTTAAATGCGATACCGTTTTATAAAATTCTTGAGATCAAAAGATGCAAAGATGCTTTATTTATCACCGGGTAGTTATGTAAATGATAAGTAGAAAAATAGTACGAATTAATTAAAAAGAACAATGGTCAATGCAGTAGCAATAAATGCAAAAATATTTATTTTCATAATCTCATCGTTTTTTTATTTAACGATAACTCCGGATTTAATCCTATAGAGATGATAAATCTTCCACCTGTCAATTCAATAAATGCATTACCTATCAATGATCTTAAATATGATCATTATCATGAATAACATTATCGAGTCACCTAAACGTGTTCTTCTATACTCGTCGGTATGAAGCCCCCTCCGGCCGTCCCACCCACCCTCACGCACACACACTACTCTTTACTTGGTAAGTGGTCCCCGCCAATAAATGGTGTTGTTGTGCCCGATGCCACTTGCGGTTAGCGGCTAAGGCCATCGGTAAGATTCCCCCACTTGCCCCTCCTTGTCTTGCCTCCCCATTTCAATGTGCAACAATCACAATAAGAAACTTCTAACTATTTGGAAGAGTGAAAGGGGCATTTGGTTCAATGATATGAGGATAATGGTTAGAGCCTGGGCACTTTAAGGTCTCAGGTTCGAATCTGACTCAAGGGAGTTTTCTCAAGTAGTGTTTTTCCTCCTTAATGGTATTCCTGTATGAGTCAAGTCAGGAATGTCAAATCCAGTATGGACGGTTGCAGTCTTGTCTCAGGAAAGCTCACTCAGATATTAGAGATTCGGGGATAATTCCAAACGTTGTTAAAAAATTGGTATAAGAAATTTTGAAATGAAAGACCGCCAAGCAATATGTGTTGCAATGATGGTGATGATTTTTTTAGAAGTTTACGAAGTACTATTCAATTTTTTAATTAGTATGTAATGTTTTTATTATTCACCAAAAAGACTAACTAAATCATTAAAATTATCAAATCCTATTAAAATTATCAAATCTTATACAAGTTATAGTTTCTTAATTTTAGTCTTAGTGTGACATTACTTGATGTAAAGCAACAACATACGGCCATACGGGATCACTTAGAATAAGACCAATTTTGTAAGTTTGCAAAAATTTTACACTCATTTGATAACCTCTAATTCCTTTAATGGTAGGATAGGAAGGAGTCTGAAAACTTAGACCTTTTTCTTTTTCTTTTTACTTAAATTGGTTTAAATTTACAGTCATATACAAATTGATAGTTTCAATATACCATTTTGAATCTTGATTAATTTTGCTAATTTACACATCAAATACATCACTCTCAAATTTTAAACTTGGGTCTTGCTTAAATAAGAGAATTGTGGAACAATATGAAAATGACATGTCTAATGTCTATTATAGAAATGATAATCGGCATATAACCATAACTGTTACGAATATTTAAGTGATCACTATTTAGACTAAGCGGCAGTAGGAGACAACTTACTAAGAGTCATACCTTGATATGAGCGTTGATACGTAGTTAGATGTCCATCACCGTTCGAACCACTCTGGGGTTTCTTTTTGGCTTATGTCAAGTTTTCTCCGGAACTGGACACCAAGTTGAGTGTTGGAAATGTATAAGTTGTCCTAGGAGGACGTGCAAGTAGTGAGTCTCACCTGTGTTGGAGATGATCGGATGAGTGGTATGAAAACCTCTGCCAATTATCTAAATTCACCATTAAAAAATCTGTATTTTAAGATTTATTTTGAATGAAACAAAGATTTTTAATAAATTCTAGTTTGGGATTAAAGTTAACTATCACATTGTGAACTTATAACCACTTAAATCCTAATCTATGGTTACTTTGTTTTTGTACTCTTTAATTGTGTATCTGGATTTATTATGAGTGATCCGAAGTTGGATACGAATCGGTTACCTTCGATAACAATTGTGGAAAGTAAGGATTTAAAAGTGAGGAACAATAGTATCTAAGAATCAAGATTTGGACACTTTTAGGATCAATGTGTCAAGTGGGTGAGTATGTGTGAGGTGGGGGTTTAAGATATTCTTTCTTTTTTTCAGTTTGTATAATTATGAATAAATCATACAAATAGTTATATAAAAAAATGTTTATATATACTATATTATAATACATATAATACATTTAAAAACGATAAATATATCAGTTACTTAAATAATTAAGAATTTAAAGGGGTAATATCATCTTTGTTAATTATGTTATTAAATAAAAAGCCAATGTGAGATTAGCCTATTTGGTACAGGTTTTGTCCTCTTAGTTGGAGGTCCTGGGTTCAAACCTAGACAATGTTGTATTTGGTGTAAATAAATATTTACCGTTTAAAAAAAATGTAATTAAATTAAAAAAAAGGTAACTGAATAAACAACTAATAGCGAAATTAATTTAGAGATTTAATTATGTAAGAATGTTTAACTAAATTTGAAATTCGTTTTTCATTTTATATAAATATAAACTTTTAATAATCATTTAAATCTATATGATAGTTCTAATCCTGTAAATGAACCGAACGTTTAGTGAACAGTTTGTGAATCATTCGACGAGAAGTTAATTAATAACGAAATTAATTTAGATATTTAATTATGTAAGAATGTTTAACTAAATTTGAAATTCGTTTTCAATTTACATAAATATAAACTTTTATTAAACCTTTAAATCTATATGATAGTTCTTATCATGTAAATGAACCGAAGTCAGTGAACTGTTTGTGAACCATTCGACCGGAAGTTCGTTTATGTTCGTTTATTCAATAAATGAACGAACACAAACATAATTTTATGTTCATTTAATTAAATGAACGAACATAAACACATGTCCCGCCCGTTCATTTTTGTTCGTGAACATTCATTTATTTATGTTCGCTCGTTTTCGTATGTTTAATTTTATTAATAAATAAATTATTTATAATTATAATTACTGTTACACATTTATTTTCTTTTGGGTTTCATACTTTCACCAAGTCATCTTGTTCAGTCACTTACTCTTTTTACTAACCATGAGACCATTTTTAGGGGCTCAAGCTATTTGTATAGTCACTTTACTCTTTGTACTCACCAAGTATTAGAGTTTTGTTTTTGTTTTCATGTATATAGTGTAGATTTGTATTCGTTTAAATTTGTGTTCGTTTATGTTCCTTTACGTTCATGAACTGTTCGTTTAGTCTCTAACGAACGAACATAAATGAACATATATTGATTTTATTAATGAATGAACTACGAACATAAAATATTTGTTCTGTTAATGTCCTTGTTCGTGTTCGTATAAAGTTAAATGAACAAACACAAACATGTTCATGTCGTCCAGTTCGTTTACAGGTCTAGATACTTCACCAATTCATTGTTGAAACGTTTTACCAGTGTGCGTATGTTAGTGTGTTTTGTTCTCTGCCACATCGCACAAGCACTCCACTAATGAAGTTAAAAGGATGAACGTTTAATCTTTAAAATGTCAAATTAGTGATTTCTATAAACGTTAAAGACAACAACAAACCCGGAGGCGGTGGATGAAAAAAAATAGTATTCATAAGGATCATATCCGTAAATTATCCAAGCAGAGTAGGCACCCGTGTAATTTACTCTTAACTAGATTTATTATCTGTGTCAGGGTGGATAACACGAGCACATAAAACAGATACATTTCTAAAATGTAACGTAAAAAATAAAAATACAAAGAGATTGCGTAATAAAGTTAAAATTAACAGCCAGTCATTCAATGTATCAAACTTGAGAACTACACATTATGTTACACGGCTCTACTCAATTACTCATTACACCACTAACTCTTATTTACTAAATACGTCACGTTTATGTAAAAACAAAAATAACATTAAATTACACAATAAATGTCACATGTCAACCACTTAAAAATACTTTTTTTTTGAACGGCTAAACTATTACAAACTCCTATTCTAACCCCATAAATCACCAAATAACTGTCATTGCCTGGGTTTGAACCCAGGACCTCCAGGTAGGCAAAGCCTTACCACCTCCCCCTTGACCACTAGGACAAGGGCTCATTGGCAACCACTTAAAAATACTACACGGAACAATCACCTATATGAGTTACTGATTTTGTTTATATAGAAATTACTGTTACTATTGTTGAGAAAAAGGGAAAACAAAAGTAGACAATTTACTAGTGAAAACAGTATAAAAGCTATAAAAGCTGTCCATTATTTCCAGAAATATCCAACTTTTGGTATTTAAATAATTGATAACAAGTGGCAAATGAGGATACAGCGTGGAGGGACGAGGAGCCACGACTTCAAGACGGCCACATCGAACCCCTCATCACAAAACCGCCCAACTCAGAGGCCTTTTCTATTACACGTCTATTCGTGTTGTCTTTCCCTTTTAGCTAGTTTCATTTAATAAAACTTTTCATACTTATTATTGTTATTATCAATCACTTCAAACCCATAAAAACAAATAACAATAACAAGTGGTTTATTGGCACACGTTGTCACATTGATATTTATTAGTGTGTGTTGCGAGTAATTACGAGCGAGTGAGTGTCTATTTTTTTTTTCTGAACGGCCAACGAATGCCCCGGAAAACCCGGGGACTATTTACACCAGTTGAGCTCATTTCAGGGAAAATCCACCTCCGCGAGCGGTCGGGTGGTAAAACCTGGGAGCTTAGGGATCGAACTTGTGACATTTCAGCCCCAAGTCTCCCCTTATCGCCAATGCCCCTTCCAAAGTGCTGCCCGTAAGAATCGAACATGTGTCTCAAGTAGAGAACACAGACTTCCTACCACTACACCATAATAGAAGTTGCGAGTGAGTGTCTATTTGATCGATTGTGTGTGATACTAATTCAATTTCTAACCATTTAGAGCTAATTTATTATTATTGTTTATGAAATTTTTATATGAAATTTCTCAATTGTGCATGATATCAATTCAATTTCTACATTATTTACTTATTTCTGTTTAAATAAAATTGTGTAATCTCATTTTCAACTTACGGTTAACATTCAATCCATCCGATCTACCTCTTGAACCGATTCATTATTTGTAGTTTGTTTACCTGCTTTAAATTTTTATAGTTACTTCAAAGTCAAAATAAAAGTCAAAATATGTTTATCAATATTGTATTTCAAATTCAAATTGAAAAAAAAAAAATTAAGGCTCGTAGTAGAATTATCATAGTCTCAGTAAATCAAAGGCGCTCTATTTCAAAGTGAGAATTATCAAAGTCGGAATCATGATTGCTTCAGTATAAACGTCATCCTAAACATCAAATTAACACAGAACATTGAAGACTATTCGTTATCGGATCACTACACCCCCAGAATCAAGGCTCAAAGCAAAGTCATCTTAGCCTTAGTAAACACTATTCAAACAATTAGAGACATTATCAGATCATCACAACTTCAAATATCATATTCGAAAAAACAAAATCAAATCAGAAACTGAATTCAAATTTCGGACTACGCAAACCCTAGATTGTAAGGATCACAAATTGATTCGAAACCGAGATTAGTAAAAAAGTTTTGCTCAGACCAGGGTTGTAGAAACCTTAATGTAAATCATCATAGTCGTTGGCTCAAACCCTAACACGGTCATCACGTCCAAAAAACATTGAATCACAACAAAAAATGGAACAAACATAACGTTGTTATCTATCATAGCATGTAAAAAAATATTTGAACTTCAGTTTTAAATGAATGACTATGCGAACCAGTTGCAATTTTATTTTACTTGAAAGTTGTTTGGAATTTGTTACATGTTTTCTTTGGGATGTTTGATTATTTATATTATACTCGAATGGCGAAATGTTGGCATCATAAATTCTTGATTTTCGTAAATAGGGTTTTGGGGTAGTACAAAACAACCCAATTCAACTTAAATGGTCATGTTTGGATCAACAAAAGTTTATGGATAGTAAAGTGGTGGACTGGGTTGTTGGTATTGAAAAATTGGTGGACTCTATTGTTGGGGTGGAGTAGTTTTTCGGGGTGGACTAGGTTATGGTTCCTTTACTACTTTGGGTCGAATTTATTGGGTGGAAGGTGATGTTTTTGTTTTCTTGCATCCGTGGCTAAGACTGAGTAGTAGAGAAGAGTTGTGCGATTTTATTGCTTTAAAAGTTGGTATTTATAAGGGTTAAAATGTGATATTAATTAATTAATTTTTAATGGGGGGATCGTTATCCAATTGTCATAGATAGACTCGTTGAGGTCGTTTTGAAGCGGCCTCACGAAGCAGCGAAGGGAAGCCACTGCTTGAAGCCCTACGAATGACGGTGAGATTCGTGCTGCTATGCCCAAGCTGCCCATCCCTCCACCTTAAGGTACATTTTTTTCTTTGTAGGAAATTGTTTGGATTAGTTTGTGGATCCATAACTCCTATATTTGAGGAGCCCATTATTAGAAATTAACCCAAGGTCCATATACACTATAACACTAATCCGTCTTTGGGGGCTTGTGGGTGGAAACGAAGAGGAACACATAATCAACAATCAATAAACATTATAAGTTATTGAATTAGATAAAGTTACTCTGCCCCTCGTCAGCTGTATAATTTGAGTAATGAATAGTGAGTCACTGACTCGTTAGTGATTAAAATTTGCAGTTAAAAAATAAAAGATAAATTATTGTGCACTATTTAATTGTCAATCACACCATAGTAGCATACTAAGTTACTTGATAGTTGCTACCGATTACGGTGAAAAATGTCATTGATGCATCAATTGCCAATACTGAGCAATTCCAATTAAGTGAAATTATAACAAAATGACTCGGTAGGGGTTGCATTTAATTTGCAAAACGATTAAAGTTACGGTGTTGCTCCCCTTAAGGTTAAGGTTCGAGCCTCGTTAAACACGAGTTCGTGTAAAAGTTAACCATTCAAAAAATAAAAAAAATAAATAATTTTAATCACAAAATTAAATGCAATTCATTTGTTTTGTTCAACTCAAGATGGAGCTTTTTTTAACGTGTTTCTAACCGGCTTTAAGTTAGAAAATTTGAACCCTATAAGGGGAGGAGGTATGGTGGTGGTGTGGCTTCAAGAAGCCATGTTGCCTAACCAATAAAAAGTCGCCAACTCAAATTCCATCAAAATGGAGCCATGTGAAGCCACACCACATGGTATGGTGGTGGTGTGGCTTCAAACCCAAGCCGTTCCACCTTTTTTTTTTGTTTTTTTTTTATTTAAACAACTTAATAAAATAACAATTTCTAATAAAAACCAAACATTTTAATACTAGATGCGGTTGATTAGTGTAAAAGTTCGGTTGTGATTGTGGTGGAGGAGTTGAGTTGGAGGTTTGACCGGCATTTCGTACCTTTGGTTTAAATTTTTTAGGAGGAGCGGGTGACTTTTTGGTAAGAGCGGGTTTTTCTTGGATGATTTATCCATGGTGAAGGGTTGAGAAAAATGAAAATATGAGAAAGATTGTAGAGAAGAAAGAAATGTTTGTGTGTTTAAAATAGGTGAAATATGGTGGTATTTATAAATGTGTTAAAAAAGGTTAAAAAAAAAAAAAAAACAAACTAGCCGTTGTAACGGCTAGTCCAACGGTACATTCCACCGGGCTTAGGCTGGCTTCTCGAAACCGATGGGAACCGCCGAGGATGGAGCCGGCCAGTGAACCGCGTGAGGTGGGGTGGTTAGCCGGGCAAGCCACCCGGCTCCCTTTGGAACCGGGTGCCGGCTTGTAAACGATACCGGGTCCCCTAAGGGGGGGGCGGTATGGGAGGCGGTTCCAAGGGGGAGCCGGCCTGGTTCCAACGGCTCACCACACCTCACATGCTGGCTTCCCACCTGGCTTCCTCCTACCCGGTTTCCACCGGTTCTCCAAAGCCGGCCAAAGCCGGCCACCTTGTGACCGTTTTAATTCGACCGTTGCTATCCAACGGCTATCCAACGGCTCCTTTCTTCTTTTTTTTTTGTTTTTTCTTTCCACTTAAACATACACTATATATACCCATTCATCCATTTTATAAAAAAACACACCTCTTTCTCTCTACAATATCTTTCACTCTAAAAAAAAAATGAACTTCTACGATGAAAATGACTTCTTCCCACCAACCGAAGAGGAGGTGAACGCAAATCCTCAACCCTAGATTTGAATTTTTTTTTTTAATAAAAGTTGTAGTTTTTATTATTTTTAATGAAGGTTGTTTAAGTTGTAATTTTATTTTTAGTTAAAGAATATTGTTTACTTTTATTATTAGTTTGTATTATTAAAATGTTTGGTTTTTATTATATTATTTTTAGTTAATGAATATTGTTATGTTTAAATTAAAAAGAAAAAAAAAACAAAGTGGGACACGGCTTGGTTTGAAGCCACACCACCACCATACCTAGTGGTGTGGCTTCACATGGCTTCAAATTTCTTGACTTTGACATGGCGAGATTTCATTGGTTGGTGAGCATGGCTTCTCCAAGCCATGCCACCACCATACCTCCTCCCCTAAGAACAGGTTTTGTTTGGGTCAAAACGGGTTTGCTCTGAAGTGATTTTTGATTAAAAAAATATACTTTTTCTTTTACTTATTTTAACAGATACAAACCAAAAAAGAGAAAACTTACCTTTTTATTTGATATATAAAACTTAAAAAAAAAGTAAATAAATGAATTGTAATACATAAAAAAAATACTAGTCGTAATACATTATTTATTAACTCTCGATTTTTTATTTGTCCTGGAGTGTTTTTTTTCTTTCTCCTGAACTAAAAAACAAGGAAACAAAAAGATGTTAAGATCAATCCAAGAACATAGTGTGGGTTTCGAGCAACTTACTCTGTGATTGACGTTGTAATATCTCCCGTTGCTCCAAACATACCTCACAAGTCGTGTTAGTAATTTAACCAAAATGAAAGTATATGTAATAATGATGAAACAGTTATATGTTTATATAAACGTTTTATGTATCATATACAAATATTAAGAACGCATTAACAATCTCTAATATTCTCCATCTATATACATTTATACAACTTTTTTTGTTTTTGTTTTTTACTATAGATGAAGCATATTTCAAAATTCAATACCCAATAAATTTAGAAATTTCTAACATCTCATTTTCTAAATTATCTATCATTTTTTAGAAATTTCTCACATCTCATTTTCCATATCCATCTCTATTCAATTTTATAATATTTCTTTATTCTATTTTTTTTTATTATTATTCTTTCTCTTTTCACAACTGACAAAAAAATATAAAAATAATATATATGGATAATAAATAGTGGAACATCAAATTTGGAGAATGTGTTTGTTTTCTCTAAATACATAGAGATGGAGTATAAGAATGAAGAATCGATTGAAGTAGGTTATTAAGTAATTTCTTCAAAATTTAAGGATGCGGGTGCGATTAGAGACGGAGAATAGGATATAAATATAAAATATGGGATATAAATGTTCTAACATAACTCGGAAAAAAATTAGTTCTCAAAGTTATCAACAACATATAAATCAGTTCTAGTCTCAAATACTATTTTTATTCGTAGACATATCTGTAACTCGTGATCATACCCTGATACATGAGTATATTTTTCTAGTGACACAAAATGCAATTAATTTATTTATTTTAGAATCGAATTTACAAGGAAAAGACTTGGAAACTCGCTAGTAATTTAATAAAATCAGGCCGGTCTCCTCCACATTTGTTTTATATGGGTGGTTCGTATTCGCAATTTGGCAGGCTCCAAAATGTATTATTAGTTTACGTCTCATTATTATAACTTAATTATAAACTTATATATAAACAGCCGACAACTAGAGGGTTTTTGACCGATCATCTTACTATCTTATATATGCTGCAGCACTCATGCCCATGGGGAAAATGGATGTTATTGCCATCACCACAATCGTTCTCATATTTGCCGCATCAGCAGTCACGGTGTTGATCACCGTCTGCTATAAAGGGGCCAACGGCTCTGGAAGCCGCTACCCAAGGAGCCATCGGACCGTGGTTCCATGTAGAGGGGAGACCGGTCGTGATATAGAAACCGGGGGCGGTGTGGATTGTGATATAGCGAAGAACTTAGCGGTTGTGCCTTTGGAGGCTTCTGGTGGTGGTGGTGCGGTGGTGGCGTGATGGTTGGGATGATAGTCAACTAAATAATGTCCGGTTTTTCTTATAGACATTTAGTCTTTTGTTTAATTTGTATGTGTGGTGAGAAGTATATGTCTAGTCTTTGTCGATATATTGTTTTATTATTATTTCCACAATTTTGGGTAATATACTAACTGCACGTTACTAGAGACGATAGACATATCGTCACTTTATAACCAAAGAGCTAACAATTGATCGAACTCGTTGAATAACGATTTAATATTTAGTGTCGTTTTGGATTTTTCATGCACCGTTGGTGATCCGACGGAAATTTACGAGGGTGAGAAAGCCATTAGTTTTTTTGTCAGAAACGTCGAAAGATAATGAGGAACTTTTCCGGGGTGATTCGAAAGATAATGAAAAAGTCAGCCAGCTGAGTAGCTGATAGTCGTTTAGTTCAATTCTTGATGGCGCTTAATCCATGTTTCCTGTTGACTTGCTTGTGGTACGTCAGTGTGATTAATTGTTGGTTAAGATTGTTAGGTAGTTAAGATTATTGTTAGAGTTTGTTTAGCTGGTTTTAGCTTGTATATATCGGTTTTGTACAGATCAAATTTGGGTAATGAATGACAAGCTTCCATTTCATTGTTTCTTTTGTTCTTCGATCTCTGAATCAACATGATTTGTGATAAGGTATTTGTTAGAAACTAGTTCGTGAGTATCATAAATAGTTTCATTGCTAAAACATAATGTTAATAAAACAAAAAATACCAAGAGTCTGCTTAACGACGTTAGTATTAAAATCTAGTCACACAGTATTGAACCTAGGACCAAAAGATTACGTTACACGGTTCTACGCATTACACGACCAACTCCGAGTAAAATTAGAAGCTAAAGCTAAAGCGCTAAACCCTCAACGCAACTAGCATAGGACCTAAAGTGTTATTATACAAAGGTCTACCCAATACAATTCTAAATCATGTGTTAAATATGTTGCGTTTAAAAAACAAAAAAAAAAATCAGGTGGCATACCAAGTCTCGCGTTAAATGTATTACGTTTAGAAGTAAAAGTAGATAAGATGGTAACAACATACAAAAACTATTTCTGTTAACTTGCTTTTGTTAATCCTGACGGTTTTCAATAAACAACTATTCCACAGACCGCACCAACTAGCTTTTAAAATTTAAATAGATCTTGTATCTTGAAAATGGAACCTTCATAGTTCATAACTTCATATATAACCTTCATATAGTTCATATATATAACAACCTAATTTGTCTTCTTCGTTAAATACCAGTGATGGACATACACAACGGTTAATTAAACACGTTGCTGTGTTAAGCAATGAAAATAAATGAATATTAGGCTAAAAGACTTAACGTTGTTACGTATCTTTAGCTTAAGAATGTTCAGTGTAATTATTAATGCAGACTAGCTAGAAACTAAACATGCAAACACATGTCATATTTCTTTTTGAACGGTAATTTGGCTCAGCGGACAGCGGTGTATCGGGACTGGTTACTCTGGACTTACCCACTGTCTCGAGTCCGAACCTCATAGTGAGGGAACCCAGGAGTGCCCCACATTTGCACCATCGTGCGGGAACCGGGCAAGCCCGTAAACCCTCCCTTGTGACTCAGGATCAAGCAAGCTCAATCCTTTATTGCCCACCAATATCTAACAAAGTGGTATGAGTGAGACTAGATACTAGGTCTCTTCAACCACAAGTTTAGAATTTTAACCACTAACTATTATGATTCTTTGAAAAAAAAGAAAAAAAAAGGAAATGAAAGTAAGTTTTTTAAAAACACGAAACACACACGCTCTCAATTATTATTATTTTTGAACAGTAAATATTAAACCCGGTTACCCTGGTTACATCTGGCAAATATGTTACCCTTGCCACGACACCCGCGAAACACTAATAGTTGGGTAATTAAGACCATTTGTGTTATACCATCCCTGGAGAACCCCACCCCAACTGATGGTAAAACCGGATACCTTAAAGCTCAAACTCATAACCTCTTGATCAATGAGACACCTATCAAAAACTTCAACCTTCAACATACTAAAAAGCAATACCTTCTTAAGTCTTAACACTTTAGTAGTTGGTACCACCATGGGTTAGAAGCAACATTAATATAAACAGTGAGAGAGTTCAAATTCATGTAAAAACAATATTTAAGAGTCTTAAAAGTGTTGTTAAATAAAACCATAAGTTATTTATTTTACAAACATTTTTAAATTTTATAAGATAAACTGATAAATACAGAATTTAACCTCTTACCTTTGATTAAAAAGGTTATACTTTACTTTAACCACCATAAAGAGAGCAGTTTATACTTTATAGCCTTGTTCTCGTTTACTTCAAAACTAAGCCTGAAAAATAATAATGATTTCTCGTTCAATCTGTGCTTGCAGCATAAAGCTTCGCACAATTTATCCCTTCTTCAATCGATCAACAGGTTATCATTCAATCACTTCACTTGATTCTTGTAGAAAACCAGATCCTCTTGATTTACGCAACCATAAAGACTGGTTAAGTCCAACTGAAGCAACCAAGATTTTCGAGACCCTAAAAGATCCCAATTCGACCCTCAATGTCCTAGATCAACTCTCGAATCGAAAAGATTATAAACCCACTGAAGCCCTTTACACATCCGTGATAAATAGCCTTTCAAAAGCCAACAACTTTGATGGAATTGAGCAAGTGATGAAGAGAATCAAACGTGAAAAGGCGTGCAGACTTTCTGACGAGTTTTTCTACAATGTGATTAGGGTTTACGGGCTGGGTGCTGGTAGAATAAACCGAGTAATTGAAACCTTATTCGATATGCCAGGTTATAGCTGTTGGCCGACAGCTAAAACATTTAATTTCGTGTTGAATTTGCTTGTGAACACTAAGAATTTTGATGTGATTCACGAGGTTTACATGAGTGCTGGGAGATTAGGTGTTGAGATCGATGTTTGTTGTTTGAATATCATGATTAAAGGCTTGTGTAAAAATGGGGATGTTGATGCTGCACGCCAAGTGTTCGATGAAATGCCTAAACAAGGTTGTAAGCCTAATGTGAGAACTTTTTCAGCTTTGATGCGTGGGTTGTGTGAAGTTGATCGTGTTAACGAAGCATTTTCGTTGTTGGGGAAGATGGAAACGGAGGGAGTAGAGCCTGATACAATCTTGATGAACATACTGATTTCAGGTTTAAGGAAAAATGGTCAAGTTGAAGAGAGTATTGAGCTTTTCAATACTATGTTGCTAAAAGGATGTGAACCAGTGACTAGCACCTACCAAGAGGTTCTGTATGCTCTGCTCGATAGCCGAAGATACACTGAGGCTATGAATTTAGCACGAAAGATGTCATCCAAGAAGATGGTTATAAGTTTTAGCTCGTATAAGTTGATGATTAGTGGTTTTTGTGAAGAAAACCTTGTGGGGGAGATCGATTCGGTTTTAAAACAGATGATAGAAGATGGTTTTGTACCAAAATTGGCAATGTGGAAGCAGATTCTTCAGTGTATACTCTCAGAGAAAACCACTTTTGAAAAACTTTCATTAAAAATCAACAAAATTTGTTATTGACACTTATCATTTGCATGTATTCAAGAAACAAAAGTACAACAAGATGCAGTCTTTCAAGAACATTAATAGTTTCAGGATGAAGGTTTAAGTAGTGGCTTTGAAGAATCAAGATTATCATCAAATCCTTGTAAACTGTTTACAATTTCCTCCACATCATCAACTTGAGTTGGATCGACATCACCAGCTTCAACTTGATCAACTGCATCCTCAGTGACACATGGACTCGCTTCTCCTTCGACTCCATAAACAGGGGACGGAATTGAGTCCTCAAAAGAAGAATCTGAATCCACTGCCATGTTAGCATCTCTTTTCATTTTAGACCCTTTACCAGAAAGTACATGCTTCATACTTCGAGCTGAGTTTCCAGCTTGTTTCAGGATACTTTTAGCCACATCTTTCACTTTCCTCTTGTCCGGGCTTCCTGGCCCGCTTCCCTCCAGTTTCCGGTCCTGACCAGGAGACAGCATGTTTTCTTCCATGATCAAGTTTACCATGACCCCGTTTTCATTAACCGCCCTTAAGTTTTGGCGCGGAGATGGAGATTGTGATTCCCAGTTGTCATTATCCATTTTCTTGAATCCTCTATATTTATCATGCTCTGATTTAAGGGTTCTATTAAAAACTAACCCAATCTTACTTAATCCTCTCTTAACACGGTTTCTTGTACCCATTTTGTTACCTTCAAGGCTATCATCAGAGAAACTGGCATTATCTACAGTTGACACAGATTTTGTGCTACTACCCACAGACCCACTACCTTTTTGTACCCTATTTTTCCCTTTTCTGGGCTGCCAAACTTGTGGGACTCCTGTACCTGGATGGTGAACCCATATACCGGTCACTCGTTGACCTTCAACATCAATGGGCTCAAAGTCATCTGCCACTGGGCCGGGTCGGGTATCATTCTGGGCTGGGTCACTTACCAAAGAATCTTCCTTCAACTCATTTGCTAATGCATCAGCATCACATGGTAGTTCTGTTACCTTTGTGTCAACTTCAGTAACCTTTATCATGATATGTAATTTCCCTGTTTTGATGTTTTGAAGTGGTAACCACATGTCATGTCTCTGGCCATCTCTAAGATCATTGATCTTTATAGAGCAGTCACTACACACAAATATGGAAAATATATAAGCACCAAGATTAGATCTTAGATATCACGATATGAGTTGGAAAAGATGATAACGAACCCTAGGATGTCATCTACAAAGTGATCTTTGTTACGGACTTGTATGATTAGAAGATTGGGTGATTCCCATGCGGTGATTGGGATCTTGAATTCTTCTTGCCATTTTGGAGATAGTGTTTTCTTTAGTGTTTTGGTTCTAAATCGATAAGCACCAAGTTGACCCTTTACGTAAGGGTCAGCTAGCCCTGTAAACAGTTCACTCCTAGTCAGTTATGTGGGGGATCATGGAAATGGGCTTGAAAGTTTGCATTTGTTTATGTGAACTTACCACCCATGTCTGATGGCTTCAGATCTGATGCTTCAACTATCTCCACTGAGGTGTAAGCAACAGGCTCTTTCGCGTCAACAGAAAACCAAGATTCTGATAGTGGAAGATTGATTAGAATGCAACAAAAGAGATTAATGCTGACAGAATTCACATTCCATTTATCATATTATCGTAAAGGTGGTAAGATCGCTGGGTCAAGTGGGTTGGATTACTGGTCAAAACATGTTCTTACATGTCAATTTTAACATGGTTCAGAAAGATTTGGGTTAAGATGGTTCAACTTGTAAACTCCTTTTTTTTTCTGTGATTCATACTGTTTTGAAACAATATTGTTATAATAACCAAAATTTTGGTTGTATTCATTAAGGTTGTCCTTGGGCATCTAGCAATATGTTTGACCCATTCTACCCATTTGAATGATTCTTTGTTCCGCTGATTTACTCTGAACCATTTGACCCGAACAATGCTAATGTTCTCTCCATGTGGCATGAAGGTCATGGGTTCAGAAAGATTTGGGTTAATATAGCCTCGTGTAGAAATGCATAGTAAGGATGCGTACATCAGACCAAGTGATTTGCTCATGCGGGAGCCTCGTGCATCAGGTTTGTCATTTTTTTGCCCATTTGACATTAAAAAGAACCAAAATAGCCCCAAATAAGTCAAAATTGTCACCTTTAAGTTACAGGTTGTTTATTGATTGTATAGACAAGTTACCTGGCTGAGGTGAAACAAGTTTCTCAACATCCACTACCAACATATTAGGCTGCAAATACAGTCAACAGTTGAATCAGAAACCACTTCATTTGTTATCTAATCACTTGACTACCACCACTAATACACACACATACATAAACACATACATGTATACAATTGGACATCAAAAAAGTCTAAAGTAAATCACCTCAACAAGCGTCTCCTGGAATGCAAGTGTGAGAAGCTTATCCTAACAAGTAAAAGGACGAATTAAACTCGACCCTGTGCATTACAATGAGAGAGAGAGAGAGAGTGAGTTTTGGTGTACTTAGGATACTAACCAGCCATCCAGCAATCCCGGGTAGTTCAGTAACATCAAACCCATGAGCAAAAATAGGTTTCACGGTCACTTGAAAGTATGGCGGTTCAAGAAAGCACACCCTCAATCGTCCAAGAAACGGCCATGTTGGAAGAAACTTCACCCCAACTAACACCTTCCCTTCGACATGCATTCCCGTCAAATGCATCTTTGTCCACATTCCAAACCCTAATGTTTTTGTCAATTTCACAGCAAGTATCGCGTTCATGTCATCAGCAGTCCGAAAATTCATCCCTAACTCGAAAACCTTAATACAACATTAGTTACATAAACTCAGAATTACCAACATAAATGAATTTTATAATTTTAAATCCCATTTCTGATACAAGTTAATGTTATACCAGATGATCATCACCAGTAGATTGACGACAAACTCTCATTTCTGTAAACATTGGAGGAGATCTTCCCAGGTATAAATTCTGAATCACAGATTCTTTCTACAGTATTACAGTTGCATACAAATATTAGCCAAGAATTTGATATATCAATTTTACAATTGAACACCCTGAACACAATAGTGTCTGTAAAACGGGTCAAAATTGACAACCTTTTTGAACTTAAAAATCGGCAACACAATAGTACACAGCTTAGAAGTGGATATAACAATTAAGAAGAGTAAAGGAAACTGGATTCATACAACAGTCCATGGTTTGTACTTCTGCAAGAACCAGGGTATGATTGGAAGCAGAATTTTGTGTGATACAATATCTTCCATACATATAGGCCAGATCCTTTCAATAATATGGTTTAACCACCGTACGGATTCAGAATCAGAAAGTACCTATATCAAAGCAAATATCATCACAACTATGTAATCTTAACCAACTTCAAGTCAAATATATAAAACCAAAATTCGACAGTAGTAGTTAAGTTCAAGAGATTCACCCTCTTTTGGTTGGCTTGTTTTCGCTCCTCAAACTGTATCTTTCTTCTCAATCTCATTGCATACCGTTCATGAACCTTGATGATAATTCAATCACAAACACAGAATTTTCAAAAACCCATGATCATGAATCAAGAAAAAGTTCAATAATTTATAATTAAAGCAAGACTTACTAGATACAGATAGATGAAGGAAAGGAAGTAAACCAAGGGATGACAATAGTCGAATGAAGATAGTAACCATATCAAGAACAACACAATGGCGACATGAAGAATGATTGAATCCATCTTCCCTTGAATGAATCAAGAAAATGAAGATACAAATTAAGCAAAGCATACCCACTTCATAAAGATTCGCAATCTATCTTTCTTGAAACCCAAATCACAAAAAGAAAAACCCAGTAAGGAAATAGGCTGATGCATGATGGAAGAAGAGTAATGCCAAAGAAACGTACACACACATAGAGACAAAGTAGTTATTATTTAGAATGTGGGAATTGTTCGTTGATTCTTATCGAAGAAGGTGATACATGAGATTAAAATTGGGACATGAAAGAATCGAACAAACTGCAAGTTGTGTGGGGAATTTTGAAATGGAGTGGTTTAACTTTTGATTTAATACTTTAATAGAATGTGGGGGTGCCCTACCCTAGGACAGATCTTCTTCCTGCTCCGTTTGTCGGCAATTTCCAGCCATAGTGTCATTCACAACGGTTATTTTAATCCAAATCTAATATCATTTGTTCGGACTTCTGACGGAAAATGCACTTTTTCCTCCTTTTGTTATCACATCTAGTAATCTAACATCATTTGTAATCCTTCAGTTATCAGAAAAAGAAAGATTGCATAAACTTTTCCTTATTTATCTCTATGTTCCATATGTTGTTTTTTTTAACATCAATTTTTATTATTTCATAGAATTTCATCATTCTCAAGTTATAAATCTTGGTTCCGAAAAGGCTTCCTGAGACGGGATTGTAACCGTCCATATTGGATTTGAGTTTTGACACTCCAAGCTTACTCACACAGGAACACCATCAAGGAGGAAATCCACCACTTATGAAAAACCTTCTTGAGTCGGGTTTTGAACTTGAGACCTCAAGGATCCCAATCCCCATGCCAATTTCTCTACAAGGAACTTGCAGCTACAATCCAAGTGACTATGTTCCATATGTATTCCCACCGTTCAAAATTAAGTGGTTGTGGGTGGAAGAAAAATGTAAAAAAAATAGTTTTATTTGATTGAACTAGAAGGCTATTATCCGCGTTTCGTAGCGGGTAAATTTTGCATACAAAAGTCACGTCACAAGACTATACGTTCAGAATCTAAAAGGAAATTTGTTAAAAACTGCATTAAAAGAGCACGAAAGCTATATATCATAAAATTGAAGCCTGAGATCAATCTTCCATTGCCTAAAACATCATCCTTGGTGATTTGGGTTATCAACAGATCCTAGGTAAGCATGATCATCTCCCTATTTCTCCATTTTTATGTTAAAGGTTTGAATGAATGTAAGCTCTCAGTAATTTCCAGAAACTATGGCTCTTATTTATTGAGTATTAACTTAGACTAATCATTAAGGGTTGGCATAAATTGTTAAATCAAAGAAACCATTTTAGTTTGAGAACTCAGGAACTGAGTTTTTGAGTTCTTAATGGTTATTGACTTAATAACTAAAATTCTGGAAACTGATAATTATATTATGATTAATTGTTACAAACATCAATTTTTATGTTTAAAACATTTTAGAATCCATTTTCTTGGATACCTAACTAAATGGGGGAAATTGATTTCAAGTGCATATGAAGGATGTTAAGGCAAATTGACCTAGAATGTGCTTTTGGAAAAATGATGCTTGAATTAACATAAATTGTTGTAAACTTTGTTAAATGCACTATGGGAATGGGTTAAGGTGAACTTTGAGGAAATATGATATTTTTATGATGTTTTAATCTTGAATGATCATATGATGAATTAGCCATTTAATATTATGAAAGCTAATTTTAAAAAACCCATTACCAGTATGTTAGTATGTCTAAAGTATTGGAACTGCAACTGGATGTTATAATCGGAAACTATGCACGTCTTAATTTCAAACGTCACCATGTCAAATTAAGAATTAAGGGGTTTATATTTCATTGTAGGTCTTTGTTTGGGATCAAACAAATCTCAAAACATACAATACAATTATTGTCACCTTTTATACTGATTTCAGGTTCATTGAACACCTAGAATGCAGCATTGAGGCTATGAATTTAACACAACAGCTTAGTTCTCGAAGAAGATGCTTCCAAGTTCAACTCATATATAATGGAATTGGTATATCTCGAAGTGTAACACAACATTATTATGATTTTCTAAAAGCCAAATGATATTTAGATCATCATATGTCATGTAAAATCAAGCGTGCACCAAACTGTGGTGGAAGACTGAACACTGCAAATGGGGAATGTTTATAAGATGGAGAAAGCTCAAACGAAAACCGTTGCAGAACCTTAGCTATGGCTGCTTTTGCTTCTGTCACGGCAAGATTTTGCCCTATGCAAATCTTTGGACCACCACCAAATGGCAAGAAACAACCTGATCCTCTGCCTTTTGTTGCATTTGCTACTCCTTCCGAGAATCTTGCAGGTTTGAACTCTGTTGCATCTTCTCCCCATATTTCAGGATCATGGTGAACACTGATTATAGATATGATTATGTCCACACCCGATGGTATCATCATGTTTCCTAGCTTTGTGTCTTTGTGGGTATTGCGTATAATTTTGACTACCGGTGGGTATAGCCTAAGAACCTCATTTAGTATCATAGTCACAATCTTGAGATGTTTTAGCCCTTCAAAATGTACTTCTCCACCACCAAAAACTTGCATAATCTCTTGTCGGGCTTTGTCTTGCCATTCTTGATGCAAACTTAAACAAACCATGCTCCAAAGAATCAAATTTGAGGTTGTTTCGGATCCTGCAATGTAGAATAGTTTGCATTCTTCAATCACATCTTCAATACTTAGTCCGACTCTGTTTTCTTTGATTTCTTTTGAATTTGATGCGAGTAAAATCCCTAGTAAGTCATTGTTGCAATCTTCTCCCATCTCAATTGCTTTCTTCCTGTTTTCGACAATACTCTTTGCAAGAACTTGAAGCTCCTGTCGGTTTTCGTTAAACTTCTTGTTTGCTTTTGTTGGTATAAGCCTGCATACATAACAAACCAATGAAACCAACTTAATAACTGTATGCTTAGATTTACATTATTGTATTACGGTATTACCTTGCTCCTGGAATATAAAAAGTGAATAGCAATTGGATCACTAGATCCATTTGTTCTTTCTGGATATGAAATATCTTTTGTGCTTCCTCATAACTGCTGTTGAATGCTGCTCGAGAAATCACATCTCCCGACAAGTTATCGATGTATGGCCACACATCAACTTCTGCCAACCCATTTCCGGCAGTCAGCAGTTCCCATTTTTTGATCATTTCATTACAGCTTAAACAAATTTCCGAGAACATACCCTGTGCATGCATCAAACCCAACAAATTGATTTAAAATTTTAACATGAAAAGTAGTTAAAAAGTAAAAACAAACAAACAAACAAACCTTGATACTTTCAAGATGAAAGGCGGGGTTGATGATGTGGCGATGTTTGGTCCATTTAGGACCCTCGGAGACTAGAAGTCCACCAGTGATGCTATCCCTAATCGGCTCTTTGTATGGCCTCTGAAAGTCGTTGGGTCTAGATAATATCTCCTTGATCAGTTCTGGGTCCATGACGTAGACTCGAGGGTTTGGCCCGAACCACACATAAGACTTTTTACCTGTTAGACAGTAACAAATATAGGAAATTTAGATCCTAAGGTCCTGTATTTAAATCAACCAGTAGACAACATTTTGTTTTAATCGTGAAAACCCGTTTTCTAACTAATGAAATCTGGTAAAACACATGATAAATAACATTTCTTGAAAATATGGTGATCTGCAGGCACAACTTTACAACATTTACTGGATAAAGTTACCGTATTTGTTGAAGATGTAATGTTCAAAAGGCATAACATGTGAAATGATATCATGGGAGACGGGCATAGGCGTTGATCTAGCTTCCTTCATCATTCTTGCAAGCTCTATGACGTCGCCCTTAAGCAAACGGTATGAATTACCTTTATACCCTTGTTCCCGCAATGATTTCTCTAGCTTCTTTGGCTTCAGCCATGCCCAGTTTAGTATTTTCCATCCCCACCTCACTATCACTGCTATAACAATGGCTAACACAACTTTACCAGCAGTTGTTGCCATTTTTTTTCCAACTAAAAATTGAGTAATATCATCACTAGTTGATGCTTATTATATAACCATAGATTTTAAAAGTTTTAGTTTTCTAAACAGATTTTTCTATTTTCCTTGATATTGCAAATTGCAAAATTGAAAAGTTTGAATTTCATTTGACCAAAGTTGGTTGACTGTTTTCGTGATGTACGGTGGGGATGTGTTCTTTAATTAATTGTTCTTGTTTTTTTGTTCAAATTGGAGGACTCTAGATAAGATTAGAGACAACAATAGCTTGACTTGTCTGTTATGTTGACTGTTAAGGGCACCTCAATTTGATAATGGTTTTGAACAAAAGTAGTCAAATTTGTCCTTCTCCAAGTTGGGTACTCAAAATTGGCTGATGTTATTGAAAACAGAAGATATATTGTAGGAATTATTATCCAAACATTTGAGTGTCATGAGAAAAATGACAAAAAGAAAGACAAATACCTTTTCAAATCTATCATACAGAATATCAGAGAGAAGAGAATATTTTTTCAAAAATGGATTATTTCTTTCTAGATGCAATGGCAGTAAACCAATTTCATGTTTCTTTCATTTGTTGTTGGTCATGAATGATATGTACATATAAAAGTCTGATGTATTCATATAATCAGTAACCTAATAGAGTCATAGAGAATAGTATAATACAATACCAAAATAACACTATTTCTGCAGATATATAGTAGTAAACCAAACACAAACTATCAAATGTCATGTAAAATCAAATGAGCACCAAACTGTGGTGGAAGACTGAACACCGCAAACGGAGAATGCTTGTAAGAAGGAGAAAGCTCAAACGAGAACCGTTGCAGAATCTTAGCTATGGCTACTTTCGCTTCTACCATGGCAAAGTTTTGCCCTATGCAAATCCTCGGACCACCACCGAACGGCAAAAAGGCACCCCACCCTTTGCCCTGGGTTGCACTCGCTATTCCTTCCGAAAACCTTTCAGGTTTGAACTCTGTTGCGTCTTCTCCCCATATTTCAGGATCATGATGAACGTAAATTATAGGTATGATTATGTTCACACCCGATGGTATCATCATGTCTCCTAGCTTGGTCTTCTCGTGGGTGGCTCTTAGAACCATGGTTGCAGGCGGGTATAGCCTAAGAACCTCGTTTAGTATCATGGTCACAATCTTGAGATGTTTTAGGCCTTCGAAATGTAGTTCTTGAGTACCAAAAACTGTCGAAACCTCTTCTCGAGCTTTCGTTTGCCATTCTTGATGCAAACTTAAACAAACCATGGTCCAAAGAATCAAAGTCGAGGTCGTTTCCGATCCTGCAATGTAAAAAAGTTTGCATTCTTCTATCACATCTTCCATACTCATTCCGACCCCACATTCTTGGACTTCTTTTGCGTTTGATTCGAGCAAGATCCCAAGTAGATCATCGTTGCTAGCTTGTCCCATCTCGACTGGCGCCTTCCTCTTCTCCACGATACCCTTCGCAAAAGCTTGAAGCTTGATTCGGTTTTCTTTAAACTTCTTGTTTGCTTTTGTAGGTATAAACCTATACATAATGTGATAAACATGACTACAAAGTAATCAAACCTATATAAATAAAACAATTTATGAGGTTTTCATGCGTTTAAAAACCAAATTGACCCGTTTTGACCCGAACCAAATGGACTAATGTTGTTACCTTCCTCCAGGAAGATAAAGAATAGGCATCAATTGCAGCGCGAGCTCCATTTGTTCCTTTTGGATACAGAATATGTTGTGTGCTTCTTCATAACAACTGCTGAATGCGGCTCGTGAAATCACATCTCCCGCCAAGTTATCGATATACGGCCACACATCGACTTCGGCCACGCCACTTTCGGCAGTGAGCGGTTCCCATTTGCCGATCATTTCACTACAACTTAAACAGATTGCCGAGAACATATTCTATGCAAGCATCACACACAATCAGTTGATTTAGATTTTAATGATTCCAAAATAGTTTGATTTATTTAAAACAGAAAAATGACCAACAACCTTGATACTGTCGAGATGAAAAGCCGGGTTGATTATGTGTCGATGTTTCGCCCATTTTCGACCCTCGGAGACTACAAGCCCACCGATGACGCTATCCCTGAGTGGCTCCCGGTGCGGCCTCCGGAACTCGTCGGGTCTTGATAATATTTCCTTGATTAGGTCCGGGTCCGCCACATAGACCCGTGGCTTTGGCCCGAACCACGTGTACGTCCTTTTACCTATCAGTGACGGATGCAAAAACTCTCTTAAACTATATCAATGTTTTAAAACCGGTTTTGAACCGGCCGGTTCGACCGGTTGAACCGGAGGCTAAGCCGGTCCAGGTGTGTCCGGTTTAGTATAATTCCGAGCTAATTTTGTACCCGGTGAATTTTACAGTTCTATCGGCCGAAACGTGAGTTCTCTTCGTCTGCGTCTTCTCTTTTGCTTCCGTTTTAAGTTTTAATGCAAGTATTTCAAATAGAGATTATTAATAGTAAATCTGGTTCGAGCTCCGAGTCAACCCGGTTCAGTCGGTTGAACCTTTTTTTGACACAAGTCCGATCCGTTTAAAAATCCGGTTTTAAAACATTGGAATATAGATACGATGATTAAAAGACATAACATGTAACATGACACTGGAAAGTGGAAACCTTAATTTAGACAAAATTACCGTATTTGTTGAAGATGTGATTTTCGAAGGGTAAGACATGTGAAGTGATATCATGGGAGATAGGCATATGCGTTGATCGGCCCTCCTTCACTATTGTTGCAAGCTCTATGAGGTCACCCTTCAGCAGCTTGTATGAATTACCTTTATACCCTTGTTCTCTTAACGATTTCTCTAGCTTCTTAGGGTTCAGCCATGCCCAGTTTAGTATTTTCCATCCCCATCTTACCACCACAGCTACAATAATGGCGATTACAACTTTACCCACAGTTTCTACCATTTTTCCAAATGAAAGTAGAGTCGTGACAATGATGAGTTATATGACAATGATGAGGTTTTCATCTGGTCAATGTTGAATTTCAAAAGCAGTCCTTCAATTATTCAACAACTACGGCTTTAGACGGTAGGTTTTCTTTTCTTGCACTTGTGGTCCAAATTTCTAGTATATACGTTATTTGTATGTTGTTATGAAAAAGAGCAATGTTCGTAAAACGGAGAAAGCTCAAACTAGATTTGATTATCTGTGTGTTGTCGTATGGGATAACGAGAGTACATAAAATAGTGTCATTGCTAAAACGCAACCTGAAAAACAGAAGTAGAAAAAGACTATGCAACAGTTGAAATTAGAAGCCTAGTTAAATAAAACACAAAAAAATTAGATACTCAAAGGCAACAGCATAAAACAAAAACTAATTAAACGATTATAAATGAATTAAAAAACGATATAAAAAATAATAACAAAGACTGACACACAAACTACAAAAAGTTAAACACCTAATAACTGTTGGCGGAATTGCATACAGTGGCGAAGCTTGAAAATATCAAGTAGGGGGTCGGGATCTAATTTTTTTTTCTAACGTCAATTTTTGGGTAAATGGGGGGTCGAAACCGGAGTATATCGAAATTTTCTACACGAAAATTATATACCCCCTACATCGCAAAAAAAAATCGGGGGGTCGGGCGCCCCCTCCCGCCCCTTAAAAGTTGCGCCCCTGATTGCATAACCGGTCCTCGAGCTTATGGGGATTGGAGGGACTGAATTATACAAGTCTGTATAGTTCGGGGTTGATTTAGACAAGTCGGTTTAAATCAAATTATTTAGATAAACGAGATATGCTTTTTAATTATAATTAGAGTTGTGGTAGAATTCTAAGAAGCTTGTTTATCAAGTTATGTGAGTATAAATAGGGGATCAAGTTGAAAACCCTAGATGTGACAAATCAATAAAGGTTTTTGAGAGAGTTTTCCTAATATCTGATTTGTGAGTGTTCTTGATATATCGATCGGGCCTTAAATGACAACGATGTAAAAATAAAACTAAAACCAAGAAAAATGCTTTTAAAAAAACGATTCAGGCCATCAAATCATGTGTTAAATTTGCTGTGTTTGTATAAGAAACTAAATAAACTATTCATGTCACGTGACATCTACTGAAACCACCACATATCAAATTGTTAGAATAACTAAACATAACAAGCAATTATTTCAGTGATCGGAACTTCTGTTTTGAACTTTTGATGGTAGTGGTAGGCAAGGTGGTTGAAGGATTTAGGGTTAAGTTTGTGTGCCTTTGTGGGCAGGGGGAGGTAGAAGGAGGCAAAAAAAATCTTTTTGTTTTTACTTGCTTTAATCAAGAGGGCAAAAGAGTCGATTTTTAAACAACTTAGCGTCCAAAACTAAGAGACATTCAACCCAGGGATGAAAATGGTTACAATTTGGCAAACATATGACCTTACGAAAAACTTCATTTCTATAGATGAAAAGTGGAATTGATACAAACATTAGGGACGATTCCCGTAATTTATTATTTTCTATAACCTCATATGCTCAAAACGAAATACCAAGCTTTGATAGGCAATAAACATTTCATAGACATTAATAAAATTAAACCGTGCTCGAAACAAATTAAACACCATGATTATCAACATAAAACGAACTACAAATAAGAGACTGACCACTTATTTTAAACATCACAAAAATCTATAAGAGAAATGGTATTTTCCGAAACAAATGATGTTTTTACGTTTCGTGTTTTAAAATCGGTTTTCTCTTAAATACCCGACCCTAATGAAATTATTTAACTAATGCTTGACTAGAGGTCGTAGGGGTCGGGTATCTCAAGAAAACCTATTTTTAAAACATGAAAAAAGACCATCTTTGATTTTCTCTAAGACGCACCTTATGATTTTGATTACAAATCTTTTAGATTTTTCGTAAACTCAAGGGAACACCGAACTGAGGCGGAAGAGTGAACATAGGGAAAGGGCAATGCTTGTAAGAAGGCGAAAGCTCCAACGAAAACCGCTGTAGTATAACTGCTACAGTCGCCTTTGCTTCCATCATGGCAACGTTTTGCCCGATGCAAACACGAGGGCCACCCGTGAACGGCAAAAAACAACCCGAACCTCTGCCTTGGGTCGCGTGCGCAACTCCTTCAGAGAACCTTTCAGGTTTGAACTCTGACGCATCCGCACCCCATATGTCATGGTCATGATGGAGTTGAATTATCGGCAAACTTATGTTCACACCCGATGGTATCGTCATGTTTCCGAGCTTTGTCTCCTTGTTCGTGGCTCGAATAGCCATGACTACAGGTGGGTATAGCCTAAGCGCCTCGTTTAGTATCATGGTCACAATTTTGAGATGCTTTAATCCTTCGTAATGTAGTTCTTCGGTACCGAAAACTTGCAGAATCTCCTCTCGAGCCTTTTCTTGCCAATCTTGATGCAAACCGAGTAGAAAAACTGCCCAAATCATCAAACTTGAGGTTGTTTCTGATCCACCAACGTAAAATAACTTGCATTCATCTATCACTTCTTCCATACTCATACCAATTCCATTTCCTTGGATCTCTTTCAAATTTGATTTTAGCATAAGCCCAAGCAAGTCATTATGCCTCCCTTCTCCTATCTCGATTGCTTTCTTCTTCTTGTCGATTATGGCCCGGAATATAGCTTGAAGAGCCGCACCGTTTTCTAAAAACTTTTTGTTCACTCTCGTCGGTATAAACCTACATTATGAAAAATCACCGAAAACCGAAATGATCAAGTTGACTACATGCCCTACAAGGGCTACTCTTGAGCCAGCCAAAAAGTAAAAGGCGGCTACTTCTAGCCAACTAGTCATGAGCCGACGACCCCACTGAGTATTTTGTTTTATGTGATGGCCGTCGGCTCACGACTAGCCGCGACGAGTAAAAGCTGACAAATATTTTGTCAATTTCTAATTAATATAACATCAAGTGCCTTGCTAATCTTAATTACCTTCCTCCAGGCAAATAAAGCATCAACAAGTTTTGCATCGCCAGCTCCATTTGATCCTTTTGGATTTCAAATATCTTTTGGCCTTCTTCATACGTGCTACCGAATGCGGTCCGTGCAAGAACATCTCCGGCCAAGCTATCGATATAGGGCCACACATCGACTTCCGCAACACCAGTTCCTACGGTAAGTTGTTCCAGTTTGCTGACCATATTGCTACAACTTGAACATATCGCCGGAAACATACTCTGCGAAACCATTAAAATATATGTTTTAAGACTAAAAACAGATGAGTAGAAAGTTAAAGAGACCCGACCCGACCCGACCCGACCTTGATGCTTTCAAGATGGAAAGCCGGGTTCATTATTTGACGATTCTTGGCCCATTGTTGACCCTCGGAGACTATGAGCCCACTAACTACGCTATCTCGAAATTGGTCTGGGTGAGGCTTCAGAAAGTCGTTGGGCCTCGACAGTATTTCCTTTACGAATTCTGGTTCCATGATGTAAATCCTTGGGGTCGGCCCAAACCATATAAATGACTTTTTACCTGCAAAACAATGGGCCTAGAATGTTTTAGTATCAAAAGAGATTCTAATCCGTGTTTATTTTGGTTTGTTTTGTTTAACATAACATAACATATTGTTTGGTATTCTGTTTGCAAATCAACAATGTCTAGTCTAAATGCAGGGTTTAATCAACTATTTATTACTTAATAAATCTCGGCTACAAACTATATGATGATTTGCAAACTGAGAATTTTCATTTTTAGAAATAGAATAGTACACTAAAATGTTTTATCAGATAAGACCTAAATTCTTACCGCTTTTATGGGTATAATCATCATACCCCTAAAATACAAGGTCATAGGTATAGGTAGTGGGATATTTTATTTAAAACTTATAATTATGAGTGTGAATTTTTGACACGACCCATAAATACAACACGAACCGAACCCGGAATTCGTATGTTTGGGTTTAGTACAAACGGGTTTGGGCCAACTTCGGGTTGAACCCGTCGGGTTGGCGGGTTGACCCGTTTAACCTATTTATTTAAGATTATATACTTTTATATGTGTTTTATGTTATAAACTAAGATGGTATTATAATTATTATCAAATTTATAATTTAAAAGGAGAAATTCACATTAGTTTTTATGAGTAAAATATAATTATTTTACGTATATTTTTAATATTTGAAATAAAATTGTAATTTTAAAGCATTAATATGTGTAAAAAAATAAAAAATCAGGTCAAACGGGTTGTGTTCAGGTCAACCCGCTAATATCCTTGCCGTGTTCAGGTTAACGTGTCTCACGTGATTTTCGGGTCCAAATCATGTTCGGGTTCATGCCAATTTTTCCGAGTTCGGGTCGGGTTGACCCGCCAACTCACGAACAGTCGAACACGACCCGTTTAGCACCATACTTATAATAAACTAAAACAAAAGTTAGACATAAAGAAAATTAAATACCATATTTGGTGATGATATGATGATCAAAAGGTAGAACATGTGCAGCAATGTCATGTGAGATTGGCATGGTCTTTGATTTACCTTCCTTCATCATTCTTGCTAGCTCCTTTACGTCACCTAGTACCAGCTTGTATGAATTACCTTTATACCCTTCACTTCTCATCCACCTTTCTAACTTTCTTGGCTTTAACCATGCCCAGTTTAGTAATTTCCACCCCACCCTCCCTATCAAAACCATAATAATGGCGATTACAACTTTGCCCATGGTTGCTACCATCTTTTCCCCAGAAATAGGAATGAGTATTGCCAAACATATGCTTTTATAACATTTGCACTACATTATAGATCAAATAATTCGTTAATTAAATATTAATAAATTAAAGAAATTGATCGTTGAATTTTTGCATGTTTGATTGTAAAGTCACCAAACGGCAAATAGGACACTCTATATGATGAATCGTCTAATTATTAATAATTAATTGTTCTATAACAAATTAATTACACGTCAAATCAAGTTTAGATGTTTCCTATTTATATTTGTAGGTAATAATTGAATTTTAATCTTATAATCAAATGTAATACGTTAGAGTATTCATATCTCATTTTTCATCGTATCCCTATATTATATAAAAGAAAGAAAAAAACTATTTCTAAAACTTATCTGTCACATTTTTCTTTTGAAATCTCTCACATATCATCCGTATTTTTTTCTGTTCAATTAAAAAAAATCATTTATTATGATAACTAGTAAAACATTAAATTTAAGGGAAGAGTTTGGTTTTTCTTAAATATATGGGGATTAGTTATCGAAGGGTCTTTATTTATCGGTGTTGAATAATATTTTGTATTTTCAAATGTTTTGAGTACTAAAAAAATTGTTGTATGAAAGAAAAATAAAAGAATAAAATATAGGAGGGGCTGGGGCGGTATGAGTTGGAGTGAGTTTTGTAAATGATTTACTTAAAAGAGTAAATTACATGAGAGGTCCTTAAGATTTACCTGAATAATGAAAAAGGTCCCTGAGTTTTTTAAATTGCGGAAAAGGTCCTAACCTTTGTCTTTTTGTAACATTAGAGGTCCCGTCGTTAAGAATCCAGTTAGTCTTAACGTTGATTTTATAAAAAATGAGGGCATTTAAGTAAATATACATTCCCCCTCCCCTCCAAACACAGTGCGTTTTCCCCTTCCCCAAATTCATCGCTCCATAACCCTAGAGTTTGATTAATTCCTCAGAGTGTTTGATTAATTCCTTTAGACAAAGACCAAGAGCATCAGCCATGCTTCACTCCGGATATGAAACTCCCCCTTTTCCAACTGTCATGGAACACATTTAAAGTTAATCGATAACTGTCAACAACGCATGAATTGATCATCTAACTTCTCACATGTATTCAAATTTAATTCTGACACTACAAAAATCAAAGGTATCATTCTGCTCCAAGAGTAATTACAGTCAATTTAGGCCTCAACATTAATTTGGAGGTCTTTTAATAGACAAACAGGACAATACGATTAGGACAAATAATCAAATTTTAGGAAATGTCAAACTCGTTTCTCAGGATTAACAATAAGAATTTTTTTAATTATTTAATAAGTGATACTAGACGACATACCTTAATTAATTCTATGATGATGACGATTGGAACCTGAACTGATGTTGGTTCTTGAAGAAACTCCTACCTACCACCAGAGTTCATTCAAGTCAACGAGTCTTTAATTTGCAGGTGTGCGTTAAAACCAACATAACAGAGTAATTCGTTAAAACCAAATTGGGGGATCAATCTTAAAGTAGCAGAAGTAAAAGCCTACCGGTGTTGGATTGCAATAGAACCTTCGCCGGGGGTTTAAATCAGTCCATGAGCTTACCGGTGTTAATTAATGGAATGTATATTTACTTAAATGCCCTCCTTTTTTATTAAGTTAACATTAAAACTAACTGGGTTCTTAACTGACGGGACCTTCAATGTTACAAAAACACAAAGGTTGGGACCTTTTCGGTAATTTAAAAAATCCAGGGACCTTTTTCATTATTCAGGTAAACCTTAAGGACCTCTGATGTAATTTACTCTACTTAAAAATTAAAGATGCCATGAAACATAAAATATATTTGTGATGCTTTAATTTCTTAAAGAAACAATCAAAGCCTATTGTTTATCATTATGCGAGATTGACGCAAATATTGTTTATTGTTTTTGTTTTTGTTTCATGATCCAGTATTTTCTATTTGCATGTTAGCTCGTCCCCTTCTTGTTTATCATTATGCAAGGAGGAGAATCCGAGTTTTTAATAGGGTTAAAAAGTTGGAAAATAAGTATTTTGTCACTATTATTTATATATTATTATATTTAACATTAAGGATTTGTAAGACATAATATAGTTTAGTAGGTTTTTAATTTGACTATAATAGTTTAAGACTTTTTTTAATTGGTCACAATAGTTTAGGAGTTTTATATTTTTGCCATAAAGGTTTTTATATTTTGATTTTGCCCACATAAACTTTATTGTTTTTAACTTCGATCATAAAGTTTAAGGTTTTTAAATTTGACCATATTATTTGTATAGTTTTATACTTTATCACGAAAATTTTGGACTTTTATGTTTTATGTCCCTTAACTTTTTATTTTTGTTTTTTTAATATACTTTAATATACTATGACCACGAAACTTTTAGACTTTTACGTTTTATGCCCATTTAATTTTCCATTTTCGTTTTTAGAATATTCTCAACTTTGGCCATGACTTTTTTTATAGTTTTATACTTTGACCTTGAAACTTTTAGACGTTTACGTTTTATACCCCTTAACTTTTTTATACTTTTATACTTTAACCACAAAACTTTTAGACTTTACGTTGTAACGTTTTATACCCCTTAACTTTTTTATTTTCTTTTTTAGTATACTTTTAGAGTTTTTTACTATGGTCACAATTTTTTTATAGTTTTATACTTCGATCACACAACTTTTAGACTTTGACGTTTTATACCCTTAAAATTTTCACTTTCGATTTTTAGTATACTAAACTATACTTTCCCCATGAAAATTTAGACTTTTACGCTTTATACCCTTAACTTATTTTATTCGTTTTTAGTATACTTTTAAAGTTCTCGACTTTGGTCAATACTTTTGTATTTAACCATATTAAAACATTTTTTACTTAAACTGGCGGTAAATAGGTGACCCGCATCTTATTTATAATAGTAGGTATTGTAACGTGTGATGAAGGAGGTCCCACGAAAATATAATACATATAAACTAAATATATCAAATAACTTATTTTCTGAATAAAAAAAAATGATCCTTAATTAGCCCACTTTGTTTTCTCTGGGTTGTCCATGTTAGTTTGAATACATTTAGTTGATAAATATCATAGACCTATATTATTGCTAAATTGGATTTCAATAATCCAAACTATGACTTATTAGCCGATAATAATTCAAACTATCAGTTTGGCTAGCAGCAGTCTCAACTTTCATTTTTATTATCAGGAGCAGTCTTAGTCCCGAAACATCGGACATTTACACATGATTTACATTTGTTTTTTTCTTTATTTTTGCTTTTATGATTTCTTATTTTATTCAGATTCATCATTACGAGCAAAAAACCAAGTGTAAATGTATGATGATTATGCTACCGGAATTGCTTCTGATAACGAAAATGAAAGCTGGGACTGCTGCTAGCCAAACTGATAGTTTGGATTATTATTGGCCAATGGGTCATAGTTTAAATTATTAAAATCCAATTTGCCATTAAACAAATAACTCTAACTTCGTAAATAATAGATCAACGTCTCAACTAGCGAAATTCCAAACTTAATTTATATTAAAAACATGTCATATAAGACATAAGACGCCACCGTGATATCCAATCATCAAAAAGTGAAATTTTCTTAACGAAGTTGGTGTCATTTTAACGACGGTCTGTTTATTTCAAACATGATTAAAAATGGATTCATTATAGAAAAAAAAAACGAAATATATATGAAATATTATCGCCATATAGACAATAATTTGGATTATTAAAATCTATTTTTTTTTTAATTATAGTAAATGGTTTAGCTTTTAAGGTTTAATCTTTAGGTTTTGTATTTTATGTTTTCTGGCTAATTGTGTCTTTATTCTTATATTTTTTAGAGTTTAGCTTAAGATTTAAGGTCTATAAAAACATTTTTAAATTAATCCATATATATAATCAGTGGCGGATCCAGGAAAGAATATCAGGGGTAGCGGGGACTAACGTGGGTTCGGGGGCAGCGTCCCCGAAAATTTTTTTTAGGTAGTTAACGGGCTTTTAATCATATTTTTAAGGGGCTTTTGATCATATTATTAAGTAAAAGCCATAAAATTTCTTCCAGGGGTCGCGAAAAATTTGTTTCAGGGGTCGCGAAAAACCGAAAACCTATTAAAAAAAAAAATTGCACGTCGGGGTAAAAGTTCAGGGGTAGCGGGCGCTACCCCTGGGACCCAAGTAGGTCCGCCCCTGTATATAATAATATAAAGATTTAAGTGGGAGTAATAAAATTAAACCGTGCTTGAAACAAATTAACAACATGATTAGCAACACAAGCGAACGACATATAAGAGATGGATCACTTATATTAAACATTATACGTGCCTCACTAGCCACATCACCTAATGCCCTCTCATCCTCACTCCATGATTCACGTCCCTGCATGAAAGGAGCAGTTTCATATTTTTTAGTTTGCCCACTAAGTCATTATCTCATGTTTCAATTTGTCTCCTATATATGTAATCGTAGTTGTAGTATCAAGAGGAGCAGAAAATTAATGAATATTTAGTCTTGTTTCTCTCTATGTTTTTTTGAAGCCTAACCCTCTCAACGGGTCTATCTTTTAGGAGTTTATAGGTTTTCTCCGTAAACCTATCAAAACATCACACACATCTATAAGAGAAATGGTATTTTCCAATATAAATGACGTTTTTATTATTTTATATTGGTTTTCTGAAATACCCAACCCCTAATCAAATGATTTAACTTGTGCTTGAATAAGTTGGGTGCATCAGAAAACCAGCTTTTAAAATCTTAATAAAGAAACACCATTTCTGATTTCCTATTATCATTTTGATTACAAATCTATAAGATTTTTTGTAAAATCAATGGAACTCCGAACTAAGATGAAGTATTATGACCAAATATTCGCTTTTATAACATTAACATTTATATTTATATTTATATTTATACTATATAATAAACACAAGTTTTTAATGTGTAGGTGGCACAATTTAAGGTGTGCCACCTAGGATTAGCTTATGTGTCATTTTTATAGATTTTTGAATTAAAAAAATAAATAGTATTTACAAAAAAGGAAAGATCTTATAATTAAAAATCAAAAAATTAAATTATTTTCATACAAAATTATCCATATTTGTTTTACAATACCATAACTTTGATTCATCATATCTTCTTCATTTCTCAATGAAAATTTGATCCGTAAATTGCTTTGGATTCGTGAAAGAAAACCTAACAAAACTAGATCCATATTGCTTAGGTTTCGATCAACGAATAATGGTGAACGAATCAAAAAACAAAGTCGTGACTTTCTAAACCCACCATTGATGAACTTAAACTCCAATTCGATCATTCGTTTAATAGTTAGAAAAAAACTTTCATCTTTTAATTCGTTTAATTTTTTTTATATCACAGTTTCGGGTATTTACCCGGGACACTAACTAGTTACATTAGTATTGATTAATTGATAAGATTAATAAATTAATATTGTAAACTCGATCACCAATGACCAAACTGCCATTCCCTAATACGGCCAATAAGTTAGAGTTGAATCAACTAATTGTTAATGAGTAGTTTTTCTATTACAAGATAAAAGATCATGTGAAAACCACTCCTTAGCCTAAAAACCTAAAAACCACTTAAATTAAGGGTAATAAAGTAATTTAATATTTAATTTTTAATATTATCAATACCACACACACCCCTATGTTTCATACATTTACAAAAGAACCCTTCCTTTTCCCACTCCATACCCCCAACCCCTCCCCCCCCCCCCCCCCTCACCCCCACCCCCCCCCCACCCCCACCCGTGTTGCATATATGCAACATAAGTGTGTTGCGTATATACAACCATCAACCCTCCAGCCCCACCCCTACCCACCCCACCACCCCCCTCGTGTTGCATATATGCAACATAATTATATTTCATATATTCAACCCGCACCCCTTCCATCCCTAGCCCCCGCCCAACCCCACCCACCCCCACCCCCCACCCCACCCCACCCCACTCGTGTTGCATATATGCAACATAAGTGTGTTGCACATATACAACCCCCACTTACCCCCAACCCGCACCCCTACCACCCCCATACCCCCACCCACCCCCCACCCTGTGTTGCATATATGCAACATAATTATATTGCATATATGCAACCCCCAACCCACACCCATGCACCCCCTCCCCCCCTTCATGTTGCATATATGCAACACAAATGTGTTGCATGTATATACAACCCCCAAACTGTAACCCCCCCCCCCCCCCCGCGTGTTGCATATGTGCAACACAGTTGTATTGCATAATACAACCCCCACTTACCCCCCCCCCTATGTTACGTATATGCAACACCCTTGTGTTGCATATATACAACCCCACTCCCCATCCACCCACCCCCACCCCCGTGTTGCATATATACAACCACACTTCCCACCCACCCACCACACCCCAACCCCCCGTGTTGCATATACGCAACACCCTTGTGTTGCATATAGGCAACACCCTTGTGTTGCAATATACAACCCCCACTTCCCCTACATTATATAATGCATATATGCAACATCAAATAAAACCATATTTCCGCTAATGTTGCACATATGCAACATGTATATGATGCATATATGCAACATGTCTTTTATTATAGTTTTACACGTCATGATGTTTTAATGCAATATACTATGTTGCATATATGCAATATTCTATATAGTGCATATATGCAACATTAAATAAACCGTATTCATGCTTATGTTGCACATATGCAACATGTCCGTGTTTACAGTTTCAAATATTATGATATTCTAATGCAATATACTATATTGCATATATGTAATATTCTATATTTTACTTTCGTTCGTTTATTTCACGAACTTGTTTCACCTGTGACCTCCTAAGTCCTAACCCTCGAACTTCTCTCCATCTCTCTCTCAAACCCGACGACCTTACGCAATTTGGTGTTGTTTTGATGGCTCGAGATAATATAGTAATAAGGATGATGAACACAAATGAAATATGGTTTACGAAGTAAATCAAGTTTGAACGAAACTTAAAACCGATTACACCAATAGATTCGTACTTCAAATCCCAACAGAATGAAGCCAGGTTTTATTTATATTGCCGAGTTATTAAAAATCCACCATGGATGAGCTTCGCAAAGAATGTGAACTGTGAAAAAAAATTATGTTGCATATATGCAACGCGGAGGGTGGGGGGGGGGGTGGGGTGGGGGGGGTGCGGTTTTGTATATATACAATATAATTATGTTGCATATATGCAACACGGGAGTGGGGGTGGGGGTGCGGGGTAGAAGGTTAGGGGTGGCAGGGGTGCGGGTTGGGGGGGTTGTAGTTATGAAATCTAATTATGTTGCATATATAAACACCGGGGGTGTGGGGGTGAGGGTGCGGGTTGTAGTTATGAAATGTACTTATGTTGCATATATGCAACACGGGGGTGGGGGCGGGGTGGGGGGGGGGGGTAGGGAGGGTGGGTGGTGAGGGAGGGTGGGGGTGGCAGGGGTACGGGTCGGTGGTTTTAGTTATGAAATGTAATTATGTTGCATATATGCAACATGGGGGGGGGGGGTGGGTGGGTGGGTGTAGGCGGTGCGACAGGGGTGGGCGAGGCGACGGAGGTGCGGGTTGGGGGTTGTATATATACAATATAATTATGTTGCATATATGCAACATGGGGGTGGGGTGCGGGGGGGTGGGGGGGGGGCGTGGGTGGGGGTGGCGGGGTTGGGGGGAGGGGGCGGAGGGGAGTTGAAAGGGTAGGGGGGTTGTTGTAAATATATATGAAACATGGGGTGTGTGTGGTAGTGATAATATTAAATATTAAATATTAAATTACTTTATTAGCCTTAATTGAAGTGGTTTTTAGGTTTTTAGGCTAAAAGAGGTTTTTAAGTGAACCTAACCCATAATTATAATTATACGTCAAATCAAGTTCAGATGTTAAGTATTTAAATTTCTTATATTACGGCAGAAGTTGGTTTTTATAAAAAAAATGACTCGGTTGGAACCATAATGACAATTTAATTCTTTGAGACACAATCATAAGGTTGTCGTTTGTCACTATGTTTATATTCTTCTCTTTATGTTTCATCTAAGTATTCATTATTTTAACCGGATTTGAATAATTTGAAAATTTTGATTTGAATTCAAATAAAGAATTCGAGTTTCTTACTTGGTTTATTTGAATCTAATCCTTATTCGATTCGACTATATAATTTGAATTCGAATCGGATTAAAATTTAGTTTTCAATTTCGATTTGATTCAAACTGAAATTTATATTTGGCTCCATTCTTTTAACATAACCCCAAAGCCTAATTACGTATGACCCAATTGAGGCATTGAGCTATCAATTTTTTATCCATCAAGCAGCCTGCATTTTCAAGTTTTAACCTAGCACTCAACATAAACTCATACCTCATTTTTCATCCATCTCCATCGACATTCGTCTTTGTTTAGGACCGTTTCGGGTACTTTTGTACTACTTTGGGGTTGTATTGGAGCAGGTTTAGGTTTGAGGCTGATTTGGAGCAAGTTTGGGGTTGAATTGGACTATTTTGGGGTTGTTTTACATTGTCGTCGTTTAATAACTATTTCGTGATTAATCCCCTATTGTTTAGGACTGTTTTGGGTTACTTTTAATTTTTTTTGGAGTCGCTATCTCTGACCTAAAATTTATTAAATAAAGGTTCCATTGAATTATTGAACCAATTGTATATTAGTTCATGTTTTTATGATTTTTTTTACTCTTAATTGGTTTATACAAATAGATTCAAATTTTGACTATTATTATACTAATATTAGTCGATTTGAATTCGAATTTGGTTTTAAAACTTTGGAACTCTAATAATTCGATTCGATTAACCCGAAATCAATTCCAAAAACATCGCTAGTTTCATTCACTCTTACGCTATGTTTCCGAGTTCACTTAAGAAGAGAAATGAAAAGAAATGAAAGGAAAATAAAAGAAAAGAAGGGAAAGAAAAAGAAAAGAGAAGTGATCATTTTCCTTCCTTTTCCTTCCAAATTAGAAGGAAATAAAAACTTTAAAAAAATGGCCTAACTTTCTCTCAATTTCTCTCCCTTTCCCTCCTTAAATGAAACTCGGGAACACAAAACTTTTATTTTCCTTCTCTTCCCTTCCTTAAACTCGGGAACACAAAGTTTTTTATATTTTCTTTCATTTCCTTTCATTTCCCTTCCTAAGTGAACTCGCAAACATAACCTTATTAATTTCACATTTTATATAAGCAAATAGGAGAATCCGAGTTCTCAATAGGGGTTTAAATAGAAGACAAGGTGTAGAATAAGTATTTTCACGATGAGTTTAACGGAAAGATGAGGTGGCAATGACTTTCCACACGGAGACACATTCCTCTGCTTTACGTTGTGTTCCCGAGTCTCATTTAACGAAGGAAGTGGAAAGAATCGAAAGGAAATATAAAAAAAATTGTGATCTTTAGTTTTTTTAATGGGAGGAAGTAAATGGGAGGGGAGGGGAGGGGAAATTGATGCAAATTTCTTTCCTTCCAAATCGGAAGGATTTGGAAAGAAAATTAGTTGATTAAAATTTAATTGTTTGATAATTACCAAATTAGCCTCAACTTGATTTGTTTAACAAACTAAATAAGGGTATAATAGTAAATTGATTCTTTTCCTTTCCCTTCCTTTCAACTCCGGAACACAAAAAAAAGTCACTCTCCTTTCCTTTCCTTCGAACTCTGGAACATGAAATCTCATCGTCTACTTCCCTTTCTTTTCTTTCTTTCCCTTTCTTTTCTCTCCTTCACTTACTTTCTTTTCTTTTCCTTCCTAAAGCAAACTCGGGAACACATCGTTAGAGATGCAGAGGGATCCTTATCAATTTCAAAGAATTGAATTATTATTAATATACAAGTTTTCATAACACATGTTTAAAAATGAGAGGAGTCAGAGAATACACATCACTTCTTTAAAGAGTTAAAGAAAAAATAAAATGGAAAAAGTAGAGCGGTAGGAGTGTTGGCCGAGGACTCCTCCAAAAGTAAGTAGTTCATGAAAAATATGTGTGAGGAAAGATGTTCCACAAATTAAATACTAACACTTTTTAAATTATAAATCTATCATGCTCTTAAACTACTTCGTTTACAAAATTACATCATATTTAAGTTAAAACCCTGAACCTTTAACTAAAAGATAAGAGCTCTTAAACTACTTCCTTTACAAAATTACATCATATTTAAGTTAAAACCTTGAATCTTTAACTAAAAGATAAGAGTCTTTACTAAGTGACTGATGATCGTGGTCAAGTCAATCAAAAACCTGTTATCCAAGATAGTCAGGGTAAGTAGGATATCATATTCATGAAGAAAACGTTATTAGCATTAGATGTTACATTTGATTAAGAAAAGTAAAGCATAATGATTTGATGGGTTTAAACTAAACTACACATTTACAAAACAAGTTTCGATGAAATGTACTATGATCACACCTGAGGTTGGTTTAGTAGTAATACATGTAACTTGAGTCATTAGACTCCACTAATTGTAAATTGAGAAGTGATGGAGGCTTTGGATCTTCTAAAATCTCTTATTTCTTCAATCTCTAGTGTCTTTGGGGACTAGATATGAAGAATACCCTCAAAATCCCAATAAAAGTCGGCCAATATAGTATAAAATCGCTTGGAACCATCGTTTGGGAACTTGATACTCCCATCAAGGTTTCAATACTTTGGGGAGAGGGGGTGGGGATGTAAGTCCCACATTGATTGAGGAGGAGAATAAAGCCTTCCTTATAAGGAGGTGAAAACTTTCTCTATCAAAACGTGTTTTGCCTATGCAATCGAGCAACAAAACCGTGAGTTCCTGGATTGTCAATCCATCGGGGGCAAAGCAAACAGTATCTTGGTACGGTTAGCTTGGGCTATTACAGATGATATCATAGCCAGGGGCCGAGTCGATGTGTCAGCGAGGACACTGGCTCCCTAAGGGGGGTGAAGTTGTAATTCCCACATTGTTTGAGAGGGAGAACGAAACCTTCCTTATCACGAGGTGGATACCTCCTCTATAAAGACGCGTTTTTTCTGGGCAAGAAACTTGTCGGGTGAAAAAATACCCGTGAGTTCATGGATTGGCAATCCATTGGGGGAAAAGAAGACAATATCTTGGTAGAGTTGGTTTGGGCTATTACATTAGGATACGTGTACGCCAAAGGGACCGTAGACGTGCTATGTTACACAAGATTTTGATGTGGGTGGGTGTATGATACACCGGTACTGTTTTCAGCTCGATTTTGTTTTGTTTTATCCGTTTTGCTCGTCAAATCATTATGTTTCTGCGTTCCAGACCTTGTATGGGAAAAACACCCAAAGTAATGCTATTGTAAGCCAAATGTAACAAAAATAATGTAAAAACAATCAACACCCATAAAACTATTTCCTAGTTTATATCAGACTAAATTGGAGAAACCCTTCATCATAGCAGGGAGGGGCACATTTTCTATAAGCTTGGGTCTAGTGCCCAAATATTAGAGATAAAAGCCATAAGGTTCAACTTTTAACCCAAACTTTTCAAAAGTGATCTCTAACACTTTTAAAACATGGAAAATCATCAATTTAGCCATATTATGCAAAGAAAATATAAAATGATCATCACTCTTTAGCCTTTAAATCAAGACCTTATATGTTATCTATCAATAGGAGAGAGTCACGTAGGCGTAACCAGCTAAGGAGGCATGGCTAGAGCCTCCAACCCAATCACTAGAAATTCCATGGGGTCCACAAGACAGCCTATCAGATGGCGACACATGTCCTAAAAGGCACGGACGATGCTTGTACCTCTTGAGCCTTCACAACTTCAAAGCCTTGCACAACTTATTCTAACTATTACACCTTTCATAAAAACGAAGGAACTTTTTCATAATAGCAAAAAAAAAGTATACGTACTTAATGGACATACAATTGGCGTATGGACGATTCATATGATCTCAGATATCATCACGTTTCATTCGAATAAAAATTAGGGAAAAAACAGGATTAGCCCTTTTGACAAAGCTTATCTTCAAAATAGCCTGTTGACAAATTTGATCATCAAAATAGCCCTCCATCTACGGTCTCCGCGACCGTTTCCTGAGGTCACACAACCGTCTTCTGCCCCCCTATGAGAACTCGCCACGTCACCTATAACGGTCGTCACGACCATGGTTTTCTGACCACGACCGTGTATTCCGGACAACCAACAAGGTTGTCGATGACCGTCTGACATCGTTGCCGGAGTCGCCGACGACCATATATTTTTTTTAAAAATCTACGAGGGTTACTGTGAATAGGGGCGCCGGAGTTTTGTTTTGTTGGGCGGCGAAGTGAATTAGGAGTTACAGATGTTGTCGACGGAGTTTCAGATGCGCTGGAGTTGCAGATGCTCCATACTTTTTGTTGCAAGTCATCGGAGAGAAGCTTTTTTCGCTAGATGCAAGGTGATGCTATGGTGTTGGTGGTGCTGGCCGGTAGGTGTCGTTGATGGGTTTGTTGTCGGAAAAGTCTCATGTTTGAGATTTTTAGAGAGATGTCTTCTCTTTCATGACGTTTACTTAAAAAAAATTCAACAAGTAATAATTTTGATTTGTTATTCCAAAGTACCGCTATGTTTGCTTTTTCAATGAGTACACATATTTAATATTTATTTATTAATGCTAGTTGTTTTTTTTGAACGGCCAACAAATGTCTCGGAAAACCCGGGGACTATTTACACCAGTTGAGCTCATTCCAGGGAAAATCCACCTCCGCAAGCGGCCGGGTGGTAAAACCTGGGAGCTCAGGGATCGAACTTGTGACCTTTCAGCCCCAAGTCTCCCCTCATCGCCAATGCCCCTTCCAAAGTGTTGCCCGTAAGAATCGAACATGTGTCTCAAGTAGAGAACACAAGCTTCCTACCACTACACCACATTTATATATTTAAAAATCATATCTTAAGTTCTATGGTCGCGCGACCATAGATGGAGGGCTATATTGAGGATGAAATTTGTCATCATACTATTTTGAGGATAAGCTTTGTCAAAAGGGCTAATCCTGTCTTTATCCCTAAAAATTATACCGTATTACTGTGCCCATTTTTTTGCTTAATTATGTCGCTAAAAGCACATAACATACATGTCACGTTTTATAACGTCGCCTCTTTATATCATAGTCCAAAATTATATATATTAACATTTAGAATTGGTTTAATTGTGAGTGCTGCTACTGTACGTCGTTTTGACCAATGACTGTTTGACAACTCTTTTTTCAAACCAATGGTTCTCTTGCAGCTCAATCTTCTTTGTCATGGGAGTTGTGTGTGTGATATAGCTGTAGGGAGGTTGGAATCATTTGAAGAGTTTTCTTTTTTCAAGGGTGCTGCTAATTAAACATCTATATACGCTGCGTATAACCCAATACGCAGCGTATATAGAACTAATTAATATGTCAGACATTCCATACGCTGCGTTTTAAGACATACGCTGCGTATGGAATGTTGTAATCAAGACATAATCATTTCCCAACCAGGATTAGGGTTGCGTAGGGCTTATACGCTGCGTTTTTGGCAATACGCAGCGTATACATAATTTTTCTTTCATTAAAACTACAACTTAAAAGAAAACCATTTAAAAAGTTCTTTCATTAAAAATAAAATAAAAGACAACAAAATAAATTAAAACATCACAACTTAAAAGAAAACACGAACGCCTATATATAACGATTAAACGTGAAAATAGGATCTTCGGGGTTGTTGATGTATGGCCTCAAAAAAGCCCAAACGCCTGCGTATATAAAGCTCTTGCCATTTTCAGTTTTGTACTCGTTCAACGACCTTCGCAGCACTGAGCTTATACCCTCCGCGCCATATTGTCGCTCGAGTCGTACATAGATATCATTAAAAGTTCGTGCATTCGATTGCAAGGCCCACCATTTCGCCCTGATAAAGTTCCCGTTTACATCTTCCACACCACGTCGCCGTTTGAAGTCATCAATCACGGCAGGCCAAAACTCGTTTGGCGGGCGTCCATCATTCCAATTGTGTGCGACGTTAACGAAAGATTGTGCCACCGCTACGTCGTCTTCGGACTTCCAACTACGCCTATTCATTGTGAATGCTTGTGAAAGTTTATAAAATATATGGGGTATATATAGTAGAAGAATAGAAGTAGAGAGGGAAGTAGAGAGGAGTTGGAGTGGTGTGTGAGATGTTTAAAGTGGGGTATTTATAGGTAAAAGAGGGTTTAAATAAAAATAAAAAAAAAAACCCTCAACGGTAAAAAATTTACGGTAAAAAATTTAGCCGTTGAACGGCTATTTTTTTATTCACCTCATCTTCTCGGCGTTAAAGGGCTAACGCCCCTCGCCACCCTCTCCTCTATAACGCCCCTATAACGCCCCACCGTAGTTTTTTTAACAATTTAAATTCTTAACAATTTAAATTCTTAACACAAACACAAACACATTAAATTCTTAACAATTTAAAAAAGTTATCCCTTTAAATTCTTAACAATTTAAATTCTTATAACGCCCCTAAAACACAAACACATTAAATTCTTAACAATTTAAAAAAGTTTTTTTGTTGCCTTGGAGCTTGAGGCTTCCCATTTCACCCGGGTCTTCCGGTAGTCTTTTTCAGTCTTTGCTCCCAGCTCACTGTCAATGACGTAGACGTCAACACTTCTGATGTCTTCATTTATGAAAGAAATAAGACGACCAACGTCCATGTTATTTGTTAACGGTTCGAGGCCACTGTCAAGATTAAGATAAGGGTTCCTATAATAAAACCACATGTTGTTTGTATTTTCATACCCCAGATGTGGCATGATTAGACTCATATCATAGAATCTAAACTCATTTACATCGCAGTAATCCGCCAATGTACAGCAGCCTTCCACGTATCTCCTGCCCGGTGAATCAGTAAAATGACCGTAATGATATATATTTAAAGTGAAATATCTTGGATTACAGTTGTATGCATCATCCACGATTAAACCCAGGTAACTTTCGTTAGTCGATCGAATCGTCCACGATCTGGTTCCGAAACTCATGCTGTATTTGTGAGGTACGTAGGGAGATTAGGGTCGTTTTTTATAAACGGTATATATTTGGTGATGTATACCTCTGCTGATAGCCACTCTACTTATAACCATCGGTAGAATTCAAAAAATTGACATATGCAGCGTATTAGACAATACGCTGCGTATTGCTTTAATCATGCATGCCATCCTATCAGACTGTGCATGCACAGTAAGCTTGCAGGCGCACCAGAGATATTATTGGAAATTATACGCTGCGTATGGGCTAAAACGCTGCGTATAGGTGTTCAATACGCTGCGTATAATTTAATACGCTGCGTATTTAGTGGGGGTGATCATTGATTCCCTGCCGACGAAACCGGTGTAAGATAATTCGATTGATATCGAATCTTTGCATTTCGTCGTTTGGAAATACGAAGCAAACTTTTAGCTATATATAGAAACGCAGTACAATTGCAGGACCACCAATATTCAGTCGGTATTTTAATTGCAGTTATCATTCAGGTTGTTTAAAAACTACAAATTTTGTTATTATAATGTCGCTTTGGAATATATTCGGAAATGGCGATGACGAGCCTCTCGATTTAAACCATCCGCCACAAAACGTAAGCGATTTTATATTCATTTTAAACTCTTATTTTTATAATGTTCTGTATAATACGACGCTCAGGGCGAGGCAGAGGATGATGATGATGATGATGATGATGACATGGTTGGGGATGAGGATGAGGAGGACCATTAGCGGTGTCTCATTTTATTTTATTTTATTTGTTTAATGAGCATTAGCGATATCTCATTTTATTTTATTTTCTTATGGTGATGTACTCATGAATACTACTTTATTTGTTTTTATGTTTGCTTGTGATGGATGGCGTACTTTTTTTTATGTTCGTTGTGATTGTGATGATGTCGATTGATTGCGATATCGAATGATTTGTATTATTACCTTTACATTTCTAAACAACGTTTATATAATCACAATCTTTCAAATAAAGCACAACCCGTCGATCATTATGAACATTCTTAAAATTCACTTCACATTGCAGAATCTCCTACGTATAGAGCGTGTTGTGTCGATCAGATGGATTACTGGAAGGCATGCATCTATTACTATCCTCCATGCATCACCACTTTTCTTGACAGCTTCTTTCTCAAGAACAATATCAATAGCCAAATCGCCTTTTTGATCCTTCAAAGGATTGTTGATCCACACTGTTGTTTCAGGACTTATCCAGGTAATATTAGCTTCTTTGACACGTGGATCACCTATGCAATAGCAAGTTATTCATAAACCCATCATTAACACTTAAATAAAAAGGTCCCGACATAAACAAGCATCAATAAAAGTTATACCTTCTATAACTTAATTTAAAAGAACGGGGCAAACATCATCGGCAAACTTTTGTGTAGTTTTCTCTAAATGGATATCAGGAATGCCTAGCCAAAAGAACTGTAAGCATGGGGTCCATTCAGATGACTGTTGCTGAAATGAACATTCGCTGCAAAACAGAAACCATAGACATTAGTATAGTTATTCAACCCAACCACATTGACTGCTCAACCTTTTTGTAGGTTTTTCCACACCCACATGTATATGTTATTCTAATATAGTTCAAAAGAAAGAAAGAAAGAAAAAAAAGGCCATATTACATACCTGCAGGATATAGCTATTTTCTTGAATAGCTGGCCCACTTTCTTCTTTTTGCGAAACGAAATCAGAGTTTCTTCACATTTTGCAAGAACCTTTTCCATGCTAAGATTTGAATCCTTCAACAGTGTCTGCACAAATATATTATAGAGAAAATAAGGAGAAAACTTTGTGAACCCTATTAATTTTACTCAGTAAGCACTTGCAACATTGATAATTATAATATACATAGAGAGAGAGAACCTTGTTAAGATGAACATGACCAACAAGCCCAGCATCATCTGTTACAGCATCAGTTGTTCCTTGCTGTCTTCTATATCTGTGGGTAAAATTTTAAAGAACATGAGAGTTATACAGCCAGAAACAATGTTCTAACATTATTAAAACATAACAGATTCAATTCTTCAATAAATATTAACTGGAAAAGACTAATAGGTAACAGTAGAGAATAAGAAATTACTCTATTAAAAATTCCACATCCACGTCCTTAAGGCTGACTTTTCGCAGATGATTTTTAACCTTATATGCTGCTTTCTCACGACAATGTTCCTTCCCACAATCACAATCTTTTAAATAAAGCACAACCCGTCGATCATTATGAACATTCTTAAAATTCACTCCACATTGCAGAATCTCCTACATAGTGGAAAGCAGAGAAGGATTTATTAGTTTCACCTTTTAACCATGTAATTAAGAAGAACTAGGGGTAAATAAATTACCTTCATCATATTCCATGAGTTGTTGCTACTTTGGAGAAGAATCAAGAACCGCCTTATATGCAGACTTTGACATGGCAGTTGCAGCCAATACTCCAAATGGTTCACCAGCATCGAACAGATTATTTGTCATTGCCCCGTACTCAAATTGGATTACTGAGTTCCTACAATCATTTCTCACAATTTCATCATAGCAGATGACCACATCTCTTACCCATGGATGAAATCTTAGAATAAATTCAGAGATGGGATTCTTACATGCCCGAAGATTTTTCTCGAGTTGCATGTCAATTACCTCATTGTAATTAGAGCTCAAGTGATAGGTGCAACTTCTAGTAGTTGGTCTTCTATGCTTCTTATAGCATCCTTTGAAATCACAAAATCCTCCAAACTAAGACTAAAGCCTTCACTACATAAAAATTAAAAAAAACATTGGATGCAGGGTGTTAAAAAGCTTCTCTCGGGCCTTTGCTAAAAAATAGTATGCTAATCATTTCAGTAAAGATGGAATGCAATGCATCACTACTATAATCCAACTTTAAGATCTTGCTATCCCTAATCACAAACTTATCACCCAAACAGTCAAACCCACGAGGTAGAGCAGTCTCAAAAAGCTCCAAAAATCTATTGAAGGTTTGGGCAATGGATTGGAGGTAAAAGGTGCCAACTGTGAACTTGGACTTTGTTAAATAAATAATTACTGAAAAGTGTTACAGACCTGAAAATTACAATACGCTCTTCAACCAATTCTTTAACAATACGCAGCGTATAGGTTGACTATGAAAATTACAACTTAAGGTTTCTAGTACGGTGAAATTATAAAAATTACTATTTGTTATAATTTAAAAAAAAATAAAGGTAAACAAACACAAACACAAAACCACCAAATTTATTCAGTTTAGTATACGCTGCGTATTTAACTATACGCAGCGTATAAGTAAATTCTATTTCAGAGAATGTCAGGTCTGTAACTTTGTCGGTAAAAAGTCTAATACGCTGCGTATTGTAGCATACGCAGCGTATTGGGATGTCCAAATAGACGCTTCGTTTTTCAATCATACCATTTCTCTCTCTAAAACTGAGCCGCCGGATTCTATATCTCTCTCTAAAACTGAGCCGCCGGTATCTATCTCTCTTAAAAAATGAGATGCCCGCACGCGATCGTATTCTTCCTGCTAGGTGGCGTTGATGCAACGGTGAGCGATTTCTTCTATACAATTTTGAAGTCGTGGGTTCTCTCTGGCTGACACTATTCATCATCATCGTTTTTTTTTAAATTATCATGTCTTTACATCCCTTTCCAATTTCCATTCATCTGCTTCTCTCTATTAGACGGATGGTTGCCGAAGAGTTAATAGTTGTTGCTCCGCCCCGATTACGGCGGCAGTCGTTCGCCGGATTCGCTGTCAGACGTTGAAGGGGCGACAGTTCTTTGCCGTATTTGTGGTTAGCCCACACACTTTGATGGGGCGTTTGGGGTTCGATCTCGGTTTTCTTCTATTTTTGATTCAATCGAACTTCAATTTGGGTTCTCCATGAATGAATTGACTGTTGTCTCTGTGAGTCTGTTACATGCAGACAACTTATTTCTACCTTTTGTCTTGGTTTTTTTTAGAGTTTCCATGGCTTTTGTTTCCTTTTTTTTTGGAGTTTCTAATGTCTTTACATTTTGCCTGTCATTGCAGGTTTGCTGTTTCATCATATCAAGTGCAGGTGCCAAATTCTATCCTTTTATTTGATTGGTTTTGTAGTTTCATTTGAATATCTATTCATTCCCGACTGCTAATGTTTTAGTACTTGAATATTACCTTAGTATTGACTTTTGATGTGCAAGTAGTAACACTTATGAGTTATGTTCATATTTATTACTTTTGTGTTTCCTGTTTCTTTTGAGTAATTTTCACACTGAAAGCTTATTAGTACTGTTTATGCTTTTTTTTGGAAAATTAGTTGCTTTTCTATAGTCTTATAAGTTATAACTTTTAGAGCTTTTAGCTTGCATTGGAGAATTGAAATTTAAATATAAGTTTTTGATGCACATTAGCTGCCAAATTTATGAGTTTTTGTCTTGGTTTTGGTTGTAGGTTCTTATTACTATTTTATGTAGTGCAGGTACCATCTCCTTTTTGTTTTCTTATAAAGATAATGTGCCTTGCTCTATGTGTATATAATGGCATTCTTCGGTAGAGAAATGCATCAGCTTGATATATAAGATTAGATAATAAAATAAAGAATCTTATTATACCGCTTATCTCTGTTTCTCATGATCTATAACCAAGTCTTACTGGGTATTCATAACATTACTGCCTCACTGGGTATAGAGGTTGCCGAAGCTTAATCTAAAGAGGACAGTTTTTGCACATTCATTTAGACTCACCTCATTAAGGTCATTTTGATTTATATTCATCTTGAATCAGAAAGTAGGTTGGTACTGTGTGGGTGGTTAAATGTGGTTATTCTAGCACTCTAAAATGTAAATCTTTCTTATAGGCATTGCAAAATAGATAATTTAAGGCTTTTTCTGGATATAAAACTGAAAAATCTATTTTGGATAAATATGACCTTTTAAATGAGATTGAGAATGTATATTTTCTTATATGGCACGTGTAGTTTAAAATTTAAGGTATCATCCATCTAAGAAAATTAAATCATACGCCATTCTTTCTTTTAATAGAAACTTGCTGTAGAAGATAGTATTTTTTAGTGTCACATCTCCTATCATTTCTTCTATTAACTAAGCATGCGTTCTCATTTGTTCTAATTTGTCGTCTTTTTTGTTTACCTGTTGTGATTATAAGCTGTTAAACAGAGGTTTGTTTAATGAATTTGGAGTTTGTTCACTTTAAAACTGTTCTTTGTATTTTTATTCCATGAAGATTTCAGTTAGCTCTATATGAGGTGGAACTAGGTTGTAAATACATTAACTTTAATAGTTGTTGCTGCAAAAAGTAATTATTTCTGTTATGTTTGCATCTTTCCTCATGATATGCACAACATATATATACTTATTTTGTACATATGTATACCAATGCATGTTCTGAATCATGTGACATTAACATCATTTAGTTCTTATACCAATGTGCTTTGGTTGTATTATTATGATCCATAAACAATGGATTCTGTGTTGTTTTAGCGCTTTGTCACATGATTAGATACTATTAAAATCCGGTTTATGAGAAGTTATATACATGTTATGTCATTAACAATAGTACGTACAATGCATTATATTGCATACTGTCATGCCTAAAAACAAACATAAAGCATGTTATTGCATACTATCATGCCTTATTATTGATAAATGACTTTGCAAAACAGGTCTGTGTCAATGAAAGGAAGGAGGACCATGTACGAAGGATATTAAAGCGCAGATACCATGTTAATTGTAGAAATATTGTCAAAATATTCACAGCAGAATGCCGTTAGAAACCTCAAACATTCACATTTTATTTTCCATGAAATGCTTACTAAACAGAATAAACAGAACACATAATTAAGTAATACAAATAAACATAAAAACATGAAAACAATACTCTCAAACCTACTAACGAGTCCTACTTTTATTACCAGAACAACTGATTTTCTTGCAGGGCATATGTAAGGGAAATTGAAGCCTATAGAGGCTGGTACGACATGAAATGCCGAGAATGCCTTGGGAAGCTATATGTGTGAAGAGGGAAACCGGTCTGTACAGGAAACCACAACATTACAGCATCGAAATGCATGTAAGTAAAGTACGTCAATCACTTACAAATAAAAAAATAAAGGGATTCTGATTACATGGCGATCATAGTGGATGAGACATCGACAATGGCAGTAGTCTTTTTTGACGATGCCATGAAAGATTTTATAGGAACAACGAAGGCTTCACTGACCCAAAGACGGTTAGCACATTTTTTTTTAAATGTTTAAAACATACTTAATTGTAATGTTTAAAAGTAATATATTCAAGTTGATTGTCAGATTTCTTAGCAAGGCACGGATCGATTTAAAAGTAATGTATTCAATTAACTGGAAAACACATGTTCATGAAAATTTTCGACCCGCCGCAAGGCACGGGTGAAACTAAAAGCTAGCGACCTTTGACAAGTGTCAACCTTCAATAAAGCTTTTTATGGGTATGTATTTTTGTGGCCAACTCTGTGTTAACTTCTATGAATTAAACGGGTGGCCCGCCGCAACGCGCGGGTGGGTCACCAACTCGTGTATACTATATATCATATCTTACGTAAAACTAAATGAACCCCGAATTGGGGTGGAATAGTGAACGTAGGAAAAGGCGAATGCTTATAAGATGAAGAGATCTCAAACGAAAACCGTTGCAGAATCTTAACTATAGCTACTTTTGCTTCCACCATCGCAAAGTTTTGCCCTATGCAAACCCTTGGACCACCACCAAACGGCAAAAAACAACCTGACCCTTTGCCCTTGGTGGCACCCGCTACTCCTTCTGCAAACCTTTCGGGCTTGAACCGAGTCGCATCTTCCCCCCATATTTCAGGGTCATGGTGAACATTGATTATAGGTATAGTTATGTGCACCCCTGGTGGTATCATCATGTCTCCCAGCTGTGTCTCCTTGTGGGTAGCACGTATAACCATGATCGCGGGTGGGTATAGCCTAAGCACCTCGTTTAGTACCATAGTCACGATCTTGAGGTGCTTTAGGCCTTCGAAATGTAGTTCTTGAGTGCCAAAAACTTCCAAAATCTCTTCTCGAGCTTTCGTTTGCCATTCTTGATCCAAACTTAAGCAAACCATGGTCCAGACGATCAAATTCGATGTGGTTTCAGATCCAGCGGCGTAAAACAGTTTGCATTCTTCGATCACGTCTTCTATACTCATTCCGACTCCATCTTCTTCGATCTCTTTTGCGTTAGATTTGAGTAAAATCCCAAGTAAGTCGTTGCTGCTGTCGTCTCCCATTTCAATGGCTTTCTTTCTCTTGTTGGTTATACTCATCAGTAGTATCCGTTGCTTGTTGCGATTTCCATAGAACTTTTTGTTTGCTCTTGTTGGTATAAACCTACATTTGAAACCATTTTAGCTAATGTGCATCAAATTAACATGATTATAGTAAAAGGACCAAATATACTTAGTTGTGCGCAAACTTAGCCTTCTCGACACGTGGTGTTTACTGATTCGTTAACATGTGAGAGGAGAGAATATTAAATAATTGGAATGTGGACACGTGACCGGCTCTAACCTTTCTTTCTTAGCCGGCCACGTCTACGTGACGTATCGTGATTGATTCATTTTAGTCAATGATCATAATATCTAGACAAGATTTTTATGGTTATTTTGGCAAAAACTATGATCAACTTGACTATTTGGGTGATTTCTCATTTTTAAAACTATGGTTAACATCATTCCTGTCACAATCAGTTATTACATATATTTAAGAGTTAATTACATTTTGCGTCCCTGTGGTTTGCGGGTTTTTGTCACCTGAGTACAAATTCCAAATTATTAACAAATATATCCTGTGGTTTGCATTTTGTTGCCATCTGAGTCCTTGAGACTAACGGGGGTTAGTTTTTCTGTTAAGTGGAAGGGTATTTAAGTCCATTTACACAAGAGGGACCAGTTCTGTAAAATAACTAAGATCAAGGACTAACGGGGGTCATCTCTTTCTCCTCCCCACGGTTAACCAGATCCCATCACCACAATAACACCACCACCGCCGCACTGCACCACCGCAACCACCAAATCCGCCGCTGTCGCCGCACCACACCACCGCAACCACCAAGTCCGCCGCCTCCGCTGCACCACACCACCGCAACCACACGTGTCACCACCGGCATCTCCGTCGTAGGGCCATGATTTGTACAACTGTGATTTGACAAAATCGAAGCTCTGTCATCTTCTTCATTATGAAAAACCCAATTCGAAGAACTTCGATTTGTTCGATTAGTCATTAATTTGAGAACCATTCCTCCACAGATCTGAAAATCGAGGAGACCACTGACTGACATCGGCTGCTGAATTTGGGGTTGGGTCAAATCTTCGTTCTCGTCGAGGAGGAGATTCTCCGGCTTTAGATCTCGGTGATACAACAATGTTTACATGTCGAGGAGCAGCCACTGGATTTGGATTTGTCGCCGGCAAAATCAAATGGCGTTTTTGCCTTTTGGGACGAGGAACGGTGGTGGTTACCACTAATTTTAGGTAGTCGGTTCAGGTGGTGGTGGCCTGACGAGACGACGTGGAAGCCGGAGACTGCGCCGACGATGATGATGACGTGAAGGGGGACGAGGAGGCTGCCGGAGAGGGAGGGGAAGAGCAGAGGGAGAGGGTAATTGAAGAGGAAAAATAGTTTGTTACAAAAATAGTCCTTCTCATTTATTAAAGTTATAAAAATAATTACAAAAATAGTCCTTAATCTTTGTAACTTACATAAATAGTCTCTGATATATAAATGGACTTAAATACCCTTCCACTTAACAGAAAAAGTTAACCCCCGTTAGTCTCAAGGACTCAGATGGCAACAAAATGCAAACCACAGGATATATTTGTTAATAATTTGGAATTTGTACTCAGGTGGCAAAAACCCGCAAACCACAGGGACGCAAAATGTAATTAACTCTATATTTAATAAACATAAGGAAACAAATGAACCAATTTATTGTGACATGAAACGGTGGTTTGCATGTAGGGTAGCGTCACCGTCGCTAGCCTGACCAAACGATCGTTTCCAGCCAGGGGCGGACCTGTAAGAGGCCCAGGTGGTCCCCGGGGACCCCTCAACTTCGTACGTAAAGTGGAAATTACGTAAACGGTTTTTAAATTAATTTTTTTATGATAAGGAGTTGTTAAATAAATAGTTTTGTATTATTATAACAAATTGATCCACCAGCTTAGTGGTAATTTCTTCCCCCTTATTTTAAGAAGGCGCAAGTTGATCTTGTGCTCGGCGTTCTTTTCCCCACCTATTTTTTTATTAAATTTACTTCTATACTTTCACAGTAACAAAAGCAGCCCAAGTTTTTGTTCTGTTGGCCCATTACCCATGAATATGATGCGTTCCATTACATCACGGATGATGTTATGTTTTATTCGTAGGCATACGTGGGTGCCTGGGTAGACCCAACCAAATTTATATGTGTGTTATGTTTAAAAAGTCTTATAATCTCGTGCTAGACACTAAAAAAAAATTTAGTCAATTACCTAACTAAATACCTATTTTATTACTTATTATCTAACTATAGACCACTATCTAAATACTCATTTAAAAAAGCCAATTACCTAACTAAATACCCTTATACACATTTACAAAAAAAAAACCTTTTGGGATCTTAATCGCCGATCGAAAATCGGAATACAAAGTTTCTTTATGCTTAATACCTATTTCAGTGCTCCATCGCTCCAAGTTTCACAGAATCTTGAACGCCGATCAGAATTGGGAAGTGCTCGGTCACAAGTGGGCGAACTCGACTATCGGCATTAATGCAACTTTGCGTTAGTTTGTACTTATCTAATAAAATCGTAATTTTAACTTTTTTTCATTAATATCAATTTTTGAGAATTTTTTTGTGGACCTCCTAAAATATTTTTGTAGTTCCGCCCCTGTTTCCAGCTACTTTCAAACGGCCATTTTGAGTTTATTTTCAGCAAACGGATAATATGAAATTAGAAGAAACTATTATTGTTGTCACCTTCCTCCGGGGAGATAAATTGTAAACAACAACTGCAGCACAAGATTGATTTGTTCTTTCTGCATTCTGAATATTCTTTGTCCTTCCTCATAACAGCTACCAAATGCGGTTCGTGAAATAACATCACCAGCCAAGTTATCGATATACGGCCACACATCGACTTCCACCGAACCACCAGTTCCCGCAGCCATCACCAACAGTTCCCATCTTTTGATCATATCGTTACAACTCGAACAAATCACCGAGAACATACTCTATACGCACATCATGCACCCATCAACATAACAAGTTGGTTAATTTAGATTTGAATTAACTTCTTTTTTGGTCCTGAAGTTTACCAGTTTTCTCACTTTTAGTCCAATTCTTTCATAAAAAAAATCGATTTAAGGGACTCACCTTTGATTTTTTTCTCATTTTTTGTCACATTTAAATATTCGTCCAAATTAATCGTTAAAGTGAAGGGCATATATGTCCAAATTAAACTATATTCACATTTAGATAGATCGACTTCCTTTTTAAGTTGTTGAATTAAAGTTTAGTTTGGACATAAATGCCCTTCATTTTAACGATTAATTTGGACAGATTTTAAAAGTGACCAAAATTGAGAAAAAAAAACTAAAGGTGATGCCCTTAAATCGATTCTTTTTTAATTTGACTAAAAGTGAAAAAATTGGTAAACCTCAGAGACCAAAAAGTAAGGGGTTGTTTGATAGTTGCTAACTGGGTAAGAGCAAATTGAGTAAGAGCTGAGTGGAGTAAGAGCTGATTGAGTAAGAAACTCTAGTTGAAACTTGTGTGTTTGATAGTAGCTGACTGGGTAAGAGCTGACTGAGGATATGCATGTATATAGCTATTTGTTTTTAATGTATTAAAAACATTTTTAAACATTCACCGAAAGCATATCAATATAGGTCTAGTTTGAATCGTTTTTTAATTTCGAGCGCAACGGCGTGCTTATTTTCGAGATTCATTCAGTTTCGGAGGAGTTACGCTTGATCAAACATCATCGACATCGTGTTCATCTCGACTTTTCAAACATTCACCGAAAGCATATCAATATATATCTAGTTTGAATCGTTTTTCAATTTCACGCGTAATGGTGTGCTTATTTTCAAAATTTATCTAGTTTTAAAGAAGTTATGCTTATTTAAAGTATGAGAGTATTTTTTTTATTTTATTTAAAAAAAAAAGAAATGCAAGAAACAATTCTTTTGTCATTCGGTCGATTGATTCGGTCAGCGAGAATAATTCGAAGGACTCGGTCCGATGCTCTTATTCGGTCCGAGGAACTTAACAATCTAATCAAACAAGCTTACTAGTGACCCAGTCCCTGGTAAGCTCTTACTGGACTGGGTAAGTGGTTATCAAACAGCCCCTAAGTTAACTCGTAATATTTTAAAGACGAAAAGTTAATGGGTCGAAAGTAAAAACGGGCATTCGTGAGCTGTGGCTGACCTTGATGTTGTCTAGATGGAATGCAGGGTTGATAATTTGACGATGTTTGATCCATTTGTGACCCTCGGAGATGAGCAGTCCACCGGTGATGCTATCTCGGATTGGCTCGGGGTGTGGCTTTTGAAAATCGTTGGGTCTTGATAAGATTTTCTTTATCAGTTCTGGGTCGGTTATGTACATCCGCGGGTTTGGCCCGAACCATATATACGACTTTTTTCCTGTCAAATTAAACGTACGGGTCTAGGAGGTTCAATTTCCAGAAACATGAGGAACAAAAATTTATGTTACATAAACATATTAAAGGGTTATTGGATTTTAATAATCCAAGTTATGTTTTTTTGGCCGATATTAATCTCAATTACGTTTATTCCTTACAATAATCCCAATTATCATAGTATTGGATTTCATTGCACCACCGTTAACTTGTATCTAACACCGTTACCTCTTTGCTCACGTGGCATCCTATGTGTGTTTTTTAACCAAGTACTCAAAAATGAGGGACTATATTTGTAATTCAGTAAATTTAAGGTCTATTTTAAAACAACGCCGGAGTGGAGTTAACGATTTGTGTAAACCATCTCTCTTTCTCTCTCTACCCCTTCACTCTCCGTTCGTCTCCATTAACTCTGGCGAATTCACAGGAACGAAAGTTTCCATCGGAAACTCCATTTAATCGGGGCTTAATCTAAATATAAGAACACCAAACACCACTAATGCTTGCTTCAAAGCTCCGATTATCTACACAGTGTTTAAGGGGTATGACGACGGAGGAGACTGTAGATGAAGGAGACGATGGGTTTGTGCTATACGGATATAATTTCTGGATCTTTTAGGGTATTTGTTTGTTTTTTTTTTTTTTTTTTTTTGCAGATGAAGGAGACCATGGCTGATGGGTTTGTGCAGAGATGAAGGAGACCTCAGAATAGGCATGATTGCCGCTCTGGGAACCGGAAGGCTCTGCAGTGCAGATCCATCATGACATCCTTAGCTACTTGGGGAAAGGAGGGGGGTTTTGAACAGTTGGTTAAGGGTATCCTTGACAATCCTGGGGGGAGGCTAGGGGTCCCCGGGCACTGGTTCCGACGAGAAGGGGGACCATGCGCAGGCCAACGTCAAGCGATGCATCCGGAAAATTGCTGACGGTCATTTCACTGCAGCCGTGAAGGTGCTGTCTTCTTCTGGGGTGGCGCCGTACAACGATGAAACCACTCGTGCCCTAGAATCCAAGCACCCGTGCCTCCCATCGCCGTCCATACCCTCGACTCCCTTCTCCGAGCCTCCGCTTGTCTCGAGTGGGGTGCGAGTACTTGAATGTATAAAATCCTTCCCGAAAGGGACGTCGTGTGGAAGAGACGGATTGCGTGCCCAGCACCTTATGGACAGCTTGTGCGGGGAAGGGTCTGCTACTGCTAGGGACCTCCTAGATGCTATCACAACGGTCGTTAACCTTTGGCTGGGGGGGCGGTGTCCGGTCGGCTTAGCGGAATTTGTTGCCTCGGCCCCCCTAACGCCGCTCCTTAAGCCTGATAACGGGATTCGTCCTATTGCCGTTGGCACTATTTGGAGGCGGTTGGTCTCCAAGGTTGCGATGCAAGGGGTCTGTAAGGCAATGGCTAATTACCTTGGTGACTTCCAGTTTGGGGTTGGGGTATCGGGCGGCGCTGAAGCCATTCTCCATAGCGTCAACCGTCTGGTTGAAGAACGATATCGTGATGGGGGGCTCGCCATGCTTACGGTCGATTTCTCCAATGTTTTCAACCTGGTTGATCGGTCGTCCCTGCTTCGTGAGGTCAGGCTTAGATGCCCGTCCATTTCACCTTGGGTTGACTTCCTTTATGGGCAGCCTGCCCGCTTATACCTGGGGGACGATCATATATGGGCCACTACTGGGGTTCAACAGGGTGACCCATTGGGGCCCCTCCTGTTTGCCCTCGTCCTTCACCCGCTTGTGCACCGTATCCGTGACAATTGTCACCTGCTACTCCATGCTTGGTATCTTGACGATGGGACGATTATTGGGGATACCGGGGAGGTTGCCAAGGCCCTCGGGATTATCAACGAGAGAGGGCCGTCGTTGGGTCTGACCCTTAACATTCGGAAGACGGAGCTTTTTTGGCCATCCTGCGATGGTGAGAAAGTTCGCCCGGGTCTCTTCCCTGCTGACATCAGTAGACCCGCCAAAGGGGTGAAGCTCCTTGGGGGGGCTGTTAGTCGGGATGACCAGTTTATTCAGGGGCTGGCCGCGAGGAGGGCCTCTAATGCTGCCGATCTTATGCGCCTCCTCCCCACGCTGGATGACCCTCAATGCGAACTCCTCCTGCTTCGTTCGTGCATGGGGCTCGCCAAGCTTCTCTTTGGCCTAAGAACTTGCCCCCCCACCCACATGATGACGGCTGCAGTTGGTTTTGATAAGGATTTGTGGATGGCCGTCGAGGACATTGTTGTGTGTGGGGGTCCCTTCTTCGGGGACTTACAATGGCGACTTGCCTCCTTGCCGACTCGGCATGGGGGGCTTGGGGTTTATTCGGCGGTCGAGGCAACCTCGTACGCCTTTGTGGCTTCGCGTGCCCAAACTTGGACTCTCCAAGACCATATTCTACGGGAATGCGGGGGCTGTGGCATGAGCCCCGACTATGAGAATGCCTTAGCTGGTCTCCATGACATTATCCCGGGCTTTGATTTGAGCGGTTTCACCAATAAGGACACCGCCCCACCAAAAGCCCAACACGTTTTGGCGAATGCCCTCTTTGGTAAAAGCATGCTCGAGATGGAAGCCAACTTTGAGATGACAGTTAGGCAAAAGGCCGTTTGGGAATGCCTCCGACAGCCACATGCGCAGGATTTCCTCCATGCTCTCCCTATTGATGGGTTGGGGCAACACATGTCGCCTGTCGAATACCGGGCCATCCTCAAGTACCGCCTCATGGTTCCCCTGTTCCCCGTGGATGGAAAATGCCCCGTCTGCAACAAGGCATGTTTGGATTCGTTCGGGGAGCACGCCGTGCACTGCAAAGAGCTCCCAGGGTTTAAATATCGTCATGATGTAGTTCGGGACGCTCTGTTTGACATTTTCAGGCGGGCTGGGATCTCGGCCAGGAAGGAGGCTCCTGTTAACTTCCTGTCTGACCCCATGGATGGGCGTTCCACTCTCCGGCCGGCCGACATACTTGTTTTTGGGTGGCAGAATGGGAAACACGCTTGTGTCGATCTGACGGGGGTTTCCCCTCTTGTGGGGCTAAGGGCCAGCAACTTCACAGCGGGTCAGGCGGCGTCCAGGGCTGCTGCTGGAAAGGTTAACAAACATGAGAAAGCGTGCATTGAGAATCAACATGTGTTTGTTCCTTTCGCTTTCGATACTTTCGGTCATCTTGAGACAGAGGCGGTGGCCATGTTGAACCGGATCCAGAAAGTCATGCGTGGGAATAGTGCGACCTCTAGATTAAAGAATGTTGTTTTTATACGGCTAGGGTTTGCTATTCAAAAGGGTTTGGCGGCGCAGCTTGTTGCCCGCCTCCCCTGCGTATTGACTTAAGTCGTGCATGTTTCTTTTGGTTCTTAATGAAAAGCTTAATTTTGGTTTAATTAAAAAAAAAAAAAAAAAAAAAATTAGACGATGGGTCTTTTAGGAAAATGATTGTTTTTCGTCTCTCATCTTTAAAAAATCACAAAACTAGTCCTTTTGTTTAAATAACCTGGTAAAAAGGCCACGTAGGATGCCACATCAACAACAACTAACGGGGTTAAGGAAAACTTAACGGGGGTCCAATGAAATCCAACACATTGGGATTAATGTGGGAAATTTTTGAAATTTAGATTAATATTGGCCAATTGGTAATAACTTAAATTAATAAAATCAATAAACCATATTAAAGTTATCACACATCACGCATTAAAGTTTTTTTTATTAATTATTTTTATAAAGATTATATACGATATTTAAGTTAAAAGAGAATAAAATTTTTGATTTTACGATATAAATTTATTAAAAACTAATATAGGTAACAAGTATTTTCAATCTAAGAATGCTAAAAATGATTTGAGGCTATTAACTTTATTATTAAGCAATAATTAATGTTTAAGATTAAATTTATGGAAGAAAAAAATAATAATGAATGACATTTTAATCATGTCACTTTTGTTGATTTTTTATTAAGTCCTCTTATTTTTTAAACATTTATAATTTAATATACATGATATATTATTTTTATTTACACCATAAAACAAACATTTTTTATCTTTAAAGGAATTACAGATTGCTTTATATAAATTAAAGTAAATACAATAGAACTTTATTAATAAAAATTTTGAGATATACAATTCTCTTGTAAACAAATTACATTTATCTGGCTATAGTAAATTGGATCGTGTAAGTGCCATATCACGTGGCGATCCAGATGCCACGTGACACATAAATTTTTTTCTTTTTTTTTGTTTTGTTTTGTTTTTTTTTTTTGATGATCAATTTCTTTTTTATCCAATTATAGAAAATGTAATGTATAATTTAATGGTCTAATAGGTATAGTCATGTCTATTTAGCAAATGAGTTAGTGGTATACTAGACATTGTCGTATAACATAGATTTTTTTATAGAAATAACTAGAAAGAATGGTAAAAAATACCATATTTGGTGATTATGTGATGATCAAAAGGAAGACAATGTGAAATTATATCATGGGAGATTGGAATTTGCTTTGATTTAGCTCCTTTCGCCATTGTTGCAAGCTCTTTCATGTCACCTATCAATACCTTATATGAATTACCTTTATACCCTTGGTCTATCAGCCACTTCTCTAGTTTCTTTGGCTTCAACCATGCCCAGTTTAGTACTTTCAATCCCCACTTCCCTATCAAAGCCACAACAATGGCAATCATCACAACTGCCACCATTTTTTAAGATAAAAAGTGGGTTATGGCTAAGGTAGACATTATAGATATATAAATAGCATCACCATTGTTTGTAACGATGTCATCGGTAGCTTCATAACATCATCTTTGTAAAAAATGAAGTTGTTTGATTGATGTGTACGTTTGATTTAAATCGTCAAAGATTCGCCGGCCATATGATTGATATGTTTTTGTTTTTTGCATTTATGTCTATCTTGTGATCGGAAAAGGTATCAATCGTCTCTTACTCTCTTTCTATATATATTTTTCGTTAATACAAATAAAAACTAAAATGATTGTCACATGTTTTCTTTTTAAGGGGTCTACACAACATTATCACATGTTAAAGCCAAAATCAATCAACAATTTATCAATACTAATAACCAATTTTGTAGATACTAAAATTTTATTTTAAAATTTTGATAAAATTAATGTAGATTTGATAAATTACTCTATAATTTGATTATTTTGAAAGAAACTAATCAACAATTTATCAAACATAATCATTTTCTTTAATGTATTAAATTATCAATTGATGTTTTATAAAGATTTTACGTCAATTGTAATTTTCAAATCTCTCTGTTACTTTTTATTTTGTATTTATCTAATATTGTGAACTTAAAATCAAATCGTATAGTACACTGATTATTAACTTAGTATATTAATATATATGTTTTTTAACGGTAAAAACTTGAAATTTTTTGTAAAACCGACTAGTTTAAATCGTACAAGAAAATTTAACATCTTTTACAAAAGATACAAGCGTATTCCATTTATTTTTTCCCACTCTAGATATTTCACATTCAAGCCACGCGAAAACCTACGTCTTAAGTTCATCTTCTCTCCATCCCCCCCCCCCCCCCCCACCCACCCACCTCCTTTTTTTAATGACAAATTTGGATCACTTACGGGGATATTACACCACCCACCCGATCATCTACAATCTCCATTAGAAAGAAACTCACTACTGGTGAGAAAACCCCCTGACCAACTTGTAATCCTTATTTTTTTATTATTTTATTACAAGTGGGACTTGAACCCAAAACTCTAAAATTAAGGCCATATACTTTTATCACTAGGCTAAGCTAGTGGGTGTTCTCTCCATCCCTATTCCCTTCCATCATCTAGATGGTGCAATTGCAATCTAATCTTTCCTTTCTTATGGATTGTTTAGTTTTTCCGTTTTTATTTTCTTTTTTAAACTTTTACTTTTAGATCTTTTATTTTTAATTTAAAATAAATTGATAAACGTTCCCTAAGGTTAACAGATTTTTATTTTTAATTGAGTTAGAACTCATGGATACAACCTAATAGGTTTACTAAGAAAACTATAAACTTTTAAAATAAACCCATAAAGTGGATTAAGCTTCAAGAATTCGAGAGAAGCAAAAGCTTTGAGACAATTTCTGAATACTCTTTATTAATCAAAAACAAACTTAAATAACAAATCCTAACATGTGAATACTAAAATGCACAGCTAAATTAAAGGAACATAGGACATGTCGACATGATAAAGAACATGGGGGAAAATGTTGAAAGTGGAACACATGTATGCACGTGCGAGACTCAATCCTTGAGCCTTTACCGGGTCATTCTCTTCGGACCTGGGCTCATACCTTTGGGCTGACTCGTGGGCTGGTTCAGTAGTATATCGGGCTGGCCCGTATCACAACCGTAAAGTTTAGCGCACACATACTTGTTTGTCTTTTGAAGCAAAATCTTATTATGAATTCAACAAATGTGTATTATTGGTATCTTAAAATAATAAAGTATATTAGCAAATACAAATTACACGCTCAAGAAAATATATATAGAGTTCTGGTTCGAAATTATGAAAGATAAATATGAATCATGAAAGGTGAGAGATCCTTTTAAGTTTTAACCAATGGTATCTTGGTGTTGGATAAGGCATAGCCTTTCCATTTGGTGAGGGTTCAAAACCCATTGGTGACAAAAAAAAAATTAGCCGTTCAAAAAAAAAAAAAAAAAAAAAATTGAGATATTAATTAAAGTAAGATTAAAAAATTTAATGAATCACGCGATTAATTAATTATCTCAAATGTTATCCATTATTAATTTCTTTTAAATAAATACTTACCTCCTAACCTTTGGTTTTATATTTTTTATACTAAAACTAGGCTTTAACTAATCCTTATTTTAAAGAGTTGGCTAAGATTGAAAGGGAGACTTAGCCTAGTAGTGAAAAATACAATATAACTAGTGGTCACTTTCCTCACATAGTGTATATATGACAAATTGACAACCACTGGTAGTAATACATATATCTCACGTATGTTTTGGTCACATTATTGGATGTGAAGAAGCCAAATCGAGAAGATGAATATGCACGAATTGAGGCATTGCCGATATATTGGGTGAATTCTATCACAGAATATTAATCATGTCGTTTTGTGAGTTGGCTAATATTTTTTTTTTCAATGCGTGTGTTTTGGGTATTTGAAGTCATAGACATTAGCGAAACTTGACTGAAAAAGTCACGGGGGCGAAAAGTCATGGATCCTAATCCCGAGGGGGGGGAGGGGGCAGTTCTCAATTTATAAAAAAAAAATTAGAAAAAATTCACAAAAATTAGCACTACGGCAAAAAAGCGGGGGGGGGGGGGGGATCACTTATATGCTTCGCCAATGGTCATAGATAATAGATAAAAATATTAATATGTCAATAACTAGATCGAAACGAACCAAATGAAACCAATTATTTGTAAAATTGTATAACTTAGAACCGAAACTAGAAGTGGCATTTACTACTCAAGCTCAATTTTGTGTTAATTTTAACATTTTGTTATGCAGGAGTTAGGTAATAGACAAATGAGTTAAAAAAATGTAATATTTGACTTGTACGTTTCAACTAGAAATAACTTTGCCGCCATTTTTATTAAATTTTAAAAAGTAATTAGCCTGTCAAATAAGTACAAATATCCTATTTATTGTTTTATTAATAATCTATTATTTTAAATTGATGATTTACAAGAACTTATACATTAGAAATACACTTTGAATGGTTGTTGGACTCACAACCCAAATGTACATATTCAATTGCTAAACATGTGAGACCCACACCTCTAATCAAACATGATTTTTTTTTCTTCTAATAAAGCAATTTACAAGGTTATATAAAAAAACACCAAAGTATGATTTGGGTGACTTATAAAAACTCACCATTCAAATTTCAAGTAAAAAAATTATCTATTTAAGTCACATAAACACCAACGTATGTTATGAGTTTACATGTTAACGATAACATATACCTGTTTTAACGTTTTAAATCACGCACTTGAAGTGTGTCAAGATTCAACCCCAAATCCTAAGGAAAAAGACTACATTGATACGGATTCGTATAAGCGGGTGAAGATAACCTAGGCTAAACCTAGCGGCAACGACCTTGGCCAACCAAGAACCGTCGACGGTTGTGATATCCGGCCAACCGGAGCTATCGATTGAACAAAACATGTTCAACAAGAAAAACCCTTCTTTTTATTAATAATTCAACTCCTAAATTATGAATTACAATCATGCTTAAATAGACAAATAAATAAAAAGAAACCTAATTAAACTAGGAAACTTATAACTAATAAAATATTGTTCAAAATAAAGATAGATTAGGAATCTAGAAACCCGATGGGCTTTGGATTCCTTGGGTTGCAAACCGGGCTTGAATACGGATCATCCGGATCCGTATCATACATAGTACACATGATACATCAATCTCTAAATTTAAACTCACCAATATACTATGCCCATTACATTGTATAATTTTCCCACCATCAGCTTCAATCCTGGCATATTCATCTTCCCAGTTTGGCTAATTTCAATATGAACAGAGGGTGAAGTCTTTATGAATCCTTTTTTTACATTATGGAATGTGACAAACTATGGTGAGCAAATTACTTTTTTCAATATCATTTGACCAGATGGCCTTTGACACATTACTAAATCCTCTCTGGTGGAACTAGTATGTAAATGCAAGACAAAAAATCAATTAGGAAAGTAGAAGTCGAACTGGGCAATTTTCTGATATTTTTTATTCATAGAAAAGGCAACCTTAAATAACAAGACTAAACGAAGATGCAAATTCATTTCCTAAAATTAAGCAGAAAATGGAATCATGGGTTAATTGGTTAGTATCCTTTACGTTGGATGTTAAATTATTATCCAACAACTTCCGGGGCACTACTGGATCCTCTTGGCCCGATGGGTTAGTAGTCTCAGTTGGGCTTGATTGGGCCATCACATCACTCTATTGTTTTGTGTTTAACAAGATCTTTTGGTATAATCTATTTATTTATTTATTTTTTTTAGCCCTCATTGACATTTTTAATTTATAAACTACCCAAAATAAATGTTACAACTCTGTCCGACATACAGGGCAAGCGGGCAACAAGCTGCGCCGCAAGCCCTTTTTGAATAGCAAAACCTAAGCGGATAAAAACAAGTTTCTTAGCTCTAGGAGTCACTATATGTCCATGCATAACCTTCTGGAATCCGCCCAAGCGTGTCTGCAGCCTCTGACGCGAGGTGCCCGAACGTGTCAAAAGCAAAGGGGACAAACACATGTTGATTCTCGAGACATGCCTTCTCGTGCTTGTCCACCTTGCCCGCAGCCGCCTTAGCAGTCTGCCCCACCGTGAAAACTCCAGAGCCAAAGCCCACAAGGGGAGAGACCCCAGTCAGATCGATGCAAGCGTGCTTCCCCCTTGACCACCCAAACACCAGTATGTCCACCGGTCTAAGGGTCGAACGCCCCTCTTTTGGGTCAGTTAAGAAGTTGACGGGGGCTTCCTTCTTGGCTGAAATCCCAGCCTTTCTGAAAATGTCAAATAGCACATCCCGGACCCAGTCATGACTGTACTTGAACCCCGGGAGATCTTTACAGTGAACTGCGTGCTCTCCAAACGAGTCCAAACACGCCTTGCGGCAAACAGGGCACTTCTCGTCCGCGAGAAAGAGGGGTATCATAAGCCGGTACTTGAGGATAGATCCGTATTCGACCGACGACATGCGCTGCCCGAGCCCGTCAATGGGGAGAGCATGGAGGAAATCTTGGGCATGTGGTTGACGAAGACAGCTCCACACCGCTTTTTGCCTGGCATTCATATTAAACTGGGTTTCCATATCCAACACGATTTTGCTGGAAAGGGCATTCGCCAAAACATGTTGGGGTTTTGGGGGGGGGGGGGGGGGGCAGTGTCCTTGTCAGAGAAACCGCTAGAATCAAAACCCGGCAGGGGCGGACCCACATAGAGCCCAGGGGTAGCGCCCGCTACCCCTGAACTTTTACCCCGACGTGCAAATTTTTTTTTTTATAGGTTTTCGGTTTTTCGCGACCCCTGAAACGAATTTTTCGCGACCCCTGGAAGAAATTTTATGGCTTTTACTTAAAATTATGATCAAAAGTCTCTTAAAAATATGATTAAAAGCCCGTTAACTACCTAAAAAAATTTTTCGGGGGCGCTGCCCCCGAACCCCCGTTAGTCCCCGCTACCCCTGATATTCTTTCCTGGATCCGCCACTGAAACCCGGTACGATGTCACGCAGGGCCGCCAGAGCGAAAGTATAATCTATTATTATTACTAGCTCTTTTTCTAGCATAGGTGTTTTATATTCCTTCTTATGGGAACCCATAGTTCCACCGGTGGTGGAGCCAAACTCAAAGTTTAGAGGTAACATTCATGGGAAAAATTGTTTCAGGGATAATGAAATACATAAAACGTTGAAATTTAACAAAAAAAATCCACTACGCGGTGTAAATTCAGAGGTAGCGAACACTACCCCTAGCAATAAGCTAGGTCCGCTACTGAGTCCCACACAAGACAATACATTTGACTTAAGTTTTCTCTACATCAATGATACCTAGTCCAATTGGCTAGTGAGAAGTACCTAAAGACGTTATAAATATGAGGTTTTGGGTTCAAGTCTCATTTGTAACAAAAAGAAAAATGAGGGTTATAGGTTGGGCCAGTGGGTTTTCCTCACCTATGGTATTTTCTTTCTGATAGAGATTAAAGAAGATCGGGTGGGTGGTGTAATATCTTCGTTAGTGATACAAATTTTCATCCAATAAAAAGTAACTGAATTTAAAAGTTAAATTTTAGTCAACTCCACATCTTTAGTAACTTTGCTAGGTCTTTCATTAAAAAAAAAAAATCACGTATTTCTTCAAAATTTTCCTGTTCAAATTTCAATATCTAAACAACTTCAATATAAAGTCAACTTTTTCATTAATTTTGAAATCCTAAAATGTTGCAGTGTAGGAAAATTTTTCACACGTGTAGTATAATAAAATGATTTTCAATTAACAAATGTGTTGTAAAGATATCATAATTTTTTGTAAATATGTAGGAAGATATTGTATATTTGTATATATGTGTAAGAAGAAACTAATTTTTATTTTATAATTTGTTGATGTAGGTAGGAAAACGTCATGCTAAGTTATAAATGTGTAGATGCTTCTATATCTGGTTAAAAAGTTTAGGCTTATATTTTTTAAAAACATTTGAAACGATGTACGTACATTTCGAAAATGGTGGAAAAATTTTGAAACAAATTCCAGTAATTGAGGAAGGATTTGTAAGTATGTAGCTTTCGTTTTAAAACCTACATTACATATTGACTGGTATACACACATACCCCTAGGCTCACTAAGACTAAATCATATTTTCATATTATTTACAAACCTGCCATTATTTGATCATAACTATAGACTACAATTAATCGAATGGTTGAGATTTATTTATTATATTCTCATAAAAAAATGTGTTATGTTTAGATCCCTTCATACTAAACCTAAGGCTATTTGCAATGGGTTCTTGTCACATTTCACTTCCCTCACTTACTTTTTTGTCAACTCAGCGTCATATCACCACATCACTCTCCCCTCACTTTCACCTGAATACCTTCTTATCACCCTTTCAACCCCTTATTTTAATTTTAATATTATTTTAATCAATTAAAAAAAAACCATGAGAGAGGCCACCTCAGGAAGAGGGTCGGGGAGCGGTGCCCGCCCTTTTCACCGAGACCAAGTCACCGAGATGATGCAATGGGTTTACCGAGCTTGAATTTTGCCATGTCACCCACACCGAGGTGCTCAGTGTGGGTATTGCGTGTATCCTAATCTTAAATGGTTGTCACATGTTTCCTTTTTAAAAGGTCCACATGTGCATTATCACATGTTAAAACTTAAAACCACAACCAATTATAAATTTATTAAATTACCATGTAAAACTAATCATCAATTTTGTCCAAACTATATTTTTATTAAAAAAAATATTAAATTTATATTGATTTGATAAATTTACTCAATAATTTGAGTCTTATTAAGGAAATTAATAAACAATTTGTCAAGCATAATCAATTTTTAATGTATTAAATTATCAATTAATGTTTATAAAGAATTAAGTTATTCATAATTTTCAAATCTTTTAACCATTTTTTTATATTTATCTACTATTATAAACTTAAACTTAACTCGTGTAGTACACGGGTTACTAACAAAATTTTTATAATAATTAACTTAAATACTTAAAATAAAGAAATAATATACGATCAATACAACTCTATTCCTATTTTATAACCCATGTTTTCACTATCCATTCGAACTTCTCTATGCATCTTCCATTTTATTTCCGTCTTTATAGTTTGATGTACATCAGACTCCATGAGTTATGTCTGTCTAAACAACGATAACATAACCATGTACATTTAATTTCAACAATATCAAGATGCCTTACCAAAATTCTTCAATGGAAATATAAATTATAAAATCATTAGTTAAGCTATTGAAACATGTGAAAAGTTACACCGTAGAATTTTTAATCTTTGAAGCCTGGAATTTTAGATTTTTGCCAGCCATTTGTTTATTAAAAGTGTTTTTGCTTCACCGTTTAATAATAATAATAATAATGGAACACATTATGTTACCATCAACCGTATAGACTCATGGAATCTGATCTACATCAAGCCATAAAGCCCAAAATGTTTCTCTCTTTGAAACGCCAAGATGATCGAAGTATATTGATTATTGGGATCTTTTTCTTCATTTACTTACTTTATTTCACTTTTTAAATAGTCCGGGTTCTTAATGATTAAGATAAGAAAACACTTCGATACAATTTTCACCTAAGTTTATGATTTATGAATTGGGACCGTTTACTGGGCCTTATGGGCCAAACACTTAAGCCCATTCAAAACGGCCTTTTCTTCTAACATTTTAAAAGGCGCAAACTACAAAAAACCGGTAAGATAAGCTTATTTGTTGATTTTAAATATTATTAGTCTCTGAAACTTCATATTAACAAATAAAATGATATCATATAGGAATACTAGTGTTATGTGTAACAAAAACTTCAAAAATATATTAAAGGCAAACTGCATAAATAGTTTCTTTTTTTTTTTTACGAAAGTTTGTGTTATATAGAAAATTCATTACATAACATTTAGGGGTTGTTGATAACCTTTTACTGGGTCCGGTAAGAGCTGACCACTGACCCGGTAAGTCGTCCGCTCGTCTAATATCATCCAATAAGCCTTGACTCAATCCTAGCCTCTAACCGAAGGCTTCACCACCTCTGACCGAAGCCCTGACTCGGTCCTTCTAGCCTTACTTGGTTATTTATTTCAAACAGTGTCTTAGACGAGATATAAAAAAACTCTAGTGTAGCTTACGCTAGTTGGGCCTATGATAAGCCACCTACAATTCAAAACCTCCCTTCCCCCAACTCAGTTTGTAACTCGTTGGCCCCAATCATGTTTACAACTTCCAAATACATTTAGCGCAAATAGAACACGAGAACGAGATGAGCTTCATGATCATACTACTTTCAAATCACGTAACATACCCAACTTGTTGACCCGTTTCTAATGTAATTAACATGTGCGATTCCAAATACAAATAATCAATCCGTCCAAACTTGAGCTTTCATGGTTAAGGCACACATATAACACGCGATACTGCCCTTCAACACGACTATTACATAGTTTGACTTGTATGTAAACACATACACAAGAAAACTTTGAATTAGTTAAAATTTCATATCACCACACAATTCTACTAACATAGTTTGTTATAAAAAATGTATTAAATAACACATACCATTATTTAGCATTATGTTAGCATTAGATTCAATGGACCGGCCAATTGCTGAAGGTAGGACCAAAAACCTGGGCTCTTGGGCCTAAACACCTAAGACCATATAAATTTTCTATCTTTTGATATTTAAAAAGTGCTGACAGAACTCCCTTAATGAATATTTATGTCAACTTGGGATGCATCACATCTCGGCGGCGGCTACGATAAATGTGACGTCAACACCGTATACATCACAACAAAGAAAAAACAGAAACGAACCATAAAATTCTATAAAACATAAAAAAAGATCGGTAAAAAGCATTTATCTGCTTGTGATAGAAACCGGATCCAAAAACATCAAACGTTTGCTCACATCATGACGGTGGTTATGATAAACGTAACGCTACCACCGGAGGCATCACAACAAAGAAGAAACATAACCTAAACACACCTAATAACGCTGGTGCAACAACTCATCGGCCACGTCCGAGCAATAAAACAATCGAAGCCCTAATTCAATATATATTTATGATTCATTTAGCAACTATTATTAGTTTTTTAATGGTAAATTCACACCCTACATGTTTACTATATGACTTAACCCTTAATCTTTATACGAATTTACGAAAAGAACACATTATTAAACTCCAACCTAGGTAGCATTAGGCTCTCTGTAATTGGCTCTATGAGGGACACCAAGTGCTTAATAACGCCCCTATCACGCCGGTAACACTGCCCCCCCCGCTTGTGCCATCAGCTCCTTCTCCCCCTCCCCCTTTGACGCTACCACCATCACGCTTCATCCTATTTGTTCTACCGACGCCATGAGTGCTACCACCACTACACCTCCGACGCCAAGGACGTTATGGATGGGGTGTCACCCCCCCCCCCCCCCCCCCAACTACGTTTAGCCTTAGACCGCAAGCATTTTAGTTACTATTATTAGTTAATTTAAAATAGAACACGGTTTCTTAATTGTATCATACATTAAAAAGCATAAAAGTCGGTGATAAATCCCCTTTTTGGGGTTCCTAGTCCACATGGAGTGGAATGGACGTCACCACTTTTTTCTATGGTAGTAGATCTCAATTCACATTGGTATTTGATGCCCAACACTTTCTTTTTCTTTTTTTGTTATTATATGTAAATAGATACAAGAATGTATCCCTGAGAAAACATACAAGAAAACATACAAGAATGCTTTTTTAGAAACAGCAGGATTTAAAAATGAAACAAACTTTCCTATACTCCACTAACTCAAAACAAATGTCTACTGCCCTTTTAATTAACTAAGAAAACATACAAGAATGTATATTTATTCTAATACATTATACATAAAATAAGTTGTATAATATAGCTAATATAATCATAATAAAAAAAATCAAACAAAGAAGAATTAAATATGTCCACCTTTTATATTTTTTAGTCCAGAGATCTTTAATTATTTTAACAATAATTTTTTACTCCAGAATACTATATAAAAATTTAAACTCTTATCACTTCTATAGGAGGAAACTACAAGGTCATGATATTAATAAGAGTTCTTTAATTAAACATGAAATAGTCTACCTTCGAGTAAAATTCTAAAAACCGATGATCTTTAATCTAAAAACACCACATGTTTATACGTATATTCAAGAGTGTTAAAAGTTCAAATCTTTTAAAATTAAATATAAACAGGGTGAATTATAAAAGTAGATTTTACGATCACGTGTTACCAACATATACACACGTCTAAAAAACATTAATTTAAAACAAAAGGAAAAACTTAAGTGGTCTTTTTATAATTAATTACAGATAATTGCAAATAACGTAACGTCTTGATCTTCCATCTCCAAAAGAGCCGTTATATCTCCTTATCATTCCCTTTAAAAACCACCCACAACACAAGCTCAAATCTTCATCACCTCATAATTAATTAACATTATGGCTGCTAAACTATTTGCATTTCTGTTTCTACTTCTTTCAGGTAATCAAATATTCATCAATATATATCATCATCACTACCAATTAAAATTGATCAAATCTTTAATTACTTATCATGCATTTTGGGTGTTTTTATTTAATTACAGTTGGTACTTTGAGGGCAGATGAGGCTGAGGTATATATATATGACACTATCTTAATTTCTTCAATTCTTTAACTAGATGCTAAATATATATTATATATAGATAGATATAAGATACATATATGTATATAATGTGTTTGTAGAAAACATGGTGTGTGGCGAAACCATCATCGAGTGAGTCGGAGCTGTTAGAAAATGTGAAATATGCGTGCGACCGAGTGGATTGCGGGATCCTGAAGAAAGGTGGTGCATGCTTTCTGCCTGATAATCTCATAAACCATGCTTCTATAGCCATGAATATATACTATCAGTGCAATGGAAGAAACACATGGAATTGTCATTTTGGTGGCTCCGGTCTCATTACCGTCACCGACCCGAGTAAGTTTTTTTTTTTTTTTTTAACGGCCTTTGGAACTATACTCACCGGAGTAAGTGGTACTAAAAAAAATAAAACCGGCCCAATTTTAGTTTTATATTGGTCATTATTAGACCTGAGAAAACAGGCGAGTCAGGTTAGATAATTTGTCATACACTCATACCGGTTTTGCGGTTAGGTCATAAAAGGGTCAAATTTATAAATGGTTGAAATTGGGTCGGGTCAAAACAGGTTTTGAACAAACCATTAAAGTTTTTTTCTTTTTTCTTTTTTGGTTATAAGGTTAAAGATTTTGGGGATTAATGATTTCAAGGATTTGCAGGTTATGGAGGCTGTCAATATATGTAAATGATTGGGATGGAGAAGAAGACCAAAGTTAATTGATACTTGTAGATTCATCCTAGTTTAAGATGCATTAATAATTAATATATTCTTTATATTTCTCAGCATTTTCTTTTTAAGGCTTTTTGTTTAATATATTTTTTTTTTTGTTAATGATGGTTTTAAAATTGTCTTTTTTACGACAAAGATAATTTATAAAAAATTATGATGGTCAGAAGAAACTAACCAACATCAAACAAGAAATTACATGAAAAAAAAATGAATTTTAAAATCACTTATGGCATGTTTGATTTGCCCTGACCCGCTCCGGTCAATGTTGAGTTGTTGACAACTGACTCAGTTAGTGTGACGCTTGTTTGTTTTCGTAGTTTAACCTCCTGACTCGGTCCAGAGTTGCTGACTCATGCCTATTTTTTTGACTGATCGAGTCCTTTATTTTTTAACCTTTGACCGGGTCATCCATTTCAAAAAATAGCAAAGACGGTCTTAGTCTTAAAACTATTTTTATTGTTTTTGAAGATGACAACAATTGTGATCGGGTCCTGCTATTTGTACATCCCCTACTTTTTAAAAAAAAAATTATATGCAGCGTATAAGGGAATTCGCAACGTATTTTCATTTTTGGACACCTAATACGTTGCATATAGGGTATGGCGCCGCCACAAAATTCAGTGGGGTGTATGATTGATCAGTATATACGCTGCATATAGACCTATAGGTCGCATATATGTACTTTTCAGAGCCCAATACGCTGCATATAGGCCTATACGCAGCGTATTAGGGTTGTATGAATAGCACAAAGGAGATGTATGAATAGAATTGGTCTTATGATCAAGGAAGTTATTGAATTGACGACGAGAGCTTGTCCGGGTGGTCATAGGTGATGATGAGCTAGGTTTGGCTGGATGGCTTGGGTTACAAGTTCGAATCCCAGAGCCAACCAAGTTTTATTACAGCAGGAAGGTGGATTTTTCTTGCAATGAACTCAAATGATGGGCTTGGGCCACCTAGTACTCTCTGTGTTCACGTGTATATGTGGTGATTTTTGCCATTGGTTTACCCTAGATAGTCGGGTTTTTTCCTTGGTCGTTAAAAAAAGGAGGTTATTGAATTGATGTCTGGTTATGTTAACTAAGGTATATTAAATATAAATATATATAATTTATATAATCAATTTAAACATCATCATCTAATAGTCGTGATTAAAGCATCGATCATTTGACCGAATGATATTGATAATAAGGGAAAGACTCATGGTTGAAAGGTCACGAGTTTGATTCCTGAGTCTTACAGGTTTTTCATTTAAGCGCTTGCGAAGATGATTTTCAATGAAAATATGTTTAACTTGTGTAAATAGTCTTTGGTTGGTTGAACGATATAATACACAATAGTCGTGGTTAATGGGTATTGTAGTGAGGTGTTAAAAGTAGTATATATCCCTGGGCTCAAAGTCTTATATTGATTTAAATTTTATAGATTTTGAAGTATGATTTAATGTGTGTAAGATAACATTTTTGTAAAAAAAAATCCAGTAGTCGTAAAAAGGCTTAGTGAGATTTGAGAACCCGTTCACTTATAGTCCACGGTCCACCTAAGATTAAAGACATACATACCAGTGTTTTAAAAACCGGTTCGAACCGGCCGGTTCGACCGGTGACCGGTCCTCTAGCCGGTTATTTAAAGGCCGGTTTTTTGGCAATAACCGGACCGGGTTAGACCGGCCGGTATTCCGGTTTTTCCGGTTCAACCGATTTTCTGATTTTTTTTTTATTATTTTTTAAAGTTTAAAACTTATATTTTCTTATGAAATGCATATTTGATATTATTTTTGAGTGGATTATATTTGTATTTTAACTACTTTTGTTGGGGTGTACAAGTTTATTAGCATTTTTATAAAAAAATATATATAAATCCCCTAACCGGTTCAACCAGCCGGTCTAACCGGTCCGACCGGTCAAACCAGTCCTGGAAGGTTTTTCGGTTCAACTAAAAAACCAGTTTTTAAAACATTGATACATACTTTAAAAGCATGAATAAGACTAAATATAAACCTAAAAGATAGCCAACGCATTTCATATCATTAGGAAAAAGAGTAAATTTGAAGTTTCAAGCTAGAGGGTTTTAGAAAGAGACAAAATAATTCACATATCAACTTATAACTAATAATATAAATGCCGTCTGGGTACAATATTTTATTACAAGCGTAACGGCACCAAAATGTCAAATAAAGTATGTATTTATGTAAATTGTTTTTCAAAATTTAGATAATTAATTTGTATAGTCAAAATCGTAAATATTCAACTAAACTAATGGGTAAAGATCAAATGAAAACCACTTCTTATAGTGAAAACCTAAAAACAATTACAAATGAAAACCACTTCTTAATGAAGGGCAATAGAGTAATTTGAGCACAAAACAAAACAAGCGGATGTTTCTAATCTTCAAACAATTACAAATTCCGACTTCCGAACCACTTCTTAATGAAGGGCAATAGAGTAATTTGAACACAAAACAAAACAAGCGGATGTTTCTAATCTTCAAACAATTACAAATTCCGACTTCCGTAAACAAGCGGATTAATTTGCTAACACCTCCGTCGAATCCGAATCAGGCGAGAAATCTCTCAAATCGAACTAGCAGGATTCACCGGAGAAATGACAACACCAACGAAAAACATCATGAGATATAGAATCGGAAGGTAATAAGATATTTGTTATTTCTCCCAATTCTTCCTACCTTCCGATTTGTTTATATAGATATGGAAACGGCGGATGACAGAGGGAGACGATATTTGTATTATTGTATACATAGATACACCAGAAGGAGCCGATGTTTACAGAGGTAGGAGTATTTATTATCAATTGATTGGTTTGGAATTTGAGTATGGCTGAATTGGAATTTTGTTTGTGGATTTCTTATTACGAGTCTTCGGGATTTTATGAGTATCATCGTTTGGTTTTTCTTATTAAGTCGGATATGAATTGAAATACAGAACTTGGGTTTTGTTGAAATTCTAAACGTGGGTTTTGAATTTTGATGGTTAAAGTAGTTCGGTTTTTCTTATTAAGTCGTGCCTTCCAACTGTTTGATAAAATGACTAACCCAAAATGTACCATTTGTGTGTTCTTTAATCAAGTTTTCGATTGTTGCTCAAAGATGTTGATCATTAAACTTATTCAAAGATGGATCAAAGGAGGATCAAGATGGTATTGGAATTATACTACTATAGTAATTGGAGATGTCAAGGTTGTGAAAACATGCACAGGGAGGGTTGGGGCTAAGAAAGGTGTTGAATTGGCAGGAAATCACTGTCATTAGCATTAAAAATGTTAATGAATCTTTTTTTTTTTTTAATATTTTACAGTATCCGGTTCAAGTTACTCCAAAAGGAAGATCAACTCCAAGATAAAAAAAAAAAACTCTCTTGGGAATGGTAAGCTTAGGCTTCAACATGATGATTTGAATCAGACTATGAAGCACCCGAGTGGATCAAGTACTTGTATCTAATGCCCAAACACAATTTTAAAGACTTGTAGCATGTATCTATTTGGGCTTCTAAATTAAGCATATCTTAGGATTTCGTTTCCAAATTTCTTGGAATATTTAATTGATGGCACTCGACTGCATTATGGTTTCTACTAGTTAATGTGTATCATTGGATGGTACACATTTCTCCTTGGGCCCTATGTAGTGTGGATTAGTTAAATGTTTATTAGGAGTAATGACGGTTAGCTAGGTGGTTGTAGTCCCAAATTTCTTGAAATGATCAAGCATGTTATATAGTTGAGCAATTGCATTTCAAGTTTGGATGTATTTTTCTTAGGGGTTCAGGATCCAAGCTAAGGATACACGATAAGATTAGCATGCTATGTTTTTTGCTATGGAGTTACAGATGAAGACTAGCTAATTGGAAGTTTGGATTGCTTGATGGTCACATAAGTATCCCTGAGGCAAATAAAGTTTTAGAAGACTAATTGAAAGTTTGGAGTGCTTGAATGTCACCGAAGTCACGCAACACATTCGGGTTTACAAGTGGATTATGTACCCGGTTTACGTTCTGAAGTTGTATCGTTTGTATTTTTATTTATTCCCTTATTTTCTTTTTGGGATTGTTTTGTAATTCCTCTATGCTAGTTCTTTTATATATGAATTTGTTGGCCATTAAAAAAGAACAACAAAAGTGTAGCTTTGACTTCACATTGCTTTAGATGTCAAGAGTACACTTGGGAGACATGTGTAGTATGACTAGTTAGAGTACTTAAAGATCATCCTCATGAATAATAAAAATTAGTGGTTTAAATAGTGTTGGGTTAGATGGTCGATCACGAAACTAATCTGAATAGCTAAATATGTGATTTCGATTGAGCATAATGTTTTGTTTCACACGATTTGTCTAATATTTCACAGAAACTAAAAATATTACTCAAACATTTAAAAAAAAAGAGGACAACTTGCTGAAATACACATCTACGTCCACATAGTTCGTTTATTTAAATATTACTCAATATATTCATCACTCTCATATGTTTTTTTTTCTTACAACATATTTTCATGTTTATCTTATTCAGTTTTTTTTTTTTATCAATACACTTATCACTTTTGTATGTTTCTTTTTATATTCTATGTTGCAAGTCTGTAACGTGTTATGTTGCATATTTGCAACATGCTATGTTACATATCTGCAACATGCTATGCTACATATCTGTAACATATTATGTTGCATAACATTATGAATTACGTATGCTTACTCTTCTTTTTAATATTGTATATTGCATATATGCAACACCCTGTGTTTGCATATAAGGTGATATATGTCATCCAAGTTCTTTGTACCAAATTTGGTAAATAAAGAAATCTGGGATCATATTTACGTGACCTATAGAGTAGTTTCAATAGTTGGGTGGTATGTGGCTTACTTATACATTATCCCTCCGTTTTGAAAGATGTGAACGCTAGGATGATTGCTAGCTTTACTGTTATTGGGCTTATTGATCTTTGTAATTGTTGTAAATAAGGAGATCACCTTAAAAGTGACAAATAGAGACGAATATTTTTTTTTTAATAAAATGTATCAAAACATTTTTGGTGTTAGGTTGTGAATTATATGGTGTGGTAATTTTATGTGGATTGATCTAGTTTGATATGGAATTTTACGTGGTAATTTTTATAAAGGTTGTCTTCTTGTTATATATTTCATAACTCGGCTACTATCTGAGTCTCTTGAACCCGTTATCGTCTCTCTAGTGGTTAAATTCTAATTATTGGTAATTGTTTATATTATTTATTAACTCGGTTCATATGTTTAATGAGTTATGTGAGGGTACCGAGTCTCTTAAAACGATGGATGCAACCTTTTTCGATTAGTTCTATGGATAGAGAATTTACGAATTATTCTTTGAGGAGACGAATGTACAATTTTGTAAAAATTGATGGATGCAACTTTCTTTTATCAGTTTCCTGTCTATAACCAATTTTTCCATATTTGAGCCTCTTTTGTTCAAATCAATCCATGTTTCTACTTATGTTGTATATATGCAACATGACAATGGTACATATATGCAACATGACAATTCTTCATATATGCAACATGTCTGTGTTTATAGTTTTAAATCAAACCAAATCATGTTTCTGCTTATGTTGCATATATGCAACACCAAATCAAACCATGTTTATGCTTACGTTGCATATATGCAACATGATAATGTTGCTTATATGCAACATGACTATGATGCATATATGCAACATGTCTGTGTTTGTAATCCTAATCTTTTTTATATTCTAATTTTGTATTACATATATGCAGCATTATATGTTCCATTATGCAACATAAATAAAATTGTTTGCATATTTCAAATCAAACCAAATCATGTTTCTGCTTATGTTGCATATATAAATCATCAAATCAAATGATGTTTATGTTTATGATGCAGCCTGCATATATGCAAAATGACAATGTTGCATATTGCAACATGACTATAATGCATATATGCAACATGTCTGTGTTTATGGTTTTATGCTAAACAATTTTTCTGCTTATGTTATGTATATGCAACATCAACTGAAACCATGTTCATGTTTATGTTGCATATATGCAACATCAAATCAAACCATGCTTTTGCTTAAATGTTGCTTATATGCAACATGACTATGATCAGTGGCGGAGCCAGGAATTATTTTTTATGGTGTCGCTTATTTTTCGTTGTCCAGATTTCTAACGAGATGACAATAAAATATGTGAGTCAGGTTTGTACAGAGGTGATTTAGGTTAAAAGGGTAAAAATAAATTGGTTTAAAAAAAAGGTACATGACTTAAATTGTTTAAAGGGGAAAAAAATTGATCAATAAAAAGTGATTTTAACAAGTCTCGAACTTGAGTTGTTGAGAAAAATACCACCGCGAAGATTTTTGAGATCACGGATTGACCATTGAGCCATTTCAAGATTATGTTTTCAATTGGGGTCAATATTATATATCTATTGGGATCGGTTTTAATTTCGATCAAATACGTTACTTTACGGTCTCAAAATTCAGTGGTGTCGCTTGACCCCGAACCCTATAACCTAGCTCCGCCCCTGACTATGATGCATATATGCAATATCAAATCAAACCATGTTTCTGCTTATGTTGCATATATGCAACATCACACTTGTATGTTTTTTTTACATGTTATATGCAATATTCTATGTTGCATACATTCTTCACGAGCCATTTACATTGTAGCACATCACAAACATATTCTATGTGACGCTATCACTTTATCGAACACTTGAAGTGCTATAGCTCATCAACATACAAAATAACACAAATACAAATGCTAAAATGACAACATGGAATTCAAGATTCATAAGTGAAATCAAAGAGCTTATGATTATAGTATGACTTCATAAAATACAAAAACTCATGAATCAAACTCAGCATGTGAATTTTCAATACATTAATGAATCTTGTACTACCTGCAACATAACCCAATTTATTATTTGTGTTTCTTGAATTTTTGTAAACCCAACTCAACGTCATACATTTCAGTCCATTCTTTTTTTATAAAACCAACTCATCATCATCATACATTTCAGTCCATTCTTCTTTAAACCAACTCCTCGTCATCATCCACCCTCTACTCAATTCAACTCACACCAAAACAAGCTTTAATCTTTCTTCCAATTCATGAATTACTTCCTGAATTCAAATTACTACACCAACAAAAGCTTTAATCTTTCTTCCAATCCATGAATTACTTCCCAAACTCTAATTATGGCTTAATTGTTTCCTTCAGTTCTTCTTGATTTTTGTCTCTAGATATGCTCTTCCCTACAAAAAAACAATCAGATTTCATCAATTGGATCTTCAATTGATTGTGCCTTATGAACCAATACATCAATTAGACCAAAACACGCATTAATGTACCTAAATCCACACTATATGTACACATTGTTGTATAAATAGACAATATGCAATATCAAGATTGTTGTTGCTCTATTTGGAACACAATAAAAAAAGGAAAAATAACACACACGGATACTCAAAATATTCGCAAATGTCGAGTGGTTTCGGAATAAAAATGATGGATTAAGGTTTCGTGATCAGATACCTTGTTATGTGTCTCTATTTACATTTTAGAGTGTCATTTTCGTGTCTTCATGTGTTTCACTACGTTTGAGGTATTGTTGTTAATTATTCATGTTTACGAGTTATTTTGGTTATTTTGGTTATTTTAGTTGTTAAGGTTCTCTAGGGTTTGAATTAATGTGATGTTTCTCAGGAATTTTATGAGGTAAACAAATCATTGCTTGTTGTATTATCAAATTAATTACTTTGTATACAACAATACCTAGATTTCTAGGATACCTACACCTAAGGAATCCACAACCTTTTACTTTGGGACACCTCACTTACCACCAGAACCAACTTTAAGGTCATATTGTTTTTTCATTTTAGTACAAAGAAAGATATAAACTTTGTTCGTTACTTTTATAAGTTGGATTTGAAACTATGGTCCAACTTTAAGGTCATATTGTATTCTCATATAAGTACCAAGGAAAACATAAACCATGTTCTATTACTTTCATAAGTTGAATTTGAAACTATGGTACTCTGTAGGTTGTCTAACTTCACTACTTGACTAACAAATTGACTCAACATGAACTGAAGTATCTCCAAACATATAGAATGCTTATTAATGACATTCACTTGTTCAATTGCTCATTTTGTTGTTGGACCGTCGTCTCCGATAATGTTGCCGATTGTAGCAGAATTGACGTCACCGTCACCCAAAAATCTCTCAGCAACAAGTTTTCATGGAATAACATAAGTCATAACTAGGAATCTTCCCACTCAGATTGGTTCGATAAAGTCGAAATTATTGTGTAAAACGCGCATCAGGAATATCAATTTCACTTTGGAACAAACAAAAAGTAAAAAAGAAATACGCGACAAAAAGCCCTAGAAACACATAACCTGCTGAAACGATACGAAATCGATATAGTGAGGCTTGTGAATCATTACCTGTTGTTTTTCTTCTAACTATTGTTGAAATCTTGCTTGATGATCTTCGATTTAAACCCTAGTTTAGAGAGATTTTGTCTGGTTCATGTTTGTGGAAGAGAGAGAGGCACGAGTTTTGTTATGATCTGAGATTTTCCCAATTAACTTCAGTTTGTATCAATCTAGATTTTGATCTTGCCAAAATTTGCCCCTGTAGTTCATTTTGTTCGAAAGATGGACGAAAACTTAAGTTTTTGTCAAAACCTACTGAAATTAAAGTGGTTTTTAGGTTTTTACAATAAGAGGGGTTTTTAAGTGAACATAAACTAATGACGTTATATTTTCGAAAGGGCTACAATTAAAATATTTTCAAATTTCAATAAAATAACTCAAAAATATGCAAGTACATCCAATTAAATTCCGGCACAAACACATGTAGGAAACTCTCAATGATAGAAAACAACACTTATATTATATTACCCTATAAACAATAGAGAGTTAAATGAATAGTAGTTCAAGTGAATAGTAACCGTAACTTACCTCTAATCAAGCGTTTTGTACAAGTATTTTAAGCATGGGAAACTTTTTTTTGATCTTACCTTCACCAAAGCGGTGAGTACAAGTTCTTTAAGCTGTTAAAACATTTTCAAAAGACCGTTAACTACCGTTGCCGTTCATGGGGTTCACCACCGCAAGCGCGCAACGCACGCATCCCGCCAACTAGTAATATTACAATTAAGATTTGAAAGGAATAGGATAGTTTTAGTTCTTTTTAATTTGACCACAAGTTTTTAGTTTTTTACACTTTAGTCTTTTTTTTTTGTTTTGTTTTACTTAGCCACATAACACCTTTAGGGTTTTTTAATATGGTCATAAACTTTCTGTATTTTAACTTCGATCACATAAACTTTAGTGTTTTTAACTTTGACCACAAATTTTAACGTTCTTTACTTTGGACACATCTTTTGTATAACTTTATACTTTACAATGAAAGTTTTAGACTTTTACGTTTTATGCCTATTAATTTTTATATTTTCGTTTTTAGCATACTTTCATGAAACTTTTATAGTTATACTTTTATACCCTTTAAGTTTTTAACTTTTGTTATGTTTTTTTTTTAAAGTTTTTTCCTCTACTACTTTGGCCACTTTTATAATTTTACATTTTATACCCCTTAGATTTTCAACTTTTGTTTTTTTTGGTTTTCCGTTTTGGCTACCGAAGTTTTATACATTTATATTTTTTACCCCTAAAGCTTTCTAATTTATTTTTATTATCTTTTGTGGTTTCCTACTACTTTGACAACAAGGGTGGCCCGCCGCAACACGCGGACGGGTCCCCAACTCGTTGTTAAACAAAGAAATTGAGAAAATAAGGACTTCAAACAAAAGAGAACTATCATTACATTTGTTTCGGATATTTTGATAGTGTTCTTGGGTGAGTTGGACATAGAGTGTCAAATTCTGTATAGTCGATTGTAATCCCGTCTTAAAAAGACTTAGTCGAATATTGAAGATTTAGGATGGTTTCAACGTCGTTAAAAAAATAATTTCCATGTACAGACATTAGAATCTGTCTCTTCTTCATTATCAACAACTAGTTGTAGTCATTAAAAAATCATGATTTAGCGGCCCACTAGAAAATCCTTGTTGAACTGTTGAAGCTGTCTATGATATAATACTAGTCAGTAATCCAGGTAAATACTCGAGACTGTGACTTTGTTTTTTGATTTTTTTATCATCATTCGTTGATTAAAACCTAAGCAATATGGATCTAGTTTTGTTGGGTTTTCTGTTACGAATCTAAAGCAATTTACGGATCGAATTTTTGTTGAGAAATAAAAGAGATGTGATGAATTAAAGTTGTGTTATTTTAAAAATAAATATATATATATGGATAGTTTTTATGTGAAAAGAATTTAATATTTTATTGAATTATTTATATGTAAAAATCTCACAAATTGACACATAGGATTTATCCTATGTGGCACACTTTAAAAAATGACATTTGTACTTTTAAAAACTTGTGTTTAATAGTAGTATAGATTGTAACACACACAGGATAAGAAGTTAAGCATGTTTAGGTTTTAGTTAAACATGTTTCATGTCATAAATATGTCCACATGTTTTGACACGATAAAATCGTGTCTAGAAATGTTTCACATCGTCTAACATGTTTATGACACAATTAGACACGATTATAATTTTGGCTATTTTTTTAAACTATTAAATATATATATTGCTTATGTTAGTTAAGACTTCTATGGGTTTTTGTTTCAAAAAAGTTATGAATTGTTCATAATGATATTATTATTATGGCTTGTAATATTTGGTTACCTTCAAATTGAGTGATCTCGCTGCTTTAAAAGAATCATGTTTTGTCGTGTTACTTAACCGGTAATAAAAGTTGTGTTTAAACATGGTGTGCCGTGTAACACATTTTATAAACTTATATGTGTCCATGTTTGAAGAAAAGAACACAATTAGTTAATCATGTTGTGTTCGAGTTTAGTACAAGTGTTAATCGTGTTGTTTCCGACCCGCTTAACACGTCTAGACATGTTTTGACAGTCTTATGTTGAAGTGAGTTATGCAGGTCAGATCTGCAACCCAAATAGAGTGAAAAGTGCATATGTGACACAAACCTATAGATAGATATGCACATATCAGTTAACAGGTTGTTTAACCGGTTTAGAAATAACTAGTTGGTTATTAGTCAATAAAAAACTGGTTAAAAGACGGTTCGATTAAAAGCGATTTGTGTAACACTAAAACTAGGGATGTAAACGAACCGAACGAACACGAACGAGACATATTTGTGTTTGTTTGTTAACATTTTATCTAACATTGAACCGAACAAGATTTCATGTTCGCGTTCGTTTGTTAACAAAATTACTTTGTTCATATTTGTTTGTGTTCGTTTGGTAATTTTTATTTTTCCTGACAAACAAACGAATGAACCAAACACTGACCCAAACGAACCAAACGAAAACACAGTCACAAATGAACCAAACAATTCAAACGAACATATATATGATAAAACAAAGTATTAACAATTCATTCATACAAAGATCATCAAAAGAAAGCTAAAAACTATGATGTTCATATGCCAAAAACTGATGTTCACAAATCCAATAAGCTATTCATCCTCCATGTAATCATCAAAATTAAAAGTTCTAACCCAAACCAAACATAATTGATAATTCCATACAAATTTGAAGTTAAAAACAGCAACCTAAGTCAATAGTTAATCCAAAAAAAAAAAACTTCTCAAAAGATCGTTAATTCTCTTCCTGAAATTATTAAAAAAAAAGAGAGAGACAAAAGTTAAGCCTAAGAGTTTAAAATTGTTAAACAGGATATTATCCGAGTAAAAAGATATTATTTACCTTAAGAATCAACAAAATTAGTTATCATTCTTCAAGAAAGTTCAACATACATAATGTCATCATTTTCTTAAGCCCTAGTTCTTCTAAGACGCCTCTAAAGTCTAAACAACTAAACATCTATAATTGAGTAATTTCAAAAAATATACAATTAAAAAATAACTAAAATTATTGAACTATTAATGTTAACATACAAAAACAAACGCACAATACGAACAAACGTTCATATAATACTCTTATCGAACATTCACGAACACAAATGAACGAACAAGGGTTCTGTTTCGTTTACTAAACGAACGAACATAAACGAACTCTCGCCCAAACAGTTCACGAACATTTCGCTGAACGTTCGGTTCGTTTACAGACCTACCTAAAACCGAACCCGATAAAACCAATTTGCTTAGAACAAACAGACTGATTAACCAGAAAAACCCAATCTAAACAAAAACCAATCTAAACGCGTAGTATAGAATAGATCCGCGTTCCGAAACCTTATCCCAATACTACTACTCGTATAAACATTTAGCGGCGTTCTAATAACCATGAGCTGGCATACAGTTAACGAGAGCTGTTAATAAAATAAGAATTGAACAAGGAATTACCATCCACAGACACTCTATATATATATATATATATAGCTAGCTGTGTGTGTCTATCGATCCAGGCGAGAAATTTCGTGATTTCTTCTTCATCACATCACCTTTCTGGTCGAGATCTCCCTCTCTCTCTCACTAATACGCACAATCTGCTGTTATACGAATCCGGAATAGAATTTTCAATTTTATGTAAGTTCACATTTCTCAATGTTAATTTGTTTTTTTTTTCCTCTAAATTTGTAGCTACACGATGATGTTTGTGAATATTACGAAGCTTCGATCTTCTTGTCTGTTGAATGATTTTGAGATTTGGCTCATTTCACGACGGCAATTGGTTATTTTGCTTAGATCTGGTTTAGTGTTTGATCTGCAGAAGCGAACTCGTGTAAATCTCAATTTGATACGAGGAAATGCGTGATTTGTTCTAGATCTGGTTAGTATGTGCTCATGTTTTAGGTTTAATGTGCCATATTACGCATCAGTTGATCGTCATTTAGTTCGATTTCCAGTCTGATTAGAGTTTTAGGTCAGTTATTAGTTCGACATTTGGTGTTTATAATGGATGTTGATCGTGATCTCCTTAGATTAGTTGATTATAAACCCTCTCCTTTTGTTTTTTATTGCATATTTTGTACTTTTAGGAAATTAGCCATTTGTTATTATTGATCCTGCATTCCTGTAGATCATTGTTTATATCTGTTAAACATCCAACATGCTGTTTGGAAATTATGTGTTTTCTGTGCTGTTATATCAAAAATTGTTTGTGACTTCTCCATAGTGTGTTCAGTTTTCATAAAGTTTTTCATCATGTGAAAATTTTTTAGTTAAATTTTGATCTGTTTACATGGTGACAGATCCGGTATGGCTAATTACACGCCAAAGAACATCCTTATCACGGGAGCTGCTGGCTTCATTGCCTCTCATGTTGCAAATCGGCTGATCAGAAACTACCCTGATTACAAGATTGTTGTGCTCGACAAGCTTGATTATTGCTCAAGTCTAAAGAACCTCAACCCTTCCAGACCTTCTCCCAATTTCAAATTTGTGAAGGGTGATATTGGTAGTGCTGATCTAGTCAACTACCTCCTGATCACTGAAAATATTGATACCATTATGCACTTTGCTGCACAGACCCATGTTGATAACTCATTTGGCAACAGCTTTGAGTTCACAAAGAACAACATCTATGGCACCCATGTGCTTCTAGAAGCCTGCAAAGTCACTGGTGGCCAGATCAGAAGGTTCATCCATGTGAGCACAGATGAGGTCTATGGTGAAACAGATGAGGATGCTGTTATTGGTAACCATGAAGCTTCACAACTTCTTCCTACAAACCCGTATTCAGCCACAAAAGCTGGTGCAGAAATGCTTGTTATGGCTTATGCTAGATCTTACGGACTGCCTGTAATTACTACAAGAGGAAACAATGTTTATGGGCCAAACCAATTCCCAGAAAAACTAATCCCCAAGTTCATTCTCTTAGCTATGAGAGGAAAACCACTTCCAATTCATGGTGATGGTTCTAATGTAAGGAGTTACCTTTACTGTGAAGATGTTGCTGAAGCTTTTGAAGTAATTCTTCACAAAGGAGAAGTTGGTCATGTTTACAACATTGGGACCAAACGGGAAAGAAGAGTTATTGATGTTGCAAAAGATATGTGCAAGCTTTTCAATATGGATCCTGATTCAAGCATCAAGTTTGTCGAAAACAGACCTTTCAATGATCAAAGATATTTCTTGGATGATGAGAAATTGAAGAGCTTGGGTTGGTCCGAAAGGACCATTTGGGAAGAAGGTTTGAAAAAGACCATCGAGTGGTACACCAGTAACCCTAATTGGTGGGGAGATGTGTCTGGAGCACTTCTTCCTCATCCAAGAATGTTAATGATGCCAGGTGGTGTTGATAGACTCGTTGACGGACCTGAAAATGCTGAGTTTGATTCAGCTAACTTGGCAATCAATACTTCTCAGATCGGCGTCCAGGTTTCTAAATCAAAAACTAGCATTTCTTCCAAGAAACCAACTTTGAAGTTCTTGATTTATGGGAAAACAGGTTGGATCGGGGGCTTACTTGGGAAATTATGTGAGAAACAACAAATTCAATACGAGTATGGAAAAGGTCGTTTGGAAGATCGTTCACAACTTTTGGCTGATATTCAAACTATTAAACCTACTCATGTTTTTAATGCTGCTGGTGTTACTGGCAGACCAAATGTTGATTGGTGTGAATCTCACAAAACAGAAACTATTCGTGCCAATGTTTCGGGCACACTCACTTTAGCAGATGTCTGCAGAGAACACGGGCTCTTACTGATCAATTTCGCAACTGGTTGCATTTTTGAATATGATGCTAAACATCCTGAAGGTTCTGGAATCGGTTTCAAGGAAGAAGACAAACCTAATTTCATTGGGTCATTTTATTCGAAGACCAAAGCCATGGTAATTAGTGATTTATAATTCTTTTTCAATCATTTCTTCATGCATATATGATATATCAGATATATATATATAATCATATATATATCATGTGTTCACAGGTGGAGGAGCTTTTGAATGAATATGATAATGTTTGCACCCTTCGAGTCCGAATGCCAATATCATCAGATCTCAACAACCCACGCAATTTTATCACTAAAATAGCCCGTTATGATAAGGTCGTGAACATCCCAAACAGCATGACAATCTTGGATGAGCTTTTACCAATTTCAATCGAGATGGCAAAGAGGAATCTTAGAGGAATCTGGAACTACACAAATCCTGGGGTGGTAAGTCACAATGAGATTCTTGAAATGTACAAGAAGTACATAAACCCAGAATTTAAGTGGGCAAATTTCACACTGGATGAACAAGCCAAAGTGATTGTGGCCCCCCGAAGCAATAACGAGTTGGATGCATCAAAGTTGAAGAAGGAGTTCCCTGAGTTGCTTTCTATCAAGGAGTCGTTGATCAAGTACGTATTCGAACCAAACAAAAAACATTAATAATATTTGATTCTTTATTAGAATTTGTAAAACCGAAGAGTCACTTGTGTTTGGTTACTTGGTCCTCCTCCTCCTGTATGGTTTGGATTATACATCTGTAATGTTTAAAGTCTTTCCCTTCCTAGTAAGCAGTATATCATCAGTCATCACATCACACTGAGATTATATTTTGATTCATCCTCATTTGTCTCAACTACATTTAGTTGAATATTTTCACTTTTATTTGTTAAAACCGCTAGCGGCAGTCTTGTACTATTGGATTTTCTTGAAGATTTGATATTTTTTTAGTATGAATTTATCTGTGTGATTGTGTGTGAAATCTTGATCTCTTCATGTCATGTGTGTGAACTCAAACAAGCTTTTGTTTGATTTGGGAGGATGTATTGCTTCACTATGGTTCATGAGTTGCAGCCCAATGTAAGTTCAAACTGGTCAGGGCTTGGTCCCTATTCCTCAGGCAGACGGCAGACCCTCTCTTTATCTTTCAAAATCGGTTGGGTCCAGTTGACCAAGACTCGTGGGAGTATGAGATGTAGAAACTAATGTTTGGAAGTGTTAGGTAGTTTTAGATTATTCACCTGAGGTTTATAAATAAACTAGATGTAAACTATTCACTCGTTGTCGCAAGGATATCATGGAAATACAAGACACTAACCTTGCTAAATTGCAATATAAAGAAAAAAGAATACAAAAAGACTTTAAATTGACAATGGTTGGAAACTAAAGCAAAAGAAACCTAAAAGAAAAGAAAATGAGAAACAAGACAAAAAATAATAAGATCGGCCTAGTAGAATTCGAATCTAGATCTGTGCTATGTTGGTACCGCTAGTCAAGGAAAATGCTTTACCACTACACTAATACACTAATGGAACTGTTGTGATTAATCTTTGTAAACAAGCTATTTTCACAAATATAATTAGTTTCAAAAAACGTCTATAAATAATCAGGACCCGACACGTGACAAACCTTGATTATCAAAATTAAGATAGTAGTAATAATAAATGAAGTACTTGTAGAAACACTAGAAGATAATTTATTAACATGTAGCCAGACAATCACTTTAAAACGTATTTTTTCTGAACAATGACCAGATAATCTCTATCCCAAATTAGTTATACTTTTTAAAATCACAAAACATAACATATGCACTTATTAAAATTTGAATTCACCATCTTATAATTGAAAATCATCATTTTATCATCAAACTATCTTCTTAGAGACTATAAATGACACATGGTGGGCCTCGACTACTCCTACGGCTACCATTCAATTTGTGTGCTACTCCATCCCTCCTTTTGCGGCAAAATCCTCCTGTTTATTTCCCGGTTTGTAGTGACCAATGAAAGTGAATATGATTTACTTTTAAAAAATGACCCCTGATAAACGGAAGGGTAGTAAAACCTCGGATGAATACGAGCAAGGAGCCAAAACCGGCAATCCTTAGAGTTCTTGGAAAATCCTCCAAAGAAACCAATATTTTTAATCAACATCAACCTCCTAATTACGAATTACAAAAGCCTTTAAGTAGACAAAGCAACTTGACCAGCAAGAAAAGAGAATTAGTGTTCAATAAGGAAACTAAATAATGAAATAAGAGTATTTTAAATAAAGATAGATTAAAATCCTTAACCCAATGGGAACGGGTCTTGGACTTCCAGACAGGCTCGGGTCGGGTTCGTCTAGATTGTTATCATTCTTCCCTTCTTCAAAAAACTCGTCCTCAAGTTTCATTAGGGGAAGGATGTCGGAGAACTCGGTAACCTGATAGACCCAAGACCCAGCGGTCCAAACGGTGTGTGTTTAAAGTTGTCCGAGACAAACCGTACTATTTTTCTACTTGTTTCTGTTTCCTATATGACACT
>JBCNJP010000007.1:126175555-126199632 GCA_039602395.1 Deinandra increscens subsp. villosa
AACTTATGGTATTATTTTTAAAACATAGTGTACAAGCATGCAATGCATAATTTTGAATTTACAACATTTGATGCCCTTGGTACAACCACTCACACCTTTTTCTTCTTTGAATTGAGACCAGATTTTCAACCCGGATTTTCAGCAACCTGCCCTCTCTCACTCAGGTCACCTCCTCACCGACTCACCTGCTCCTCACCGGCCACCAATTAATGCAGCGATTGAAGAGCTCCTCATCTATAAGAAACAGATCTGAATCCCTAAATTTCTCCCCCAATCGGTGTTGCTATTAGGGTTCACAAAAAAGGTAAAGATCTTCATCTTCTCCTAATTATTTATTTAGATGCCGACGTTTGCATTTTAAGCTATTTTCAGTAACACTTTACCCCATTTTTGTTATCTACATCGAATCAAATCTTCGTGTTTACATGTTTTGATCTACAGTTGGATGACACTGATAATTTTTTCTTTCTTTTGTTTCTGTTTTTCACAGCCGTATCTCTCCGGCTGTGTTCCCGTCTGAAGATCTTTGTGGTGAGTGAACTTCATTCTCCTGTACACGTTGATGACTTTGGTGCACGTCAATCTCATCCACGCTATCCTTTCCATATGTGTTTTCTCTCTCTTCATCATCTTTGCATGTTCTAGGGTTTCACCCTCAAGATCTTCCAACGTTTCTGACCTTATAAAAATGGTTGCTGTTACTTTCTTTGCCGATGGTGATTGCCGGTTTCTGTGACAAATCAATTTCAGTCTCATACTCACAGATTTCACTATTCATCGCATCAATTTCAGGTAATGATTTTCAATTATTTGAATTTTTTTAGAGATATTCACTGCTTTTGTTCGATTACTGGTTGCAATTTCATTTTAGCGAAAGAAAACTTAACAAAAATAGTTTTTCTGATTTGTGTGCGATTTGTTTTGTGTTTTACTGCTAATTGTGATGTTCCACCAGTGTGGTGAATTTGTTATTCCAACCATTCTTGATTAGGCTTAAAGTACAAGATTATGGTGATTCTTATAGGATGAATTTGTTAATTGTGGTCAGTTTCATAATTCATATGTTAGAATATAGATCATCTACTGAATAATATTACATAATAATGGTCGTTTCTACAAATCATGTAAGTGGTTTTGCTAAAGATTAAATTTTTTTGTTATAATAGGATTGTGTGATTCAACACTAGAAGTTTATCTGTGTTTGATAGTTAAAACTCAACAAATTTGATTTTTAAGGTTTATTCTTGACTGCTGACATAACAAATTTTGTTCATGATGTGCAACCTTTAATCAGTTTTAGAGTGGGAACCCGAACACCATATTAGAGTCTCAAGGATATACCCTGAATATTTGACATTTTCGGTTAGTTTTTCTCGAACATTTTCATCAGATAATGGTATTTCAATGATTGGCATAGATTTCACAGTTTGGTAGAATTTAATTAGACGAAACATGTTTCATCTTATATTGTAGTCCCTATTTATTGATCTTGGCATTGACTTTCACAGTTCAAATTTTGGGGTCTTATGAATTTTTTGACAGATATTAGCCTGCTTTGATTTTGACTTTCAAATGTCAAATTTCGGGGTGTTCATATGTGGCTTTTTGAGTTTAAAAAGTCAAATATATTTGGTGTTCTGCATTTTTTGGATAGCAAATAGGTAATTTTAGGTATTTTGAGTTTAAAAAGTCAAATGTTTGAGTGTTCTGTAAATTTCCATATGTTTGATGTAATACTAGAGTTCTAATCAGGCCTTTGTTTCTTTGACTAACAAAGTTGCAAACTTTCGGTAAGATTCTTTGAGAGTAGGTTGTGTTCCAAATGACACGTGTAATCGGTTTTTTAGTACCTTCAGAACTATCAAAGAAACTCTAGATCTTTAATGTCTGTAACTGAACAATTTGTGCTAAAAATTTGTTTAAGAGTTTTTTTTCTCACATGTGTTCAAGGTTTCAAATGCGATGAGATTCTTATAATTGCTTTAAACAGTGTGTCCTATGTATGTCTTTAATTCATTTCAGGTGGTTCTCCCTCAATTGGTTCAACAACTCTCAAGGTTGTTATGTAAGTTCTATTTTTTTTCTATGTAGGTTGTTATTCTGGGTTTTTGGTTTATGTTATGCATTGTGTTAATTGGTCTATCAGTCTATGTGTGTGGTAAAGTTAATATATAATTTTTTTGGGACTAATGTGTGTTCCGATTGATATGTGTTTCTTATTGCTCCATGAAACAACATGTAATCAGGTGTGAATTGACACCCGAAATTTAGAGAATGGTAACAGAGTAAAGGATGTTTAATCCACACCAGAGCAATACTAAACCGAAAGGCATTAGTAACTGTCTGCACCTCAGTAGATTTAAAATGCTAATATCCACCATAAATAAAGCTATCTGAAGCAATTGTAAGGTGTAAGGCTGACATGGCTTTTGAAAGGTTTTCAAGGTCAACCATTAATCTGTGGTTTAATTCTTCTATTTAATGACGAACCTGGCACTAATGATCATATAGCTACGTTTGCCATCTCAATAACTACTACCTGGTTTATTGTTTTGCTCCAACGTTGCTAAAATAAAAAAAAAGCTCCTTTTGACAACATCTCCAAGTCTCTAGCTCACTAGATATTTCAGATTGTGGGGTTTAGATGTCCGTAGTGTAGGTTTGGTTTCATCGATTTTAAGCTGGCTTGCATGGTGTACATCATCTCAAATGTTTTATCCAAGATTCTGTCCTATTTTAAGGCATAACCGATTTTTTTTTTATTTAAATTTTTCTCTGCAGTAGCAACAGTAGACAGTCCCAACGCTGTAAAGACAACTTGCGATGATCAGGTAATTCTTCCTCATCGGTTTTTTTTAATTACATGAGGTGTTGTGTTTTTAGCAAAACATAAGAGAAAAATGGAGTCATGGTCTGTTTTTTTTATGCCCACCATCAATTTGGCAGGATTCCAAGGTGTACCAGAAGTACATTCTTTCTATACATACACACACATTGGGTTCATGGCCATTTGTAGGTAGATAGTGAGTTTACCTGATTAATTATGTGTTTGGTTTGGTTACTTGAGTGCCTTTTTTAAGTATAGGTATAGATTTGCTTTGGGTTTCAAGATTACGATGCTCTGATAGGTTTAACTTCCTTTGCTATGTTGTCAAAATTTATGTTCATGCCTACAAATGTTATATATGGCTTTATTAATTTAAGCTCTTGATTTTAAGAGAAAAATGGTTTAACTGACTCTCATTGAATTGGTGTTGTTTAGAAGTAATACAATTCATGTTGTTCATGATACAATAAGGCACATCTACTCAATGTGATTGTTGTTTTAGGCAATTTGGACTTATTGATGTTAGTTCCAAAACTGTTAAGGTGAGTATCACAACTGTATACAAACTGGGCTGAACTTTCTGTGCAATAAACCCACAAAAAGTTGTTGAAAACAGCTCCAAAGTAGATTCAAAATCACCTTTGAATTGCCTGCCAAAACTGGTGCATCAGCGGGCCAGCAAAACATTAGGTAGGAGGTTTTTTTTTTGGCGATGGCTGGTTATAAATACTGCGGCATGCATCAGCATACAGTTGATGGAAGATTGCATAGGGTTTGTTCCATGTATATTACTTCTATGTGTTGTGGTGAACAATGAGTGAAGACCAAACCGTTAGATCTATAACCGGTCTTCATTCAGGGCTGGAAATCAATTTTTGGGTTGCGTTGTACACGTGTTTCATTCTTTTGGTTGTGATATAATGACTATTAGGTGTTTGATGTAATATTTTGTCAACATTTGCCGCCCCATTATGTCTTTGTTGATAATTTGCAGTGTTGTTTCATGTTTGAATCATATTAACCATTAGTGTAGCATCCTATGTAATTTTGTGCTTTGTTTTGAATTATATAGTTGTAGTTGAAAGAATTAAAGAGTCAGTTTGTGTGGACAGGAAATTATATTGGAAGCATGGTAGGTGTTTGAAGTCATGTGTGAAATCCTTTAACACAATACCAAGGTTTGTCTATTTTTTTTAGTGTTATTAAACTGGATCAAATGGACTATGATGTGCATTTTATAAAAGCATATATCCTTTTTTCCATTTAATCATGACGTGTGGTTATTTACTTTATAATTTTAGGTATGCTAAAATACTAAATTAATCTCACATCTCACATTATTGGAGATTTGGAGTCATCAATTTTGTAGCTTATTATTGCATAATAATATTAGTGCAAATTGGACCAATGTATATTTTCATTGGATAACATGTTAACTTTTCGTATAGGTTGAAGGAGTAGGATTAGGTGAAAGATTACGCGAGTAATTTTCTCCGAGTGAGGTTTGCTTCGGAGTTCAGACCATGCTTTGCTTGAACCTCCATGTGGTTTACCTTTTTTAATTGACTTACACATATTTTATAGGCATGAATTGCTCTCTGTTGTTAACTACACAAAAAATAGAATGTGATTTATGTCTACATATGATTTTGAACCAAATTTTTAGAGCTCATTTTAATCGTGTGTAAGCTTGGACTCGCCCGCCGCAACGCGCGGTGACTTACTAAAACGGTTCGACTCCGCGGCGAAGCGCGGGTCGACCCACTTGTATTATATAATATTACAATTAAGATTTGAAAGGAATAGGATAGTTTAGTTCTTTTTAATTTGACCACAAGTTTTTAGTTTTCTACACTTTAGTCTTTTTTTTTTTTTTTTTTTGTTTTACTTAGCCACATAACACCTTTAGGATTTTTTAATATGGTCATAAACTTTTTGTATTTTAACTTCGATCACATAAACTTTAGTGTTTTTAACTTTGACCACAAATTTTAAGGTTCTTTACTTTGGACACATCTTTTGTATAACTTTATACTTTACAATGAAAGTTTTAGACTTTTACGTTTTATGCCTATTAATTTTTATATTTTCGTTTTTAGCATACTTTCACGAAACTTTTATAGTTATACTTTTATACCCTTTAAGTTTTTAACTTTTGTTATGTTTTTTTTTTAAAGTTTTTTCCTCTACTACTTTGGGCACTTTTATAATTTTACATTTTATACCCCTTAGGTTTTCAACTTTTGTTTTTTTTGGTTTTCCGTTTTGGCTACCGAAGTTTTATACATTTATATTTTTTACCCCTAAAGCTTTCTAATTTATTTTTATTATCTTTTGTGGTTTCCTACTACTTTGACAACAAGGGTGGCCCGCCGCAACACGCGGACGGGTCCCCAGCTCGTTGTTAAACAAAGAAATTGAGAAAATAAGGACTTCAAACAAAAGAGAACTATCATTATATTTGTTTCGGATATTTTGATAGTGTTCTTGGGTGAGTTGGACCTAGAGTGTCAAATTCTATATAGTCGATTGTAATCCCGTCTTAAAAAGACTTAGTCGAATATTGAAGATTTAGGATGGTTTCAACGTCGTTAAAAACAATAATTTCCATGTACAGACATTAGAATCCGTCTCTTCTTCATTATCAACAACTAGTTGTAGTCATTAAAAAAGATATAAATAAATGAAAAACATAAACCGATAAATATTCTAATTTGAAGACAATAATTAGCAAAGTAAGATAGAACCCGTATATTATACGGGTTGAATCACTAAGAAATTTATATATAATTGTGATTCATGCATACTTTTCTTATTACCAGAATAATGTATTACATTACATTAGATAAAAAAACTAAAGTTATAGTTCATAATATGGTATTTGTGACTTTACTCTCTTTATCAACAAAAAATATTTAGGGCATGTCTCTACTTGTATATTTGGAAAATGCAAGATAAACGTAATCATGTTTAAAAAACAATCGAACCCTCGATAGCGACTAACATAAATTATGAATTGACAAATTTAAGGCTTTAAGTCTTTATAGAAAGTTAGATGAGTATAAAGTTTTATTGAAATTATAATGAGCACATTCTAATTGTTGAGTATAAAATCTAAATTATAATCAAAAGATTATAATGTTATCAATAAAAAATGTTATGTTGATATAATTCCATAAATATAAATAAGAAGTAAATTAATATGTGGTTGTCATAATTCCATAAATATAAATAATAGTTTAAAAATTATTTTTATATAAAAATAATATGTAAATTAATATATGGTTGTCATAATTCCATAAATATAAATAGATAAAAATATATCATGATTATAAAATAGGATATAATTTCCAGTAAAAATGAATTTATCGGGGGTAAATTTGGGAGAGAAAACTTTTATAAGAATAAATCTAGTGTTGACATGTATTAATAATTGTAATTGTTTATTAGAGTAGAAAAATGTATTTTTAGTGATTTTTTTCCCAACTTGTTAAACAAAATTTCGGAATACAGCGTTAGTGATTTAGATGTTAATAAAAACGAGGATTCAACCGCGCGTTGCAGCGGTTGTGTATTCGAAGTTTTCAGATGCATAGAGAAATCGACACCCATATATTACATAGCAAAATCGGGTGGTTGTATATGTACATATAACATTTAAAACATCCAAAAGTAATGTTTACAAAGCATTTAACGAATGAAGTAGTGGTTCTTAAGCATGTGGTGGGTCGTCATATGAAGATGTCCCTGAAAAAATAGAGAAACAACTGCTTCAGTATACACTTTTGATGTCTTCAATAATGTAGCAACCTAATTTTTTTCATACTTGCTTGCACAAAACTGGCTTCAACAGTAGCTCTTTATCACTATACAGAACGAATATGTTTATAGTTTCTATTTGGAATCATATTTCTACTTAATGAACATCAATTTATCGGTTATACTCTAACTTTTGGAGATCGTTTGAATCTGTATTAATCTGCCTGTTTAATTTTTTTTTTCAAGAATCAGACTTGCTACATGTTTTAGCTTATTTTGTAGTGACAAAAAAGTGTTTCGTGATTCCTTTATAGGTTATGCTTCAAGGAGCATTTTTAAGACTTATTATAGATTTAGAAGCTATTTGTAACTGCATTTTTTTTACCCATGCTTCTAACTTTCAAGTTGCAAATCCCACACTTTCGTTTAGCAGCCTATCTTACTGTAATCTACAGAGGTAGATAAACAGTAAAATCTGAGAGGGAAAAGTTTGGAAGGTTTGCACAGTTATTAATTCTCTTTTGTTACGACAGGTGACTAAGAAAGATAAGCACGTCTAACACTGATAACATTGCATAGAGCTCTGACCGATGTGGCGAACATGTATACCTATAATTTTTTGCCTAATAAAGAATAGGCAGAATACTTTTCAAACTGTTAATTTATATAGTTAAGCTTCTCTTAAAGTTTATACCGAGATTTAGAAGGGTATGGAGGCCAAAAAGAAAGTGGAAAGGTTACTATAGGTAATAAAAAGTAATAAGCAATTTTATTGTCTTATGATTAATTAGGTAATAAATATGAGGTAAGTGCCTCTGATAAAGCTTTTGGCCTTAAACATACATATATAGAGTATATTAACAGAGAAAATAAGAAACAAAAAATTTATGAAGTGCATGTCGTTTATGTGCTTTTATGTTTTTGAGAGAGATACTAATGGTTTGTCCTAATGTAGGTCGGTTTCTTCTACGGAATCAGAATGTGAAAATCAGATGGGAGCTAGAAACATTCACCAGACATTAAGGTTAGAAACAATTTATAAACCACTTGAGTGCCAAAAGGATAAGTTCACCAACTGGTATTAGCCTCGAGCTCGAATCTCTTCAGTGATAAGGCGGTTACACACAAAGGGTTGAGCCAACATTGTTTACGTGATTTTTAACTTTTTTATCTCGTTGAGTTCCCTATTTGTTACTGGTCTTTTTGAGGCTTTCCTTTGTTACTTTTGTAACATTCATTTTCTTACTATGCACCAGATAATATGTACTCTAACCTCTTAGAAGAGGTCGCCTTACATAGGTGCCACTTTAATGAAGATCGTGAATCTCGTTTGATTGCAAAAATACAGAATTATAATAGAAATTGAAATCAGAACTTGAAATTGATACAAAAAGTAGAATGATCCAAAGGATCTACAATGGTAGCTCATCACCAAAGGTGACCCAGGGTATAACCCTCTCTCAATGTCAAAGCAAAGAGCCTAAACAACTTAACCTATTTTCTTCCTTACCTCACTAAGGAGCTATGGACCTTATTTATAGAAATAGAACTTACATATTACACCCTCTTAGAATAGAGCAATTACTGTTAATACTATAAACTCGACCATGATTCCTATCACACTTTCATATAAATTTGCCCAACCTTAGTTTACGAATCCTATTTCTTATCTGTAGTCCCCTTTTACAAAAACCTTCACTGTTTAAATATAGACTCAATCTCGAGACCTGCTTCGGCTAATGCAATTAAACCACTATATTTGTCATTTCTGTCCTATTGCTCTTACCTACGTTTACCATATCTTTATTACTACCTACTTATTTGTAGCTCTTTAGAACCTTAGTTGTTATATTATCGCTTTATTATATATACATATATATATATAACTTTATTCATTCATATCTTGTGTTATAATTTATGTTTTGCTTCCCTGTATTAGGTAATTTCTTATATGCTCATACTATTTCTTTCATAAATTTGAGCCCACTGTTATAAATAAAAATGTAATTCTTTGCAGAAAGACTTTGCCAGAAGAAGAGGAAGTTTTATTATTGACCATTGATAACTAAAATAAAAGATGCAGATTTTGATAGGTTGGAATATGGAGCTGTTATAAATTTAAACATAGTATAGGGGTCTGTATCCGAGATTACTATTTAAGAAGATAAAAAAATTTATTATTGTAGTCGGTAGAAGTGGTAAATTTAGAGTCTTTGTATTAACGTAAACTTTATAAATTATATCTTCTTTGAAAGAAATAGAAATGTTTAAGGGTATAAATTTTTTTTAGAAATTTATGACTTATACAAACAATCTAAAAGAATGCAGCCAACGCAGGCAGCGTACCTCCACAGGTTTTAAAATGTAAATATTGGTCCTCTAACAATACACAGTAGAAACAACATGTATGGCATGTAGTTGCAGGGCTATAATTGTAATGTTGTTTTGAATATTGTACAAAATATTTCATTTTTCTGTACATAAGTGTTCACTAAATTGTGTTTTGAAAAGTAGTACTAAAACCTACCTATGGTTGTCGTGGTTTTTGATTATATGTATTAGCATTCATAAAATTTACCCGTTATTAAGCTTTTTAAACGATCTTATAATTGGCAGAAGACTTAGTATAGGAAAAATAAGAACAAAATAAGGAAGCTCTAATCCACTGCAGATAAGATAAGGAATTTATGTATCAGACATTTGACTGTGATCAGTTTCTTAAGGCAAACACTTAACCGGACCTACGTAGCCTGCTAATAGTATGAAACAAAAAGTCCTTTATAATTGCTATGATTTCATCTGCAGAAACAGTAGACAATAAATCTTATACTACATTGAAAGACAATATGGACGTAACATACCCCCTATAAACACCCAGCGCCTACATGTCATCTTCATCACTCTTCTTCCTACAGATAATAAACCTATCAGTCAATCCAGAATACAAAACACTCTTGGTTCCCTACTTTTGGTTACTTTTACCTCCTGCAGGTAGAAATTTTAATCTTAGGACTATTTAATCCCAACCTTTATACACTACCTCATGCAAAATCTCATCCTTTAAGTGATCCTGAACAGAAAACAACTGCAGCATACATTTCAAATTTGATTTGTTATTCACTCTGTTCTTAAAAAAAATCTACTTCCTCCTGTAGTATATCACTGAGATTTATATATATGTTCACCTTATTTAAAATTTCTAACTCTAAGCTTTTACATAATCTATCTACTGAACTTATTCTTGTAAATACATGAACAAATATAATCAGCTATATCTCCCAAATATATTCAGTCATATTTCCTCTTCTACTAATACATATTAGCAGGGGCGGAACTAGAAATTTTTTTGAGGAGGTCCACACTTTTCTTATACAGAGTCACAAATTTTGTTAGCCCAACTAATCACGGTTTGGGCCCGAGCACATGGGTCGACCGGTTGGATCAAAGACAGACCGAGCACATGGTAGGTTAATCCAATGAGCAAGTATTGGAGTCCTTAACCAACTTGGTTTTTATTATTTAATTAGATTTATGTCATGTAAATCCCATAAAATAAGGGATTAGAATTTAAGTCTAATTAGGTAGCTTTTCCTCCAAGTTTGTCTAGTCTATAAATACCCAAGCATATGGGGGTTTTAGATGTACCAAAATTATTTCGAGCATATGAAATAAAGATCGAGCTTATGATCTAATTGTTTCTTGTGTGTCAACTATCGTGGTTCTGGATTGAATACCTGTTTTCAATTGGTATCAGAGCCACGGTTCTAATCTTACTCTCGAAGTTAGCTACGCACGGAGGAAAGAACGAAGTAAGGCTTGGAAACCAAGCCTCGCATTCGCTGCAAAGATCTATTAAAATCAGAAGTTGGCGAGGTCGGTGATTTGAGAGGCACACCGCCTTTCAACGTGCTTTAAAGAAAAATCAGTTCAAGATAAATATAAATATCTTGAAAGTGATTTCATCAAAAAGTGATTCTGTAGTTTTCGTTCCTTATTATCACCATACTTTTGATTTTCTTTGGTGAAAATACAAACCCAAGTTGATGGGGACACCACAAAATCAAAACGTGCGGGATAACTTTGTGCTTCCAATCCAATGTCCCATGTTGACAAAACTTAACTACACGACATGGGCCATTCGGGTGAAGGCAGTGTTCAAGACTCACGGTCTTTGGGAAGTTATTGAACATGGTCAAGGCGCGGTGATTGACGACAAGAAGAACAACGCTGCCATCTCGTATTTGTTTCAAGCAATTCCTGAAGAACAAATACTTCAAGTTGCACAATATGAAACCGCTAAGGAGATATGGGACGCAATCAAGAACCGACACGTGGGTGAAGATAGGGTTATAGAAGCACGTCTACAAACCCTAACTACCGAGTTTGAAGCACTAAAGATGAAGAATTCAGATTCTATCGATGACATCGCTGGGAGACTATCCGGTCTTGCTTCAAAATTTGCAGCCCTCGGCTCGCCACTCGATGAATACCGACTAGTTCGTAAGTTTCTTACTTGCATGCCAAAAAGGTTTATACATATTGTTGCTTCTATTGAACAGATGGTGAACATCAAAACCATAAAGCTTGAAGAAATAATTGGGAGACTAAAGGCTTATGAGGATCGGGTGGGAAGCGTGGATGATGATCAAGAAGTACAAGGAAAATTGTTGTTCAACAAAACCACAAGTGATCATCCGATCCAAAAAGGGAAGGGAAAAAGAAGAACACGGGAAACCGTGATCGAAAGAGTAAGGGTACTAGTGATCGAAACAATACAAGCGGATCCGGGAACAACAAAAAAGACAAGTCACAAGTCCAATGCTTCCGATGTGACAAGCTTGGTCACTATGCATCTGTTTGTCCGGATAGAAAAGGAAAGCGTGTGGAAGCCCATCTAGCCGAAAAAGAGGACGAAGACGAGATCTTGATGATGATAAGGACTCAAGAACAAGTGTTTTTGAATGAAGCGAATGTTCATCCAAAACGATACAAGTCAAAACAAGATGGGATTTGGTACCTTGACAATGGTGCAAGCAATCACATGACTGGTAATAAATCCTATTTTTCAAGCTTAGACGAGAAGATCGGTGGACGAGTTCGATTTGGGGACGACTCATACGTGAACATAAAAGGAAAAGGATCTATTAGAGTTTCGTGTGATGATGGCAAGATTCGAGTCATCAATAATGTCTATTTTATTCCAAGCTTAACAAGTAATATACTAAGCTTGGGACAAGCAACCGACATCGGTTGTAAAATAATTATGGAAAACGACATTCTCACGGTACTCGATAAATCAAGAAACCCAATTATGAAAGTTCAAAAATCGAAGAACCGCATGTACAAAGTCAAGCTAAAAGTCGATTCACAAAATTGTCTACTAGCAAAGATAGAAGACGAGAGTCGGTTGTGGCATGCTCGATTAGGCCACCTTAACGTTGATTCCATGCGAGCACTCCTAGCAAAGGATATGGTACGTGGAATTCCGTCTATCTCGGTTAAATCTAATTTTTGTGACGTTTGTCTAGCAGGTAAACAAACACGTCTACCGTTCCCGGATCAAGCAAAATATCGTGCCTCAAGACCCCTTGAATTGATACATGGGGATTTATGTGGTCCAATTTCACCAAGCACACCGTCGGGTAAAAGATATATTTTCTTACTCGTTGACGATTACTCACGATTCATGTGGGGCTTCTTGCTAAAAACGAAAGATGAAGCATTTGAGGTATTCACCAAATACAAGAGATTTGTTGAAGGGGAGAGTGGAAACAAGCTTGGCACTTTTCGTTCCGATAAAGGTGGTGAGTTCAACTCGAAAGAATTCTCTGACTATTGCATAAAAGAAGGAATTACAAGACATTATTCCGCCCCATATACCCCTCAACAAAACGGGGTGGTGGAGCGGCGTAATCGGACTGTGATCGAGACCGTTCGAAGTTTACTTAAAGCTACGGAAGTTCCAAAGCGGTTTTGGGGAGAAGCGGCGAGACATGCCATTTACATCCTAAACCGAGTTCCTACAAAGTCACTACCGGAGAAGACCCCGTATGAAGCATACAAAAGTCAAAAACCGAACCTAGCTCATCTTCGGGTTTTTGGTTGCATCGGTTATGTGAAGACTCCCTCAACAACAATGTTAAAAAAGCTTGATGATCGGAGCACGCCAATGGTGTATTTCGGTAGCGAACCCGGGTCTAAAGCCTACCGAATGTTTGATCCGGTAGAAGAAAAAATCCATATAAGCAGAGATGTGAAGTTTAACGAAAAGCAAGGCTGGAATTGGAAAAGGAATGAAAATTCAAGCAAATATATTGAACAAAAGTCATGTACTGTTAATTTGGAAAATCTCGATTGCACTTCTGAGCTAGTAGAGACAATTAGTCCACTTGAGGCAGAAACTCAAATTGAAAGTCATGCTACTGCTACAAAATTTGTCACTAGCCAATACAATCCCAGTGGTTGGTTCCCCTACAGTCCGGTCTCCTGTCCAGCCACAAGGTCAGCCCAATCCAGCTCATTCTCATCAATCGGAAAGCCCAGACAGTTCAGAATATAATTCTGATGAATCCTTAACACCCGAGCATGAACCGGTTCCGACAAGACGGTCCAACCGAATTTCGGTGTTACCTACAAAACTTAATGATTATGTTGTAGGTGAATGGGATGAAGATGAATTGTTATTAACTCAAGAAGGTGAACCGACAAGGTATACCGAGGCATCCGGAGTTAAAGAATGGGAGGAAGCAATGAAGACCGAAATTGCCTCTATCGAGAAAAATAATACTTGGCAACTAGTTGATCTACCCGTGGGTTATAAACCGATTGGCCTTAAATGGCTTTATAAAATAAAAAAGGATGCCGCGGGAAAAGTTGTGAAGTACAAAGCTCGTCTCGTTGCAAAGGGGTATGTTCAAAAACCAGGGATCGACTATAATGAAGTGTTTGCACCCGTTGCACGGATCGAAACTGTAAGGGTCCTACTCGCCTTAGCCGCCCGAGAGGGGTGGGAGGTTCATCATCTAGACGTAAAGTCAGCTTTTCTACACGGTGATCTCGACGAAACGGTGTTCGTTACTCAACCGGAAGGTTTTGTTAAAAAAGGTAAAGAAAAGAAAGTTTACAAGTTGGTGAAGGCCCTTTACGGGTTAAAGCAAGCACCAAGGGTGTGGAATTTAAAACTTGATAAAGTCCTAAAGTCACTCGGTTTCCATCGATGTCAACACGAGACGGCGGTCTACCGGAAATATATTGATAATGATATTCTTATAATTGGTGTGTATGTTGACGATCTAATTGTAACAGGTTCAAGTGTTGGAGAAATAACTAAACTCAAGAATCAAATGGAAGATCAATTCGAGATGAGCAATCTCGGGTTACTTACCTATTATCTTGGGATTGAAGTTTTACAAACAAGCACGGGAATTGAAATCAAGCAAGAAGGTTATGCAAAGAAGATTCTAAAAGATGCAAACTTATTGGATTGCAATTCTACAAAGTGTCCACTTGAACCAGGAATGAAGTTATCAAAAGACAAGATGGGAAATCCGGTAGATCCAACAACCTATCGACACTTGATTGGGTGTCTTAGGTACCTACTACACACAAGACCCGACTTGAGTTTCTCCATTGCTATTACAAGTCGGTATATGCAAGAACCTCGGGAATCACACATGCAAGCAATCAAACATATTTTGAGGTATGTGAAAGGAACTCTAGCGCACGGGTTAAAGTTTCCAAGAGGTGGGAGTAGAAAACTTTATGGGTTCTCGGATAGTAGTTATGGTGTTGATCAAGATGATGGAAAAAGTACGACCGGACATGTTTTTTATTTCAATGATGCCCCGGTTACATGGTGTACACAAAAACAAAATACGGTGGCATTATCCTCGTGTGAGGCCGAGTTCATGGCGGCCACTGCTGCTGCATGCCAAGCCTTATGGCTTCGTGGTTTGATTAGTGAAATAACGGGTTGGCCACTTCAAAAGGTGAGTTTATTTGTTGATAACACCTCGGCTATATCTCTTATGAAAAACCCGGTTTTTCATGGGAGGAGCAAACACATCAACACCCGGTACCACTTCATTAGAGAATGCATCGAGAAAGAAGAGGTAAGTGTAGCTCATATTGCCGGCAACGAACAAAGAGCCGACATCATGACAAAGGCACTTCCAAGGATCAAATTCGAGGAGATGCAAAAGCTACTAGGAGTGAAGAATCTAACCAAGACCAAACCAAGATTAGGGGGGTGATTGTTAGCCCAACTAATCACGGTTTGGGCCCGAGCACATGGGTCGACCGGTTGGATCAAAGACAGACCGAGCACATGGTAGGTTAATCCAATGAGCAAGTATTGGAGTCCTTAACCAACTTGGTTTTTATTATTTAATTAGATTTATGTCATGTAAATCCCATAAAATAAGGGATTAGAATTTAAGTCTAATTAGGTAGCTTTTTCTCCAAGTTTGTCTAGTCTATAAATACCCAAGCATATGGGGGTTTTAGATGTACCAAAATTATTTCGAGCATATGAAATAAAGATCGAGCTTATGATCTAATTGTTTCTTGTGTGTCAACTATCGTGGTTCTGGATTGAATACCTGTTTTCAAATTTTAGATATTTTAGTTTCATAAAAATATACATAAAGAATTTTGATTCGGGTCTGGTTGGTCACATAAAACAAAAACGACATAAAAACAAAAGAAATATCGTCATTAGAATTTAAATAATATAGAAAAAATAAGGATAATACAAGATTTTAATAAAAAGTATCATATAATTAAAGAAATGAGAAGGATCAACTCATTTAACATATTCTATGACACAATTATCACCAGTTACTACTGCATGTGAAATATTTACATTCACTTCAAGGAGGTGTTTTATCTGGTTAATTAAACGTTTCAAATTAATCCTTCATGGTATTAAACTTGGAATGTAAATATTACTTTAAGGTAATGGCATCACTTACAATCCGTATTCAATGATCAACTCATTTAATTGCATTAAATTAATAATACAAAAATTGGAAAACATAGAATACGCATAGCAATTATTAACTCATTTAATTGCATTAAGTTAATAATGAAAAAAAAGGAAAACATGGAAAATGCAAAGGAGCAGTCTCGAACCTGTGACCTTTTAATATTTGGAGGACTAACTTACCACCAGACTAAGGGAGAGCTTTGTTTTTATGTTACCAAACTATATATTTAATAACTTCCTGTAATATTAAAATAAAAATAAAAATAAACCGTTCACATAATTTCTACTTTGCGTACGGAGTTGAGGGGGTCCACGGGGACCCCCTGGGCATGATACAGGTCCGCCCCTGCATATTAGGTAGTTATTAAAACTTTTCACAAATATCTTCACTAATTACCAGAACCGTTGTTGTAGAAGCATTTTTCTTAACTACCTTTTATTGTCTTCTTTTTTTATATAACCCTAGTATTAGCATCTTCAATACACTTATAAATCTGAGATCTGAGAGCCCACGTTTGGGTCTGCCCACCAAAATCAATATAATTTAAGAAATAATTGAATAAGAGAATTCTTTTGTACACATAATTTTCCTATCACGCGCATAGAAAATTAGGTTAGATTTGGAAGTAGAAAATTTAAATCATGTTTTACTTCGTTCATATGTATCAAAAGCATTTACATATTAGGAAGAAAATATTAAGCAATCATAGATTCAAGATCAGCTTCGTAAGATATTAAGGAAGTGGAAAATAAGAGAGCAGAGATGAATCAGTTGAACATAAAAGGCTAAGACTGCATTTTCCGTCCAGATTCGGAATAAAAGAACCGAATTGAGATAACATGGAGAGGCAATTCCGTACCTGAAGTAGGAAGCAGGTTATGGAGGTTGAAAAGCTGCTTAAACTTCGGGTGAAAGAGCAGAACAGATGAAGAGAGCGGAGAAGTAATTTGATGAAAAGCGGTGGGCTGATGACGATGAAGGGAAAAGGGGGTTATTGAACACGTGGCATGTAGTGTAATCTCTTGTATGAGTCGGCTTAAATTTAAGCGTTTTGTAAAAAAAGACGTAACCGGATCCTGAATGTTTCGAACCCAGGAGTCACGTAGTGAATGTGAAAGGCTTAACCGTTGGAGCAAATAGGACATTTGTTAATTATTTTATAAACCTTATATATATACTAAATTTGTGCGGTTAAAAAAAGTCAAAATAAGTTGTCTATTGTGTTAATAGGTAATAGTATCAAGCGTGAAAACGTAGACCTACTAGAAACAATGAACTAGTAAGGTCCAAATAAGTTTTTAGTGATCCAGATCCACATTTAGTAACCAATTAAGCCCAAAACCACCAGATGAACTCGACAGAGACAATAATCCATGAGGCACAATAATCATGATTTAGCGGCCCACTAGAAAATCCTTGTTGAACTGTTGAAGCTGTCTATGATATAATATTTTAACACGACAGGATAAGAAGTTAAGCATATTTAGGTTTTAGTTAAATATGTTTCATGTCATATGTCCACATATTTTGACACGATAAAATCGTGTCTAGAAATGTTTCACATCGTCTAACATGTTTATGACACAATTAGACACGATTATAATTTTGGCAATTTTTTTAAACTATTAAATATATATTGCTTATGTTAGTTAAGACTTCTATGGGTTTTTGTTTCAAAAAAGTTATGAATTGTTCATAATGATATTATTATTATGGCTTGTAATATTTGGTTACCTTCAAATTGAGTGATCTCGCCGCTTTAAAAGAATCATGTTTTGTCGTCAAGGGCGAAGGTTAGTTAGGACCGGGGGGGGGCGACCGCCCCCCCCCCCCCCGGTTTTTTTCGATCGTACTGCTAATTTTTGCGATTTTTGAATTTTTTTTTTATATTTATTAAGAACCGCCCCCCGGGATTAGGATCCATGACTCTTCGCCCCCTCAAACTTTTCGCCCAAGCTTCGCTAGTGTTTGTCGTGTTACTTAACCGGTAATAAAAGTTGTGTTTAAACATGGTGTGCCGTGTAACACATTTATAAACATATATGTGTCCATGTTTGAAGAAAAGAACACAATTAGTTAATCATGTCGTGTTCGAGTTTAGTACAAGTGTTAATCGTGTTGTTTTCGACCCGCTTAACACGTCTAGACATGTTTTGACAGTCTTATGTTGAAGTGAGTTAATGCAGGTCAGATCTGCAACCCAAATAGAGTGAAAAGTGCATATGTGACACAAACCTATAGATAGATATGCACATATCAGTTAACAGATTGTTTAACCGGTTTAGAAATAACTAGTTGGTTATTAGTCAATAAAAAACTGGTTAAAAGACGGTTCGATTAAAAGCGATTTGTGTAACACTAAAACTAGGGATGTAAACGAACCGAACGAACACGAACGAGACATATTTGTGTTTGTTTGTTAACATTTTATCTAACATTCGAACCGAACAAGATTTCATGTTCGCGTTCGTTTGTTAACAAAATTACTTTGTTCATATTTGTTTGTGTTCATTTGGTAATTTTTATTTTTCCTAACAAACAAACGAATGAACCAAACACTGACCCAAACGAACCAAATGAAAACACAGTCACAAATGAACCAAACAAATCAAACGAACATATATATGATAAAACAAAGTATTAAGTATTAACAATTCATTCATACAAAGATCATCAAAAGAAAGCTAAAAACTATGATGTTCATATGCCAAAACTGATGTTCACAAATCCAATCAGCTATTCATCCTCCATGTAATCATCAAAATTAAAAGTTCTAACCCAAACCAAACATAATTGATAATTCCATACAAATTTGAAGTTAAAAACAGCAACCTAAGTCAATAGTTAATCCAAAAAAAAAAAAACTTCTCAAAAGATCGTTAATTCTCTTCCTGAAATTATTAAAAAAAAAGAGAGAGACAAAAGTTAAGCCTAACAGCTTAGAATAGTTAAACATGATATTATCCGAGTAAAAAGATATTATTTACCTTAAGAATCAACCAAATTTCTTCAAGAAAGTTCAACATACATAATGTCATCATTTTCTTAAGCCTTAGTTCTTCTAAGACGCCTCTAAAGTCTAAACAACTAAACATCTATAATTAAGTAATTTCAAAAAATATACAATTAACAAAATAACTAAAAGTATTGAACTATTAATGTTAACATACAAAAACAAACGCACAATACGAACAAACGTTCATATAATACTCTTATCGAACATTCACGAACACAAATGAACGAACAAGGGTTCTGTTTCATTTAGTAAACGAACGAACATAAACGAACTCTCGCTCAAACAGTTCACGAACATTTCGCTGAACGTTCGGTTCGTTTACATGCCTACCTAAAACCGAACCCGATAAAACCGAATTGCTTAGAACAAACAGACTGATTAACCAGAAAAACCAATCTAAACAAAAACCAATCTAAACGCGTAGTGTAGAATAGATCCGCGTTCCGAAACCTTATCCCAATACTACTACTCGTATAAACATTAGCGGCGTTCTAATAACCATGAGCTGGCATACAGTTAACGAGAGCTGTTAATAAAATAAGAATTGAACAAGGAATTACCATCCACAGACACTCTATATATATATACATATATATAGCTAGCTGTGTGTGTCTATCGATCCAGGCGAGAAATTTCGTGATTTCTTCTTCATCACATCACCTTTCTGGTCGAGATCTCCCTCTCTCTCTCTCTCACTAATACGCACAATCTGCTGTTATACGAATCCGGAATAGAATTTTCAATTTTATGTAAGTTCACATTTCTCAATGTTAATTTGTTTTTTCTCTAAATTTGTAGCTACACGATGATGTTTGTGAATATTACGAAGCTTCGATCTTCTTGTCTGTTGAATGATTTTGAGATTTGGCTCATTTCACGACGGAAATTGTTTATTTCGCTTAGATCTGGTTAAGTGTTTGATCTGCAGAAGCGAACTCGTGTAAATCTCAATTTGATACGAGGAAATGCGTGATTTGTTCTAGATCTGGTTAGTGTGTGTTCATGTTTTAGGTTTAATGTGCCATATTACGCATCAGTTGATCGTCATTTAGTTCGATTTCCAGTCTGATTAGAGTTTTAGGTCAGTAATTAGTTCGACATTTGGTGTTTATAATGGATGTTGATCGTGATCTCCTTAGATTAGTTGATTATAAACCCTCTCCTTTTGTTTTTTATTGCATATTTTGTACTTTTAGGAAATTAGCCATTTGTTATTATTGATCCTGCATTCCTGTAGATCATTGTTTATATCTGTTAAACATCCAACATGCTGTTTGGAAATTATGTGTTTTCTGTGCTGTTATATCAAAAATTGTTTGTGACTTCTCCATAGTGTGTTCAGTTTTCATAAAGTTTTTCATCATGTGAAAATTTTTTAGTTAAATTTTGATCTGTTTACATGGTGATAGATCCGGTATGGCTAATTACACGCCAAAGAACATCCTTATCACGGGAGCTGCTGGCTTCATTGCCTCTCATGTTGCTAATCGGCTGATCAGAAACTACCCTGATTACAAGATTGTTGTGCTCGACAAGCTTGATTATTGCTCAAGTCTAAAGAACCTCAACCCTTCCAGACCTTCTCCCAATTTCAAATTTGTGAAGGGTGATATTGGTAGTGCTGATCTAGTCAACTACCTCCTGATCACTGAAAATATTGATACCATTATGCACTTTGCTGCACAGACCCATGTTGATAACTCATTTGGCAACAGCTTTGAGTTCACAAAGAACAACATCTATGGCACCCATGTGCTTCTAGAAGCCTGCAAAGTCACTGGTGGCCAGATCAGAAGGTTCATCCATGTGAGCACAGATGAGGTCTATGGTGAAACAGATGAGGATGCTGTTATTGGTAACCATGAAGCTTCACAACTTCTTCCTACAAACCCGTATTCAGCCACAAAAGCTGGTGCAGAAATGCTTGTTATGGCTTATGCTAGGTCTTACGGACTGCCTGTAATTACTACAAGAGGAAACAATGTTTATGGGCCAAACCAATTCCCAGAAAAACTAATCCCCAAGTTCATTCTCTTAGCTATGAGAGGAAAACCACTTCCAATTCATGGTGATGGTTCTAATGTAAGGAGTTACCTTTACTGTGAAGATGTTGCTGAAGCTTTTGAAGTAATTCTTCACAAAGGAGAAGTTGGTCATGTTTACAACATTGGGACCAAACGGGAAAGAAGAGTTATTGATGTTGCAAAAGATATGTGCAAGCTTTTCAATATGGATCCTGATTCAAGCATCAAGTTTGTAGAAAACAGACCTTTCAATGATCAAAGATATTTCTTAGATGATGAGAAATTGAAGAGCTTGGGTTGGTCCGAAAGGACCATTTGGGAAGAAGGTTTGAAAAAGACCATCGAGTGGTACACCAGTAACCCTAATTGGTGGGGAGATGTGTCTGGAGCACTTCTTCCTCATCCAAGAATGTTAATGATGCCAGGTGGTGTTGATAGACTTGTTGATGGACCTGAAAATGCTGAATTTGATTCAGCTAACTTGGCAATCAATACTTCTCAGATTGGCGTCCAGGTTTCTAAATCAAAAACAAGCATTTCTTCCAAGAAACCAACTTTGAAGTTCTTGATTTATGGGAAAACAGGTTGGATCGGGGGCTTACTTGGGAAATTATGTGAGAAACAACAAATTCAATACGAGTATGGAAAAGGTCGTTTGGAAGATCGTTCACAACTTTTGGCTGATATTCAAACTATTAAACCTACTCATGTTTTTAATGCTGCTGGTGTTACTGGCAGACCAAATGTTGATTGGTGTGAATCTCACAAAACAGAAACTATTCGTGCCAATGTTTCGGGCACACTCACTTTAGCAGATGTCTGCAGAGAACACGGGCTCTTACTGATCAATTTCGCAACTGGTTGCATTTTTGAATATGATGCTAAACATCCTGAAGGTTCTGGAATCGGTTTCAAGGAAGAAGACAAACCTAATTTCATTGGGTCATTTTATTCGAAGACCAAAGCCATGGTAATTACTGATTTATAATTTTTTTCAATCATTTCTTCATACATATATGATATATCAGATATATATATATATAATCATATATATCATGTGTTCACAGGTGGAGGAGCTTTTGAATGAATATGATAATGTTTGCACCCTTCGAGTCCGAATGCCAATATCATCAGATCTCAACAACCCACGCAATTTTATCACTAAAATAGCCCGTTACGATAAGGTCGTGAACATCCCAAACAGCATGACTATCTTGGATGAGCTTTTACCAATTTCAATCGAGATGGCAAAGAGGAATCTTAGAGGAATCTGGAACTACACAAATCCTGGGGTGGTAAGTCACAATGAGATTCTTGAAATGTACAAGAAGTACATAAACCCAGAATTTAAGTGGGCAAATTTCACACTGGATGAACAAGCCAAAGTGATTGTGGCCCCCCGAAGCAATAACGAGTTGGATGCATCAAAGTTGAAGAAGGAGTTCCCTGAGTTGCTTTCTATCAAGGAGTCGTTGATCAAGTACGTATTCGAACCAAACAAAAAACATTAATAATATTTGATTCTTTATTAGAATTTGTAAAACCGAAGATTCACTTGTGTTTGGTTACTTGGTCCTCCTCCTCCTGTATGGTTTGGATTATACATCTGTAATGTTTAAAGTCTTTCCCTTCCTAGTAAGCAGTATATCATCAGTCATCACATCACACTGAGATTATATTTTGATTCATCCTCATTTGTCTCAACTACATTTAGTTGAATATTTTCACTTTTATTTGTTAAAACCGCTAGCGGCAGTCTTGTACTATTGGATTTTCTTGAAGATTTGATATTTTTTTAGTATGAATTTATCTGTGTGATTGTGTGTGAAATCTTGATCTCTTCATGTCATGTGTGTGAACTCAAACAAGCTTTTGTTTGATTTGGGAGGATGTATTGCTTCACTATGGTTCATGAGTTGCAGCCCAATGTAAGTTCAAACTGGTCAGGGCTTGGTCCCTATTCCTCAGGCAGACGGCAGACCCTCTCTTCTATCTTTCAAAATCGGTTGGGTCCAGTTGACCAAGACTCGTGGGAGTATGAGATGTAGAAACTAATGTTTGGAAGTGTTAGGTAGTTTTAGATTATTCACCGAGGTTTATAAATAAACTAGATGTAAACTATTCACTCGTTGTCGCAAGGATATCATGGAAATACAAGACACTAACCTTGCTAAATTGCAATATAAAGAAAAAAGAATACAAAAAGACTTTAAATTGACAATGGTTGGAAACTAAAGCAAAAGAAACCTAAAAGAAAAGAAAATGAGAAACAAGACAAAAAATAATAAGATCGGCCTAGTAGAATTCGAATCTAGATCTGTGCTATGTTGGTACCGCTAGTCAAGGAAAATGCTTTACCACTACACTAATACACTAATGGAACTGTTGTGATTAATCTTTGTAAACAAGCTATTTTCACAAATATAATTAGTTTCAAAAAACGTATATAAATAATCAGACTGACACCGACAGCCTTGATTATCGACTACAATAAGTTATCTATTCACCTCTTGATAATTGTATACATGTATCTTAACTCTATTAATTTGTTTACAGAGTATAAAATAAGATATAGTAATAATAAATGAAGTACTTGTAGAAACACTAGAAGATAATTTATTAACATGTAGCCAGACAATCACTTTAAAACGTATTTTTTCTGAACAATGACCAGATAATCTCTATCCCAAATTAGTTATACTTTTTAAAATCACAAAACATAACATATGCACTTATTAAAATTTGAATTCACCATCTTATAATTGAAAATCATCATTTTATCATCAAACTATCTTCTTAGAGACTATAAATGACACATGGTGGGCCTCGACTACTCCTACGGCTACCATTCAATTTGTGTGCTACTCCATCCCTCCTTTTGCGGCAAAATCCTCCTGTTTATTTCCCGGTTTGTAGTGACCAATGAAAGTGAATATGATTTACTTTTTAAAAAATGACCCCTGATAAACGGAAGCGTAGTAAAACCTCGGATGAATACGAGCAAGGAGCCAAAACCGGCAATCCTTAGAGTTCTTGGAAAATCCTCCAAAGAAACCAATATTTTTAATCAAAATCAACCTCCTAATTACGAATTACAAAAGCCTTTAAGTAGACAAAGCAACTTGACCAGCAAGAAAAGAGAATTAGTGTTCAATAAGGAAACTAAATAATGAAATAAGAGTATTTTAAATAAAGATAGATTAAAATCCTTAACCCAATGGGAACGGGTCTTGGACTTCCGGACAGGCTCGGGTCGGGTTCGTCTAGATTGTTATCATTCTTCCCTTCTTCAAAAAACTCGTCCTCAAGTTTCATTAGGGGAAGGATGTCGGAGAACTCGGTAACCTGATAGACCCAAGACCCAGCGGTCCAAACGGTGTGTGTTTAAAGTTGTCCGAGACAAACCGTACTATTTTTCTACTTATTTCTCTTTCCTATATGACACTTCAATTGACTATTACTCC
>JBCNJP010000007.1:126200132-126351324 GCA_039602395.1 Deinandra increscens subsp. villosa
ACACTTGAGTTATCAAAAGTGTTTTGTTTTCATCTGATTACTTCGTTATATTTTTTGTAGTTGTAGGCTACGTTTTGATGATTTTGTTTCGGCTCACCCCCACCTTAGACTGTAACTCCTCTTTATTTTTTTTTTCTTGATGTATAAATTTATAAATTTTAACGGTTTAAAGAAGTTAATGCTTATAGGATCTTAAAAGAATAAATTTCTATTAAAAATGTTTAACTTATATAACTTAAATTAAAAATGTTTAACTTATATAACTTAATTATTACTCATTTATTTGATTTAAATGTGTTACTTATCCCTTGAAATCTAACTAAAATTTTAACTTAAAGGTGATGTTGAATTTTAAACTCACTATTAAACGTGACTTAATCATAACTTAGTGGAAACAAATTTAGAAAATAAGTGAGTAATATGTCTCGTACATTACACGTGAATACGTATAAAAAAAGTATCAGAAAATTAAAGGAATCACAGAAACATGTTATTATATCAAACATATGAATGATATTGTTATCAACAACAATTTGCAAAGAGGTTTTGTAATTTTACTAAAATCCTTAATAAATCTTCTATAGAAATCGGCGTGTCCCTGAAAAGCCCTTATACCCTTGACATTTGTCGGGGGTGGTAGAGTTGAAATAACTTTAAATTTTACCTGGTCCACTTCCATCCCCCGACTTGACACAAAGTGGCCCAAAATAATTCCCTCTTGGACCGTAAAGTGACTTTTCTTCCAACTTAAGACCATATTCGTTTTAGTGCATCTATCTAAAACTTTAGTCAATTGGTCTAAACAAGCTTCAAAGAATGTACCAAAAATCGAGAAATCGTCCATAAAAAATTCTAAAGAATCCCCGACCATATCAGAAAAAATACTCATCATACATCATTGAAAAGTGGCCGGGGCATTGCATAACCCAAATGGCATTCTCCTAAAAGCAAAAGTACCATAGGGGCATGTGAAGGTGGTCTTTTGTTGGTCATCGGGGTCAATGGCAATTTGGTTGTACCCCGAGTAACCGTATAGAAAACCATAATACTTTTGACCAGACATTTTCTCAATAATTTGGTCAATAAAAGGCAACAGAAAATGGTATTTAGAAGTTGCGCTATTCAACTTTCTATAATCAATGCAAATCTCCACCCGGCTACCGGTCGAGTGGCTATTTCATCACCTTTTTCGTTTCTGATTATCTGAATGCCTGCTTTCTTTGGGAGAGTGCTATCTGAAATCGGGTATATGATGCCCCGCGTCCAACCACTTCAGGACCCCCTTCTTGACAACTTTTCGCATGTTGGGGTTCAATCTCCTTTGTGCATCTCTTAACGGTTTTGCTCCATCATCGACGATAATTTTGTGCATCACAATTGAGGGACTAATACCCTTTAAATCCGCTATCGTCCATCCTATTGGTGTTATCCGCTCAAGCAACACCTTGATCAACGCACTCTCCTGCTCTTCAAATAAACCTGCAACAATGATAACAGGAAGTGTATTATTATCACCAGCAAATGCATATCTAAGGTGTCTAGGTAATTATTTTAATTCTAAATCAGGTGGTGATTCAAGTGATGGTTTTAATTTAGAATCAATGTGGCGGTCTTTACTCCTGAACCGCTAGCAACTACTGTCTCTCTTCTTCTTCCTCCAGCTCCTTTACTAAACTTGCATTAGCACGCTCCTCGGTAGTTCCATCTTCCTCATTGCAAGCAAAATAAGGAGAGACGGTTTCATCGACAACGTCCGCTCGAAAGCATTCATCGTCTTTCCGGGGGTCAGAAACATTGCCAAAAACACTCAATCTTATCTTACGGTTGCCAAATGTCATATCAACGGTGCCTAATTTGCAATCAATTTGTGAATGTCTCGTGGCTAAAAATGGTCGGCCCAAAATTACTGTTGGTTGAGAATCTTTTTCGACTGACATATAATCTAAGACCAAAAAAGTCTACTGGATAGAAAAATTCATCAACTTTGACAATGACATCCGTTAACACTCCCCAGGGTAGCTTTGGGGTCAAGTTAGCCAAAATCACCGTAGTGTTGGCTTTTTTCAAATGTCGAAATCATATTGATCGTACAAGCTCCCTAGTAATATGCTAACATTAGCTCCAATATCCAATAGGGCACGAGTCATTTGAAAGTCACCAACTTGAATTGAAACATTGGTGCCCCTGGATCTAGCAACTTTTGAGGCAAAATACCTGAAATAACAACACTCACTTCTGAATTTGCATCAAGTCGTATTGGCATTTTGTAAAACGTTTTTTGAGTGCACAAATCTTTCAGGTACTCTACATAGGTCGGTACTTGTTTAATTGCATCCAAAAGAGCTAAATTTATTTTTACTTATTTAAACACCTCCCACGTTTCTTCTTGATGTGACCCTCTTTTGTTAATTTCTTTTTGTTTCATGGGTTCAATTAATGCTTTGATTCTTTTTCTTTTTCATCCATTACCCTATTTTTTTTACTCTTGAAAAGTGACGCGCTTTTTACTCTTAGGACTAACAGGTTTGTTTTCAGCCGGTTTTTCACTCTCACTAATTTTCTCTTCATCATCACTTACCCAATCCTCGACAACCCCATCAACTTTCGTTGGAGGTGCCCGCACCTTATTATCTACTAACTTACCTGACCACAACGTGGTGACTTTGTTGATTGGAACGTTCTGAGTGGTCGTAGAGCTCGACGATTGATGTTGTGGATTGACCATCGTATCACTTAGAAGCTTACCTGGCTCTCATCTTGAATTTTCCGTTGCTACTTGACCCATTTGCTTCTAAAGAGCTGCAACAGACTTCTCTTGCACCTTAAATCGTCGTTCAAAGCTTTTGTTGCTGTCAACTAATGATTTCATCGTCTCGGTAAGGATTGTAAGTTGAGCTTGAGTTGCTTAAAACCCATTATCTTGCTTTGGTTGGGACTGTTGGTAAGTCCTGGACTGTTGGTTTGAATTATTCCGTTGATAGCCTCCTGAATTGTACCCTTAACGGTTTTAGTAGTGCTGGTGTTGTTGTCCTCCACCCTGCACATTGGAACCTTGAAATCCAGGATTCGGTTGATTGTTTGCATCAACATACCTGAAATTCGGGTGATTTCGCATATTCGGGTGGTAGGTGTTGGGGTTAATATCAAACGGGTTCCCTTGAACATAACTGACATCCTCCTGCACGCTGCCCATAGATGGACATTGATTTGCATAGTGTCCCAATTCTTCACATGTTGTGCAGACCACGAATGTTGTTGACGCTCTTGCTTCCTCACTTCCCCCACCAACTTTGAGTTAATTAAGTTACATGTTTATCTAACAGTGCATACTTTTTTTTTCCCAATTTCTCATATTTCTAATCTGCACCATAATCCGCTGCCTTGAGTGCTACATTTGGTCTTATAGCTAATTGAGCATGTTTTTTCGATGTTGTAGACATTTGCTCAAGGTGTGCCCAATCATCTGCCTCGGGATTTGTCAGAAAAGTCCCATTGCTAATTGCCAGCAAGTCTCTCACGCCCCCTGCAATAAACCGTCATAAAAACATTTAAGTAGATCCCACATTTCGAAGCCATGATAAGGATATTTTCTTAGCAATTCTTTAAATCTAGTAAAGGCCTCATGAAAGCTTGATCATTGTATGAAGCCTCTTATAGTTGCTCGTCCATCACTAGTTTTGCTCATAGGATAGTACTCCTTTAAAAATGCTTCTTACAACTCAGCCCATGTGTATATACTTGATGCGGGTAAACTGTCAAACCATTGTCGGGCTTGATCCTTCAAGGTGAATGAAAACAACATCAATGTGACATCCTCTGGTGTAAATCCCGATCCTCCAACTGTGCTGTAAATGGACTCGAATGATCCTATATGTAGATACGACTACTCTGTATTTTTCCCATAAAACTCTGGCAAATACCCTAAGTATTGAGATCTCACTTCAAATGCCCTGCCATTTTGTGAAATCGGGGTCACGACCGCTGAAGAACTCAACATGATGACGAGCTTAAAATGACTCTCGACTCCTTGAGCTCGAGCTAGTGTCCCTATCTTTGGTACTCCTCTTTTAATATGATTCTGATTTCCTCCTCGGTTGTTAAAACAATTGTGGTACACCCCGAGGATGTTGATTGTTGTGTATTGGAGCTTCTTGTCGAGGGTTAACCAGAGGTTGTTGTCGTCGTGGGTTAGCTTGCACCTCTGGTTGGTCCCTGTATTGGTACCCATTTTCTTCATCCGGGTCATACCAATTTTGGCCCCATTATTCCTCTTGTTGCTGCCAGTCTTGTTGATCAAAAATATGATTTTGCCATTTATTGGGCTGGCCATATATGAATAATACTAATTCTATCTCTCTTATCCTCGTAACCTATATCACAAATTTTGATGAAAACTATAGTGAAACCTCGTTTGGAGATTGCCTATTCCTTTTTCTATAAGTGGTTGTGTGAAAGAAAAAGAAAATAAAACATTTTTATTTATTTATTTGAAATATGAATAAATTTGGTCAATGAAACGTGTGAGATTTAGAAAATGAAAAATAAATTTAGATAATTAATGATTTTTAGTTAAATTATACGGCTATAAATGCCCTTATAATCGTGCGAGTTTAGTAAATGAGTTGTGTTTGTTGGTGGTGTAATATGTACAGTCGTGTAACAAAGGTTTTCTTTATTCTTTTATTTTCATTCGCAATGAATTTAACATAAAGTTGGTGGTATAATAGATACAATCATGTAACATACTTTTTATACGTTTCATATACGCAACTCTAGTATGTTATGTGTTCTTAGTCGATACATATGTAGTTCAAGTATATTTGTATTCTTTGTCGATAGACATCTATGAAAATTCACAAGTTATATCTATGCAAGTATGCAACAACAAAGTTACATACACACAAATCGACAAGTTATACATATGTAAGAAGTAACAACAAAGTTATATATGGTTTTATTATGATTGGGATATTAAACTAAACTATTCAAATGTTTTCACAAGTAAATGTTGCAACTTGCAAGTACAACTATATAAATACAAGACTATCCACAACTCATCATCATATCCGAACAAATCCGTTAGTGACGTGGATTTCAAAAAACAAAAAAAAAATAGACATGGCCTATTGGCAATGTTTTAAAAACCGGTTTTTTAGTTGAACCGGAAAACCTTCCGGGGCCGGTTCGACCGGTCGGACCGGTTAGACCGGGTGGTTGAACCGGTTAGGGGATTTATATATATTTTTTTATAAAAATGCTAATAAACTTGTACACCCCAACAAAAATAGTTAAAATAAAATTATAATCCATTCAAAAATAATATCAAATATGTATTTCATAAGAAAATATAAGTTTTAAACTTTAAAAAATAATTTTAAAAAAAGTTAAAAAAAAAAAAAAAACAGAAAACCGGTTGAACTGGACCGGTTGAACCGGAAAAAACCGGACAAAACCGGAAAACCGGCCGGTCTAACCCGGTCCGGTTAAACCCAAAAAACCGGATGTTAAAAAACCGGCTAGGTGGCCGGGTGACGGTTGAACCGGTCGAACCGGCCGGTTCGAACCGGTTTTTAAAACCTTGCCTATTGGTCTGTTTGCGGAGTTTTTTTTCAAACTAGTGTAATTATAAAATTTATTTACCAAATAGGTGTAGTTAGAAAAATATTTACCAAATTAGGTGTTTTCTTGAAAAACCAACTTCTCACTCCAATTTTTATTGGATTAGTTTCCTATTTAAAACAACATCCTACCCATTTATTTAAATATACGTATATATTATATTCCTTGGTTTCTTTTCGTCGTTCCAATTGTTTGTCTGCTAATTTGAATACAATAACTTGAAAATATTAATCCTTTTGATAATCATTTGAGAAGTAGAGATTTCATTTGAATTTTTCTTTTATAATTTCACAGAAGAATTTAAAGAACAAAGCAATTTTCATGTTTAGGTTTCTAAAGCACCATTTAAATTTGTAGACCATCGTGTAAGAAGTTGAAGTAGGTTTCTCAACCATCATTTAAATTTGAATGTTTAAGGGATTACAAAACATGCAAGAGGGTTGAGAAGATTTTAAATATAATCTTTTTATCAATAAAAATATAAATACGAAAAGAAATCTTTTTTTTTCTCAACCTATAAAATCGATGTTAAACTCATCATCAAACGAACTCCAAACTGGGGTAATACACACGATCCTAGTCGTTCGATATATCTTTTTTATTTTTATAAACACTCTTTGGAGAAGTAAAGAAGAAGTTCCTTATAAAATAAAATAAAAACATTTTGTAGATTTATAAAAGTTTTTAAATTTTTCGTTATATTATAGATCGATGCTTTTGTTAACTATTCTTTAAATTGAAGTGTTTGTCTTGCCTCTCATACATATTTTTCTTAATCTTAACTTTTTTATTGTTTAATTTTTTTTAATTCACTGAACTGTTTTCTTAAACATTAGTTATGTTGGATAAATGTTTTTAGTTATTTGAAAAGAAAGTAAAGCTGTAGAAAATAATATACACTCGAACATTTATAAAGAATAACTTTTTTAAATAAATTTGTTTTATCCAATAAAAATAAGAGTGAGAAACAGAGAGAGGTTCAAATAAGAAGTTTGTTTTGGGTAAGAAGGATAAGAAGGATTTTCAGCCATTGGATCTTTGATCTAATAAAAAAGGAACGAGGGGTATTTTAGTCTTAGCCACTTTTGTTGACTTTTTACTCACTTCCCCCATTTTTTTCAAACATTCATAACTTTTACATACGACATTATTTTTTAAAAAAAATTACACCATAAAAACGAGCATTTTTTTATCTTTAAAACGCGTATAGTATTGCTATATAAAATATGGAAAAAAAAATTACTCTTTCAATCTTTGACACAATGTTCAGGTCATTGTGTCATTGTGTCAAAATGTTCGATCATTGTGTCATTGTGTCGTCGTGTCAAAAGTATATATAGTGTTGCTATATATAAAATTAAATAGTCTTTCGGTTTTTGGCACCATATGAAACAATGATCTAACAATTTTGACACAATATGACACAATAATCTAAACATTTTGACACAATGACACAATGACACAATGATCTGAACATTTTGATACAATCGAAAGAGTAAATTTTTTTTTTATTTTATATATAACAACACTGTACGCGTTTTAAAGATAAAAAACGCTCGTTATTATGGTGTAATTTTTTTTAAAAAAATAATGTCGTATGTAAGAGTTATGAAGGTTTAAAAAATGGGGGGAATTTGATAAAAAGTCAAGAATACCCTTCTATCTATTGTTTTATTTAGCTTTTCTCTCTAATTCTACCCAGGAAAATTTTTGGCCATAGATCTTCATTTAATTGAAGATCTAATGGCTAAGATTCCTTCTTATCCTTCTTATCCAAACTAAACTTCTCACAATAACCCCACCCGTGAGAAACAAAGAATTTTAGAAAACACCCATTTTGGTAAATATTTTTCAAATCACCCATTTTGGTAAATACTTTTTAAAATTACACCTAATTGGTAATAAACTCCTGTTTGCGAGTCTACTTTTGACGGAAGAAGCGGGTCGAAGTTAAGAAAAAATTTTTATTTAAATACGTGTGTAATTAGTAGGTAAATGAAAAATCAAATTATCTCCCATGGAATAAGGTAGGAATGATTTGTATTATCAGAATCAAGGAGAATAAGATAGATCTTGAGAAATAGAGAGAAACTAATGATTTTATTGATGCAAGTGTTATTACAGACGGAAGTGTAGTAACACATAGTTAAAGGTGTAAAGTAAAAGTCTCGAAGATCCTTTCTTCCAGCCTTGATCCCAGCTATTTATAGAACATTAAACATGTTCCGCCAGCACATGCACATCCGTCCCTCGCACCTGTCCAGCACATGCACATCCGTCCCTCGCACCTGTCCTCATAATCATATTGTTGCCATCCTGTCAAGCTCAGTATAACACATCAGTTTGCATGAGAGGACTTGATGAGACCGGGTCGGATGTGTAAACACATCCAAAAACCCCTTTACTTCATCAGTAAATATATGGTAAAGTCATGAAAATAGTTAGGTTGACTCTAGTTTTTACTAAAATAATCATCAAATATTTGATTTCTTAACATAACCGTTGAACAAGCTGGGTCAATCACGACATACTATATAAGCACCGCCGGCTACATATCCACGTTCTAATCATTGGATATATTCTAGTTCCACATGTGAACGAATCAGCGACCGCCACATGTCTTAGAAGGCTAAGTTTGTCGCCGGCTAACTTAGCCTTTGGGCAAACTTAGCTTTCTTAGCCTTGCCTGAAGGCTAAGTCGTTGACTTTGGTGACACGTGTCAACATCTGATTGGAGACGTGTGAGCCCTAGGAATATATTCAATGATTGGGAGGCTGGTCACGTGACCGCCTGCCCTGGCTGTTGTTTTGTCTCGTCTACGTGGTTGATTGTTACTGGCTCATTTCAGACACGTGACAAAGAAAGTGTGCCGTTACTATTGACGTGGCTGATTGTTATCAATTGGCGGGGTCAATGATCATTTGGAGAAGACAAAAAACGATGATCTTTTTGATAAAATTATGGGTCAAATGGACCATTTTAATGATTTTTCTTGAATATATTTGTAGGGACGACATTAAATTTTATAAAAATCTAATATCATAGCTGTTAAAAAAGTCCAAAAGATATAAGAGATATTTTAGATGTATTTTGATTTGGGGTGCCAGGTGAGCCAGCATCTTACACTCACACACGCGGTGCAACTATCCCATGTAGGACTGTCTCCCCCCAAAAAAAATCATATATTTTCACCTAAACTAATAAATTAATATTAAAAAAAGAGACTTTAACAATAATATCTAGAATTACGAATCAGTACATGTTCTCTTAAAACCTCCACTTGCTCTCCCACCTCCTTCCTTTTCCGCCCTATTTACTACTTATAAACCCTATATAGATCTCCATATAGGATAAGATCTCTGAATTCCAGAAACTTCATCTCAAAGATGAAGATTCAGTGTAACGTCTGTGAATCGGCGGAGGCGGCGGTGCTGTGCTGCGCCGACGAGGCGGCGTTGTGTTGGTCGTGCGATGAGAAGGTGCATGCCGCTAACAAGCTCGCCAGTAAGCATCAGAGGGTTCCGCTTTCCACTTCTAATTCTCAATTGCCAAAGTGCGATATCTGTCAGGTATAATTCGATTTCTGTGTTTGAGTTACTGTTTTATATGATTTGGTTGGGGAATTGATTGGCGGTTTGATTTTTGTGTGGATTGATTTGATGTTTTAGATGATTTTTCGTGAGTTTTGACGAGTTGTGACGTGTTTAGGAGATAGGTGATTGTTGTTGTGAGTTCGTCTGGAAATTAGGAAGGTAGGTGGATCGTTTTGACCAAATTGAATTGACTAGCTTAGATTTTATCATTTTATGATCATTAGATGTTGTAATTTGTTTAGTTTAGAAGTAAGTTAGTAATAATTATTCGTCTCGAGATCAGGAAGATAGATGGAACATTGTGGATTTGTTGCCAGTGATTGAATTCTGAAGTAGCTGATTGACTGATTTTTTCTTAATGTTATAAGACAGTTGAGCACAATATAACTGGAGAATTTTCCCTTCTACACCTAGTCTAATCAGATAGCATTGGTTCTTGTTAAAACGGGTACGATTTGGGCCCAGTGGAATGCTAAAATGGTTGGTTTTGCTATCTCGAGCAGGGGTGTCAGGTGTATCATAGAGCAGGCCATATAAGTTTTTAACTCTCTATAACAAAACCTTTCATTATTGACACTTATGATGCATTTGTGTGACTGTGCTATTGTTGAACCTGTTCCTTTGTGGGGGTGCCTGTAAAGTTTGGGATTGGTCTGTATGTATTTATTTAAGGTACTTCTCCAGTTATCCCATATTTTGGCATGACACGTGCGGCCTGATTCAGTGGTCTAAGTCAACATGGTAGGGAGTATATTCAGTATATAGATAGATATACGCGTGGAGTTCCGAATCGCTTTCCTTCTTGGCTGGTGAAAACTAATGTTTATTTCTTATTTGCTGTTTACTTTTGCATAGTCAACAATCATGTTTGAGATGCAAAAACGAGTTTAAATACGTTTTTGTTCTTAGGCAATTTGAACTAGTTTGATTTTGATTAGGGGCAATGCGATTACGGGTATGAAAGTGTTCTATACAGTCTTATCTGCATTTGATTGGGTTGCTTAGTCTGTTCTATTATGATTTCCTCTCGTTTGATCTAAACTGTTTATTTACATGAATAAGTGAATAAATTGGTATTCATTTGGGGTAAATTTAGGGGGAAAAAACATTGTGTATTTGAAACCAATTATGTTCTAACTTTATACTTTGAACCGTGGTCACACAACTTGTTCAATTATGCCAACCGTTAGTTGCTTCAGGCCTCGTCTGTTAATTTTAGTCGTCAAATGCATGACATCATCTAATTGTGCAGGAAGCAGCTGGCTACTTCTTTTGTCTTGAAGACAGGGCTTTACTATGCAGAAAATGTGATGTGGCCATACACACAGTCAATTCTTTAGTTTCATCACATCAGAGGTTTTTGCTTACTGGAGTGAAAGTAGGTCTTGAAGCTGCTGACCTCGGTGCATCATCTTCTACAGGAAAATCGAACTCTGATGAGAAGATTCTGGAAGCAGAAAAATCACATTCTGTGCCAGCAAGAACTGTTCAAATGTCAGCAACAACTCAATTTAACAAAGTTATGCCTGTTCCAGCTGCAGGAGCCGATGATTTTTTACCTTCTAATATGCCTTTTACCGGAGGTTCTTCTGGTGACAGTATTCAATGGCAGTTTGATGATTTTCTCGCATTGACAGATTTCAATCAGAATTATAATTACTTAGACAATGGCTCATCCAAGGTAATATAATACATCAGGCCTACTCTAAAATTTATTAATAACTAGGGGTGTAAACAAGCCAAGCCTGAGCTCTCATCATTTAACTCCTTAAGAGATCTTGAGCTCGGCTTGGTTAGAGCTATGTTTCTATAGCTCGAGTTCGACTCGCTTTTTATTTGTTAATTGTTCTATTGTTTTATTTATGTACATTTATAATTGTTTATATATCATTATATATAATTAGCTACTTTTATAATACTTCTATACATAATAACAATTGTTATGTAAATATATAATTAACATAATAAATAAAAGCTATATAAGTGATTGGCTTGTTTCGGTTCTTGAGTCTAGTCAAGCTTGACATGTGAAGCTCTGGCTCGAGCTCGTTTATTAGATAAGCTCCAATATAAGCTCGAGTTCAAGCTTGAGCGTTTTGCGAGCCGATCTCAAGTAGCTCATGAGTGGCTCAACTTATTTGCACCTCTTTTAACGGTATGATTGAACATGTGTAGGCTGATAGTGGGAAGTTAGGAGATTCAGACGGTTCACCAATACTACGATCATTGGAGATTGAGCTGGATGGTGAAGATTGCTTGGGTCAGGTTCCAGATGCATCTTGGGCAGTCCCACAGATCTCTTCCCCACCTACCGCCTCAGGACTCAGCTGGCCAAAAAACCGTTCACGCCATCAGCACCAAATAGGTTCTGATACTTATGTCCCAGATGTATGCTACTTGCCAGTGCCCGATTTCTATGGTTCTCAACATAATACGGGTTCTATAAAAAGGAGAAGAAACTTGTAACGCCTGTTCTCGTGTGGATCTAATGATCAATTAGTGTTGTAAGCTTAGGTGCTTTTTCAATCCCGGTGTTGCAAACGGTGTGTTTGTCTCTAGGGGTTAGTTTATAATTGTATTTCTCTGGTTGTTGAGGAAATGTAGTGTGTTGTGAGTCAGAACTTGTTACCTTTCTGTTGTAATCTAAGGTTGTTGGGTCATAGATGAATGTAAAGGATGAATAATGCACATGAGAAACGGCAAATGTTATTCTTTACACCGAAGTTAATTCTGGTTACGTTAAATTTGTATTGACTCATATTGCGACTTCTAGGAAGACGTTGGGTACCCACCTAATAGGGTAAACGCCGATTGGACCACTATAGGTCCGAATTTGAGGGTAATCGGTGACTAGAGCTTCAAAGTTCTCAGTAATAGTTACCTGGTTCGGAGCTATGGATGAAGTCCAGAAGATATGCTTCTTTATCAGGTAATGAAATTCCGGTTTAAACACTGCAGCAGATCGTTGTTGCAACACCACCAAAGATGATTTCTTATCCAATTCTAACTTAACGCACAAACAACCCCAACATAAGAAAAAGACTATTTGTACACATCACAAAAATTGGGGTTCATATGGGTCAGCTGAAAGATGAAAATGAACACCAGAATGGCAGAATGACACTTTAATCAATATGTTCATACAAAGTTAAACAGCTTACATGTTATTTGGTTAGATGAATAGTGATACAAACTTTACAATAATGTACAGGCTAAGCAAAGGTAACTAACATTAGAATTGGCGATTTATATGAATAAAATATCTCAAATCATGGTTCTTGTCTGCTCAAGAAGAAGAAAACGCCACCGAGTGAATAAATTCGATGCTTTGTATCCAATTAGTTTGCAAATGCGCCCTAGTGTTTATGCAATCAAGTTATGAAGTACAAATTGCTGGATCAAGATGGCAAGTATGCAACCAATAGATATATTGATCACATTGACTGCATCATTGTTGAGCTACAAAAAGCAAGACCATAATTAAATTCATCAAAAAACCAAAACTGGTTTCAATGTTGCACAAAGTTCAAGCGTCGGCTTACCCATTTGAATCCTTCTTTATCTTGGAGCACAGCTCCTATCACACTCTCGCCGACATTTGCAATTTGTGATGCCAACACACATATGACAGCTTCAGCCATCGTGATCTAGTATCCAGGAAAAATACATTGCATCCCCAGCAATTAAAATATGTAAAATAGTACCTTCTTAACGTAAAGGAAATAAAAGATGTGAAAGTTGAGCAATGTACCTCACCCAGAAGACAACCAACAGAGGCAAGAAGAATAGAAGCAACAACACCAGCAATGGTCCCCTCGAGACTAACCGCTCCTTCTGTTCCCCGTGGGACAACCTTAAATGTTGTTACTAGGTATCTACAGTTGAAAAACATCAATTTTTTTATTTTATTGTTAGAGGTGACAAATGAGAGGTTGGGCAAGCTGGGTAACAGGTTGAAAGGGGTCATTTGCTAGGGTCAAAAGTCGAAATGGCAAGCTGAAGCGCAACACTTTTGTCAATTGTCAAGAATGACTAAACATTTAAGTTGCTTAAATAATAGTCTATTTTCTGAATAAAACGGTTTGGGAGGTTTTATGCCTGATATAAAGGACAATTTTGTAAAATGTCTACATATTTTCACACTTCTATCGATAATAACAAGAAACCTTTTGAATTACCAGAAATAGAAAAGTAATTTCATTTCTTTATCAATTATAACAATGCTTTCACCAATCACAGCTTAATAATTTCATTCTTTTACAAGTAATAGGTAATGCAGTTTACTTCATAGTTGTTATGAATGGCAGAAATATGAACGTATGTTGTTATTTCTGATAATTTCAAAGTACATTTGTTATAATTGGTAAAAGTGTCAAGGTATGTTAATCTTTTAGCCAATTTTTTCTGTTATAACCTAATCGACTCATACATAAGGGGTCGATTTTGCCACCTTTGCTAGTCACTTCATGAAGAGATGCACAAAACCAGAATTACTTACGTTGTTTTGCCATACGCCTTCCCTATCTCACTAGAGACTGTGTCACTCAGCTTGGTACAGAAACTAGCAACAAAACCGAGTTCACAAAGGCGATAAAATGTTTTGCCACCAACTCCATAAATTGAAAGCAGTGCACAAACACAACCAGCAGCACTTGAACCTATCACACTCCCAGGCCCTCTTCTACCTTTTCTCTTCTCTGCAACACCTTGAGCTTCCTTTTGAGCCATTTTTACTTTTGTTACTGCTGTACCCTACAATTTCATTATCTTCTATATCAATTCTGAGCATGCTTAAAGATCAGTTAAGACCAGAAAAACAAAGAACAGTGTATATGGTGGACTTGAATATGTTTAGAACTATGTACATTGTGAAAGCGGTATACAAGTTTAAAAGGTCATTAGTACTAGAGCTGGTATGATTGATCCTTGGGATCCGTTGTATTTATTAGAGACATTATGTTAACTAAACTAGTTATCAAAAAGGTCCTTAAACCATTGTATTAGGAAGTTGGTTGAAAAGCATGCTTGTAAGAAATGGTCACTTATTGCAAAACATTTGGTTGGTCGAATGGGAAAGCCATGACGGGAGAGGGGGCACAACCATTTAGATCCAGCAATAAAGAAAGATCTATGGATAGATGATGAGAGATCAACTCTGGCAGTACATACCCTCCATCTCATGCAGCCTAAACTGCATCAACTGTATTCGCTCATTGCTTCTGCTTTCGTTTCTTGTGAGTTGTGGACTTACGTCTTGGGACACCCATCATTGTTACAGTTTTCCTTTTTTTCCAGATAAGTCTTTACACGATAACTGTAGTGCATGCGTTCAAAATCTACTAGATTATTGTCTGATCTGTCTTTACCTCGTAGCACTATACCTCTTTATATTGTTCATTGTGATATTTAAAGACCTCCTACCGTTTCTCGTTGTGGTTATCGTCGTTCATCACATTCATTGATGAGTATAGTTGTTTTACTTGGATGTATCCTTTGTCCCATCGATCCCCGACCATTTATTATTTCCAACATTTTGAACCCCTTGTTGAAAATTTGTTTTTTGGCACATCAAACATTTACAGTGTGATAGTGCCCCTGCCCCTGAGCCGATACACATCACAACAAAATGGGGTCGCTGAAAGGAAAATCCTGACATCTTTCCAAAACTGCTCGAACTCTACTCTCCCATTTGCCTCTTGATCAAAAAAATTGGTATGATGCAGATGCTCCATCTGCATTCTCATAAATCGTTTTCTGTCACTGACACTTGGTCATCCTTCTCCATATGAGATTAACGTATATTTGGATGTTTTTGTTATTCATTACTTGGGGATATCTAAGATGAAATCTCACACAAATCACTTTCATGCATCTTCCTCCAATATGCCCCTAATCATCAAGGAAAGTTGTGTTATGAGACTACCTTCTCGACTCCATCAACTCCTATTTTTGGTCCTTCTACTACTAAACGCTCATTCTTAGTGGTTCCACCTTTTATATCATCTACTTCTACTACTTTGTCCTCGTCTACACTCCTACCTTCACTACCCCCACCCCCACCCTCTTCTCCTCCTCCTCCATCCTCTCGTCCTTCCCATTCGATGGTAACTAGTTCATGTGACCACATTTTCAGCCCAAACACTTTTATGCTCATATTCTCCTCCATGCCTCTTCTACTCTAATTTTTTAAGCCTGCCATATTCATTCATGCTTAGAACTGGCTAGTATGTTAAGATGCTATGCGTATAAAAAAATTGCCACTTTACACTCTAACCGGACTTGGATAATGGTGTTGGCTCCCACTTAGGCCAACTTTGTTAGTTGTAAGTAGGTATAGAGAATTAAGAGACGCCGTTATGGACCGTTAGTAGATACAAAACTCGGCTTGTTGCTAAGGTCCAAGGGCTTCAACATACACAGGGTATTGATTATATCGAGACGTTTTACAGGAATTGCTGAAAAGATGTAACGATCCAGCACTATTTACCGCTCAAAAGATAGCCGTATGCTGGTTATTAGTTTCATCTATGAGGTATGTACTGGTGAGGTAAGGTAACTTGAACTCTTATGTTCCCGTCCACCTTCTGATTTATGATTTGGAGATCTTCTGGTGATTTATGATTTGCAGATATGTGCTCTTTGATTTTCAGATCTTTGTTGCTATTGTTTCCTTTTCTTTTTAGATCTTTATACTAGTTAGTACCACTATTAACCATCTAACTAACAAGCTAACCAAACATAACTAACTCTAACAGCACAATCATCCCCCTCTTTTAACAAGATCCGATCCTCACCAGTTCAGTTAACATATTGTCTCTAATGAATAAAGGATCAATCATAACAGCTCTAATAATAATTAGACATTTGCAATTTTGATTCATAATAAAATAATACTAATTTTACTCACAATGACGAAGTAAACGGCGACGAGAAGAAACCCCGACGGCCCAAACCCGCGCCAAATGAGGGTACCGAGCAGGAATGCGGCGCCGATGCCGGGAAGAGACAAACCGGTTACGAGAATCGGCGATCCTGCGAAGAAGATCAAAATATTGCTGAGAACAGCGGATTGCCATGTAGGTGGATGTAATTGGGCGAACTGAAGTGTGCGCTGAAGAAGCCCTAGATCGGGGACACCAGAAGCGGTGGTGGAGTGAAGTAAGGAGTCCATGGGATGAGATTCGAAATGAAATCAGGGGTTTGTTAGGGCGGAGAGAGAGTGTTACGCCGGAGAAGGCGGTGGAGAAGAGAATAGAGTGGTGAGTACTGACTGGTGAGGAAGGTTGACGATGGAGGCGTTCTCATTTTATTTTTTTATTATTATGGTAGGTATCTTGATTCTTGAAAGAAGCTTCAACAACATGTCCTATGTAAATTAATCCAAAACAATATAAACAATATACGAGTGAACGGTATGATTGTAGAAAAAAAGATTTAGGCAAATTTTTTAATCAATAGGTGGTGACAGAAAAAAATTTAAACTTTAATGTTTTGTGGAAGGTATGGTTTACCTTAAGTTTAGGCAAGAAATCGGTAAGAAGAAAACATTAACACACTCACACATATCTTGGCAAAATGTTGCCGAAAATCACCCCAAAATTACCGATTTGGAGATGCCGAAGTGGGAGGTGTGGTTTGCCGATTTGTTTGGCGAGGGTGGATTTACCAACCCACACCGCCCAAAGTTAAAAGCGGACACAAAATAAAATATTTGTATCGCTAATGTGTAATCTAGAAAAAATGAAAATGTAAAAATAATATGTATCGAGGTTAAAATAGAAGTTAAAGGTTAAAGATATCAAACATATAATCAAAATTTTATATTATATCGCTCTTTTCAATAAACAATTAATAAAAAAGAAAAAAAAAACAAAATAAATTTACATGTGTTAACTGGTTAAGATAGCCAAATGAACCAATAAAGTGATAGTGACTAGATTTTATTGTCTGCAGGTTGCGGTGAGGATAACGCAAAGACATAAAACTGCTAGTACGCAATGTAAAAAAATACAAATACAAAAGCATTAAACAAAAATAATAAAAAAAAATAAAGAAAAAAGTTGATACGTAAATGCAATTGTGTGAAATTAAAACCAAGGAAAAAAAAGACCAAAAGTATTGCCAAACAAAAAAATTAGAAGCCAAACACTTAAAGCAACTAATATGAATTACCAATTCTTATAAAATATAACATTATACGTATATACATTTATCAAAATATTAATAGTATTTGCTTATTATTGAGCCAGATAGCTCCATTGAATGGATGTTATGTGGCTCCACCGGATGGATGACACGTGACAACTTTCGATTATTATTATTTTATTTAAAGTGTTTCCTTCGTAGTTAAACATGTGTAAAGCAACATATGTGGTATATTGGGTATAGTCGTGTAAGATAACTTTTAGGTACTATGTTCGATTCTTTAGGCGTTTTGCTTCAATTTTTTTCTTCGATATTATTTTTTGTTTTTTATTCTTTTTATAGGTTTTATTGGTTTTAATTTCACATGATTACGTTTACATATTGGTTTTTTTGTTTTAAATTTCTCTTTTTTTAAATACATAGTTGCTCAGTCTTTTTGTATTTGTATTTATTCATGTTACGCTCTAACAATATAAATGTCTCACATACACCTAATATCCTAGGAGCAACGTGTGGGTAACAAAATCTAGTTTTTTGTATTATACATATATATCCAATAAATAAATATAATAAAGATATATTATATAAGTTGTTTTTGCATAACATTATCATATTGGATATTTTCTTTTAGAAATATGAACTTTTTTTAACACATATCTAAATAACTACACTATTTTTAAATCTTTATTAATAACGAGATCTAAATCTTTATTATTTAGAATAGACGTCACTTTAAATCCTCGTCAAGATCCGTTGTATTAAATCTAGCAATCACAAGTTCACAACATTATTACCTCTATTTTTTTTAACGACATAATCAGGCGACCTTGGTCTCACGTGTAAACTTACCCTTTGCGGGACTATGTCCAATGTCGATTATACGTGAGACCAAGGATGGTCATTTTCAAAGATGGATCAAAGATTACACATAAAAGACATCTTGGTGTTCGCGGATCAAAGATGGAGGTGGTCTATGAAGAATGATGGTATGTACACTACCTCCTCTTTGCGCAACTTACTTTCTAAGGTTGATGGGCTGTTTGAGCCCAGAAATATGTCATGGCTGAAGATTATATCTTGGAAAGCGAATTTGATTATGTGGCGTTCGCTCATAGGGAGATTACCTACAATGGATGGATTGATCTGGCGCAACATTGCGGTGCAGACTGGTTCGTGCCCGCTGTGTATGGAAGTTGATGAATCAGCAGAACATTTATTTACGGGGTGTAGGATAGTGCTTGAAATATGGTCTCGCATTTCCAACTAGTGTAAGATCCCGCAAATAGTCTGCTTCTCGTTGAGAGAATTGGCTTGTGTATCGGAGACTATAAATGGAGAAAAAGAAAAAGCTAAGGTGGTCCAAGCGATCATTCATACGGCATGTTGGGTTATATGACGTGCTAGAAATGATGTTGTTTTTAATAAAAGGAGGATCTCGGCCCAGAACATCTTCCTTGATGTTAAATCTTCTAGTTACCTTTGGGGTGCATAATAGGAGCAAGAAAAGTGTTGGTAGTTGGGATGATTTATGCAAGTTCACCTTAGACATGTAATTCTTTTGTTTGTGTTTGGTTCGCTTCTAATGTTTTGCTAGTCGTTGGGTTGTTATAATGAAATCGGCGTTCTAAAATTTTTTTATGGTTTATATCATTATGTGTATATGATAAATAAATCAGGGGGCGGATTTGAAAATTTGTCTGATAAAAACCATTTCAGCAACTGAACTTTACCCTGTGCACTAAACCTTATCCTTCCTTCGTCCCTGAAGATCGAATACCGTACCGTACCAATCCAATCAATCCATTGAAGAACACTAACAGCAAATGGCGATGGCGTACGCAACATCATCGTCTGCAATCATTACTCCATCACACAACAGGTCTCCGCTTCTCTTCGCCTTCTCAACAACCGCTACGAATCACAGCATCGGAAAGGCCAGTAGAAACTTTCAGATCCGTTGCCAAGTTCAACAACGAAACCTTGCACCTGTTGAGCAGCGCTGGATGTTTACCGATTCCGATTTCACAGGACCGGTACGCCGTTTAACCGTTTTAATCCTCCCTTTTTTTTTTATCGTTGTCTTCTTCGCATTCTGTTGCCGAGCGGAATTGAAACTCGTATTGGAGCTTTTTGTTGGTTACGTGCGTGATTAGTTGATGTTATTTGCGTGAACATTTGCGTAGATCAGTTCTGCACGATTTACGCAACAATTGTGCCCTACAACGATATTCGACGCCTAATTTAGGTTTCATACTTTCATCATACCGAAGAGCTAATAAATTGTAGAAACAAAAACAGATATGCTTTCAAATTAGAGATGGAATCGGGACTGTTATAGGAAGAAACTTCGAATAATTACCTGCACCAAGTACTCTGCATATTTGATTATATTGATATGAAGTTGTAACGTAACTAGCTAAGAGTTAGTATGAAAGTTGTTAGTCTGGTTATATAGCTGTTAGAAACCATTGGCGCCTTTTGTCACCTGTATATAATAAGCTCAGGGGACTGTATTGAACATATCATGAAAAATAATAACAGCTTTTCCAGTTCTGTTAATCCAATCACACACACACACACTGGATCCAATTCTCTCTCGAGGTTCCTTCATTACTGAATCTCAGAAGATCGATCATACTCATTCATTGCATAGCAATCTTGAGTCTATCTAGATTTTAATCTGATTACTATCATATGTCTGGTTGTAATCTGCAAATGCGATGGATGTTAGCATGAAGAACTTCGGCCAATTTGCATTGTTCAAATTGTTTTACTAAACACGGGTCAGAATTTGTGAACTGAAACGAAAATTCGAGACGTGATCACTATTTGATTTATGTACTCTGTTTTTTATTTGAGGATCCACAATATTGGCCATGTATCTATTTGAACTGACCCTTAGTTCAAAATATGGGTTTATTTGGGTCTGGTCATATTATATGATGAGTCAAAAAGGATTACTTTTATGAAACTTACTGAGGACACATTCAAATGGGCTAGCACAACCACCATCATCACCACCGCCGCCACTAGGCTCCATAAAAACAAATATAGCGGAGTGAACTCATTTTTTATACTTTTTTTTTCTCCCTAAAACGATCAATTTCAACGTCCAACCTGACCACTTAGCCCATTTTGACCTGAATCAAATTAATACTTTTTTAAAACACCTTGTTTTGACCCGTTACCTTACCCGATCAGCCCATTTTGCCACACATACTGACATACACCATAGTCTGCTAATTTGTCTCACTAAATGCTTTTGGTTTCCACAAAATCAATTTGGGCAATTTATTATGTACAAAGAAAAAACTAATAAGTTGAAGGTTGGGAGATAAACCGTTTGATTTTGAGATGAAACTCCAAAAGGATTCTCTTTAGATTTGGCCTGTCTTGAAAAACCAGGCAGCTAGTCTTTAATATATAATGATTGATGATTTGTTACTTCAGACATTTCTTATTAGTTTCAAGATGTAAGCATACAAGGGTTCTTTCCAGTTGATTTTATTATTTTCCTAGTATGATTTAGTCATATAATAACTTGTTTCTTTTGTATGCAGGATGTATGGAACAAGACATGGTACCCTAAAGCTGAAGATCATGTCAACACAGAAAAGACATGGTATGTTGTTGACGCTACCGATAAAATTCTTGGAAGGCTAGCATCGACTATAGCCATTCACATTCGCGGCAAGAATCTTGCTACCTATACTCCTAGTGTAGACATGGGTGCTTTTGTAATTGTGGTATGCATCCCCCCGCACTAGTCTATACATTGTTGGATGAACACGATAGAACATATTTTTACCAATCATAGCAACCTTCAAGTCAGTTATGTTGATATTATTGCTAATTCTGGTCATTTTCAAAGTAAGGTGCTATTACCGGTAAAGGAGTGAAAGTATGTTGTTATTTTTACACAATTAACGAGTATTTTTTGCATAATTTACTAGCATAATGCTGTTTTGATGTTGATAAATATAGGTAAATGCTGAGAAAGTTGCAGTTTCAGGCAAAAAGAGGACCCAGAAACTCTACAGGAGGCATTCAGGTAGACCGGGTGGGATGAAAGTTGAAACTTTTGATCAACTTCAACAAAGAATTCCTGAAAGGATTATCGAGCATGCAGTTCGCGGGATGCTTCCTAAAGGAAGGGTAAGTTCAAAATTTTCAATGAATTCTTCCATTTTCATGTTTTTATAAAGTATATTTTCTATAATTTTTCTACAAATATCTTGTTTGTTCAGCTTGGAAGAGATCTTTTTACTCACCTTAAGGTGTACACTGGCCCGGACCATCCTCACCAAGCTCAAAAGCCCATCGATTTGCCGATAAGAGACAAGAGGATACAAAAACAGACCTAGATGGTTAGATTCTCCTTTTCTCTTAAATTATCATTCAAATTGTACTTCCAGATCGCACAAGATGTAGAATGGCACTTGTTTTCCAATTGGAAAACAACTAATTACAAAAAAAAAATCTAGTTCTTGAACAATATATTGTACAAAATCTGATTCCAAGTGTCGGGAACACCAGCAAGGCACCAATGGCTGCAGTCCATGCCTTCATCACCATACTTAGATGGGTGAGCGTCTTTTCTTAGCTGTGTAAGCAGCGTTATATCCAACAAATAAACATGATTTTTCATCTTCGATAATACATCCTTCACCACTTCTTCCCCAGGGTATCTCTTTCCTGGGTAATGAAGTCCTCGAATAGGTAGCGTCTGCCCTTTACAATTCCGGGTACCCGGCTCGTTCCAATCCAAGCCTCTAATCACATAAATTCAGTATACATTAGAACCAAAAGCGAAACACCGGATTCACTAAGTTTATTAGGGGTGTTAGACGAGTAGCGTTCTTTGGTTAGCGAGTCGAAACCAACACGAACCACACAAGACACGAGTTTTCATGGGTTGATATGAATTGTGTTTAAACTGTAATTTTTTTTTCTTCTTATCTTTAAGTTTTAGGATAAAATACCTGATTAGTTTAAGTTATGACATAAGTATATATTTAAAAGACTTGTATTAATAAATGGGCCAACCCGTGAGCCCGTCAGGTTAAACCGAAAAAGGACCTGTTTACTTAAATGTGTTTGTGTGCTCAACCTGAAAGTGACATGAAAAAGTTCATACTAGGTTCATATCTTTGTAAAAAAGTTCACACCCCTAAATATTATCAATAGTTGCTGCAGCTTACCTGTCATGAACAGCAGAAACCCCTTGAAAAAAGACCCGGGTTTTCTTAAAATCTACGGAGGAGTCGACCCATTTGGCCCATGTCGTCAAAGCAATCTTGTAAGCTAACATTGGGTCCATGTCTCTGTATATATGTTCACCAACTTGATAGTAGTCCCATCTGCAGCCAAAACCAAACATATGTAAGAATCAGTGCATAAAGAAGCAGTACAATGTGCATAAAGAGTTGTAATGGAACGTACGTTTGACGGGGTCCGGTGTGGGTCCACCAGTGATAACTGTTGAAGATGAGTACATCTGCTCGTTTCCATTTACCGTACCTGGTGATGGAGTCCAGTTTCAAAATCCGGCCTCGTTTCTCTACCACCAGGTCTACAAGAAACCCGTTTTTCAAGTACATAACTGAGACTCCGTATTCCTTCAGGCAACAAAAAGTAAATTTTCACATTTGCAAAACGAAACCCAAGAATGGAAAGTAGAGTGGATGCTCAAACCAGTTTTTTTTTTTTTTTAAAAGCCGGTTCGGTTTTAGTCAACTTTAGGAAAAACCGGTTCTTGCTGAAATTGGTTCTGGTTTCAAACCGGTTATTTTGTGTAGCGTTGACCATGGTTGACTGGGTTTTGACCGGTTTGGTTCCAGTCAAACCAGTTCCAAATTCAATATCTCAAATTGGTCCCCATCCGTCTGGTTATATACAAACCAAACCGGTTAAAAGACGGTTTCTGATTCCGGTTCAAGAACCAGTTTTTTTTACTCCTCTTAGAAGCGGTGTTCACGGTCGAGTTTTTAATGAAAATTTTTAGTTGAACTGCTTAAATTCGGTTTCGGAATATGACAAACCAAACCTACCACTTTTAGTGTATTGGAGATTTGAATCGATTTTTTTCTTTATTTTCAAAATTGTTGGTTTGTGTTAACTTTTTAAAATAAATATAAATATATAATATGTATAATTAGCCTTTCGGTTAGACAAGTTTCAACTAGACTAACAAGGAAACTCATATCAGGCACCAGCTCAAAATTTGAATGAACCAACTAACTCGGTTAGCGATCGATCAGAACTTACTGGGAACGTAAGATTTGAGAGTGGTCCTTCAATCTCGAAGATGTGATTAGAAGGAACGGTGCGGTAAAGCATGCATGCTAGCGACTGCCATTGGTTCGAACTCAACGAGTCTCCTACGAACATGATTTTCTTACCCCTGTTCTTCTTCAAAAACTTCCTCCCATTAAACCTGTACATCAATTTCCACTCCACTCATGATTCGTGAAGATATAACTTATAAGCTAAATCGTTCAAACATTCTATGAACAGATCCGAATAAACCCTATGATTGAAAGGAATTGAAGACTGACCGGGAAAGTGCGCAACCGTGAGGCTGCCATCTGAAGTTGAGGTACATTGTATCGTCTCTCCCGTTCTTCTGGCAGTTCAATCCCGGGTCAACAAACGGGCATTCGGATCCGTTATACACCGGGGACGATCGATCCATAATCCAGCTTCCTTTGAACAGATTGCATTTGCTTGAATGCTGTTTTCTTCCTCCTGCTCCATGGCTGTGAGCTTGAGCTAGAGGTAGAAGTAGAACTAGAATGGTGAGTAGAGAGCAGGTGGTAGGAGGGGGTGAGGATTTGAACATGATGAATGCAGGGACAACAAAAAGAGGCTGGTGGTTGGAGAGTGTGAGTGAATCGCCTTTATATTTTACTGCCTCATGCCTGCCTGCTCTTGGCATCATTTTGTTATTTTAATAATTTATTCTACCAAAATATTCCTGCTACTTTAGTAAAGAAATAGATAATGGTTGGACCGTTGGAGCCTAAAAATAAATTATTGTATTTCAAAAAGAATTAAACCATTCCAATATAGTTTATAGGGAATTGATATATTTCAAAAAAAAAACTTGTTAAGTTGGAAAAACCTGAAAACCTTATATGGGTCATTGATCTTTGGATATGGATGGTTGAGACTAGAACTGGCACAATGTGTGGGTCAACATGACTGACGGCTCAATCATTTTGGAGACCTAAAATGAGGTATAAAATTGGGGCCCTCTTAAAAAAATTATTTGACTTGTATGGCTATAATTTATATGGGATGTTGTTTCACTACACCATGAGCCATATAGTTATATATGTCTTAGTTTTGATTAAACGATATCGATAATGTGAAACAAAAACTATCAACAAAAAAAACAAAGAGAAAATGATCGTTGTTAAGAAAGAAAGAAAAAGAAATGGATATTCGGGCCTATAGAAAAAAATAGAGGAAAGAATGTAGTAAAAAAATAAAATAAAGAGAATGTTGTCGGTTTGGTTCGAACACAGGTTCCCACCAAAATAAAAGCAAGACATTTATCATTGATATAGATTAAGATTGTTACTTATGGTTATGAAAGGTTATTAATATTGCGTATTGGTACACTCTTTCTAAAATGGGGCACCAAAAATTTGGAGGCCCCAAGCCATTGCTTGGGTTTCTTGAATTGTCCAACCGGCTCTACGGGTCAAGGAAGGTGGGGATCAAAATGGGTGCGGGTTAGAACGGGCCGATTTAAAAAATTGCTTAAATTATTCATTTATGGACAAAAATGTAAACAATCTGATAAAAATAGAACAATTTTTTATGGAAAACCCATGAAAATAAAACCTTCTTGCTATAAATCAATATAATTTTAGGTTTCAAGTAAGCAAAATCCATACTTACAAGTTACAAACAAGTAACATAAAAATAAAACTTTCTTATAGAAAACCCAAATGTCGTGTAGATCGATAAAGATTAACTAGAAAATTAAATGCCCAAATTAAGCAAAATCTGATATATTTCACCCTGCGCACAAAGGTCCAATGATCTTGTTTCTACTCCAACTGCGAAATTAAAAAATATACCCAAATAAGATGGTTTCAGTACGATATTTTATATTAAATTGGATAACAAAACGTAAAAATTAAAATTAAAACAAGCGTAAATTTTGAAATAAGGTTGTTACTAATTTACAATTAAAACAAAAACAATGGTATTACCTAAATGTTCCTGTTATAAGTAGGAATCAATGCTTCAATATCTTCTATAAGTTCTTGCTTCATCTCTTTCTCGCTTTCATCTTAATACATAAATATGGTAAAAGATATATCTAAATCAAATAACCAATCACGTGTGCATAGCAACGCCTCAACATTTGATGATTGTAATGAGGATCGATATTTACTTAGAACTTGACGTCCAATGCTAAAGGATGATTCGGAAGCAACTAAGGTGATTGGGACACTCAAAATATCACGCGCCATTCGAGCCAAATGTGGATGCCTCCCTTCATTATCCTTTCAATATTGTAAAACATCAATATCTATAGTGCTATCAAGTTTAGCTTCCTCCAAATAAGTTGTCAACTCTGACTTTTCTTTTGCAACACTTTCAAATGACTCGAATCCATCCAACTCATCCACCACATCCAAACGAGCATTAGAATTACCGGCTATTGAAGAAACATGCTTTGTCTCTAAACGAATAGTATACTCCTCATCACATAAATTTTGCATGACATTCAGAATACCATCCACTTTATCTTCATATGCTTCTTTTGTCATGTCCAGCTTTGATAAACAATACTCAACAAGCTTAAGCTTATAGCGAGGATCTAGAATAACAACTATAGACAAGATCATGCTATAATTTTCCCAATATTTATCAAACTTAATTTTCATCTCTTTTGTCATCTGGCTTATAACCTTATCCACATTACCAATCGCCTCTTCAATATGTAATTGAATTTTCCACACTTCATGAAAATACAAGTCAGAAGTAGGATAAGAGCTTCCGGAAAACAAAGTCGTGATGTCATAAAAAGGTTTCAAAAATTGTGTGATTATTTTCACTTTGGCCCATTCCGCTTCTGGTGGAAAGGTCTTATAACTTGATTCAACTAATGATAACTGCTCAAAAGCCTCATGATAAGCTAATGCACTATCAAGCATAATCTGTGTGGAATTCCATCTTGTGACTACATCTTGATGCACATGTCGCTCGCATTTTAGTTTTTGTTGTCGTATGCATTCTATGAACTTAAACTTTCAGGCACTACTTCCTCTAACAAACTTAGCACACTCCGAACCTTTTGAATGACCTCTTCAATTACTTTCAGACCATATTGAACAATAAGATTTAATACGGATGATTGTTGTTGGTCCCGAAACAACAATCGTTCATGATATTATCTAATCTAAATGTGCGGAATCCGTTTAGATTAGTGATTCAAGATAAGAGATGAGAAGAATACTAAGAAAACGATTAATATAAACGATAAAAACCTGATCTTGCACACAAGATGAACTTGTCGGGTACAAATCGTAATCGTAAACTAACTTCTCTTGGGTTTGCGATCGTAAACATCTTGTGGCTGCTCCCAAAATCGTAATCAGCCTCCCCAAAAGAGAAGAACCATTGGGGTTTATATAGGCACCCCAATGGGTTTACAATTGGGCCCTTATGGATCTTAAACCCAAGCCCAACCCATATCTAATAGTAAACTAGTCCAAACATATAAAACTAACTAGCCTATGATTCTTATGGATCTTAAACCCAAGCCCAGCCCGACTTATTTAATATTACAAGCCTCATAATCTAGCCTCTACAATTGTGCCTTGCGATGTCTACAAGACAGACTCCGGTTACCTTGCGTGACTGCTTGATGTCAAATTCAATGCTCCACAGTCAGGTAAACTTGAATTCCGGTGACCTTGGACTTTGGTGATCTTGTCGGTGCTCCATAGTCATATTTTGATAAGGAGGCTTCTTATTTTGCAGAGAGAGGAACAATCATATTGGAGGCGTATGTTTTTTGATTTTTGTGTTTTTTTAATGACAGGGGCATTTTGGCCAAAACACAAGTTAACAGACTTATCCTAACCGTGTGAGGGGGTTGGATTAGCATGGCAACTTTTGAAAACCACATAGTGACTTATGCAATTTTTAAAATTTGAAATAAAATAACAAGTTCTGATAAAGCACATAGACGGAAATGACACTTAAGTCATAAAAAAACAAGGGTACAATTATAAAATGAATATTCTTTTTATTTTCCTTTCAACTCGAAAACACATAAACTATCTACTTTTTTTCTCCTTTCATTCCAACTCTAAAAACGAAATTTTTTTTTAGATATTTCTTCTTTGTTCCCTTTCCTTTTTTCTTCTTTTCTTTCCTTTATTAATCTCTAAAATTATTAAGACTAAATTATAATTTTTGTCATTTAAACTTTAACAAACTATGGATTTTGTCATTTTCTTAAAAAAACTTTTATTGTTTGTCCTTTATTTGAAAAATTATTTCAAGTTTTAACCTTTAGACTAACACTGTTAACTTATTCCGTTACACTGTGTTCCCGAGTTCATTTTAGGAGGGAAAAGAAAGGAAAGGGAAGGAAGTCTAAAAAATTTCGTGTTCCCGAGTTTCACTTAAGGAGGGAAAGGGAAAAGAAACAATAATTTTTTTTAAAAAAAAAGACAAAATCTATAATTTGTTAAAGTTTAAAACACAAAAATTATAATTTAGTCAAATTATTAAACTAGGGAATAGAGTGTTACTCTCGAGGGCTTGTTTGGGATTGCTTTTAGAAACTCTTTTGGTTTTTGGAGGAGGCAAAAAGTCATAAATGCCGCTCCAAAAGCAGCAAAAGGCCACAATGTTGTGACTTATTGCTTTTGGAGGGGTATTTTGTGTCTTTTGCCTCCTTCAAAAACCAAAAGCAGTTTCAAAAGCAATCCCTAAGCATAAGGATTCAAAAACCAAAAGCAGTTTTCAAAAGCAATCCTAAAAAAGCACATAAGTAGTGTTCATATTCATTTTTCGTCCCTCACAATAAACCCTAGTATTTTGTACAATCGCCCATTGATCGAACCTCTTCATAGTCTGATCATCACAACAAATCAAACTAGAATCGATGGATTCTTCTCGTAATCCAACGGAAGAGTCTGATGCTATACGATACCCTATAATTCATCTCCATGATTACGAACCTAATTTCCTTCCTCCAAAGGTTATCCATAATCCTCTGTTTTTCCCCCTTCTGTTATTTTGCATTCATCTCGAATTATATAATTTGAATTGATCGATTTTGTATATAATTAAACTAGGGTAGAAATTAGAATACTGGTTCGATCAGTTATTCAGTTTTGATGTTTACTTGTTTATTATATAAGATTTGGCTCGAATAAACATGATCAACAGAAATGAATTTGAGCCACTGATTTTGGAGGAACAACATAATGGAATGGTGTGATTATCTGCAAATTTTCTTATTTAAGTTATTTTGTATGTAGTATTTGCTAATAATTAGAGTATCAAACTGATAAAACACCAATATTTAGGCTTCTGAACGCATTGGCAAATATAGCGATAGAAGATTCAGCGATGTAGGGGGAGGTGAGGATCATATTGAAGAACAAAATTCAGTACTCGAAACCAAGAGAATGGACACAAGGGCTGAAAGTGATAATAATAAAGATTTGGGATCTGACCCTGAAAAACAAAGCCGATATTTCTGTTACGACCCGCCTCTTACCGAAGATACTGGTGTTTGGATTCCAGTTTCGGTCCCACCAATGTCAGAAAGTCGACGTGAAGAATGGAACAGAGGTCTTCGTATGGATGTAAACTACATGCGGGGTAATGACATGGAATGGGATGAATTTGTTGGTGAAGATAAAGATATTACAATGTGGGATGTTGTTCTTGATATGTTACTTGCAGCTCAAGGCAAGATAAGATCCATCACTTCGGGTGATTCGTATGCATATCAAATTTCATGGTTATCTGACCAGCTTCTTGAGCATACTTGGAAAGAGGTGACCCATAATCTCACTGATGTTAATACTGACAGCATAAAGCAGCTTCTAGAATCCGAACCGCCAAAATGGTTGGCTGATAGTGTGGCATGTTATTGTATGCTTTGTAATGTGCGGTTTCATCCTATAATGTGTTCCAGACATCATTGTCGGTTTTGTGGTGGGATCTTTTGTAATGAGTGTTCTAAGGGAAGGAGTTTACTGCCTGCAAAGTTCCTTAAAGGGAACCCACAACGAGTCTGTGATGTATGCTTTGTCAGGCTTGAGCCGGTTAAACCATATTTAATGGACCAGGTTAGCCGTGCTGCACAGGTACCGACACAGGACTTAACTGACCTTAGTACACTGAGGTCATGGCTTAACTTCCCATGGGGACAGAACCATGGAATATGAGATTTACAAGGCTGCAAACACCATTCGGGGTTACTTTAAGGTAATGTGTATGAATTAAAGAGTGTTAGTTGACTTGAATTGTATGATTTCATTATGATCTTTTTTTTCAGGTTGGTTCCACGGCACCAGAAAAATCAATCCCCGAATCAATTTTGAAACAAGCAAAAGGCCTTGCGATTCTTACTGTTGCAAAAGTTGGCATGATGGTAACCTACAATGTCGGTACTGGTTTGGTTGTTGCTCGTAGAGAAGACGGTTCATGGTCCCCGCCATCTGCCATTTCTTCATTTGGTATGGGTTGGGGAGCACAGGTGAGTTGGCAATTTTTCTTCCAGCTCAGCACAGAAAAATGACACCTCAGCATATTTGACATTATCGTGGCATTCGTGTGGTATGTAAACAGGTTGGTGGGGAGCTTACTGATTTCATAATTGTGCTCAGAAACAGTGATGCGGTGAGGACATTTGGTGGAAATGCACATTTATCAGTAGGTGCAGGTGTGAGTGCTGCTGCTGGTGTCGTTGGTCGGGCGGCTGAAGCTGATTTGAGGGCGGGTGATGGTGGATATGCTGCTTGCTATACATACAGTTGTAGCAAAGGTAACTTTATAAATCATACTTTTATTTGACAAAATATGATCATATAAACAGTAATTTGGATTCACTTGTTAGTCTGCTTCTTATTATTCGACTTTTTATAATTTTGCAGGTGCTTTTGTTGGTTGCTCACTTGAAGGAAGCATGGTGACAACACGCGCACAAGAAAATCGCAGATTTTATGGTAACCCGTCAATTAAAACATCAGATATTCTCCTTGGTTCATTGCCTCGACCTCCTGCTGCTGGTATTCTGTATGATGCCCTCTTAGAATTGTACATGAAAGTTTAAAGTTATTAAACAAAAATCATTCTTTTCCACACATGGTGAATGTTTTTGAACCTGATTGATTGGATTTGATTTGTTTGTAAATAATGAAACTGCAAAATATTATTGATTCATAGAATGATGATGATGTTGAAGATGATGATTTGTGTTTATACTTTAGGTGGAGTGATTATAACAGCATCAAAATTCAAAACCTAAAAAGCTGCAATTATGAAAACCTTGTAGTGGATAGTCTCTCTTTTGTTTGCCTTTCTACTAAAGGCAACATTGGATTCTTATCAGGAACAAATTATATAATCATTTTGCATACCAACTTGCATTTCCATTTGTAATTGCATTCATTGCTAAACAAGGCTAGGATTAGGATTACAGTCAAATGCACAGAGCTTTCACTCATACATAAAATAAATAGAAGACAAAGACCAAGATTATGATATGCACTAATTCCGTACCATGCAAGATGAACATATCTTCTTTAGGTCATATTTTATCTGTAACATGGTAAATTGTAAGTGATGACTGGTTTCAAAAGGCACGCCTAAGTGTGAGACCAAGATTAGGGATACTTTTGAATCAAAGTTAGGGTTTTTAGCATGTTAATATGTAAAAACGACCAAATGGGTTAACAATTTATGAAATGTTTGTTTGCTTGATAAAAAGTTGATATTAAAAGCTTAGACCCCCATGATTTTTCAAACCAAGTTGATGTGTAAAACTAAGTAATGTTTTTACAACTAAAAGGTACTGATGATGAAATTATTTTAAACCACCACATACCTGGGTCTTTGAACTCCCAAGAGTAAGCTCAAGATCATCTGACACACACTCTTCATGAATTCTTTCACCTTCCCATGGTTTCACCCTTCCAAATGCAAATTCATCTGGAATAACTTCAGCCATTGGAATATCTGCACTGTTATCAAACCCTGAAGGAATTGCAGGGGAGCATGTCCCGCTTTGACCCGGAGTCCACATTCGCGAACTGCCATGAACCACGCCCCCTTCCTTGAACCCAAATGGGTTCACTGCAACAAGACTGAATGTAGGGGACGTCGGTCCACTCTGCGGGACCCGTATCCCAGAGTACCATTCGTAATTAGGAAGCGTCTGGCGAGCGGGGCTTGGTGGAGTTGAGGAGGGGAGATAGGAGAAGTGTGGTGTACCCCAAGCCGAACCGGTTTTGATTCGAGGCGGGGATTGTGCAGTTGGTGAGCTGGCAGGTGGAGTCACCGGTGCACTCAAAGATCCATTATGGATGGGAAATTGGGGAAGCTTGGAAGAACTGGTGGAGGATGATGAAGATGAGAGGTTCTTGAGCCATGGAATGAGAGAGTCGGGGTGCGCGTTGGGTCCGAACGCAGACGAGGTTGGGCTCGCGATTGCGGAGGAAGGCGGGCTTTGGTTGCATGAAGCATAGGGGCTTGGTTGGTAAGATGAGCCTGGGCTCCCTGACCTTGAACCACCACCAATGTGAGTCCTCTCTATAGGCTTGCATCCCTATTGATCGGATTCACATTTGAGTTAAAAATATAAAAACAAGCAAATTCATCATCCATACGGACCTTCCAATTTCAATATTTCATACACCATTAGCATCAACAATCAAATAAATACACAATTGCAGATACAGAAATCAAATAATTGAGTTAAAAAAACATAAACAAGCAAATTCATTCATACCTTCCAATTTCAATATTTCATACACCATTAGCATCAATAATCATATAAATACACAATTGCAGATCCAGGAATCAAATATTTGAGTTAAATAAACAAAAACAAAAACAAGCAAATTCATGCATACCTTCCAATTTGAATATTTCATACACCATTAGCATCAACAATCATACAAATACACAAATAGCAGATGCAGGAATCAAATAACTGAACGTAATTACAGTTCCAGTGAGCTTAATTTCATATAGAACGAAATAAAATCACATGAATACGACGAGAATTCTTCAATTAGGGCACGAATAATAGAGTAATGAAGGTATACCTTACGATAGGTGGTGCCGTCGGCCTCGACGGTCCAGCCAGCCTCATCGGCGAGGGCTTTGAGGACCTCGTTGTTATCACAGTGCTTAGGGAGCTTGTAATTACCGTACATTCTCAAGACCGGCGAATATCTTCGCCGAGATCGCTCTCCTCCTCCGTTCTCTCCGCTTGTTGTTCTCCCTCTCCTTCCACGTCGGCATCCTCGCCCCCGACATCTCTCTCCAAATCTAAACACACCGATCTCCGGCGATTATAATGTGTACACAGTACATACAAATACTGCAGAAAACACGTTTCCGATCGGAGTAGGTTGTGTAGGTAGCAACGATTGGAGCGAAATGTGTGCTGAGAATTTTAGAATCGCTGGTCATAGATGCTGTTCGAGTTCATGGAAACAGCAGTTGTAATGAACACATAGAGATTGAGCAGAGAGAGATTAGTGACTGCATTTATGAACGAATGTCACCGGAGAAGCAGCTGATCGGCGGGGTGAATTGAGTGGGAAAGAAAGAGGAAGTAAATTTATGAGAATGGAATGTGTGTGGGACCATGGGAACACTAGCGACTTCATAGTGTACAATTACAATATTATCCTCACTCCGAATCACATAAATTATCCTTCTTTTTTTAACTATTTTTTTTTCTTTTCATATTCACGTCAACTTTTCTTTTTTTAACAACTTTTTTTCATCAATAAGAGTGAAAGTGTTGGGAGCACTGAGGAAGCTCGGGGGTGCTGAGTTGGAGCTCGGTGACTTTGGGAACACCATAATTCTTCTCTCGATGCTGAGTTTGATGACCTCCCTCGGTGAAAATCCTCCGAGAACCACTATTTTTATTTTCACTCCCTCTCTAACTTGTTCTTATTAAATTAATATTAGAAAGTGTATTGTGGTTTGGGGTGGGTATTATTCAGGTAAACTATGAGGAGTTTGGGATAATGATGTGGTAAAAAAAAGTTTAGTGTCTTGATGTCTTGATGGAGGTATTACTATTGACCTCATTACATGAAAATACAAGAGTTTTTTGGGAGGAAGTCTAAGATGAGGAGGTGGTTCACACTTCACCACCCATAGGAATTACACTTACATACACGTTAATGTCTATGAGTGATGCGGCTCATGAGGAATGGCCGTCCGTATCCTATGAATTTTTTTATAGTAGGACACGCGATTTAATCTCGACCAACCTTCAAGAAGTTTTTACGTGTGAACTCTATGAAATTTTCAGAACGATCCATGAATAATTTAAAATTTTGAAGTTTTACAAAGATAGTCGAATAAGTATACAAATCATTAGGGATTCACGTGAGGTTCTAGCAGACATAGCGAATTATTCATCATATTCGTCGAGAACATTATCGTACATGAGTTAACTAATGACAGATGTGCATTTCTGCAATGGCGAGAAACTTTCCTTCATCCTCGTATCTGACCTTTCTTGAAACCATTCAAAATTTTCAGTTATGTCCAGAATTATTTTTAGAAACAAATGCTTCGACATCCGGAATCTCGCTGCGAACGTTTCTTTATTGTACACAAGATATTCAGCTAAGTAATCCCTTATTAGTCGTCTTCAGCCTCTAGACGATTGCATGGAACATGTCTCTTTTTTAACAACCCGTATCTTCTAGTTCGGTTGCGTCATCAGCAACCCTAAAACGAAATTTGAAATCCGCATCATCGGCGGAATCCAAACTACTTGAGAGATGACGAAAGAGTCAGTGGAATACTAATGTTGTGTCTCATTTTTAGAAAAAAAATATATAAAAATGTAGAATTGAAATGAATTTTTAACGTGAATTATTCATGTGAAATGATTGTGTATTTATAGGGTTTAAATATGTTTGTTTTTTTTAATAATTTGGTGCCCGTTAACCAAAAGTCAAAATCATCATCCAACGTCACATTCAAACGGCTAATAGTAGCCGAGAATAGAAGCATCACAAAGTAGTCAGATGGGTGGTAGTGATGTAATTGCGCACGCATATCGGGGTAGTCCTTTTAGCTTCATGAAGTGCTAACAACAGTTTAATCAACCATTAATTAAGCACGTTAGATATTTTTCGACATTAACTTGTATTTGTTTAACTTTTTGAAGGAAACTCTAAATAATAATGTTGTTTTTTATATAAACATTATGATATATTGTTTCAATCACAACTAAGTTGGTTTCAAAATACGACCCAACCGCGGTCAAGTCAACCACAAATGAGCCGTGGCAAGTTGTAAATTTGACAGTTTGTAATCGCTTAAATGAGATTAAGTAAGAAGAAAATAAACGATAATGCATATACGACCTTAGCTCAATAGGTAGAGCGGAGGACTGTAGTCGAAAAGCATTGTAATCCTTAGGTCGCTGGTTCGAATCGGGCAGGTTGGAATATGTTTTTCTTTGAAGTTTACTTTTTTGTTTTGAGTTTTTCGATTAATATTTTTATCAACCTAGAAGAAAATATAGTAAGCACTTGATAATAATTCCATATTAATGGGAATCAATCCAACGCCCTTACTTTTCATAAAATGAAGTTTACTATATTGTTTTGAGTTTTTCGATTAATATTTTTATCAACCAAGAAGAAAATATAGAATTAGCACTTGATAATAATTCCATATTAATGCGAGTCAATCCAACGCCTTTACTTTTTCATAAAATTCTGGTATATGTTATAATATATTTGTGGATGTCGAACTTGTGTTTTACTTAAAATTAAGAGTTTAGAGGGACAAAATCGTATTTGTCCATTACGTTATTAAGTATTGAAAAATAACTGAATAAGTAGTCAATAGCAAAATTAATTTAGAGAAAAGTTTGTAACAATATGTAACTAAATTTTGAAATCATTTTTATTTTATATAAATATAAACTTTCATTAAACCTTTATCTATATGACACTTTATCAATTAATTGTTGAAACGTTTTACCAGATTGTCGTGTTATGTTCAACGTCGCATCACGCGAACACTCCACTAGTATATATATTAGATAAACTAGATATAACGTTTGTTCATTACCGTTTCATGAAAACCCGGGCCATTTTGAATTTCCACGTCAACTTGGTTTCGTTTCAATATTCATCAAAAAATTTCATGTATTTAAATTATATTCGTGTTTTAAGTGAATCAAAAGGATGTTCCAAAATCAAATTTTTTTCTTTTCAAAACAAATAATTATTGGGATTAATAAATAATGAAATGAAAAAGAATAAATTAATAGGCTCACATGTCGCGAGGGAAGCACCCTTACAGGGTCGTGACCCGGCCGCGATCGGACGTAGTTCCAAAACACGATTTTCTTTTAAATTTTTTATTTTTGACCAATCCAATCTCATTTTTTACTTGATTTTAATTCGGTTTTCGACCCTATATTATCCCTAATGAACTTAGACATTATTGGGACTCTATACAACAACCTAAATCAAATCAAATTATCCTAATTGATTTTATTCCAGATTATTCAAACCTTCCTTATCACATCTGAATCAAATTCGTAAACCCTAGTCATCCTCCACTATAAATTGACCCTCACCTTCTCTCTAGAACTCTTGCTCGACAAATTTCGGATCTGGAGCTCTCAATCACGAATTCAAACGTCAACGGATGCCGGTTTGACCAGTCGATTCTCATATTTTGCATCTCGGTTTCTGGGAATTCTTTACACCATCATCTTACTTTTACAAAGCTCTTCGTTAGCTTCTGTTCTTTTTCTGTTTTTGAAGTCTATTACAAAAAGTCAACTCTTTTGTTCATAAATACATTGGTGATTTTGGTCTAAATGTTATTAAACTCTATGAATCTGATTTCTAACAATTCTAATAAGTATTTAGAACTCATAATGATTGTCTCTGTGTAACTTTAAACATGATTTCTTATCATAAAGTTTGGATCTTAATCGCATAACCCATGTAAATCTCATTTTTCTTAATGTTAAACAACATCGACATCTAGTTTGTATAATCTTATGCACATAACTGATTTGGACTTTTCGTCAAACATGTATATGGGTCATGTGATTAGATTTCTTATGACATGTGCACATATGTAACATTGTCATAAAGTTTGGATTATTTTTGCAAATATTATTAGTTTAGGGTAGTTTTTGTAATTATGATAAACTTTTAATATTTACAGTTTTGGACATGTAATTTAGGAATGTTCACATTTAAACCTAAGTTTAATTTGTCATGAAATATATATTATTTTTCCTAAATATAATTAGTCCAAGTAGTTTTATTTATTTAAATTACTTTGTGATGACATTTAAACGTAATAGACATGTACTAACTGGAATGATGAAAAACACCGGTAGTTGAGCTTCTGTTTAGGATTGCCATTGCATATAAATCAAAACCAACTGTTGGATCCGGATGCCTACCTGGGAAGTCTCGATGAGAGTGTCATAACCTATTAGGCCAAAAGCATGTTTAGTAACGCCTAAAATGTTAAACTTTCAACATTAATCAGTTCAAACTATTTTTTCCAGATTTTTGTTTAGAACTAGAATTGTTAAATTACAGCCTTGTGAAAGTGTGTTTTTTTTTTGTTGTTAAAAAGCCAACCATTAACACATATGACCCTAAACTTTCACATACATCAATTTGTACACAAAACATGCTTATTAACATTTATATAAGTGTAACATCTATATAATATATCACACTTTCACATATCTTAAGCTAATCATACAATTTAGGATTCGGGATGTCAAGTGGTTCTAATTTGAGTCTTGACATGAAAATCCCGAATTTGCTACTTAATTCTTGATAAACACCCAATGATTTGGTTAAGTTTTCTCATCCCTGATTTGGGATGTTACACGTTATTTTTTATTTCACGGGCGTATACTTAAAAATATTATATTATTTCTTATACGTTTATATTTAAACTTATGTAGCAAAATATAATAATAATTATATACGAAGTTATTAATTATATCATTTTTAAGACATTCCATGTAATACACGAGTTAGTGTAAGTGTGTAACTAGTTATCCATATAAAACAAAGTAAATAGAAGGCAACGTGGCGTTGTCGTAGGATGTCACGTGACATACATTTTTTTTGTTTCTTATCCAAAACGAAACAAATTTAACACATGATTTGGTGGTCTAACGGGTATAATCATGTGAGTTTAGCATGAGAGTTGTTGTTGTGGTGTAATCAGGGGCGGCTCAACCAATTTTGAGGCCCCAAGCAAAGAAAAATCCAGGGCCTTTCATCTATCCAAATGTATTGTTCAAAACCCTCATCTTTTATCCGGATTTGGGACCGGCAATTATAAACTATAATGGTTTAAAATTTGCAGAGTTAACTTTTTTTATCCTATTGATTTTTGTAGGCGAACAAATGTACTTAAAAATATATATATTTTTCTTGTTTGATGCAAATTCTTTAATAAACCAATGATTTTCATCCATATATTTCATCATTCGGTAAACTTCGCATATAGAGAGAAATAAACCTTATTGAATATGCATTTTTTGGACCTTTAAAATCATCAAACCTAACCTTTAAAATCATCAAACCTAACCGGGCCTTTTTCTACAGGTCTATCCCTTACATTACTACTAACATTATTCCTTAAATCAAGGCATGTTTGATTTGATAGGTAATAAATAAAGAGATCATTTTTAAATATGAACCTATAAAGCACGTTTTTAATTAAAAATTGTTATCTTAGATCTTGATGGTTGATTCCACTTAGATTTTTTTTTTCTAAATAACTCATTCTTGTGTGTCAATTAACATTTCTTTAATCTTTGAAAATGAAGGGGGAAAGTGACATCATAGCAAATGCTAAATTTTGTTAAACAATTCAAGCTTAATTATTTGTATCCATGTTACATTTGGAATTTTAAAGGTTAGGGTGGAGAGGTGATGGTAGAAGGCAAAGTAGTCTTTTCCAATAAGTTTGTGTAATCTTAATTTTTAGAAAAGTAATATAATGAAGGGGTGGTGGTAGAAAGTTTATATGTTTCTTTAAAAAAAATATTAATTGCATTTTTCTTTCGACTTCCAGCGGCTACAAGAAACAGTGGCGGTGGTAGCCACTGCGAAACAACCAAAAGCACGAGGGGGAAAGTCACACTCACCCCCTTCACCCTTAGAAAGATAAAGAGTTTTGAGTAGTTATTATTATATAGATTTATAAATACCAATGAAAATAAGTTATAAATAAAAATATTAATACACGGAAAAAAAGAAAACTATTTTTGTTTTGCTTCGTTTGTTCGGTAGTAATAAAAAATTAAAAACTAAAAAGCAGCCCCTGATTATTGAAATAATTAACCTAATCTTAATAGTTAAAATAGCGCCCCCCACCTCATTTCATGTTGGGCTAAAAGATGAAATTATACCTATGTTTTTGTTATGTGTTTGGGTTTTCTACGGGCCACCCTCAAGGCCTCAACCCATAGTGTAACTATAAATCCGTCGTATTACTAAGGTAGTGTTTGGTATGAATGGATGAAAGATGGAATGAAATAAACCATTATCTGGAAATGTAAAAATAATATGTTTAGTAGCATATTGAAATGAAATAACCATTACATAAGGATTGTGAGTCCTTCAATTTCTAAAGATTTCATTCATTAGGGGAGGGATGTTTTTCTTCGATTCTTTTAAGTAATGGAACGAACTTTTATTCAATTTGATTTTCTTATTAAAATTTTATAAAAGCAAAAAAATAAAAATCTTCATCTTAATCCTAATAAGCACTAAAGTAGTTGCCACATGTCTTTATTTTAAAAGGTTCACATCACCACGATCACATGTCAAACTCAAAATCAATTACAAATTTAGTAATCACCAATTAAGAATAATTACCAATTTTATCAAACATAATAAATTTCTTTAATCAACAATTTGTCAAACATAATAAATTTCTTTTAAGAAAATTAATCAACAACTTGTCGAACATAATAAATTTCTTTAGTTTATTAAATTATCATTTAATGTTTTATAAGGATTTTACGCCAATCATAATTTTAAAATATCTTAATCATTTTTTGTTTGTATTTATTTAATATCATTAACCTAAATTCAGCCCGTGTAGTACACGGGCTACTAACCTAGTACTCTAATAAACAATTATAATTGTTGACACATGTCAACACTAGTTTCATTCTCACAAAAAATAATTTTTAAACTATTATTATTTCATTTTAAAAAATATTTAGAAACTTATAAACCACCAATAAACATTTATTTAGTATGTTTTCAAATATAATTGAGCAAATCATATTCAATATTTTAATTAATGAATACATAATACTATTTTACAAATTCAATCAGCGTTGCGTTGTGTGTGATACTATTTATATAGAAATTCATAAGCGACAAATATCATGTTCATATTATCCAATATTAAATAGTTTTTCCTACCATATCAAATGAGCCATGTTCATCCAATTTGTAAATTTTAGACATCGCGACTAATACAATTGTAATTTTCTAATGTATATCAACATAATATTTTTTATTGATAACATTATAATTTTTTAATTATAATTTAGATTTTATACTTAACAATTAGAATGTGTTCATTATAATTTTGATAAAACTGTATACTTATTTAACTTTCTATACAGACTTAAAGTCTCAAGTTTGTCAATTCATAATTCATGTTAGTCGCTATTAAAGGTTTGATTGTTTTTTAAAACATGGTCACATTTATCTTGCATTTTCCAAATATACAAGTAGAGACATGCCTAAATATTTTTTTAGATAAAGAGAGTAAGATCACCAATACCATATTATGAATTATAACTATAGCTTTTTATTTAATGTAATGTAATACGTTATTCTGGTAATAAGAAGAATATGCATTAATTATCAACTATATATATATTTTTAATGATTCAAGCCGTATAACATACGGGTTATATCCTAGTTAAGAATACAAAAGTAAAAAACAGAACAAAAATGTAAAAAAAATGAAAAACATTAATAAAATAAATATAAAATAAAAAAAGAAAAAACAAAAAAACAAAAAAATAAAAAACAAAAAATAAAAATAAAAATATAGAAAAGGAAAATTGGATTTAAACAATCTCAACTATTAACCGTTGGCTAGGAATAATCCTAACTATACTTGTTGTTACTGGCAATCCCAGCTATTGATGTTTTTTCTAATAATCTTACCGTTAACTTTTTAATCTCTTTTAATTTTGATGACGTGCCATGATGACGTGGTGGTTTTTTATGACGCGCAGATGACGTCATCATGTCACGTCTGCTGTTACGTCATCAAAACTAACGGAGGCTAAATAATTAACGGTTGGATTATTATAAAAAACAACATCTATACTTGAGATTGTCAGTAACAATAAGTATAGTTGAGATTATTCTCGGTCAATGGTCAATGGTCAATGGTTGAGATTATTTAAATCTAATTTTCCTAAAAATTAAAATATTTAATAAAAAATAAATTATTAAAAAAGTTAAAAAAATTAAATAAATATAATTATAAAACTGATATATTAATTTAGATGGAAATGTTTGTTAAATTGTATTTCATTACTTCGTTTTTACTAACTATCAAACAAAGTGAATTAATATTTTTATTTCATTCTCATATAGTAACCAAACAGGACGATGAAATAGTAATGATCAATTTCATTTCCTTGACCATATTTCCATTCCCACGACCATTCAATTCCACCGTTCATTGCATTACCTCGTCTCAAATAGATCCTAAGTGAGTGATAAAGTATATATTTATTTAGAATGATTATAAGTTTAATATTACGAATGTTTGGCTTTTATTTTTAATTAAATAGTATATTCGTTTGCATTGATGAACCTTTTGTGAAAAGGTTAGTTCTTAACAAATGTATATGAACAATAATTTTCGTTTAGCTGTGTCCTCATGAACCGTTTTACAAACAGGTTAAATGCTAAACGAACTAAATGAACACGTTTTTATTCGGATTGGTTCATTTACATCCCTAGTATTATGCATTTTTTAAAAAATGGTCTGGAATTAAAATATGTTTGAGGCTTGAAAGATGGGCACCTGATTTTTGTATACTCCAGTTTTTCAAGTGTGAGTCGGATGTGGCACCATACTCACACCAACTAACATAAGGAACACGCCCGCCTCTTGTGTGAGTGGGTTGCGTTAGTCCTCTACGTGAGTGAAGCAACGGCGTGAGATTTTTGATTCTTTGGGCTTCAACTAATCATGTCATATTAATTATTTAACCCTTTTATTTAAATATTTATTAAAATAATGCCAATTCGCACCACGATAACTTTTTACCAAACTCACACATGTGAGTCTAGTTACTGTCTACGTGACAGACTCACACAACCAAACCCAACAGGTATACCCCATGCCCTCACAAACTAAATTTCTATTTTATTTTAAACCATGGTCATTTGCAAACACGTTACGCTAGAGTGGACTGGGTGAGACTTTCATTCGGCTATAAACAAAATCTATATTTCTATTGTATGTAGAATCGATTCCTTAGAACATGGGATCTCGCTCCTTTATTGTTAGAAAAGTTATTACGACGACGTAACCAAGTAAAACTAGCGCTCTTTCAAGCTTAGAGCATGTTTGGATAACCATTTGGAATTAACTTATTGACTTATTAGCTTTTCAAATTGCCAATAAGTTAAAATTTATGTTTGGATAGTACACAAACACTTTTGAAAATGACTTTTGAAAAAGAGGTTTAAGCATTATTTCAAAAGCAAAGAAAACTTGGCTTTTCAAAACTCCATTTTGTTTTTGGATAGTCAAATTACCATATTACCCCCCAAAATGACTTTAGAAATATAAATTTAGTGTTTTTTGGTCATTTTACATAAATAAGCTAACCCAATTTTTTTTTACAACAACTTATTGACTTTTTCCACTACCAAACAAATCCTTAGGGCATGGGTATACCCATGTGGTGTGGTGTGGTAGATTAAATATATATTAAAAAGATAATATGTGTCAATATATGAATGGAAATGGTGGTTTAGCGGCAAAGTGGTGTGGCGTGAAAATTTTGGCGCCCATATACCGCGCCGGATGATAAACGCCATGAAGGGATGGTTTGGTGACGCGGATTTAAGTGCCAGGTAGGATCACGTCGTGGATTTGATACCCATATCGCATGACCTTAGTACATGAAACTTTCAACCACACTTACTTATTAGACAAGCAAAGTCTCTTTAAAGTTTAAACTCAACCAAATAATTTACAAACGACTTTGGCTCGTTTACACCCAAACAAAATATAATATCTTTTAACGTAATAAGCCTTGATCAAAATCTTGTCAACCATTAATTTCATTCGAGAAATATCAATTTCTTTTCTTAATCATTTTCCACCGAAAATTATTTCAATTGGGCCCAAAAAGCCGCACCAAGACAAAGTCATCGGGGGGCCCAAATGACGAGTTGTCTACTCAGAAAAGACGGTATAATTCGGTCACTTCCCCCACCCTCCAAATTACAAAACAACCCCCGACAACGGCACAATTCAACCCCGTAATCAAATCTACCAAGGGTATAACAGTAAATTTCCATTTCACGTCACATAAATGATAAACCTAGCTTTGAGTGTTTAAAACTTGCAAAACTTTAATAAATTCCCAGAATGACCCTCTGCGAAATTTTGTCAAAACGTGTAAATTTCCGCCATTAAAGGACCTTCGAAAACCGACATTGGAGGATCTTCTTGATCATTAATCGCCTGCGAAACTGCACACCGGATTCCGGAGATCAACGGTCGAAGCTTCGTTTTGCTGGTCTGGTAGGTGATCGACGCGGATTGAATATTTGAATCCAGTTTTTGTCTATTGTTTTGGAATCTGTGTCAACGAATCTCTCCGCTCTATTATGAGATCTTATTTGTTTAATGTGTAGGATTATTTATTAATTGTTAATAGCACCTGTTTACAGCGCGATTGGTTGATTATTTAGGTCTATTTGTGTTACGATTTGCTATAATTAGAAGTGGCGTGAATTAGGGCTTTGAGTATCCAATAAAATTGTTTTCGATAAATTTTTGTTTGCTTTCGCAGGCACGTGTGTGTGTGTTTACCTACGTGACGTAGTGCGTTGAAGGTGTTTGATTGTTGTTTTTAATCGGAGGATCGCTATTAGAAGAAGATTCGATGGTTTCTTGAGATCTACGCAGGGAGATTTAGTTGCGGAAATTCTCAGCCGATAAAGGTAATGTCTCTCTCATTGACCATATCATGATGACTTCGTTTTTACTCTGTATATCATTGTGGACGATTTAAACTTCTGCTGTAAAGAAATTTGTGATTTCAGACTACTATTTGAGGGTGAAAAAGACCGTTTGATTTGCATGTGATAAAGTTCTTGTCTACTTTTCTGTTCTTTTGTGTTTGATTGTTCTCTATGTTTTTACCTTTGTGCTTTTCCAGTTGTAGATGGTGCAATTAGTTAATCCTTTTCCTTCTCTTTTTCCTTTTCTCTTTAATCATTACTTATTGCTGAGGTAATTGATTTTGTTAGTGGTCTATTTCTTGAATAACCGATGTACGATGGCGTAATAGTGATATCTAATCAACTGTTAAGAGGGTTCGGTGGGGTGGAGTGGGACTGTTTGGTATTTGGCTTTTGAAGAGCTTGAGAAGGTAGAATGATACCTAATTACAATTGAAAAAGATGTGGACTGGTTGTTTATAACTAAAGTTAGTCTCCCAACCTTGGTTTTAAAAAGCAGGAGGCTCTCTTGGTGTTTAGGTCCCAAAAGCCAAGGTGAGAGCTTCACTTACCTGAGGCGTTGCTCTCTTCGTAACCAAATAAGTTTTATGTACAACCAAAAGTTACATCTCTCTCTTCTCTTGTAAATATCCACCTTCTTCATGATATCTTGATCCTTTTGGTTGTTTATACAATTCAGACTCCCAAAGGTTTCTACTTTTTAAATTTCCTGAGGCGCTTTGGCTGTCGTCTCCATCGTTTCATTCCTTAGACTTCGCTTTTTAAAGCCAAGCTCCCAGCCTAAATCCAGTGTTCAGGAAATATTATCTTAGTGTTGGAATTTCAGGGTTAGATGGGTTAATCATTCTAGCAAAAGCAAAAGGTTGTTTAGTTGACCCTTTATTCATTAAAGAAAGGTAAAGTTTGCTAATTTGATGTTTTTATTCAGTATCTAGCGTTATGGTTCAGATCTTGGATCTTTAGATCAAAGGTAGGGTTCAAAAACTCTTATGTTGCTATGTTTAAATAACTCGTCATGTGATTGAATGGACGGGACCATATATATGTGCAGTTTCTATTGCTCACCTCTTCTTTTCATTAATGGTAGGAAGCAGAGAATATTTGCTTTGAACTTTATCACTAAGAAATCTATCATATAAAATAATGGGTGGTGGAGTGGATCTAGATACCTAACTTTCTAATATTTCTTAGATTTATGCTTTAAGGTGTGGGTCACATTAGTTTCAAATTGCATGCTCTTTTTGCCATATAGACCTACAAAGCCAGCACCTCCTTGATTGCCATTGCACTTTAGGGGAAGACAAAGAGAATCAATGAATCATGGTATTCCCTTCTGTATAGACGTTTAATTTATTTGACTTTTCATGCTACACTTTTTATGGATTTTTAAATGACTGTTGGCGTAAAAAATATTACACAGTTAAAGTGAAGTAAATTGCAATGATTACCAAGGCCCTCTTGGCCCAATTTTTTTTCCTTATATTTCGGGTTAGTTGTGAAAACATAAGGCATCTGGCTGTGTCCTTGTACCGTTTGTTCTGTGTTTATTTGACCTTAATTTGGGTAAATATTTCTTTATGTGCCTACATGGATTGAGTGTTAGGTGGTTGGGGAAGTTTTAAAAATGGAATTTTTCTAATTTGTTAGGTAAACTTTTCCATGGCATGTATTTAATGAAATATCACCGGCATGATTGAGACATTCTGTTCCCTAGTTGTTGGCTTATATTAATATTGATTTTTCATATTTTTTTCTTTTTTAATTTGAATTATGAACTGATAATAATGTCATGACAGCTGAGGCAATCAAAAGCATTTCATTTTTGCTTTCTTTGATGAAATATCCACCTCTGTGTAGCTGCTTCCTTGTTCTGCCTCTCATCTTTTTGTTTCAGTTTCATTTCCTTAATTTGTAGCCCGAAACAATACCTTTGTAAATCATAAATCCTTTCAAATTCTTTCCTTCAGATGGATTCTTTTAAGCATTCTTCAAATAAGAGTAGATTGGCTCGTACTTTTGCCAAGGTTTTGCATATTCGAGCTGCAACAGGAGTGGATAAATTTCAGAAGTCCAAGTCAAACACGCAGGAAAAAGTCAAACATGATAAACCCATTGATGAGATTCATCAACGTGTGTTCTTCAACGAAGAAGATGAGAAGCTTAAAAAAAGAGCAGTAATGGATGCCTTCCTGGCCAAACTGTTTGCTGATATTTCATCTGTTAAAGCTGCATATGCCGAGCTGCAATATTATCAAGTTCCTTATGATGCTGATGGGATCCAGTCAGTTGATCAGATCTTGGTGTCTGAATTGAAAAGTTTGGCTGAATTAAAACAATCTTTTCTGAAAAAACATCTTGATGATTTCTCCCTCGAAACCACCCAACTGTCGGCTGAAGTTCAAGAACAAAAAAATCTCATCAGAACATATGAAATAACAAGAAAGAAATTAGACAGCCAGAGAAAGCTCAAAGATTCTGAGATCATCTTTTTAAGAGAGAAATTGGAAGAAATCAGAAGAGAAAATAAGATTTCCGAGAAGAGATTGAATTCAAGCGGTTCTTTATCATCATCATCATCTCATGAAAAATTGAATTTCTCATCTTTATCCCCAGCCAATTTCCTTTCTGTTCTTAAGCAGACGACTAAATCCATTAGAAATTTGGTGAAATTCATGATCAGTGAAATGGAGACTGCCAATTGGGATTTAGATGCAGCTGCTAATTCGATTCAACCGGATGTTGTTTACTGGGATACAACCCATGTATGCTATGCATTCGAGTCCTTTGTATGTAAACAAATGTTCGATGGTTTCAATCTCCCAGAATTCGCCATGCCCGTCGATTCACAGTCCAAGGAAAAACCCCGAGAATTCTTCTTCGACAGATTTATGGAATTGAAATCTTTGAAAGCAAGAGAATACATCACATGGAAACCAACTTCAATGTTTGCTGAATTCTGCAGGTGTAAGTACTTGAAACTCGTTCATCCCAAAATGGAAGCCTCCCTTTTCGGAAACTTAAATCAAAGAAATCTGGTCAACGCCCGAAAATTCCCAGAAACCGCTTTCTTCGATCTGTTTTTGGAAGTTGCTAAATACGTCTGGCTGTTACATTGTCTGGCTTTATCGTTCAGCCCCGATGGAGCAACCATATTCCAGGTGCCAAAAGGTTGTCGGTTTTCTGAAGTGTTCATGGATAGCGTAAACGAAGTAACAGTCATGTCCCCTCAAAATTTACCCGAGGTGGCTTTCATGGTGGTTCCAGGGTTTAAGGTGGGTAAAACTGTCATTCAGTGTCAGGTATATCTGATCTAACTGTCAAAATTGGATCTACCCTACCTGCATTAAAGTAGATGGAGCTCACCCGAGCAACGTGCCGACAACAATGGTGGCGGTCCCGTTCTCTTTGACATCGAAAGCGCGAAATCATGTGGCATGTGGTTAAAACATGTGGTTTGAATCTAAAGGAACTCTCCAGTTTTGGGCAGGAACATATAGTACTAGTATTTAAGTTTGTTGGACATAATTAAACAGTATTGATTATGTGTAATCTTGTATACTAGTTATTTTTGCCATATATATACATATAGAAATTATAATCAGTTCTATTACGAATGGTGTGTTGTGGTTTTAGAGTAATTTAGGGGTTACGCTATAAAGAATTATAAACCAAATGTAAATGATAAGTTTTTCCTTTTTGGAGTAATTGTGATTACGTCCACGAAATAAGTAATTTGTAGCTATTTTTTAAAAAAGAATTTAAATTGCACGTAACAACTTGACAAGTATGCACGTAGTCTTTTTCAGATTGGATCTCTTTCAACATTTCTTTTCTATTTATTATTTTTCGGAATTGGCTCTCTCTCATATTGAATGGCCACATAAAGTTGGTCAAAGGTAGAAAAGTGATAACCCATGGAAGTGCTTGTAGTAGGCTCCGAGTAGTCTCGTAAAAATATTCCTTATGATTGAGTTCAGTTTTAAATTCAACGCACTAGATTTTATATTAGAACTAAAATGCCTATGAATTTATGGTAAAGTTTATGGCGGTAGAGTTTACGGCGGTAGTAGCGAGCTTAGGAATTTAGTGAGTTTAGGATTTTTTTAAGGGTTTGAAAATATTTAGGGCTCGGTCATCCACTCCTATATACAACTTGTTTATGTTTAGTTCGGTTCAGGTCGGGTCGGGGGTCACATTATATGATAAAAAACCAACTAAAATCAAAAAACGCATAAGTTTAATTTTTTTAGACAGGAAATTTTTGGACTGATCACTGACGTTTCGAATTTCTTTCTTTCAGATTTCTTAAGTTAAGTTATTTTAATTAGATTTAGACAGTTAGATTTAAGTATTTATTTATTAATTGGGTATTTGGGTAATGGGTTAAAAATATTAATATTGTTGAGCTCATTGTGATGGATCATTGATCAAATATTTAGATGTTATAGATTAGTTTTGTGATAAATTTAGTTAACCTTCAAATTTGTAAAATTTTAATTTTTTAAAACTAGTAATTAAATTTTATTAGAGTTTATAGTCGGTATAAAAAATTAATTTGGTGACCAAATTTATTGGGGTTCTTTTGAGATAAGACCTATATAACTAGTACGTGGAAAAATTTCTCATGTGTCCGGCAACCCCATGTCAATCCTTTAGGTTCGCCCCTGTATGGCGGTTGAATTTGTTCACTTTATAGCAGTAGAATTAAAACGCGTATGAATTAAAACGAAATTCCTAGCCGATCACCCTTTTCAATTAGAAATCTTAACTAACAAAAAATATTTAACCTAAAAAATTGAAAGCAAATATTAAGTGTGTGTTGCTTAACAAACAATTAAAGAATTTTAACAAAAATACATAGCATACATCAACACTCCAGTCAAGCAAAATGTATCCAGTTCCATAAAGATACGTATAACATAATAATAATATCCTATTAAATCACCAACAAGAAGCAACAAAAGTTCATTTCTTTCATGATGGTTTCCGGGTCTCGTGAACATGTAAAACTGGGTCCGGGTACAAGTCTAATGACCAATACCCGGACTAGGGACCGACGCCAAGATCCGGTCAAATCGGGCTACGTGAAGAGCAACGGGCCGGTCCGTTGGGTGTGATGCGGGTGTGGTGGTGATACCATCCCCAAAAATGGCACCATAGACCAAATTACCATCCCTATTTTTCAAGTCTAAAAGCATCCTTGCATCTAAAGATGGCGCGCAACATGATATCATGATCAAAACCGCGGTCACACACGACACCATCATTACTCGAGCCATTTCGTTCGAGATCAAGACAATGGAAGTAGATTGCACATTTGATGAAATTAGGTAGTGTGGTGTATATATATATATGTTTGTTTCATTGTTTGTATGTGTGTTGGCAAGGATGTGAGTAGTTGGATGAGTCAAAAGCTTGCTTGGGGCCTAATGTTTGTTGTTTAATTGTACAAAGCGTGTGTGTATAGAAAGTTTTGAAGTACATCCGCCGGCAAAGTTACAGATTTTGTGCACACAAACACAATAAACAAGAGATGTAAACGAGCCGAGCAAACTAAACGGGACCGTGTAAAAAACGAGTCTAAGATCTTTCTGCTTCTATTCCTTTCTTTGTATTTCGTTTTACAATTGTAATTTCTTTTTAAAATTGTAATTTCTTTTCATTTATATTTGTTATTCTATTTATAAGAATAGTGAACGAGTTTTCCTACAACTAGAACTTGTTTGAATATTTTTGAAGCTAGAGAGATCAAAGCTCGGCTTGGGTTGAGGCTATTTTTTCAAGGATCGAAAAGAAAGGAAGAGAAAGGAAATGTCTAATTTTATTTTATGTTTCGGAGTTCGAAAGAAGAGAAATAAAAAAGCAAATTTTTATGTGTTCGTGAGTTGAAAAGAAGAAAACAATTTTACAATTATACCTTTATTTTTAGATATTTAGTTTTTTATTAGGTTAGATGGAATGATAAAATAGTAACTGGTAATATTGATATATGGTTTATTTTCCTTTCCTTCTATTTCCTTCCGGGGAAAGTTACAATGGCAAAAAAATTAAAGATTTTCCTTTCATTTTTCTCTCTTTCCCTCCTTTAAAAAAACTCATGAATACAAATATTTTTCAGCTTCCTTCTAATTCCTTCCACTTTCCCATTAAAATAACCCACGAAATAGTGTAAAGGGCATTTGTCCAATGGTATGAGGTGATGATGGGAAAACTTGTTGACCAAAAGGTCACAAGTTCGATCCCTGAAGCTCTCAGGTTATACCACAGTGGGCCTTCGGACGATGAGTTTCCCCTGAGGATGAACTCAATTGATGTGATTGGGCTACCCAGCACACACGAGAGTATAATTATGCCCCCTGCTCTCCCGATGTGGAAGCTCTTTCGCTAAATGGGTTGCCTTGAATAGCCTAACGTTAATTATTTGTAATAAAAATAAAAAATACTAGTAAAAACTTGTTCCTTTCTTTTTTCAAAATCCCGGACAATTTAGGATAGATGCAACTTTTTCTCCTAAATTAGGGCATAACATTACATATTGAATCGAGAACGATCGAACGGTTTTGTAAACAAGTAGTTGTGAGAAAGGAGACAGTCTTCAATGACGGCAAAACGTTTAGGATTTTAATTATGCTTTTGTGTTCTTTGATACGCGATTTGGTGTCGCATCTTCAGTTGCTCATCAGTTTGATTGTTGTTGCTTCTATTCTTACGAGGTATCGTTTTTATTGCTTCTTCGATTATGTATTGTATTGCTTATGTTGCAATTTCTGTTGCTTGTTGCTTTCTGTTAATGCTTCTTCGAATTAACATTTAATCAATTCTAAATTATTTAATTGTTTGCTTTCGCTTCCATTTCTGTTAATGATTTTCCCAAACGCCAATTAATCTGTTAATTGTTTGTTTGCCTATGTGGATTCTTTTTAAATACCATAACACAATAAGATTCAAGAAAGATAGTTAAATTTTATTTGTGTTTGGTAATTGTTAACAACTTGATTTAAAGTGGTGACTTTGTAAATAAAGAAGTTGTGGATTTAAATTCTACGAAGTACAAATATAATGATATTAACAGTTAAAGAATTCTATATTTGTTAATTTCGATATCTTGTAGACAAAAAATAGTAGATTGTTTATTCATTTGATACGAAGTACATATGTCATGATTTTAATGGTTAAAGAAACTATGAATGCAAGACCGCTTTTTGAGTGTGATAAGCTACCGAGGCTACTGGATGAGGAGGCAGTTGGCTTGGTCACTCCTTTTTTGGCGAAGGAAATCAAGGAGGTAGTGTGGAGCTGAGGTAGCAACAAGGTGCCGGGCGCAGACGAGTTTAATTTTGCTTTCATCAAACGATTTTGGTACTTGTTTGAAGAGGACTTGTTGGAGATTTTTATTAAATTCTATAATGATGAATCGATTAATCAGGGGTGTTCGGCACCTTACTATTACGCTTATTCCCAAATCAAGGGATCCTATTACGCTTTCTGATGAATCGATTAAATTCTATAGTCCTTATTCCCAAATCAAGGGATACTCATTACGCTTTCTGATTATCGGCCTATTAGCCTCATAGGTGTAATTAACAACGTAATCTCGAAGGTGCTTGTGCTCCGACTAAAACGGGTGGTTGAGCAACTAGTCTCGGAGGAGCAATTTGTTTACTTGTAGGGCCGAAGCATTCTGGATAGCCTTTATGTTAAGATTCGTACGTGGGTTTATAAAATGAGTCGGGTTTGCGGAAGCGCGCCCGTACGGTCAGATCTGATCATTAATTATCTCATCAGGATTCCAGATACGAAAAGTTAACAGTAAATAGAAACTTCAAACCAACCAGCTTCAGCGGATCCAGTCGCTAGAGCTGGTAGGACATGAAACAAGCAAAGCATGCGCAAAATCCTAATCGGGGGTTCGGTTACTCTTGGCGGCGGCAAAATCAGCGACGACAGTGGCTAGTGTTTCTGGTTGATCCACGACGACTCACAGATGGCAGCAAATGATCGACGATTTAGAGTCGGCTAAACCGGTGGATGAAGCGGATGCATGGAAGTGGGATGACATGTCTACATGTACGTTCACATTAGGCCATGTCAACAAAATTTACTCGAAAAAGACCACACAAATCAGTCGCTATGACTTTCCATGGAATAATTGGGTGCCGAATAAAGCAATCATGCTAAGTTGGAGGGTGGAAATGGGCCGTATACCGATTATGATCGCCTTGTTGAGACGGAATGTATCAGTAGGCCAATTGATGTGCAAGCTATGTGCCACATAGTATGTGATGAACAAGATGAAACGTTTTAACATTTGTTCACAACATGCTCTATGGCGATGGAAGTGTGGTGCCAAATCGCTCACTGGTATAAGATTTCACCCATGTTTGCGTTCTTTTACAAAGACTTTATGGAGTTGTACAACCATAGCCACGAGAATGAAACAAGGAGGAAAACTTTCCATGCGGTAATTCATACTACGTGTTGGTGTATATGAAAAACAAGAAACGAAGTTGTCTTTAACAAGGCAAGAGCGTCAACCGAAAAGATACTGGAAGATACAAAAACGCTTGGGTACATGTGGGTTAGGAACCATGGGTCTAGAAGCGGGGCGTAGCGTTGACCGGGTGTTATGGTGTAGTTTTAATGTGGAGTGAGTTGTTGGTGTGAATTATGTGGTGTATTTGTAGATTTAATTCGATTCTTGGCTATATATGGATGTAATTCGTGGGTATTATTTTAGATCCTTACTAGCTCATTTGAATAACATTTCTCTATGTTAAAAACAAAAATATCTAAGTAGCTTGACTCCAAAGTCTTGAGTCTCTCAAGTAAATTGAATAAAAATTTAAGTAGATTGAGTACATTGAATAAAAGTTTAAGTAGCATGACTCCAAAGTTTTGAGTCTTTTAAGTACGTTGAATGTCACCTTTAAAAAAAAACATTCTATTTTGGTAAACCTCTGTCGTCTTCACAACATCGAATTACTTTGCATGTGCAGCGTATTTTTAACTTGGAAATTCAACGTTTTGATCTTCATATTAAATTCTAGTCCTTTTCTATGTGTACACATAGATTCATGTTACCACTTACCAATACCACTCTAAAACCATCATCAATACAATTGGTCCTATCTATATATTTTCTTTCCTTATATTCCTTATATTCTTTCTCTCTATTTTACTTCTCAATATCAATATTTATATAAAATTATATAAAAGATGCACTCTAAATATAATGTATCGATGATGATCTAAGAGTTTCTCTTTGGGTTTATAAGGGTACACAACATAAGCCTACCTATGGTTTAATCATGTGTGTCATCCGACACCTATAAATATTTGTTTTCTATTGTTATGTATTCCATTTAATTTCGACCGACACCAAATAACTTTTTCTCTGACTCCTCCTAATTTTCGTCGACCATAGCCAATAAAAGAAAATTTTAAAAATTGTAATTAAAGTTTTACAAATATGAATATATTATCTGGACAAGTTTAATGATGATTGACGTACTCCATTTTGAGATTTAATTTAGTTTTATCTTTTTATAAAGTGACCTAACCCGACTTAAAAAATTTAAAATTTTATGATAGAAAAGCAATCCTAAAAATTTTACGACTCAAAATAAAAGTTTCTTAGATCCGTCACAATACACGGTAACACTGCAACCCTTACAGATAGCGACTTCAGAATGATTTAGGATAGGACAACATGAGAATATTCATAATAAAAAATCAATAAAACTCAAAAAGAAACAATCTAATTTCTTGCTAAGTTTCTGTTTTTAATAAACTAAAATTATTCACAGATTACAACAACACTATCAATTTATTTATACTAAAACTTAAACCCTAACTGAAGAAGTATGACTATGTAGATTGGGCTAGACCGGGCTTGGAAGTATCTAGACCGATCAAGAAGTTTAATCAGGTGCTCTGAATGTGCTCATCGCCATTCATTTAGGATATCACATCATGAAGAGACCATATAATATCCTTGATTTGTGAGAACAACCAATCAGAAACAACGAAGTCACTATCAAGACGGTTATCCCACACGTCATGATGAGATCACCCTGTAAAGTAGTATAAAAAGTCCATTGTAAACCCTAATAGGGGCAGGTTGACAAACTAAGAGAATTTGTATCACATTCATTGGAAATTGAGTAATAGAAATACTTTTACTTATCTTTATTGCGGTCATCCGTTCATTTGATCATTCACTCTACGAAAACTAACTCCTTACTGATTTTCTGTTTATGGCAGTCATGAGGGACGAGGACAACTATTCAACGGAGGAGGAGGAGATCCATAAACAAAACTAAATCTACCAAATATCATACCCCATACCATAGACAACTAAATCTACTAACTTTTTCGATTTAATTAGCCCATTCACCATTCACATTCAAACTAACTAGGATCACCTCACCCACCCACCCCCATCCTAATTATAACTTGCTTCTTTCTTTTTTCATTAAATTAACCACATAGGTTCCTAGCTAGTTAGTTGCTTCCGCACTAGTGACTTTTTCTTTCTTCGGCTCACAAAGGTCCCGATCTTTCTCTTCCTACTTGCTACGAACCACACGGGTTTAGTTCTTGCTATACGAACTGTTGGGTTAGGTTCTTAATCTTGGTCCTTGCTTTTCTTGCTAAAACTGGAACCGGTTTTCTTCATAAACTTGTCGTTTTCTTGGTATATTAGAGTCTTTTTTTGGTTTCTTTGAATCTTCTTATCTACTTGTTTGGTTCTAGCAACTTGCCCTGCTGTCATTTACTAAACTTTTCTACTTATTCATTCAAATTCAAAATTGAACTCGTCTTACGTAAATTGGTACTACTCGCTAACATAAGCCAAAAAAAAAAAAAAAAAATCTGCACTTGAAGATTAATTTCTTCTCTATGTAACATGTGTTTCTCATGAGTGACAATTTGGCTAAATTAGCGTCATGCATTTATCTTGAATCTTGCTCACGTAAATGCCCCATGCATTATTTTAATTTTACCGGTTTGCCATCAAGTATTATGATCCACTCAATTCTTCCAACTTTTAAATACACCATATATATTTTCAATCGACATAGAATTTTTACCGCTTGATTGGGATGTGATTATATGGAAATAATTTTGATTAAAGTCTGGTAAAAAGATGGATACGAGTTAGCAATGATTTTAAATCAAGTTAGATGGTTTATTTAGATTGTATATGTTAAAATTTTGGGACAAAAACTAATGGAAGATGTGTTTTTTCACTAAATGTGAAAATGAGTTTTTCATCAACTTTGGACTAAAATAAAATATAGATAACATAGGTTGTTGCCTCTGTATTTTATGAGTTTGTATAGTACGTTGTGAGGGCTTTCCAACGCACCAAACCACGTTCAAATCCGAGCTCGTATGAATGAGATATCGAGGCTCAAAGTTGAGGTTTCAAAGATGTTAAAGATGCGAAAATTAGAGAGAAAATGAAGTGAAACTATCCCACATTAGTTAGGGGATAAATCCAAAAGTGGTTTATAAGGTGTGAACTTTACCACCTATTGTTTCCTTGAGTATGACACATCCTTTGGACCTTGATGGGTGCAGACCCTTATCGCGCATCCGCACGCGCGGCGTATGGGCGTAATGTGGTGCTTTGATGGCGCACTTTGCACTTCGCACGGCGGACGCGGGTCTGGCTGGAAGGGAGTTCGTCAGGATCTTCAAGCCTTCAAAGGTAATTCCGGGCTTAATGTTATCCCGACCGTACAATATGGTTTACGCGATTGTGCCCTGGAAACAAAACGGGTTCTTGGGTAGACCCGAAATTTGTTTTAAGGATCCCGAGTTTTGACCCGAATCCTTCTCCAAGATTCCTTTGAATTTCATCGTTTTCTTAAACTAATATCAAAAGAGTTTTCTCAAACATTTTCTTTGACTTTAAACTAGTTTTTTTGTCATTTAAAATCGTTTCTATAACTTCCTGTCACCATGTCTCTTTCATTCAAACCATTGTTATTTTCTTTATAAGCATTTGTCATGTTCTGTATTTTATTTGTAATTTCACTGCATTTCATTTCCTTGTAATCTTTTAGTCGTTTCTTTGTATTGTACTTTATTTCCGTGTAAGTTTTTGTTATTTCCTTGTAATTGTAATAAGAGAAGATCAAGTTCATCTCAATTTAATTGTAATAGAATAGGTTTATTTATTTGGTTGTAATCGTATGAAAAATAAAATATTTATTTTATTTTAAATCTATGAACGGTTTTCCTACATTATATCGGTGATGAGCATATTTGGTCACAGTGGCGAAGCTTGAAAGAAATCCCCGAGGGGTGGAACTTAACTTAGAAATTCTACTCGAGAGGGCGATACTCAGTAGACCTAAGAGGGCGATACTCAATACATATGAATTTTTCAACATAAAATCACGAAAATAGATACTTCTAGACGAAAAACAGAGGAGGCGGTCCGCCCCCCCCCCCCCTTGCGTGCGTTTTTTAGTGAAGTTAATTGCGCCAATGTTTGGTCAAGACGGGGGTATTTTGATGATGGGACTGTCATTGATAGATTCAGAGGAGGTTGCTAAAGTGTTAGGTATCATTAGGGTGACGGGTCCTTCTTTGGGTTTTGAACTGAATATTAATAAAACTGAGTTATTTTAACCTTCTTGTGACAGAATAAGTCTCTATGAGGGTTTATTCCCTGCAACCATTGGGAGGTCGTTAAACGACTTCTAATTTGTACATAACTCTTGGTGTTAATTGGAGCCTGATCCAACAATGATTTCCTTTTTTTCTACCCATATGATACAAGTTGTTGAAAATCAACTTTCAATACTTATTACTTTTTGGGTAATGTGGGAGTAGGAGGACCCTAGTTAAAATAGACTCGTATATGTGGATATGCATGTTCATAGTTTGGGTTTAAAACCGTGAAACCGTCCATCCGGTTAACAATTTGGTTTCTTGGTCATTTTTTTATAGCTTATGGTTGTTCGTTTTAAAAAAAATAAAAAGTATTAAATGGTTTGACCTGTGGTTTATTCCAGAAACCGGTCGTATAAAACCGGACTGGACCGTAAGTTAGATCATTATTTTTTCTTTTAGAGTTTGCCTATTATAAAGCCTAAACCGTGAAACCAAACCGAATAGACCGTTAATAACGGTTCTATTCTGATTCGGTTTTAATCTTGAACGTTTTGGTTTTGATTTTCGATGATAAAAAATAGTTACTAACAGTTTGGAAGTTTCACCTAGTAGCCGTTAAAATCCAGACCGTAAACACCCCTACATGTGCGCATGTCACGGATCCGAATTTATTCTTTCGATATGAAATTTAAAATATTTAACTAATTATATTACGTCAAAAATCGGAATGTTATACGAGGTGACTGTATATATAAATGTAACTTTAAAAAGAAAAAGAAAAGAAAACGTTCGGATATGTTTGCTACAACTTGCTTGGAAGAAACAGGAATCTGAATGTGAATCTGCATGTGAATATGTGTGCTCATTTGGATATTCGATCACCCACTTGTTTGTGTTTTTTGAACCCCACTTCTAATGTGTGCATTCCCCTCTATATATATCCATACTTTTTCCGTATCAAAATATCCTTAACTATTCACTACCAAAAACATAAACATGGCCAATCATCAACACTCCTTGTCCTGCTACCAAAACTGGATGTCACAACAAAGGCTCGACCTTGAAGAACTACTCCAAGGGCTCACCAACTTCCCGACCGATCCCGACTACCTCCGACTCCTCGTCAAAAAAAACATCAGTCACTTTGAGGACTACCATGCGGCTCGAGCCCAGCTCGCCAAACTAAACGGCCCTTCCTTCTTTGCTCCCGCATGGGGTACCACCTTTGAGAACTCGTCCCTCTGGATCGGTGGTTGCAGGCCTTCGTTGATCATCCGACTCGTATATGTCCTATGTGGGTCCCACCAAACCGAACACTTGGCTGAGTTTTTCGAAGGTGTCAGCCGAGGAGACCTGGGAGACATATCAGGAGCTCAGCTCAAAAGCATAGATGCTCTCCATGCCAAAATTGTCAAAGATGAGGATAAGCTAACTTCCATTTTCGCAAGTTTGCAGGTGTATATATAACTTATCATTGAATCGTATGTTCCAAAACGGCGTGCTAGAGCGGACCTACATGCAGGGGCGGAATTAGAAAATATCTTAAGAGGCATCTCACGTACAAATTTTTTGTAGGGGTAAGACACGTACATAAAGGCGTTTTTGTAGTAGTGCAAAAAATTCAAAAAAATAATAATAATAACTTCACATACGAGTTTAGGGGGGTGTCACATGCCACCTCTGGACTGATGCTATGTCCGCCCCTGCTTACATGGTCTTTTGATCGCGTTATCACTTATTATTGCTAAAACATTCAAACACCCATAAAAACAACTCGTCATTTTTTAACGATCATTTCCCTTACAAAGCTACATCTTTTTCAAAACACCTATTTTTATTTAAATCACTATATTAAATATTGGGGGCTCATATTCCCACACTATCACCTTTCTAATCTCATTCTAGCTAGCGCTCCAGACAGTCTATGAGGTTGTGTCGGATGGTCATTTGACTTCTTCAAACTTTGAGTTTGACTTTTTTCAAACATGGGAACGCATGGCCTTGTACTTCTTCAGCAGCCGTGTGACTTTTCAGACGTTTTAAAAAGTTAAAGTAGTTTGAGAAAGTCAAATTACCGTCCTGCACAACCATAAAACCCCAAATGATGTAAGAATAGTAACACCCTAATTAATATACTGTGGTGGGTGTTTACTCGTGCATGCAGGAGAGGATAGCAGATGAGCCACTGGCGCTGCTAGCATACAAGTGTAGAAACGTAGGCGAGTCAAGCCAGAGGGAGGTTGTGGACAGGGCTATGGATGGTCATGCCCTTGATATGTACAAGATCTTGATGGAAGCAGACCGTCTGAGGCTGGATATCCTTAAGCGCATGATAGACATTTTGACACCATTGCAAGCAGTTGAGTTTTTAGCGGCGTCAAAAAAGTTACAGCTTTCTTTACATGAGTGGAGCAAAAGTAGAGACGTCCAGATGGGGATCACACAACTTCTGAGTACCAATAATCCCTCATCTTCCGGTGGCGCGCCATGAGAGATGGCTTAACCCATGCCCATGTTTTTTTTAAGTGTGTTCGATCAGTAGTATCATGTGTGATAATGTTGGTTTATGTTTATGTTCTTTTGATGGGAGCTTATGAACTTGTTTATAAAAGATGGATATGTAATAAGTAATGAGATCCGAAACACAAATCAGGGAAAAAGAAAGATGAAGCAGGACAGATCTGCCCTCCTGAGGTAATTAAATCTTGTTATAACTTCATTGTTTGTTCCAATTCTAATGAATGTAACTTTTTAATTTAAAATTTGTTTGTAAATTTATTAAAGATTAATAAATATTGATTCTTTTACCCAAACGAACTGATTTCACTACAATCAAAGTTTAATATGTTAGGATTCAAGTGGAGCAGCGGAAATACCAACACACAAATACATAATACACGCACAGTTGTTACGGGGTAACGAAAAAAATAACACAAAACAAGAATTTTAACCTGGTTCGCTTCCAGTGGGAGACTTACGTTCACGGGCTACAACTATAGGTTATTTCGTTAAAGAAACAGCAAGATTACATATACAAGACTCTATATAAATTATTACGAGATTAGGGTAAACCAACTAAATAATCAAAACAAACTCATTAATAACGAACCGGCCCAAAAAACCTTCACAACCAATATAATATATGTCCATTTTTTAGGAATGAACTTTTGTACCGGTTGTTGATATTAAATCTCAAAGAGTGGTGATTTGGTCGAAACCGTTTAAAAAGTGTCACTAACCTCACAAATTTGAGGGGATAGACATAATTGTACATTCCTTTTTGACCATTTGCCTTTGATAATAAGGCGGTCATCATATAATAAATGAGAAAATGTTGGCCCGAAACCCGGTAGCCTAAGCCCATCAAAAACCCATTTTGTCACTGTAATCTTCATAATGCCCATAAATGACTCCATCACTAAAATGAAAGGAAATGAAGATAACGGGTCTCCTTGCGACCTTGCCTTTAAACATTTTGTACACATGAAACTCCGAGGTAGGAAACTTGTTAACCAACACCGAAGGTTTTGAGGAACGGAGAATGTCTAGAATCCAATTGCAGCAACATGACGAAAGTTCATCTTCTTTAGGATGTCAACGAGGTAACTCCAACATACATTACCATATGCCTCTAGAATCCAATTGCAGCAACATGGCGAAAGTTCATCTTCTTTAGGATGTCAACGAGGTAACTCCAACACACATTACCATATGCCTTCTCAGGGTCCATTTTAATTAACATAGCATCCATTTTTTCCTTCTCTATCCACGTAATAATCTCGTTCACCATGAACGGGTCATCAAGGATGTTTCCACTTGCAACGAAGGCATATTGCTCGTTTGAAATAATGGACCCAACGACCTTTCTTAATCTATTTGCAAGCACCATATAAATACCTTTGGAAATTATCTCCATAACTCCATAAGACTTATTGGACGGAATCCCTCCAAAGAGGATGGAGCATGGATACGTAACTTTGGGGATCAAAGCCAAAAACGAGGATCCACACCCATCACTCATTCTACCATACCTGTGAAACCAATCAAACAACGGTTTGAAATCCTTCTCGAACATGTTCCAAAATCTTTTCAGAAACAAACAATGTGAAATCATTCGGTCTGGAGCTTTGTCCAAACCACACTCCCACACCACATGTTTAACCTCTTCCATTAAAAAACTATCCCCCAATCCGATCACCCTCGAGATCTCTTACCATTTTGAGCTCCAAATATTCAATATGAGGTCTGACTTGCACCTCTTGCTTGAATCTATTGGAAATTTTTTTATTACCTCTATAAATCTCCAAGCCATTTAAACGATTATTTGTCGACAGTCCACAAAAACTAACCGCTCAAGCACCACCTTTCCAAAATCCTTCTTTCTCAACCAGGAATTAGAAAAATTTACGATTTGGGACCGAAATCGATATGATCCGTACACAACGGAATGACACAATGATCCGACGGAGCATGGTCAAATAATCGATCTATCATAACTACCTTTGTCTAAATTTTTTATAGTACGACTAAAAGTCTACACGAGGAGTAACATTCATAGAGAATGGCGGGAACATTACGTTTACCGACATCCCCAAAACCCTCTGCTTCCTGAATTCCAATTCTCCTTTCGTTTTTAGCTTTATCATTATTATTATTATATTATATCAGTTCTTCATCGACATCGATCAGGCTCCACTATATGTTTTTAGCCCTAAATCCTGTCATTTCATTCTTCTCAAGAAACCCTAGGTTCGTAATACTTGATTTTATTGCAATGTCATCTGCCTCTCCAACGACGATCGTTGCAGAGTACGCAAAATCAGGTAAATCGTCATGCAAGAAATGCTCCGAGAAGATCGATTCGAAGTCTCTGAGATTAGGGTTGAAGAGTCGGGACCCTAGAGGCTATGATAGCCTCAAATGGCAACACTTCAACTGCTTTTCTTCTTTGGATTCCGTGCCAGTTTCTTCTGTCGAAACCATCCAAGGGTTTTCAGAACTGACGGTAAAACTTAACTCATCGATTTCATGTATATGTTTAATTTTCTGTTACTGTATATATATATCTACAAGGAATAGTAAGTGCAAACACGTTATGTTTTACTTGTTTTTGAAGCTTAGTGTGTTCTTACTTCTACTGTTCAGGGAAGTGATCAAGACAAGTTGAAGAAGATGATGAGTGAAGGGGATCAGTCTTCCACAAAGGTATTTGCTTGTTTAAAATACTTGTGCCTAAAAATGATTTATCAGTACGATTTATTGCACATATTGTACCTACACATATGATTTATTTGGTATGCTTGTTGTTTTATAGTTATTTGATAGACTGTGGCAAGCTCTACCTGATTGGAAAAAAACACAGCCTATTATATTAATAGAATGAGTACATTACATTATGTCATCCTCCATTTGATTTTGAACATTAGTAAGTTCTCTTTAAGGACAATTAGCAACACCTTTTTCGATATCTTTGCTCTATTTAGTATCTATTCACGAGGACTTATTGTTAGAGTGGTCATGGATTAGGAATTAGGATTGAGATGCAGAATCTTTTGGTTTCATTTTTACTAGTTGGGATGAGTGAATTTGATGATAGTTGTTCTCTACTACAAATTTGCAGAGGTACATTTTGAAGAGTCATGTAGGTGCAGTCAAACAATGATATATTTTTACATCTCATGGTTTTGTCATCTCTCTTGATAATTGTTTGCGTAGACATTAATATAATTTAGTATGGTATTGACTCCTTTCCACTTTTTAACTCTTGAGATATCAGTGTGTGTGTGATATTTTATATTTAGACTGATAGCCAAAAAGGCCTTCTACTTCATATATCTTCATCTATTATTAGATGACCCAGAAGCATGTGAATCTTGTTATAGGAAATTCCATAGCAAGTGACACTATGCAACGATGCAAATTTGTTTTTTACAGTATTCTTCTTAAATTTTTGTTCATCTTGACATATCTGCTTTTTATGACGTTTTCTTAGAAGTATATAGGATTATGATAGCTGATGGTGCATCTACTTACCTAATTAGTTGTTTTGAAACAGAGAGAAGGAGATAACGAGACTGAGTCGGAGAGAAGGGATTCAAAGAAACTAAAGGTAAGGGGACAGTTTTTTTCAATTGCGTCCATCTATAAAATGGTTTATCAGTAACATCCTCTTTTTTTACACAATCATATTAGTTTACATCGCTTCTTTCCAACTTCCATTCAAAACAACAAATGAAGTTGAAAAATGAGAGAGTTTAGCTCATTAAATAAATGAAAAGATCATTGTTTGATTGTTTGTGAGCTAAGGCATAAACAACTAATCATTAAGACGAGTGAGATCGCATGAACAGCTGAAAGGATGCAATAGATATGGCCACATGCATACAGTTATGTTACTGATAATCTGTATGTAGAGGTCTACAATTGAAATAACTATTTATTAGACGGAACTTATGATAGATATATATATATATTTTAGCATAGTTGAGGGGGGTATTATGTATTTGTTTCATCTATATATTCTGTATCCTGTTCCCTTATTCAATACACAGAAACCCTACGTATCATTAAGCTGATTATGGTAACAGAGCCTGGTCGACTCCTCCCCTAACCCTACGGTGCTACAGTCGCCGCCCCCACCCCCTCTCCCTCTCGATTTTTTTTTCTGGTTTTCTCTCATTATGACAGCCCTTGTTGCCTTTGATCAAAAAGAAAAGACAACTCACAACTCCCACAAGTTTGGGTTTACCCTTACCGCCAACAATTATGGGTATTGGAAGGCCATGATCAGCCCCTTCCTTGTCACCAACAGCCTGTTCGGTTATGTCGACGGCTCCATCCCTTGTCCGCCAACAACTATATCTACCACCCGTGCCCCGTCCGAGAGCAGCCCCAATCCCGAACCGGTGACGAGCCCGAATCCACAGCACCCGATTTGGGTTGCCAATGATGCCCATATTCGCATGCTCATCCTTTCCACCATCTCTGAATCAGCGTTTCAGCATGTGCAGGGTACGACATCTCGCGACTTATGGTTATCCCTGGAGCGTGCGTATGCCCCTCACACGGCCTCCCGAGAGTATACCCTCAAGACCCAACTACTTCGCATCGAGATGAAAGCGGACGAGTCATCTGCGGACTATCTAACGCGTGCTCAAGAGTATGCAACAGCCCTTTCAAATATTGGTGAACCAATGAAAGAGAAAGATCTAGTTATGCTTGTCATCTCGGGCCTCCGCGAGGAATACAATGGTTTGAAATCCACAGCCTTGTCGCGACAGCTTGTTTTTAATGAGTTACATGCTCTACTTGCAGATCATGAATATATGCTGAAGAAAAACACCACGGCCCTTCCTCCGGCTCAAGCTTTCCTTGCGGCCGCCTCACCAAACAACGCCACTGCCTCTCCGTCACAACCGAACAGCGAGGCGTTACTGGCTGTCCAGCAGCTTGCGGCTCAGTTGGGGCTGCAACTACAGCTTCCCCCTCAACCGCAGGCCATGTTTGCCGGCCGCCAACCTGCTGGCCGTAACCGGCAGCCTCTGACTCGCCGTGGTGGGGGCCGTGGTGGCTCGACTCGTGGAAATTCAGGAGGTAATCAGGGAGGTAATCGTTTTCCTTGGGCTACTCACCAGAATAATGTTTCAGGTACATGCAGCCGGTGCGGGATTGGGCATATTCCCTCACAATGTCCGGACAGGGACCCGGCTACTATCCGCAACCGACCTCCTCCGTCTTCCAACTTCAGTGAATACAGGTCTCACGCATCAAACACATGGCTCCCGGACACCGGATCGAGTCATCATGTAGCATCAAATCTCTCAAACTTTGATTCGGCCGAATCATATTATGGAGGTGACAACCTCCATGTTGGCGATGGTATGGGCCTTCCTATCCTTAATATTGGTTCATCTCATATACGATCTCCCACTAAAACCTTTAACCTGCTTAACATCCTTCATGTCCCTAACATTAAACAAAACCTGCTTTCAGTTCAAAAATTTTGTCGTGACAATAATGTCTATTTTGAATTTCATGCCTCTTATTTTTCTGTGAAGGACACGTCTACGCACACCACCCTCCTCACTGGTCCGGCAAATGATGGCTTATACTCCTTCAAGTCCCCTGAGTTCCACTCGCTTCCCAAAGTGTCCTTCTCCACAACGCGTGCTTCCGCAACAACATGGCATCAAAGATTGGGACATCCCAACGCTCAAGTTTTGAATTCTATGTTGAAGTCTTTTGATTTACCTTTGAAAAACAATAAATCAGACAGTTTTTGTGTTTCATGTTCTGTTGGAAAATCATCTAAATTACATTTGGGTTCTTCTACCTTTAAAAGTTCTCATATTCTTGATTTGGTGTTCTGTGATGTGTGGGGACCGTCTCCCGAGCCTTCGGTTGATGGTCATAAATATTTTTTGCTATGCGTTGATCATTTCTCAAAATACATGTGGTTCTTCCCCTTAAAAACTAAATCTGATGTCTTTACCACTTTTCAACAATTTATAAAAATGGCCGAACGACAATTTCAAACGAAATTAAAATCTGTCCAAACAGATTGGGGCGGTGAATTCCGCAACCTATCCCCTTTCTTTCTCAACCTGGGCATCCGCCATCGTCTCTCGTGCCCACACACGAGTGAACAAAATGGCATCGTCGAACGACGCCATCGACACGTTGTTGAAACGGGCCTCACGCTCCTGGCCCAATCTCACGTTCCTAGACGTTTTTGGCACTTTGCCTTCGACACCGCGGTCTATCTCATCAACCGCATGCCCATGCGCTCCAACTCTTCCATCTCCCCGTTCCAACACATCTTCAAACATCCTCCTGACTACACCTTCCTTCGTGTCTTTGGGTCCCAGTGCTTCCCTCACCTGCGCCCTTACAATCAAAACAAAATTGACTTCCGCTCCACACCGTGTGTGTTCCTTGGCTACAGTCCCACACATCATGGGTATCGGTGTCTTGACCCTCTCACCGATCGCCTCTACATATCTCGGCATGTTCGCTTCAACGAACAATGCTTTCCATTCAACCAACCCTCACCGCCCCCACCCGACACCCTTCCTTCTGACCCCTATACCACATCCTACCCTTCTCCAATCCCTCCTATCTTCGATCCGCCTCCCACCGCCCCCGTCAGGGATCCTTCACCTCCACCACCACAAACACCCTTTAGAACTTATCAGCGCCACACTCATGGTCGTGCCCGGACCGAACCAACAACCAACCAACCTGCCCAAACTCCCCCGGCTGGTGCCTCTCGTCCTCGTCCTCCAAATCTTCGCCAAAATCCGAAGAAACACATTCCCTACAATGCCTCCTCCTTCCACACTTCCACAACAGAACCTGTTACTGAGCCTTCCTCCTTTACCATTGCCAACAATGATCCGAAATGGCGCCAGGCCATGGAGGAGGAGTATTCGGCCCTCATAAAGAATGGGACTTGGTCGCTGGTTCCACGTGTCCAGGGTGCTAATGTTGTTGACTGCAAATGGCTGTATAAACTGAAGCGGGATGCCACGGGAGCCATCAGCCGTTACAAGGCCCGTCTGGTGGCAAAAGGATACCGGCAACAACCCGGTATTGACTATCAAGAAACTTTCAGCCCGGTTGTTAAGGCTACTACTATTCGCCTTGTTCTTTCCATAGCCGTCACTCACAAATGGAATCTTCGGCAACTTGATATTCAGAACGCTTTCCTTCATGGTGATCTAAAGGAGACGGTTTATCTACAGCAACCACCGGGCTTTGTTGACCCCCAGAAACCCGATCATGTTTGCCTTCTACGTAAGTCCCTGTATGGACTCAAGCAAGCGCCTCGGGCATGGTTTCATCGCTTGTCCTCGGCCCTCTTCCATCTTGGTTTTCAGGGATCCAAAACGGACCCTTCTCTGTTTATTTATAACTCTGGGGGCACCATTTTATACATGCTTGTCTATGTGGATGACATAATTCTGACAGGTAACAATCCTCAGGCTATTGATCAGGTGGTCCAGAAACTCAGTCTACACTTTCCGGTTCAAGACATGGGCCGTCTTGCTTATTTTTTGGGCATTGAGGTGGTTCACCAGGGTTCCGATATTATATTGTCTCAACAGAAATACATCAATGAGATTCTTCAACGGGCTGGCCTTGCGGACGCTAAACCAGTGTCCACCCCTATAACACCATCAGCAAACTTATCTCAGGAGGACAGCCCCTCGTTTGACAATCCGATTAAATATCGCCAAGTTGTTGGGGCCCTTCAGTATGTTACTCTGTCCAGACCCGACATTACCTATGCTGTTAATAAGGTTTGCCAGTTCATGCACTCACCTACCGAAAACCACTGGTCCACAGTTAAACGTATTCTTCGGTACCTACGGGGCACGACCGACCTTGGTCTTCGCATTCAGCACAACTCTGCCTCGGTTCTTCACGCTTATGCTGATTCTGCCAACACTAATGTTTCAGCCTTCTCGGATGCTGACTGGGCCGGTGATCCAGATGACCGTCGCTCCACGGGGGGATATGCCATTTATCTTGGGTCTAACCTTGTCTCTTGGTCTGCCAGAAAACAGAAAACTGTATCTCGGTCATCTACTGAGGCAGAATACAAGGCTCTTGCTGATACGGTTGCTGAAATCACATGGCTTCGCTCTCTCCTGCGTGAACTGCGTGTTAAGGTGTCTGCTGCCCCTGTTTTATGGTGTGACAACCTGGGGGCTACGTACCTGACAGTTAATCCCATTTTTCATGCCCGTACGAAGCACGTTGAAGTAGATTACCATTTTGTCAGAGAACAAGTTGCTCGAGGCAACCTCCGGGTTCACTTCATTAGCACAGATGATCAGATTGCTGATGTGTTCACAAAGCCTTTAACGTCCCAGCGATTTGCTTCGTTACGATCCAAGCTTAAGGTCGCTCCCCGGCCTTAGCTTGCGGGGGGATATTAGACGGAACTTATGATAGATATATATATATATTTTAGCATAGTTGAGGGGGGTATTATGTATTTGTTTCATCTATATATTCTGTATCCTGTTCCCTTATTCAATACACAGAAACCCTACGTATCATTAAGCTGAGCAGTTTTGTGTCTCTTTACCTTTTTTTATATTTAGCTTATTCATGGTGATGCTTGGCTTTCCATGTCTTTTTTTATATAGTCTCGTAGCTTGCATATATATAGTGCGATCGCCTATCAGTCAATAAACAGCAATATACTTTTCATCTTTTGTTTCATTTTTTCCATAACCATGAAAGTATAGTAAACGTTTTATTTATATTTATCTTTTATATTATGTTTTTCACTTTTTTATAACTAGAGGAAACTGATGACAATCATGTGGTTCTGCTTTGTGTTTATAGACTGATGAAGATGAGGAAACTGGGCAAGAAAAGAAGAATGTAACAAAAGAAAAGGTATGTTTTATCCTCTCCATTTGATAATTGCTTCTAAATAACTTTTCAGTACAACAGCTTTACTTCTTTCACATTTTTTTTCCTACTTGTATCAAGATTGTTGCAGAGTATGCAAAGTCAGGAAAATCTTCATGCAAGAAGTGCTCTGAGAAAATTGAATCCAAATCTCTAAGATTGGGATTGAGTAGTTGGGACCCACGAGGATTTGAAAACACCAAATGGCATCACTTAGAATGCTTCTTTCCTCTAGATAAAGACATGGTTTCACCTGAATCAATTGAAGGATTTTTAGAACTGAAGGTGAACTCCATGGGTTATGTTTTCTCTTTTGACACTACTAATTTTGTTTTCATTTGATCACTTTTTTTTTTCACGTGTAAACCAATGTATTGTTCCCATTCTTTTAGGAAGTCTTCCCACTGAAAAAGAAAACTCGATGGTTTTATCTTTTATAGTTGGCAATGATACCTTAAGAGTTGAAAGAGAAGAAAAAACACTGTGTTTTTATGTACAGGAGCTTATATGTTTCTTTAAATTTGCTTTTTAAATAGCAAATTACTAAATTGTTTTTCTGATCTAAAGTAAGATCATATAATTATTCAAGTTTTAGTTATAAATTTAGATCTATTTTTTTAATCATTTCTTTGAATTGTATCCTTTTTCATCATCCAGAGTAGCGATCAAGAAAAGTTGAAGATGTTGGTGACTGAAGGGGGCCAATCTTGTAGGAAGGTACTTATGCTTCACACTGGATGCATTATTTGCACATTGTTACGTGATGTTTTTTGAGTTGATCTTATTTTTATGCTTTAGAGATTTATTGCAAGAACAATGTCACTATGACAGGGTTGAATTTAGAATTTCCATTGAATTTTTTTTCTCAGTGTTTTGTGGTTGAAGATATAAGGTTAAGGTGTCCACTTATGGGAGTATCCTTAAATTGTTTTCAAGAATCATCAATTAATTATTTATCCCCAAGTTGAATAAGGTCTGAACTCTGAAGTACTAAACATCTTGTTAGTTTCTGTTATCTGCACCTCCTGTCTCTTCCTTTAATGGTTTTGTTATGGCCTTGAGGATAATTAAATATTCCATGTCATTATGTGGTTAAATGAATGTGACTTATCTAAAAGCTTCAATATACAATTCGATTTGGTCATAGACTGATTTTAGTAATTAAGTTAAATTGTTGGGGGATTTTTAGTTAAATGTGATGTTCTCTATACATGAAAGTTAACACAAATTTTATATAACGTTATCAGTGATTTGTTACAAGTCAATATTTTTAAGTATGTATGACTTACCTTGCACCTTAAATATTCAAAAGTTGTATATTCGGTTATATGACTATTGGTTTAGAAGTTCATGGTTAGTTTTTACTTTCAAAACACCTAAGTCACAACTTTAAAAAGAGTATGAGCCTGTACAAGACGTTATTCTCACACACATGCCATTGATTTGATATTGGCTTGTTTTGGTTGATTTTGTGACAGTCAAATGAAGATGGTGAAACTGAGCTGCAGAGACAGGTGATGCTTGGCTTTCCATATATTTTTTTATATAGTCTCATAGCTTGCATATATATTGTGCCATCGCCTATTAGTCAATAATCAGCAATATACTTTTCATATTTTGTTTCATTTTTCCGATAACCATGAAAGTATAGTAGACGTTTTATTTATATTTATCTTTTATATTATGTTTGTCACTTTTTTATTACTAGAGGAAACTGATGACAATCATGTGGTTCTGCTTTGTGTTTATAGACTGATGAAGATGAGGAAACTGGGCAAGAAAAGAAGAATGTAACAAAAGAAAAGGTATGTTTATCCTCTCTATTTGATAATTGCTTCTAAGTAACTTTTCAGTACGACAGCTTTACTTGTTTCACATTTTTTTTCTACTTGTATCAAGATTGTTGCAGAGTATGCAAAGTCAGGAAAATCTTCATGCAAGAAGTGTTCTGAGAAAATTGAATCCAAATCTCTAAGATTGGGATTGAGTAGTTGGGACCCGCGAGGATTTGAAAACACCAAATGGCATCACTTAGAATGCTTCTTTCCTCTAGATAAAGACCTGGTTTCACCTGAATCAATCGAAGGGTTTTTAGAACTGAAGGTGAACTACATGGGTTATGTTTGCCTTTTGAAACTACTTATTTTGTTTTCATTTGATCACTTATTTCACGTGTAAAGCCATGTATTGTTGCCAGCTAACCCTGGTTATCTTACCATCACTTAATTTTTTTAGGAAGTCTTCCGAGGGAAAAAAGATAACTAATTGGTTTTATCTTTTATAGTTGGCAACGATATCTTATGAGTTGAAAGTGAAGCAAACACTTTGTGTTTTTATATAGACGAGCTTATATGTCTCTTTAAACTTGCTTTTTAAATAGCAAATTACTAAATTTTTTCCCTGATCTAAAGTAAGATCATATAATTATTCAAGTTTTAGTTATAAATTTAGATCTACTTTCTTAATCATTTCTTTGAATTGTATCCTTTTCCATCATCCAGAGTAGCGATCAAGAAAAGTTGAAGAAATTGGTGACTGAAGGGGGCCAATCTTCTCGGAAGGTACTTGCTTATTACAATATGCTTATGCTTCACACTGGATGCATTATTTGCACATTGTTAGGTGATGTTTTTTGAGTTGATCTTATTTTTATGCTTTAGAGATTTCTTGCAAGAACAATTGTCACTATGACAGGGTTGAATGCAGAATTTCCATTGAAATTTTTTCTCAGTGTTTTGTGGTTGAAGATATAAGGTGTCCACTTATGGGAGTATCCTGAAATTGTTTTCATGAATCATCAATAAATTATTTAGCCCCAAGTTGAATAAAGTCTGAATTCTGAAGTACTAAACATCTTGTTAGTTTCTGTCATCTGCACCTCCTGTCTCTTCCTTTAATGGTTTTGTTATGGCCTTGAGGATAATTAAATATTCCATGTCATTATGTGGTTAATTAAATGTGACTTATCTAAAAGCTTCAATATACACTTCTATTTGGTCATAGACTGATTTTAGTAATTAAGTTAAATTGTTGGGGGATTTTTAGTTAAATGTGATGTTCTCTATACATGAACGTTGACACAAATTTTATATAACGTTGTCAGTGATTTGTCACAGTCAATATTTTTAAGTATGCATGACTTACCTTGCACCTTAAATATTCGAAAGTTGTATATTCGGTTATATGACTATTGGTTTAGAAGTTCATGGTTAGGTTTTACTTTCAAAACACCCAAGTCACAACTTTAAAAAAAGTATGAGCCTGTACAAGACGTTATTCACACAAAAATGCCATTGATGTGATATTGGCTTGTTTTGGTTGATTTTGTGACAGTCAAATGAAGATGGTGAAACTGAGCTGCAGAGACAGGTGATGCTTGGCTTTCCATATAATTTTTTTATATAGTCTCATAGCTTGCATATTTATAGAGCGATCGCCGATCAGTCAGTAATCAGCATTATAATTTTCATCTTTTGTTTCATTTTTTACACTATCATGAAGATATTGAACGTTTTATGTATTTTTATATCATGTTTTTTCACCTTTTTATATATAGAGGAAACTGATGATGATCATGTGGTTCTGCTTTGTGTTTATAGACTGAAGATGAGGAAACCAGGCAAGAAAAGAAGAATATAACAAAAGAAAAGGTATGTTTCATCATTTTTTTTTAATAATTGCTTCTAAATAACTCTTCAGTGCAACAACTTTACATTTTTCCCATTTCTTTTTTCTACTTGTATGAAGATTGTTGCAGAGTATGCAAAGTCAGGAAAATCTTCATGCAAGAAATGTTCTGAGAAAATTGAATCCAAATCTCTAAGACTGGGATTGAGTAGTTGGGACCCGCGAGGGTTCGAAAACACCAAATGGCATCACTTAGAATGCTTCTGTCTTCTAGATAAAGACCTGGTGTCACCTGAATCAATCGAAGGATTTTTAGAACTGAAGGTGAATTCCATGGGTTATGATTTCTCTTTTGGAACTACTAATTTTGTTTTCATTTGATCACATTTTTTTTTCACGTGTAAAGCTATGTATTGTTCCCAGCTAACCGTGGTTATGTTACCAACTTACCATAGCTTAAATTCTTTAGGAGGTCTTCCTAGGGAAAAAGAAAACTCGATGGTTTTATCTTTTATAGTTGGCAACGATACCTTGAGAGTTGAAAGTGAAGAAAAAACACTTTGTGTTTTTATATACAGGAGCTTATATATTTCTTTAAATTTGCTTTTCAAATACCAAATTACTAAATTATTTTTCTGATCTAAAGTAAGATCATATAATTATTCAAGTTTTAGTTATAAAATTTAGATCTAGTTTTTTTTTTTTTTTTAATTTTATTTTATTATTTTTTTTTATCATTTCTTTGAATTGTATTCTTTTTCATCATCCAGAGCAGCGATCAAGAAAAGCTAAAGAAGTTGATGACTGAAGGGGGCCAATCTTCTATGAAGGTACCTGCTTATTACAATATGCTTACATAATCACACTGGATGCATTATTTACACATTGTTAGGTGATGTTTTTTGAGTTAATCCTATTTTTATGCTTTAGAGATAACTTGCAAGAGCAATTGTCACTATGACATGGTTGAATGCCGAATTTCCATTGATTTTTTTCCTTGTGTTATGTGGTTGAAGTTTAAAAACGTCCACTTATCGGAGTTTCCTTAATTTATTTGTTCTATGTAATGACATTGAGGTTTTGGGTTCCATGCTTATGCTTCTTGGTGTTAAGGAAAATTTTACGCCGATCTCATGAATCATCAATAAATTATTTAGCCCTAAATTAAAAGAGGTGGAACTCTGAACTATTAAGAATCTTTTTAGTTTCTGTCATTGGCACATCGTCTCTTTAATGGTTTTGTCATGGCCTTGGGGATAATTAAATATTTCTTGTTATTATGTGGTTGATTGAATGTGACTTATCTTAATGCTTCAATATACACTTTTATTTGGTCATAGATTGATCTTAGTAATTAAGTTGAATTGTTGGGGTTTTAGTTAAATGTGACTTTCTCTATACAGGAAAGTTAACACAAACTTTATATAATGTTGTCGGTGATTTGGTACAGTCAATATTTTTAAGTATGTATGACTTGCCTTGCACCTTAAAAAGCACCATCCAGATCTGGAAGAGTTATACTTTGTATATTCGGTTATATGACTATTGGTTTAAAAGTTCGTGATTAGTTTCAACTTCGAAAACACCTAGAACTTAAAAAAAAGTATGAGCCTGTACAAGAAGTTATTCACACACAAATGCCATTAATGTGACATTGGCTTGTTTTGTTTGGTTTTGTGACAGTCAATTGAAGATGGTGAAACTGAGCTGCAGAGACAGGATGAAAAGGGTAAAAAGGTATTTCAGTAATCTAATAAGTATTGACTATACAATTAATCAACAGCGAAATTTCACACATATGTTTCTCTGAGCTTCAGTATTTCAAGTTTTTGTACATGTCCAAATTCTCAATTTTTTCAGTTCATTTAGAAGTACTGTACCAAGAATGCTCTTTTTAGTTAGAATGCAAAAGTTCATCTTGGGTAAACTTTTTTTTTCTCATAACCCCCCTATATTTATGAGGTTACATTGTTCACAAAACTTTCTATCCAGTTTGTTCTTTTCAAGGATTTCTGTGGCATTGTAAACCAGCTGATTTTTATGACAATTTCAATCTTCCATTATTAGATATCTGATACAGTAGAGGAGGCCAATGGATCAGAGATCGCCTTTGCAGTTAGTGATATCAAGGACAATTATAAGGCAAGATCATAAGTTGACAATTTATGCTTCTTTTTGTTCCTTAATAATTTGTGCATGTTTTGTTTTGGGGTCTATTTTTGTGACTGTTATTACTATAACGGATCAAACATGTAAAAATTTTAAAAAGCCTAAAAGGAAATGGGTCGGAAATCACTCCTAAACTATTCTTTACAAAAGATTGGGTATCATTGAGCATATAATATGTGTATGAATTTTTGAACTTTTTGGACCAAAAGTGTGGTAGGTAAAAAGAAAGCCTGTACCCCAAGTTTCTTGTTTTGACTCAAGCCTGTTACTTCCGGTGCTCAATTTGTTACCTTAAATACTTATGATTATTTCCTTTTATTAGGGTGCAACATTACAGCCAAAGTGGAAGGCATTCCAGACTATCATATATCTTGAACGGGTGAGTTTTTTTATCAATGAGAATTTTAAGCTCTACAAGTCTATACCATGTCAAGCATCAAAGTTATTACAATCAATCATATTGATCTTTAGGATGAAGGCCTCCAAGATTCAGAAAAAATTGCTGCCTTTGATTTTGATGGATGTCTTGCAAAGACTTCAGTTCAAAGGTACTTGCCAATATATTATTATGATTAGTTGGAATATATAATTAACTTGTCTATAAACATATACAGAGTAGGTGCAAATGCTTGGTCTCTTATGTATGCTTCAATACCAGATAAGTTGCAGAGCTTGTATAACAATGGCTACAAAGTGGTTTGCACCTTTCCCTTGATTTTAGAATAGTAATGCATTTGTTTCAGTTTTATTTTCTTAATATGTCTTTTATCATGAATTTGACCAGGTTATCTTCACCAATGAAGCGAATATTGAGCGCTGGAAAAACAAGCGCCAGGTGGCAGTGGATTCTAAAATTGGAAGACTTGATGGTTTTATTAAGCTCGTGAATGTCCCCATTCAGGTGGCTGATCAATCTGTTTGTCTGCATAATTTCTACCAATTTCTGCAGCTGTGTTATTTGGTAATCCGAACACTCAATAGTATTATTTGTGCAGGTTTTCATTGCTTGTGGTGTAAGCAAAGGCAAAGAACAGGACCCTTTTCGCAAACCACAAACTGGAATGTGGCGCATCATGGAACAACAATTTAACTCTGGAATTACAATCGATATGGATAAGTATTGTCTTTTCCTTTCTTTTTCTTTCTTAACTTTCTACAGCAAAAGGAACGGGCTGGGTAATGGGTCAAAACGAGTGTTTCCTTAACCTTTTATAGCACTTGGATATAAAGCATAATAGCGTCCAAATCAGCCTATTTATTTCTTTGATCTTAATAACGGATTGGTACATTTCTTATAAGTTGTTTTTTGTTATTAGGTCGTTTTATGTTGGCGATGCTGCTGGAAGAATAAACGATCATAGTGATGCTGACAAGAAGTTTGCAGAGGTAATCTGCATCATCACATTAGATGCTTACTATTTTATTTATACCAACAAACAGAAGGTTTCATAATTCCATCTTCATTTATAATTGTAAAACTCAGTGGTGGTTGCTAAATTTGCCTTCTTTTTGTTGCAGACAATTGGATTGAAGTTTTACCTTCCTGAGGAATACTTTGAGGCATGAACATGAAACATCTTATGAATTGAAAGTACAAGCCTACAATTTTGTTATTTTGACTTGCTCTGTATAAAGAGAGCTCTGCTTTAGTAGACTTGTAACTATTAGGTTATGCGACCTAATAGGATATTAGGTTATGTTCTACTTCTTATGTTGGTTTTGCTTTTAATTGTAAAAACTTTGTAAGTTCTAGCTCCTTGCTAGTTTGTTTTAATGTTATGTTTTTGTTGCCGTTAAAAAAAAAGTTATTTCACTTTCAAGTTTAATCAAAAGCTTGACTCTTTCCTCTTGACTAGGGGTCTTATAAATTGTCGATACTAACTTGTGTGAGATTTATGGGTTTTCATGGCCCTGGCTTTTTTTTAACGAAAATTATGGGTCAAATGACAAACTTTGGTTTATAAAATCGAAGTACATCTAGTCCAATTGTCGTTTTTTAAAACAGTTCGTTAACAAGAAATTTTGTTAAAACCTGTCTAATCAATAATCTTGAGTTCCAGGAAAAGATGTTCCTGTTTAATCAATAATTGGCATACAAACACCACAAATGTTCATAAACCATTAACAAGGATTTTAAGATTTTACATTCATCATGGAGTTTTAGAAGTCTTCATTTCTTCTTACCACCACCAATCTCACCCTCTATTATCGCATGCCGGGTCAAAACGATCTCTTTAACAAGATTCTTATACAAAAAGGGTCTAACCGCGGCTCTCAAGAACTGACCTGGTGGAATCCTACTTTTCTTGATCTTTTGCATTCTCGGCCCATACCCGAGTTGCTTCCATTCCTCCTCACTTATTTTAGCCCGACCACGCCTCATCTCCATTTCACCCTCATCACTTTCGTCCTCTTTCTTCTCCTTCATTTGCTTCTTTTCCATCATTTGCGTGTGCTTCTCATACAGCTTTTTTGTCAGTTTCACACTTCTTGTTGCAAGAACTTCCATTTCTTCATTGCTGTTTACTGCCTTCTTGAACTCCTCTTCCCAGTACTTCTCATCTTCTTCCAAACCATCACCATCACCACCACTACCGCCTTCATCACCATCATCATCATCTTCTTCTTCTTCTTCTACATCATCAAGTTCTGCATCAATCACTATATCATCATCTTCATCATCCTCATCCTCAACCCAATCTAAAACTTCAAGATTGGAACCACCACCCTCATTCTCATCAGGAGCATCACAACCCAACTCCATTTCCTCCAACTTAGCTTTCCATTCCTTAGTATAAGGATGAAGCAATTCGATCGGGTGATTCCCAAGCAAAAACTCCAAACACTTGGACTTCCTTTCATCACTCGCCTTCTCAAACGCCTTCACCACATCATCCACAAAAGCTTTTGGGTTTACTCTTAAAATCTTGCACAACCCACCAAAATAAGTACACATTTCCACCCCACCGTCATCGCTTTCTAACTGACACATAAAATCTTCCTCTGTTTCGGGATCAAGCAAAGGGACCGTCGACTTAAAAAAGTCATCTTGAGGTTCAAACCGACACTGATAAACCGGCCTCTTTACGTATATAATATCAGGTCTCATCCATGCTGCACATTTTGTGATCAAAGATCTGGTCCTATTTCCAAGCCTGCCCATCAAATTCCACTTATCTAACCTCTGTTTTCCAGCTTCAACCACAACTTCACTAACTAGAGTCCACTGCTCCCATGGAAGATCCGAAACCCTCCATTTCGGATGCCTAACAAACACCCAAAAGTATCTAAATCCTGCATTCTTATCCATTGACTCCAACCTCTGCCCAAATTCTTGACTCATTTCAAACTGCTCAATCTTTTCCCACTCTTCTTGATCCCTAACTTCACCAATCAAAGTCACGTTTTCATCCGAAAACCGGCCTCGAATCGGCTCGCCTAAAACCACCCCACGCCAAGAATACGGGCCGAATTCACCGTACTTGTACCAATCATAAGGATGCTTAAGATTTGGATCATCTTTCTCCATAAACTGAACCATTCTGTCATACCCTAACCCTATCATCTGCAGCTCTTCTTCTGAAAAGTTATTAGGGTAGTTTCCGTGAGGATTCTTGAGCCTGTAAAACAGATTTTCAGCGAGCTTTTTGCTCTTCCGTCGAGCGTTTCGCTTTGCTTCCCTACGTAGCTCTGCATTCCCCTCGATGCGGCCGGTGGAGGTCCCCCCTTCTTTTTTCTTGCTGCGGCCGGCATATGATCGAACATCTGGTCTGCATGACGCATTGTGTGGTGAAAATGATGACTTGATTGATGGGATTTTTGGAGACGGGTGGATTAGAATTAGGGGTTTGTAGATGTAGAGAGGGTTTGAGATTTTAGTTGGGGGATAGTGCGGTGTGAAGGTGGAGGAATAGGGGTTTAGGGTTTTAGAGAGGGGATAATTTTGTAGAAACATGCTTGCTTGCAATCGCTGATTGAAGAGAAGAGAATACTTTTATCTTTTATCAAAACTAAAATTCGTTAACTCCTTTTCTTCGGATACTCTTGTAAACAAACAGGACCTAACCTACTATCCGTCACCTCTTGTTTATTTGCATAACCCAAAATACCGCATAAATGAATAAATACGACATTTCAGATCCAAATAAAAAGACAAAACGCTGCATACCGGAGAAAACTCACTGTTTTACTTCAAAACACAAACGTACTTTAAAGGCAATTGTGAGATGCTACCCATCAACATGATGAAGATGTTTTGAAATGCCGCATTTTGACGCTTTCTTTTGATCATGTTGTTAGTTATATATGCCGTCTTTTGAGGTCTATAAATAGTTGAGTGTTCATTTATTTTTTATTGCAATGTCCATTTATTTTTTGAGGTTTATAATATTCATTTTTTTTTGTCATGTTGTTAGTTGGACTATAACATTTGTATTTTAACCGGTTATGAAACCCGATCCATTTTAAATTCTTCGAGTAACCGATTTTTAGGTTTTCCTGACATCAGAGAGGGTCACGTGTTGCAACCCTATAGCCATAAACCCTCGCGTGGCGTGAGCCTAGCAGGGACGTATTTTGTATTTTTGTTTTGGCCAGTCATCGGGATCGGTTTGGGTGTTCGCATTCAGGTTTCAAGTTACTATTAAGATCTCACGGAATCCATATCACATGTAGCTTCACATAAAATCACATAACACATAGTTTCACTTGGATTGTGTTTATTTGTTTAACGTGTTAATTGTATAGTTCATCAATGTTCAAAGACTCGACTCGTGTGTTAATGTTCATGTAGTGAATGACACATCTAGAAACCCTAATCTTATGTAATGCATGCATGCACGTTTGTTTGAAATCATATATTTTGCGTTAGTGTTTGTTTGTAACTGTGTATATTGTGTTAGTCAGAAGTAACCTGCGGGTGTCACATTGTTTGTTAAGTCACTGATCGAAATTTATTGGGTTTTGATGAGGGTGTTGGTGTCTTGCATTGCTATATAAATTATACGAGCCTATTTGGGTTGTCTCACATGAGTTACTTTACTTGCTCCTTCCACTTAATTGGCTATGTTATTGTAAATCTTTACACGTCTTGACGGGACAATAACTTTTGTAGCCATAAACGATTTGTTTTTCCTTGTCGGGATAATAACTTTTTATAGCAGTAAACGATTTATATTTCTATGAATGAATCCAATCTGATCCAAGTTACATTATATTTGCTCCAAACAATCACCTTCTCTTGATTCCTTCTTCATTTCATAATCCCACCCTTATTATGACGAGCACCAGTAATTTAATGGCCGAAGCCTAAGCAACAACATCATGGCTCGAAGAACCCACTTGACCGATCTCAGAAGCATAGCCAACGTTGATCTGAGCGAATTAGGCGCTGGACACGAAGCCTGGCTCGATAACCCTAATCTCCTCTGTGCCCTCGACACAGATTCCATCGCAATCGCAAACCGCTACTTCCTCCTCGTTCTCGAGTGGCCTCACGCTTCCCCTTCCGCTCCTGCTACCTTTCGGGTCAAGATCCGACCCAATCTTTCCCCGATCGAGGCGGAGCATGTATCCGCCCTTGAGTGGTTGGTGTTTGATGACATTAGGGTTATTGCTATTGGAACATCTTGTGGCTACTTGTTGATTTACTCACTTGGAGGCGATCTTATTCACAAACAGGTAGTACTCTCAGTTAGATTACATCCAGATATCTTTGCATTTTGATTGTTGATTTGAATGCTTTTAGAATTGATTGCTAGAGTGCTAATTGATTATTTTGACCCCTGGATGATGAATCATACTAGGGTTTCTATGTGATAATGAATTTAGATTAACAAGATGTGATTTGTAGCACATTGTTCTTGTTAACATACAAATTTTAATATGAAACTCATGATTTGCTCAAGATTGTATTACTGGTGTTCAAAAAGTTTTGGATTGTTGGTAGAAGAAGTGGTTTGGATTGTGAAACGATATGGAAAACAATGGCGTATAACTGGAAAAGAGAAGCTGATTGTTTACTTAGAAATGGATAATATAACTTCGTGATAACATTAGAAATAATACGAGACTTGCGACCCGCGCGTTGCGGCGGGCGAGACGTCGATTTAAGTTTTTATATTGTAAGCATAATGATGTAGTTAATACAATTACATAAGCTAGAGTTAATGAAGCTGCTTCTAGCAGTCTGTCATTCAAAATTACAAACCATTTGAAAAGAACACTTCTACATATGTCAGAGCCTATTGTTTTCAGTCTGTCATACATATACACTTCTACATATTTCAGGTGCTTCCACCAAGTTGGAAGCCTATTGTTTTCAGTCTGTCATACATATGACGTGTTCACTGAAGCGGTCATTGTAGTGTTCACTGCAATGTGAAAAGTTAAAATTGAAAGTTAAAATTTATGCTGAAAATTCTATGAAGGGTTAACAACAATGTGATTGTTAAAATTTAAGTTCAATTAATTATGGTTTTCATAAGTATACCTTTCATCAAGTATTGTTATTTTCAGCATGTTGCTTCCACTTCTTTTTATCATGCCACGTATATGTTCAGCTCAACCAAGCTAATCTATTATAAGTTATTTTTTTAATAAGTGTATGTAAATTAAAGACCTATCTATTACTTATATAAGATGTACATGGAGATTTGGCTTCACATACCTGTGTGGATGGGGGTGAGGATGCCATTTTTCTTGATTCTATATAGTATGATCTTGCATGGAGTGAAGTTGTATTGGTATCTACGAATGTTTGACTCTGGAATAACAAAATTCATTAGTGAAACCCACTCAATTGAATCAGCATGTGATTACCTTTGTACATGCGACAGAACCCATATGATCAGATAAAGATACCTTACGGTGGCCAAAATCTGAAAGAAAAGATGACAAAATATTAACTAATCTCGATTATAAGCTTACCTTTTATGATACTTAAATTGCCATTATCATGACTAAATAAGTTCACATCCCACAAAAATAACAACTAAATGTTACATTAAAAGAACAACCAGAGTACTTATATTTATGTTAAACTTTGTTGTGCATATTAGTCATTAAACTTAGTAATAATAGTCGTTTTTAAGTCACAGAAAACAATGAGAGATTTGTGTGGTTTAATTTTACAAAAATTTACATATGAAGCAATGGCCAACTGAATTTTTTAAAGTTTGTGATGCATGACCATAAACCAAAATCAATGATATAAGTATCCACAAAAGAGTAAGTATAAGGAAACCTAACCTGCAGTTGACAGTAAAACTACAAAAGCCTGCAAAGCAACAACATGAAACTGATAATTAGAAAACAGCAGGAGATTAAGTCCATTCTCATATAAATTTCAGTACACACATATAAATTTTGCCATATGTAGCATTCTCCATTCATAAGGAATCATAAACATAAACAACATATACTGGCAAAGAAGAAATTAAATTACAATAAGATATGCTATTGACTGTTCTCATAGGATAAAAGCATAAAAGACACCAACTACATATAAAGTTAATAGACAAATGAAAATACACACCTGCAAGTGAAAAGTACATTATAAAAATTGAGAAATTTATACCAATTTTGAATCATACTCTTACAAACACAATTTTTAGTAAAATACTGTTGTAAAATTTGCAGCAATTTCCCTCTAAAAATTGAGCAAATCATTATGCCAATTTTGAATGAAAGTCTTACAAACTGAATTCTTAGAAGCAAAAACTAAAGCTGCAAGAACAATTCAAGATTCACACCAAAACTGTAAAACATTCAGTCTGCAGTAACTGCTGTAAAATTTGCAGCAATTTCACTCTAAAATTTGAGAAATATATGCCAATTTTGAATCAAACTCTTACAAACTCAATTCTTAGCACTAAAAAACTAAAGATGCAATAAGAAAGCAAGATTCAATTCTTAGCACTCAAAACTAAAGATGCAGTAACTATTATTATATAATAATAATTAACAAATATATAGTGTTCAACCCTAGCCATTAATCCAAATTGAACTACTTGCAAATAAGATGATCAATAACTTCATTCATCCCTTACTTTTGATATCATGGAACAACAAAAATTATTTAAATATGCACAACAAAGTTTAACATAAATATAATGTACCAAATCCTTCAATAGCATGACTATCCATTGCTGCAGCTTCCTCATTTGAGATTACTGATTATTGCTTGTAACTTTGTTCAGCATTAAGTTTATAAATCCTAAATGTTGACCTAAGTACACATAAATCTATGATAGATATAAATGAGATTCATGAAGAAAAAAAACAGTTAGAATATCACCTCATATGAATCCATATATATAGATGAATAAAAGGGCTCGTTCATAAAAGGATGAAGGAAATATTTTACCTTTCTAAGAAGTGAATATTTCATAGAAGATTGGGTACCAATGGTGTCATGATCATGCAATGCTATATGCCGAATCAGAATTAAATAAGCCCAAAAAATGAAGTTCATGAGACGGTGAAGCGATCAACCCAATCAAATTTAACCAAAAAATCTAAACGCAATCATTTCAACAACAAAAAATCAATTTATTTAATGTAAAAAGCATAAATGAAAAACAACAACTTCACCTTATTAGGCGCAGCCTACACTTCGAGTGAGGGGTTACCGTGGGTAACCTAGCGGCTGCTTCCGGTCCCTTCTGTTTGCGTTGCTTCCGACCAACTCGAGCAGGCGGCGCGGCAGGTTCGAATTTCTTCTCCTTTTTCTCGCCGTCCTTTCGATCGCCGGGATTACTTTGCCGGTTCAAACCACTGGGAGTTCCTTGACCCATGGTATGGTATGGTGATTTTCGAGATGGAGAAGAAGAAGAAGATACAAAAGAGGATGGATTGTCAATTTGAGAAATTGGATTGGGGTTTTGATGGTTTTGTAGGATTAATCTTGACATGTATTTTAGTTGGGTCCATTTTATTATCAGTAACTTAATAATATTTATGCATGGTTTAATAAAAGGTAATTAGTGGGTCAAATAAAAAGAATTGGTTCCAAGTTGACCGGATCCTTTGGAGAAGAATACCAGAATTGGAAGAGTGGATGGAAGGAATTTGCACGTTGGATAAAGAATGGTCAAAGTGGGTACCTATTCTCTAGGTAGGACTAGTGTGTCATTGGTTTAGAGTATTCCACGTTTAAATTTGTATGGCTATATATAGTTTGGTTTGGTTAATGAATATTTGTGAGCAGCCTTTTATTTACCTTCTGTTCATATTTTTTTTGCTTTAGTTCGAGAGTTTTCTTTTGCTACATATTATACAAAGTTCATACATACAAACCAGTAAGTGAGTTTTGAGGATCTAATCCAACATTTGGTATCAGAGCCTTATGGCTCATACCTGGGATTAGCAAGGTCGTTAGCAAGAAGCAAGCAGCAGAGAATTAGCAAGTTTGATAGAAGCAAGAAGACAAGAAAACTGAAGCAGATTAGCAAGATCACAGAAAGAAAGCAGAAGCAAGCATCGATCAACATTGAGCAAGAAAGAACGTAGCAGAAATAGCAAGTACGTAGCAGCAGCAGCAAGAAAACGCAGCAGTAGCAAGAATCTAGCAGGAGCAAGTTAGCAAGAAATTGAAGCAAAGGAAGAAAGAAAGAATTCAGAAAAGAAAGTGAAGAATGGCGATGGTACAAACAAAAGAAGCAGGTACGATGTCTTACCAAGTTCCGACTCTGACCGCAACCAACTATCCGGTATGGGCTATCAAAGTTAAGTCCATATTAGATGCACATGGCCTATTGGAGACGGTGGAACCAAGGACTCTTGGGGAAGAACCAAATGCCACGAAGTCAAAACAAGCTCTAGCATTCTTGTTTCAAGCAATACCGGAAGAGATGGTGTTGCAAATGTCGAGTCACACGGACCCGAAGAAAGTGTGGGATGGCTTAAAAATCCGCTACTTGGGTGTAGATCGGGTGAGGACGGCTCGAATTGCAACAATAAAAAAGGAGCTTGAAGGTTTGAGGATGAAAGAAGGAGAGCTCGTTGATGATTGTGCTACTAAGTTGAGTGGATTGGTTTCAAAGTTGAGGAGTCTTGGACATGAAGTTGAGGAAGAAGAAATGGTGAGAAGGATACTTGATGCAATGCCAAAGTCGTTTCTTCAGATTGTAGCTTCGATCGAACAATGTTTTGCGTTGGATGCGATGCTTTTCGATGAAGCGGTTGGAAGGCTTAAAGCCTATGAAGAAAGACTTAAAAGCCATGGTGAGAAAGAAGAAGATAAAGGGCAACTTTTGTTGACGAGTGTTGAGCAATATGGACGTGGAAGAGGTCGAGGAAGAGGTTTTGGTAGAGGAGAAAGAGGACGTGGAAGAGGCTCGGGTCGAGGTGATAAAAGCAAGTTTAGGTGCTATGAGTGTGGAGCTTTTGGACACTTTGCGAATGAGTGTACCAAATGGAAAGGCAAAGAGGAAGAAGCAAACTTGATTGAAGAAGAAGAAAGTGCACTACTTTGATTAAGAAACAATGTCAAGATTAAGGGGGTGAAATGTAGGATTAATCTTGACATGTATTTTAGTTGGGTCCATTTTATTATCAGTAACTTAATAATATTTATGCATGGTTTAATAAAAGGTAATTAGTGGGTCAAATAAAAAGAATTGGTTCCAAGTTGACCGGATCCTTTGGAGAAGAATACCAGAATTGGAAGAGTGGATGGAAGGAATTTGCACGTTGGATAAAGAATGGTCAAAGTGGGTACCTATTCTCTAGGTAGGACTAGTGTGTCATTGGTTTAGAGTATTCCACGTTTAAATTTGTATGGCTATATATAGTTTGGTTTGGTTAATGAATATTTGTGAGCAGCCTTTTATTTACCTTCTGTTCATATTTTTTTTGCTTTAGTTCGAGAGTTTTCTTTTGCTACATATTATACAAAGTTCATACATACAAACCAGTAAGTGAGTTTTGAGGATCTAATCCAACAGGTTTTTCAAATGTCTTTCTGTGCAAGAAAGAAATATCAGAAAATAGGGATTAGGGTATGTAGATCTGTAGAATATTGTAGATTGGGGCGGTATTTATCCGAGCCAACAGAATCGCTCATCGACCCAGCGAACGTGAAGCCCTCCGATAACATATCGAATGGAAGGACCGCTCCAAAATTCTCCCCAATCGTCGCCCCCCCTTCTAGATCTAACATCACAGAAATAAATTAAACATGGAACCCAACAACGAAAGGAAACAGAGTACGAAATCGGGAAAACAAATGAAGAAAGTAACCGATTACTTACCTGTGGATTTCTAAATCTATCGTCAGAGCTTCTTGATCGACCGGAGAATCGGACTTAGCTTCCGAGCAGAGGCAACGACCGGCGTAACCGCCGCCGCTTCAACGCCAAGGCGGAGCAACAGCGGCCACAACCGTCGATCGACCGGAGAATCGGACCTAGCTTCCGATCTCAGCCACCGGAAAAGCTTTCATCTGAATATATGAGAGAGAGAGTGTGTGAGCAGATAATGAAGCGTGAATGATGAGAGAGAGAAGTGATGCATAACAAAAATAAGGAGAAGAAATACTGATTTATTGAACAGAAAAGAGACTGACACTTTTTGTATTTTCTATGATAAAAGAACACGTATCACAAAAACATACACGTATCTCATACGTGTAGCATCGAATTGAAGTTATGAAGGGAAAAGAGCACACGTGTCCCACACAACCACTCCAGACAAAGAAAACATTAAAATATTTGTAAATATTATAACATAGAAATAGAGACTAAGAAAAAAAACGTCATGAAGAAGATTCGATCTCGTGCAACTATGCAAAAAGACTAACACCTTACCACTGCACTAAAAGCATAATAGTTAACAACATTGGAAAGATTAAATACAAATACAGAAGTTAAATCTGATGAAGAAAAAAATAAAATAAAAAGGAAATTCACTGACACGTGGCGTGACCACAGCGTGCCACGTGTTATGAATAGTGCCTTTACTAGAGTACACCTCAGCAAATCCAAATGATATATATATAATATGTGGCCGAGAAGTGAACAAAAAAAAGTGAAGTAAAGGGCGTACTCGGTGCTTGACTTAGCTCCCACTTTATGTTTTGATGTACGCAGCCTTGCCCTACACTTTTGTGCAAGATACTGTTTCTCACGGCTTGAGCCCATGACCTCAAGGTCACAAAGCAGTAAATTTACCGGTTGCTCCAAGGGCCACCCTTCCAAAAGTGAAGTAAAAAAATCTTGTAAATTGGATGCTATCTGTATCCAAGAACATCATTGTCTCTAAAAGGAATCTTATAAATGGGGAAATAGAAAGCTGTAATTAGTGAATCAGCTAGCAAGTAATCGTATGACTTTATCTTTTGTTGCTCACAAGTAGTTTTCTTGATTGCTGTATGAAATACATTTCTTTGTAATATAGTTAAACTCACTTCGGATTGTTTATTATTTCTTTGTAATACACTCACCTTAAAATATCATACTTTTATTTTTTTGGATAAAATTTAATAACTATGATGTCATTTAGATATACAATTGGTTGCATAAAGAAAACTTTTGCTAAAATATGTACTTGAATGAAGGGAAATCAACTAATCAAGTGAAACAACAAGAAAGTATGTAGAGTTCTATTTTTTATTGATGTCAATTTGAACCCATTTACTTGTAAATGGTTCAGTTAAGGACTTTAGGTTATATTGATCTTTTAACTGGTAAAATAATAACTAGCCAAAAAGTGAACGGGTCAAACATAATGAATGGGTTGAATGTTGGCCAAAGTGTTGGATTATCATGAAATAAACTCTGCTTTGTTCTTGCAGCTTGTATATCCTGGAAAGATTCTAAGGTTAAGAGTGCGTGGAACCAAGCGAGATATTACAGAAGATACGTCATCATCTGAGGAAGTGTGTGTTGTTATACCAGGCATAATTGCTCGTTTTGATGGATCCGACATTCAGGTATGTCGTATAATCTTCAACGATTGACTGCAATGTCCATTAATACTCATTTAGTTGTCAATAATAACTAGGCAAACATAATCCTGGTGTGCAGAGGGTACTGCAGAAATGGTATCAAGAAACTCAAAATCGGTTTTGGAATCAGTCATCAACAGATAAAGGCTCAGAAGAGCATGAAGTTTCATCCTCTCCTATTCCTTACCAATGTTGGAATGTTAATAGATATGGTTCATGTGTTGATGCTGCGGTCACCGGTGTTATGCCACCACCTCTTATGGAACTACAGGTATAAAGGGCAGTTTTGGTATTATACTAAAAGTTGGGGATAACTAGGTAATTTATAGCCATTCCAAAAAAATAATTAGGTAATTTTACATTCATTATAGTAATAGTTTTCTTTCTTCAATTCATTTTACAAAACTCTGAAAGTGATTAATTGGATTTTGAAATGAATAGTGAGAATTGGAGAATTAGGTGTCATAAAACATGCTATATTTGAGATATCTTTGTAAACTATTTTGAGTGTTTTGGTGAATTTCGATTAATTTAATAAATCAAATAGAATGTCTGAAGGTACTTTTACATATAATTTTTTGTCGAAAACGTTTTATAGAAGAGTTTTGGAGAGTATCTGAAGTTATTATTCTGGTATTTGAATTCAGCTGCTTTTATTGTTGAGCAGTCAAGTGATCGATATTACTGTGCTGTTGCCATTGGAGTTGATGCTGCAATTTCAGCATTCAGGTATATAGTTTTTTTAATTTTTAATTATTATATAATACGACGCCTTCACAAGTGATTTACTATTTTTTTTTCTGAAGGCTTTCTGAAGATCGAAGCAGGTCTTTTGTTGGAGCCCTATTATCGAAGGTTGTACCTGCAACGTTTTCAACCATAGCTTCTTTCTCCAAATTGGTATGGAGGACCCAACAACCAACGAAAAAGCCTGAACCAAAACCACAACCATTTGCTCGAGGTCTGTTTATTCTAAAAATTCACAACGGGTTATATGAAAAATTAAAATTAATAATAATCATTGATCAGTTGTCTGATTATTTAACTAACTAGTAAATAAAATGACTAAAAATCTAGCTAATTATCTGATTTGGATTATTTAATATCAAACAACAATTTAAGTTTATTTTTTGACAAACTTTTGCAGCTTTGCCTCTTACATGTTTGAAAGATCACCCTAGAAAGGGAGAGAAACTAACCTTATCCCCTAGCGGGACTTTGGCGGCAATAACAGATTCACTAGGTCGTATTATGCTATTAGACACTCGTGCCCTTGTGGTCGTACGCTTATGGAAGGTATTCTTCTTTATTCACCAACACCTGCCACCTTTTTATTTGTTTATCATCATCATTTTTGATGTAAACTAAAAACTTCAGGGGTACCGAGATGCTAGCTGTCTTTTTGTTGAACGGCTTGTAAATAAAGACTCTCGTGAACATGTAAAGAATGATTACTGCCTATGTCTTGCCATTCATGCCCCTCGAAAGGGCATTGTTGAGGTAACATTTTATTAACCCTATGGTTATTTTTAGACCAAGCAATTTCGACCCGTTTGCCTACAAATGGGTAGACTTGGATTATGTTATGTGTTTAATGAGTCAAACGCGTTAAGGTAAAAGATTTCACTAAAACTGAAACTGAATCGCGTATGAGTTGTTTCATTTAAATATATTTAGATTAATGGAAATAGTAATCTAGTTCATGTAATGATTTTGAACACATTTAAGTTTTATAAAAATTCAAAAACTTTGCAGATTTGGCAGATGAGGACAGGCCCCAGGATACTGACCGTACCATGCCCGAAAGGAAGCAAAATACTGCAACCCACATACAGATTTGGATCTTCAACTTATACTGAATCATCTTCAACTTCTTATAAACCATTGGAAATTTTCTTTCTGAACGGTGATTCTGGTCAACTTTCTAGATTAAATTGATGTTTTTTTTTCAGTTTCTTGTTTTGTTTCCTGGTGATTTGACACACCGTTTGTGATATGTTAATGAAAAATCACCTTTATAGACGGTTCCAAACTAAAATCACACACTTTAGGAATGGAATTAGAATCCAATTCCAAACAAGTTTTACGAAAAAACACCTCAAAACTAAAGTTTAGATTCTAATTGTATTGAATTTTATAAACCACGATATAAGATAAGGATTTTGATATACTCATATACCCCATCTCCAAGATCAAATTAATCCAATTTTGAACAGGTTAAGATGACTATAATCAATAATTAAAATACAATAAATAATATCTGTATATGATAATTAATGATTATAATATTTGAATCATAACAATCCATACGAAAGCATATATCCAAAAAACCGGTATAAATCTAACCACCTTTGTTTTCTCCCCTCTCGATACCTACAAGAATCACAATCTCACAACTTCTCAACCACCATTCTCATGGCTTCCACCGCCCTCTCTCTCTTCCTCCTCCTTTTCTCTCTCATCTCCGCCACCAAACCCACAACTTTCCGGCCACACCTCACCACCCATCCCACTGCCACCGCCAATGACATCCCGCCCACCACTTACTTTGAAGTAACAAAACCAATCCAACTCCCAAACACAAAACCCTGCTCCACCCTTGTCCTACAACATGATTTCGGATTCACTTACGGCAAACCACCGGTTTCCGCTCAATACACTCCACCATCAAACTGCCCATCAAACAACTTCGATAAAATCGTTCTTCAATGGACCGCTACTTCCAAAGGCCGCCAATTTGATCGGATCTTTGGCGTCTGGCTCGGCGGGGTTGAGCTGCTCAGAAGCTGCACGGCTGAGCCAAGACCCACCGGAATCGAATGGACGGTGAAGAAAGACATTACTAGGTATTACTCTTTGCTTATGACAAATCAAACACTTGATGTTTATATGGGAAATATTGTAGATAGTACTTACACGGGGGTGTACCATGTGAATGTTAGTATCCATTTTTACCCTGCTGAAAACAAGATTTTGAACCCTTCCCATGATCAATGGGCTGATGTGATCATACCTATTTCAAGAAACTTACCGCTAAACGATGGATTATGGTTCACAATCGAGAATTCGACTGACGTGAAGTCGAAACAGTTTACGATCCCCCAAAATGCATATAAAGCTGTTCTTGAAGTATACGTTTCGTTTCACGAAAACGATGAGTTTTGGCCGACTAATGTTCCTAATGAGTACATTTCGGATAATAACTTAACTGGTTTCCCAGGTAACGGCCCGTTTAGGGAGGTTGTGATAAGTTTAGATGGTGGTGTAATCGGTGCGATTTGGCCTTTTACAGTAGTTTACACAGGTGGTGTGAACCCATTACTGTGGAGACCGATTACTGGCATCGGGTCGTTTGATCTTCCTACGTATGATATCGAGATAACCCCGTTTCTAGGCACGATTCTAAACTCGAAATCCCATGATTTCGCTTTCAGCGTCACAAACGCGTTAAACATTTGGTACATAGATGCAAACTTACATGTATGGTTAGATGAAAAAAGTGAGAAGACACAAGGGAAGCTTTTGACACAAAACATTTCACCTCGTCATGTTTCGTTGGTCTCGAACTATACGGGTTCGAATGGAACATTCGTTACCAAGGTGACACGGTCGATAAAGGCCACCGGGTGGGTAGAATCTTCTTTTGGTAAGGTCGTAACCGAATCGACCCAAGAGTTTGTTTACAGTAATATCATGGTGATGGCGAAAGACGGGGATTCACAAACTGTTAACCAGATAATCGAGTTTAACGATAGTGTGTCTACGCAAAAGCCGTCTTCTGTTCACTTGAAACAATCATCGAAATTGTTTTCGTTTTACTTGTACTCGGATACAGAGGACAAAGGGAACGGAAGTTTTGCGCAGGTGGCGAACATTACGCTGGGTTTCAGCGAGAAAAAGGTTGCGAATTCGGGTTCTAAATCTTCATCAAGTGTTGTTGAAAACGTACAGAATGGTGAGGGATCAATGTTTGTGAAGGGAAATTTGGTGGTCAGTGGATTGGGGAGTACACAACAGATGTATAGTTATGGTGACAATAAGATGTGCTATTTTAGGGACATAAGTAGTACAAATTACACGGTTATTTATGATAAAGAAGGTCATACGTGCGGTAAAAGTAAAAAGTCAAGAGTCAATTAGTCAATTCAGTTATTCCGCGGACAGAGGTAAAATTTGTTCTCATCCAACCCACCCTCGAAACCAACTGTTTTAAGTGATATTTTTGATGGGTATGTTTGTTTTGTTTTCTTGATAGTTGATACGAATTTGACATTGCCTTTGCGTTATTTTGGTTTTCTCTATTATTTGCTTTATTTTGGTTTTCTCTATTATTAGCTTCCAACTTCTAGCTTTACAAATTACACATATTTGCTCCAACAGAAATGCCAAGATAATTTAGTAAGAAATTGATCCCCGCAATAGTTAAGATGACGGGCCAGCCTATTAATAGTACCATCACAAGTTGCTTTTCTTAAAGAGTCTATCCTGAGGCCCAATGCAAAGTTGAACTTTGAAGTATCCATTGCACAATCAACTCATATGCTAAATGTGTTAACTTTAAATTAGTAAAGAAAAAAAAGAAATACATGATGGCTGTCACGTAACAACCACTCAAAACTGTCACGTGAACGATGAACTCTTAGGCACTAATCTTATCCACTCAACTTTGTTTATTTAGTAACGAGCTCTCACACACATCATCTACATTTCTTCTTATTCGGTGTGGTATGGCTAGCTAGTTCGGAGTGGTGCTTGGGTTTGACCGGTGTAAAGTCCTGAAAGAACTTATTCTCTCCGTTAACGATATCATCAATATTCGAAACTTGTGGTCGTACTCATCTTTTCTTAAGAAGGTTCTTCATGGGATCTTTCTCATTACCATTTGGTGCATTTGGAAAACTCGTAATGGCGTCGGAACATGAAAGCAGACGACATGTGTTTATCCCGTTTGCGTTTGATACATTTAGGTCTCTGGCCCCCGAGGAAGTGAGTTTCCTTAATAGAGTTCAATGTGTCGTGCATGACAATTCCTTGATCCCTAAGAATCATAGCTTTGTGTTTGATATGATCGGTTTAGCTATCTAAAAGAGAGTTGTCACTTTATTGTAATTTAATCCACATTAAAGAAAATTGAATACATAATAGTTTATTGCGAGACAAATTAATTTCATTCCTCACTTGCTTGGAGAACCATTTATGATCACCGACGCACGGACCGATGTGATACAATCAAACGCATGTGACACTAACGGGTCTCCACGTACAACTACAAAATCGATTGTTTATTAGATTTTTCAAGTTATTTTTGGGAAAAAAACTAAATTGCTTGATGATTTGATTTGATATGTGATGAATTAATTGTACCAGATATGATTTTAAGGTCAGGGGAGGGTGGTTTGTTATGTGACATAAAATTATTACGATAACCCTTTTCATCCTGTCATTGTCTTGACTCTTGGTAGGTCCTTTGTAAACGTGCATTCAAGTATTCAACCTATATATTGGTCCTCCTTCATTAAAAGACCATGAGTCTTGACGTTTTGAAGCCGTAGTGCCGGAATACGCCCCCAAACGTTGTGTCTGGGGGCGTTATGGAGTGGATTGGTGAAGACGTCTGTGATGATGACAACGGTGGTTTGCAACATCTATCATCTTTCTCAATTTTTTTTTTCTTTCTCCGATCACTATATCACACTTACAGCTAACAATTATTTACACTATCATTAACACACTAAGCATATTTTTCACTATCACAAAGCAGTGGCGTGATTAGGCACGCATGCAACGGTGTGATAGTGAAAAAGATGTGTAGTGCGTTTGTGATACTATGAATGGTGGTTGTGTGAATGTGATGTTTTATTTAACAAGTGGAGATGATATGTAATTATTTGGGATGTGGAAAATAAAAAGAAAAAACAGAAATTTTGGGAAGTTTTCGTGGGTCACACAATCTTGAGACACCCCTGTCATCAATGATTCAATGAGCCAACGTTGCTGAAATGAATTCAGTTGGAGTTTTATTTTTTAATTGAGCTGGCTACCCATGGTTCCCATTTTTATCGTCCTCTTTCAAAATTTCCTCTAAGTGAATATGGTTTTATCAGGTACCTAAACTAGCTTAGATGCATTACACTTTAAAACTTATCGTTTTAATGGAAAAACTTAAAAATATAAAGAAAAATGATTCACCAAGGAGATAATTGAAGTAAATTGTGCTTTAGTTTTGTTTCTTAAAAAAGTTTTTTTTTTAACTAAAACAATATCTTAAGTATGAACTCTTCATCAGTTCTAGTTCTGTTAGGCCATCTACATTGGATGCTTGATGATTGTGGCAACAAGCGATTTTGTGGGGTTCTTTTACCTAAATGGCTAGAAAATTTCTTCGGGGCGTGATCCCACGCGCCACTACAACATTGATTTTGGAACTGTCTTCGTGCTAAAGTATGAATGTGTCTTATTATGCTAGTTGTTGTGGGTATTGATGAAATTGACTGTGGTTTTTTTGTTGACCATTTTTCTTTATACTCGTTTTCGATGTTAGCTTTGAGATATTGTTTATTGGGGGTGGTATGTTGTGTATATTTCTGAAATCAGCGGCTTAATTATTATCGGTGTTAGAGAATTGATATGGTGTAACTATTTGTCTTTCTTATTATTACAAATCAAATATATATATAGGTACAAATATTATGTCTATGACCTTCATATATAAGAAAATTATAAATGTATAGTAACCTAGTCTAATATACATTTCAGTCTTACGAGGAGGCTCACGGATGCTTAGACTGGATCTAGAGTCTTCAAACAAAACTCGAGGCAAACCCTTAGTAAATATGTTAGCCATCTGGAACTGTGATGGAACATGAAGTACCCAAAAGTGACCAAACTGTGCCTTCTCGCGAACAAAGTGTATGTCAATCTCACTGTGCTTGGTCCGTTGATGTTGGATATGATTCCCTGTCATGTAAATTGCATGTAAACTGAACTCACATTGTCACAGTAAACAATAAGAGGAGGACGACCAAGTTCTAGCAGAAGATTGCGCAACCAACATAATTCAACAACCACATGAGCAACCCCTCTGTACTCTGCTTCAGCACTGGAACAGAAAATAGTAGTCTGCCTTTAGATGACCAAGAAATAAGGTTATCCCCAAGGAACTCACAATAGCCCAATGGCGCAGCTATTAAGGGGCCGGGGGGGGAGGGGCGCCGACCCCACCCCGATTTTTTTTTGCGATGTACGGGGTATATAGTTTTCGTGTAGAAAATTTTTGATATACTCCGGTTTCGACCCCCCATTTCAAAAATTACCCAAAAATTGGCGTTAGGAAAAAAAAATATTTAGATCCCGACCCCCCACTTCAAAATTTCTAGCTTCGCCACTGCAATAGCCAGAAGTAGACCTGCGAGTTTCAGGGCACCCAACCTAATTAGCATCAGCGTAGGAAACTAATGACAAGACTCAAGTAGGACGAAGCTGAAGTCCCATTATAAGTGTGCCCTTGAGATACTGGAGAATATGCTCGGATACAATGTTAGAGAATTGATATGGTGTAATTGCTTGCCTTTCTCATTGATAAAAATCAAATAAATATAGGTACGAATATTACATCTACGACCCTCATATATAAGATAATAACAAATGTATAGTAACCTAGTTAATAATCTGATTAGCTGCAAACATAGACGTAAGGAGTCGCGATACTTTTTTGAGATACTGCCTTGAGACAAGTGGTGCATGCAGGGTGAAAATCGGAAGTTATTGAAGTTGATAGATGTGCTGAGGAGATGGCTTGTCTTTAGAACACTACGTGGAAAGGTAAAAAAGAGCCTACGTAACAACCAAACTCGGCTAAAGATGGTGTGCCAATTATAGAATATTAATCAAAATATCAATCCTTTAATACTTAAAACGTTAGAAAATATAAAATTTTTGAAGATGAACTTCATTACCATAAAATTCAAATGTATTTTTAAATTATTGAGCATTCTTCAATGCTCACTTTTCTAACCTAACATACAAGCAAAGACAATACATCTAATATAACATTTGTATTTTACCCGGTTGTGAAACCTGACACATTTTGAAGTTTTGCGTTTTCTCGCTTTACGAACTAAAAAATACCGGGAGAATTTTCGAATAGTTATACCCCCAAATGATGTTTTGAATGATCCATAATCGTTTTTCAAAACAAAATATTTAGTTAAAAGCTTTGGATCCAATTGGATTCCTCGAATCGAAAATAATGCAATTTGTGATTTTTACGCGATTTCGATACGCGATTTGTCATTTATCAGAAAATCACGTATTTGGTTCTAGTATGTCAATTTGGTTGTTTAATGAGTCTCAAATCACATCGAGTCATCACGCACAACGCCGAGTCACGAAATGTTGGCCGGGGATTAGCCTAAAAGTGATACGTACGTTAAATCGACCGAAAACTCGTTATGTGAACTTATGTGTAGATATTTGTTAGTTACAATGCATGTTTATACTCGTTTTGATTGGATTAAATATGGTTAACATGATGGGAATATGAAAGACAGAAAGAGTGATTTTGGTGAAAACGGTGGTCAATAATATAAAAAACGACAAAACGAGTACGCAAAACGAGGAATTGGAAAATGAGGAGCCGACCAGGAGGTCCCTGACAATATGCCAAGGACATATGGTCCATTAGATGCTCATTTTTCAGCAAACCCTAAATGCTGGCTATTTAAGCATCTTAAACCATTGTAGCCTCATTTATTTCAACCCTAAACACCCTAAAACGACCGTGAGCTATTGATTATCATCTTTTTCTTTAAATCCTTGTATTTTGGAGCTAAACTTTGGAAGATCCAAGCATATTTCATAACCCTTTTTGGTTCTGTTGAGTTCTTCCTTCTTGTTCTATGATTTTGCATGATCAAGATTTTATTTTCATGTTGTTTTTAGACTAGATCTATGCCATGCATCCTTCTAAATGTTAGATCTAGTGATTTCATGATCAAAGTTATGATTTTTATGTGTAAACTTTAGTTATATTAAGTTTTAATTATGGATCTTGATGAATCATAATAAATGATGTGATTTGGTGCATGAATCTTCATAAAGTTGCTATCTTGATATTAGATCTAAGGTTTTATCATGTAAAGTTGCTATCTTGATATTGGATCTAGGGTTTTATCATGTAAAGTTGCCATCTTGGTAATAGATCAAGGGTTAGATCATGTAAAGTTGCAGGTTTTATGTCATTTGATGATGCTTGTTGATGTTTGATGAGTAAAATGGAAATATATTAATGTACGCATGCATGGATCTCATGAAAAATGATGATTTGTTGATGATTAACCTTGGTAGATAATAGATCTAAGTAGATCAAGCATGCTTAGTCATAAAATAGTTTTAGGTTGTTGGGTTGTAGCCATAAGTGGTTCATTGCACAGTCCTGGCTCCACCTCAATTGAAACCTCATCCTTACTTGATTGTGAACTAGGCACCACCCGTTTCTCTTCAACCAAGTCTTTGTAAAGGGTATATTCTTTGAAAACACCATCTATACTTAATATAACCTTGGGCTTACCTTCATCTATCCTCCATAACCTATATCTCTTTACTTCTTCTAGATACCCTAAGAAGACACATTTCATATCTCTAGGCTCTAACTTGCCTCGATTAACATGTGTATAAGCTACAGAACCAAAGACTCTTATACCAGCAAAGTCATGAACTTCACCTGACCAAGCTTCCATTGGAGTCTTCATATATAATACAAATGAAGAAGACCTATTAATTAGATAAGCAAAAGTGGTTGCAACCTCAGCCCATGACCTTTTAGGCAAACCAGAGCTAGATAATAAGCATCTGACTTTATCTAATAAGGTCCTATTCACCCAATATGATACTACTCTGTTGTGGTGTTCTAGGTATGGTCAAGTGTCTATAGATACCATTCTCTTTGGAATATTGATTAATCTCTCCACTGTAAAACTCCAACCCAGTACCAGTTCTTAATTTCTTGACCCTTTTACAAGTTTGAGTTTTAACTATTACTTTCCATTTTTTGAATTTCCTAAAGCTTGTTTACCTCTTAATGCATACAACCATGCCCTTCTTGAATAATCATCCATGATGAATATAAAGTAATTAACACCTTCTAATGATTCAATCCTTGTAGGTCCCCACAAGTCTGAATAAACATAATCAAATACAGCCTTTGTTGAATGTAAGCCTTTGTCAAATTTGACCTTGTTTGATTTCCCAATGATACAGGTTTCACAAAATCCTATATCACATGTGGTTAATTTTCAAAGAACATCATGTTTATACAACTCAACCAACCATTGATGACTGATATGGCCCATTAGTTTATGTCATAATAGTGCGACCTTATTATTTTACTTTGTAGCAATGTGCACATCACTAGTGAGTATTTCTCCATTCATTAAGTAAAGATTGTTATCCTTCCTTCTGCCTATTGAAATTACCATAGATCCTTTTATCACTCTTGATTTACCATTTTTTTAAAACTAAATGGTAACCTTCTTTTTCAAAAGTTCCTAAAGACGCTAAACTCCTTTCGAGATCAAGAATGTACCTTAAATTTTGCAACTTCATTTATCATCCCCTATTTCACTAATCCAAGATCTTCAAACTTTAATTCACTAAATAACTCTTTGATTGGAGTCATGTGGTATAAGCAACCAAAATCCTTGATCTAATCTCTCTTCATGATTTCTCTATCCATTACCAACACATGAACATATTCATAGCTATCAAATTCTTGACCTTGTGAATAATTTCTTATGTTTTGGTACCATTTGATTCACTTTAAGTGTTTGTCTGAGCTACGGACAAAACACTTCAATCTTGTCCTGAATTTTGATCTATGATTACCTTTTTTCTTCCGAAATCTTTGATCTGGTCCGACTTCAATGAACAATCCTTCACAAATTTTATCTTTGACATCAAGCCTACTCTTCAACTCCTTTAAATTTAAGGCAGCAAGAACCCCCTCCATAGTTAGTATCTCTCTTCCATACATTAGAAATATTAACAACATAGCATGCTCTTCTTCATCTAACCTGATACCATTGTTTTCTAAATTCAAAATTAACTTGTTGAAATCATCAGTATGATCCTCAATAGACTAACCATTTGCAACTGAAAAGTGTAAAACCTTTTTTTATTTGAAATATAGCTTGTTTACCAAGGATTTGGTCATTTATAGAACTTCTAATTTGAGCCACAACCCAGCTGTTGTTGTTTCTTTAGGGACTTCCCACAAAACTCGATCTCCCAGGCTTAAAACATTTGCACTGTGTGCCTATTAAGGATATCTTTCTTCTCTTTATCCGTGAGAGCTTCTAGAAAGCTGCTCTCACCTAGAAGAGCATCTTCAAACCCCTGATTAATGAGCAGCGCTTTCATCTTCACACGCCAAGCTCCAAAATTGTTCTTACCATCAGATTTTTCCAAATCAAACTTTGTAGAAACCATGTTTGATCCGTCTACAACTGGAACCTTCGTATTAAACTGATTGAGCCATTTGACGAGGCTCTGATACCAATTGTTGATTCAAAAACAATCAGAGAAGAAATTAAACGAAGAAAACGAAATTGGAAACCAATGATTAACGATTTCTTTATTAGGACTATGAATTGAAAGATTAATTACAAAAGGAATTGTGAAACAGACTACTGATTACAAAAGCCCTCATCTAACTATATTAAGTTGTTGATCGCTCCCTAATGGTCACTTGACAAACTGATTAATAAAACTCGCATAAGAAATGTCAAAAACAGTGTCTCAATCTGAAGGAAGATACCCTGTACTTTTCAAAATGACAGTTTTAACCCAAAACTTAAAAAAAACCTTTGTTTAGGATACGAGCTTGATTCCCAACATTTTGGGCTATCACGAAGAGTCATGTATATGCTATAGATATTATAAGAACTAGCTTGTAGCGGTCATGCGTTTGTTTAGCCATGAGACACGTATACCAAGTGGTTAATTGTGTGACAGGAGTTTACAAATGATTTACTTTATAAATATTAAGGGGTCTAAAGTTTCTTCAAATTGAAGTTTTTAAAAGTTAACATGTTGTGGGGTGAGTAAGATGACAAACCATTTTATCGATTTGTGGATCGATTGATTGCTTAAGTGATATGAATGACATGTTAACTATTTGCTTGTGACTCACATTATGATCATATATGCGTGCATGCAGTGGAGTAAGTTTTGATAAGTTGGTATAATTAATAAATATTTATTTGAGTTTTGATAATTATAATGTTAATTTATTCCAACTAGGGAGGACCAATGTCATACATACCCTTTAAATCTACAAAATTATATATTTTTGTAAATCATTCTTTAAAAACATTGTATATAAAGATAAATGTTTTTAGGGGCAATTTCATATAAGATGTACATTTCTATCTATATAAACTCGATCATGACATGCGTGAATAAACTAATGTTTTTGGTAATGTTGTGTGACAGTGAATAGCAGTAAGATAGTGTGTCTAAAACGCGATCACAATAGAACATCCTACAATAGAATAGAGTTTACTCCTAATAAGATTTAAACTATATATAATTAGTATGAACTCTCCAATATTGTTTAAAAAAACGTCTAACAATGGTAAAAAAAAGTTTACATATCACTAGATTACAGTCGCTTCTAAGATATGATTGCAACATCAATCTAATAAACCAAGAAACCGATATTTTTTTTACCTAAGTTTGCAGAACTTTTTTAGCATTATAATAAGCATGATAATTGAAACTCTTTTAACCTTTAGCTACATATATATTCACACAAAGAAATGTCTCAGACACATGATATACCTTCATTTTTATATAAAGACATGCAATATATTTGTACGTACCTACAGTGAAAGTGTTATGCAAATCTTATGAGTTTATAATTATACTATACACTACATAAATTAAACAGCATACATATAATAGTATATAATATAGGGGTTTTCTAATATTTGTCCTAAGGTCACACATAAGGTGCAATAAATACATCTTAAAAATTGAAAAAAGTATAATAAATGCATATCGAAAATTGAAAAATACATTTTTCAAGAACAATCTTTGTACCTTTTCTTATTTTTCAAAATAAATCTTGGTATGTTTTTCAATTTTCAAAAAGAATCTTGGTATCTTTTTCAGTTTTCGATATGTATTTATTGCATCTTATATGTGCCCTTTGGGCACATATTAGAAAATCTCTATAATATATATCTCTTGAATCTACACAATACATCATACAAACACACATTAATAAAATTAGCGGAATCTTAATAAATAAATAGATAGGTATATATATGCTTGTCGAAATGATCAAAACTTCTCTTATGGTTAATTACTTGAAGATTCTAAGAAATATAAATTTTGTGCATATATAAAGAATATGAGATTATGGGAAGCAATTAGGACATAAGCAGGAAATGCTGTCCCCTCTAGTCTCCATTAATGAATGAATTTCAGGGGGAATCCAATGGTACTATAAGTGGGCCTAATTATCACATCATTATATATATTTATATGCCCATTATAATATATATATATATATATATATATATATATATATATATATATTTTCACATCAATTATTAATACGAATTTAGTTATTCCTTGTACTAATTAATAAACACAAATGTTAATTAAGTATAGTTATAACCCCTTTTCGAAACTAACAACAGTGAAAAACATAACTTAGACAATATAGATGAATAGATCATATTGACTAATCATCTCTAAATTTCTTATTTATGTAAATTATTAATTATATCTATATAATATAATTTTCATAATTATAATGACCATATAACCAAGCCAGACCTCTTGAGAATCAGGTATTTTGCATCAATGGAGTTCGAGCAATTTGTATCCAACCATTTATGGAAGTCTGGCATATTTTAAGAGCTTGAAATCCTGCATGTCCATGTCCACCTGAAATTATGTTTCCATTGTTAAAAGATATATTATATATATACAAAAAATTTATATTTCTTAGGATGAAAACAAAACTTGGTGATCCAAACTAAGCATACATATAGCATAAGTCAGTTAATCAACCAATGGTCTTCAACTCTTTAGGGGACACTATGACTCGCATAATGATTTTATGTATCACATTTAAAACAATATATATACATATGTTTATATATATATATATATATATATATTTTTTTTATAATTTTCTATTTAGAATTTACTTTATATGTGTGCAATCAATAATTAAGTGAAATTTAAGACAATTAGTCTAAATAGATTAGAGTTCATTCATACAAGCTAGATTGAACTCAAGACTACCTCAGTTCATCAAAAACCATATCATATCATCATGCATCTATCCAAAATTTAACCAGTTGGTTCTTTAATTATGCATAGATCGATCTCGAATGCTTTCATTGAAGAAATAGCATTAGAAAAGAAGCAAATGCAATAAGTTACTGTTGTTGATTTAGTTGAGGATCAAGACTTGGAGTTTGGAATTAAGTAAAAACAATTTAAAACAAAAACTAGAATGATCAAACTTAACCTCACCAAGTTTACATCTTATAAACATTTAACAGATTTGCTTATCTTCATTTTCTTTTAAAACAATAATATCGCATAAACTCTCTGTATCTACTTCTAGATTATCATTTTGTTTATGATAGACTTAAATCTTGGGAGGCACACCATCTTAACACCTTCGGTACAAGTTGGACTAGAAGCTGGTTGAAGACAAATTTGTTTATCTAATTTCAAACACATTCATCATATATGTATGTCAAGTAATTAAGTTTGTGAAGAATTTTTTATCTGCTCTAGGGTTAATGTAACTTTTAAAGGTAAATCCTTTTACTTAACTAAGCATATATATCTGTTGCAATGATCATTTGTTTATATTTAGTTAGTGTATTGATCTCTTTTTTTAGAACGTTCAACTAAAGACTATTTACACTAGTTGAACCATCTTTGTAAATAGTTGGATGAAAAACCTGTCAAGTTCAGGGATCGAACTCATGACATTTCATTCCCGAGTCTTCCCCTCATCACTAATATCATTTGGCTCAAATTAGTGAGATCACAATCAACATAAGATAGTACTGTGCTTCTGCATTAATGTGTAATCAAACACACACTTACACTCTATAAATTTATGCTAATTAGCTACTAATTGTAGGATTAAGTGTGTTTAGTTGAGGTGATTTGATCAAATCTAGATACAGTGCAGAATTCCAAAAGGGACAAGATTAGCAAAATCTAAATAGTATATATTTAATTAAGGAGAATTGTTTTAACTTAATAATAATATTCATAATACCATTTAATAATATGAACACTTTAATTTATTTTTTATTAAATTAATTATAGAGGGAGCCAGTTATGCAGGTAGAGAGAGAGAGAGAGAACTGAAGTGTGTTCTCATGCAAACCAGGGTTTCTCAAACTCTATGCAGTCAGCTAGGGTTTGCATTTCAGCCCAAAAAAGCTTTTTAATTTAGATTGTAATATCTTGGGTTTGTAATATATGCAATTAAATATGATCAATCTGTTAGTCTTTAAGCAAAATCAATCATTAATATATATGTATAATCATATGGTGAAAAATAAAAACCAAAATATTAAATAAATGATTAAAAGATTACCAGTATTTAGGAAGATTTGATCGAACCATAGCTAGATCTTCATGATTGTTGCATCCGAAAACTCGATGTTTCTTCGTCGTTCGCCTTCATAATCGGAGTATTCCTCTTCTTCTTTTTCTTCTTGTAAGGTATCCCTCGTGCCTTCGCCTGCGAATCACGAATTTCGCGCAAATAAACCCTTATCGCGCCACTCGCAAAAGGGTTCATTTCCGATAACCCACCATTTTCTTCATAAGCTGCACGCAGACGCCCAATAAGGGCGTCTAGACTTCCCCATGCTTGCCTTAGTGGGCAAGTACAGGGGCCAGCCGGATCAGGGTGACCGAAGAACACACAACCTTGTAAATGAACCTTAGTCTTTCCGAACTGGTCGAGGTACCGAAGGAAATCTAGTACATGACTATAGTTACAGTGAGACAAGGCCACTGGTGGCCTTTGGTTCTTCAAGTACTGCCCGAAAGTGTTCCAATCGCGTCGCTTCTGCGACTCGTATCGGCTAAGTTGCGGTGGTGCGGGCGGTGGTTGATTATCAGAAGGTATAATAGCACCACCGCCGCGATCACCACCGCTTGATGATCCTTCACCTAGTTCTGATCTTCCCTTGAGGTGCTGATCACTAGACATTAGACTTTGAGCAAGTGATATATGGATTTGAGAGAGAGAGAGAGGAGAAATGGGAAGTTGAGGATGATGAAGATATATAATTGAAGAGAGATGAGATGAGAAATGAAAATAGAAAAATTGAAGATCAAATCATGGAGAAGACAAGACGTGGGTCCATTTGAAAGTGCCTTTTAAAGGCAATTAGCCTTTTTTTTCTTCATCAAATTGAATTATTCCCACTCTGAATTGGCGTTATTAGCCTCTATAAGAATAATTTTCTGAAAATGTGTTTTGTTAATTTATGCATAATTACTCCCTATGTAATAAAGTTTCGTGTATTGTTGGTACTTTCCTTGTTAATATATATGGGTTCTGCCAACAAATACATACGGGTCATCAACGGCCATCGAGGCAGTAAACTTCTGATTCCATCGTTTTTTTTTTTTGGAATCATTATCGACATCGATGGAAAATTAGGAATCATAATCACTTAGGTTCGAAACCACAAGCAACAAAAAAACTCAAATTTATGAATAATTCATGAAGGTCACTAATATGATAAAGTGGAATCTCGTCGAGTTTACGGATTTCCACGATAATATTGGAAAACATACATGATAGAACACATGCGCACATACCACTGTAATATCGAAATGAAGACCAAGTGACTAAAATTATGTCAATACAATAATGTGAATCAACCCTCGTCAAGGCTATCAAGTCCCTCGGTAATACCGGAAAGCGAACACGATAAACACACGCCAACTACCGTAATACCGAAATAAATGATCAAACGAAGACCAAAAACTAAAAGAGATTTCCAACTTACGCAAGTGACCATAGAGTCTGTGTCAACGAATCCCTTGGCATATCTAGGCGATAAGTTATCAATCTCAAAGCTAAATACCAAGGTTTGTTAAAAACTCTCAATGTAAAGAAAGAAATTCTACAACTTAACCTAAATGTAAAGACCCTTACCCACCATTCCTAGTGTAACACTCTTTTATACATAAAAATATAAAAACATGAATGTAGGTTTCAAAAGACGAAATCAACATGGTAATTTAAAAACATGTACAAGGTCAAATACTTTAGTTCAATACATAAAAAAAAAAACTCACTTTTGATGGAGAATGGTCATAGCTTAAAAACACTAAAAAAAAAGATAAACTAAACATTCATATACTTAAGTTAAATGATTACAAGTATCATCTCACATGAGTGATACAAAAAGACTATCCAAGTATAGCCATAGAGATGTCAAGAACCACACTTGGGATTGTGAACATGGTAGAACCACAAGACAAAGTATGATTGAAGTAATATGCTTCTTGATCCTTGGTGATCAACTAAATATACAAATGAAATGCTAAGCTACTCCAGAACTACAGAAAAATGAAGAAAAGACATGTTTAAACTAAAGGAAAAAGAAAAAGAATGGTGTGGCTTGCAAAAGGGGGTTTTTGATATTTATAGGCAGGCCAGAAGCTCCACCATGGTCGGAATCACGCCCTACCACGGTCGTAGTGGGGGTTGATCATGGTCATGGTGAGTGCACCACGGTCATGGTGCTTCAACAAATTCTTCCAGCATGATCATGATTCATCTAGCATGGTTGTGTTGTTGGGTTTTACAATGACTATCCGGGTTATCCATTTTCAAAATTCATGATTTACTAAACGGTTTTTAACAAGATAAAACCAGTTACGCAGCGGAATAATAGTTATACGCGGATAATTGTAAAATAACATGTTCATATTACTGTATACACGCAAACACAAAAGTAAGTGCAACCTAGCTACAGGTTAGGTATACCTTCGTGGTTTTTGAACAATCGTTCGAGACACCGAGATTCTGTTGGCGGGTGCTAGGAAATGGAACACACGACTCCATGAGTCATTTCAAACCCTCAGCGGCGACAACAGGTGGCGGCAAGGGAATGGAAACTTCTCGTCCCACCAGGTTTTTGCGTGTCACGACAGGCATGCCAACCTCATTGTGTGGCGCGATGGAACCACTGGTCAACTCCTTTGACCTAGCTTGGTCGCGTGTCGCGTCGGCTAAGAAATGTCATGATGGACATAAATGAGCCAAACTTGATTTCGATTGTGATGGCGATTGGCGACGACATAGCGGGCAGTGACGGTGGTAGCAGGGGTGGAGGAGGCTGGACATTCTTGGGTACTCGTGATTTGATCGAAGCATCCAAAGAGGTGACAAGCAAGTCGACAGTGGAGATGACTGGCGAAGGGCGACGGGGTCGATGGTTGTCTCACGGCGACGGTGGCTAGTCCGAATGGGAGGGGCCTGACCGTAAAATATTAGAGAGAAAGAGAGAGAGAGGGAGAGAGATAGAGTTGAGAGATTATATGGGTTTTGCAATTTGTAGTGCAACCCTTAAAATTAAATTATAAGGTTTATTTATAGTCTCCCAGCAGCCCAGCAGGTCTCTGTCTCCAACTAGATAAGTCTGATGGATGTGGTGAAGCTGGATAGATGCGAACTCATAAGTTCTATAAAAAGTTGAAGCTAGAGATAACTTAAGGGACCTGACAATTTATACCTTAACTACGCCTATTGTTATTCTCCCATTTCCACTTGTACTATACCTTATTAACAAGTGAATAAATTCCATCTTCTCTCATCTATCTTAATCTTCTTTACTCTAAATAGAGAATTAGATTGTTCTTATTAGTTATTTGATTGTAAATTATAGAGTTAATTCATTACCTGGGGAAAAGTTGATTCTTCATAACCATTGTAGTTTTATAATTTAACTTCTATCACTGGATTTTTATAAATTAGGTTATTTTACAGGATTTATGAAAAGTTCAATGTTAATACGGATTACTTTTTTTTCTGAACGACCAACAAACATAGAATTGTCCAGGTACTCCGTATGGGGTGACCTAATGGCAAAAGACCACTGCCAGCTGGCCCAACCCAGCTGTACGAAGCCCTTAAGCACACCCAAGTTATCTCTAGGTCCGGGGAAAACCCACCCGCCCGAAGGCCCACTGGTGGTAAAACCCGGTCGCTCTCGGGATCGAACCAGAGACAACAATATCATAGTCTTCCTTCATAGAGCTCCCATGCCTCAGAACAATATTGCTGGGAGCAAGGATAGAACCTGAGTCATATGGACACACTAGGGCTGTTCAAAAAACTGGCGGCTCGTGGATCGCTCGAAGCTCGCTCGGAAAAAACTTAAATTAGCTCGCTCGAAATTGACTCTATTATAAACGAGCCGAGTTAGCTCGGCTTTGTTTCTAAACGAGCCAAGCTCGAGCTAAGGTCAGCTCGACTCGTGGCTCACTCTTTAGTTAGCTCGTTGGCTCGCTCGCTTGGCTCGTTTAAATTTAAGCTATAATTTTAGTATATATAGGTATATATAAACAAAAAATTATAAGTTTATTATTTATAATATAGATTTTGAGTTAAATACTAAGTTTTTTATATATAACCAAAGGTGATTATTTTATTCACTCCAACAACATGTCATTGACAATTAATACGTACTACTAATGGACTTTAAGCGGAATATATGTCAGCAAAAGTTAAGTGGGTCTGTTAGTGTAATTCATGATTAGGAAATGGTTTGTCAATAAGTATGATGCTCATTTCTTTAGTAGTAAATAGTAATCTATTCTCAATGAATATAGTATCATAAATAAAATAGTATTACAAAGATCTTTTCGTATTCTATTTCTATATTAATATTTTATAAGTGAAAATATAAATAGAAAGTTTTCTGGCTTAGCTGGTTGCACCATGATGTAGTTATAGCTCAAACCCGGGTTTGAATTTTGCATCAAACGTTTTTTTATATTCGCTTTTTCTTTTATATTACTTTATTGCCAGTGCCTGGAGGTGCACAGAAAACCGGTTAACCTAACCGAGCCGGTTCTTAACTGGTACATTACAAACAGGTAGAAACCTTATGTTTCTAACCGGTTTGAGGTTTCTAAGTTAAAATAGCAGTTTTTTTTATATATATAACGGTAGAAACCTTAGGTTCCAAACCGGGTTCAAATCTGGCATCAAACTTTTTGTTTTAAATTACCGGTTTCAACCGATTAGGCGGTTGAAATAACATGTGAATCAGTTTCACCGGTTATTATTCTAGGCGGTCCAAAAACCGTTATTTTTAACTGGCCTTTTCCCCCTTAAAACAGCTTTATTTGTTATGATTTTTGAAGATAAGTTTTTTTTAACCGGTTAACCGGTCATTTAACTTATTTTCGCACCTCTATCAGGTTCATATAATCTATTTCCATATTAATATATTTTTAATCAAAATATAAGTTGTAAGTTTTCCAACTTAGTCGGTTGTGTCATGGTATGGTTACCGCTCAGACCCAGATTCGGATCTGCCATCAAACAATTTTTTTTTAAATGCAATTTATTTTTTTATTTTTTACAAACTAATGTGAAGAATATATTTTTATTTTTTTAAACATAATTTATTTTTTTATTTTTTACAATATTTTTCTCATAATGCACATATAGTGATGTATAAGAGTCAGTACCATTAGCGGCAGCTGCATCCTTTGACATTGATTTGTTCGTGAGTTATCTCCTCGCTTCTCTTCTAGGCAAAGCTCTAATCGGAAGCTCCTTAATAATTGTCAACGTTTCTTCTTTCACGCTAACCTCATCACACATCATATTTATTAGTCTTTTTTTGTTTTTTTATCTAATTAGTTTAATTTTTTTATTTTTCTTTTAATACTATTTAAACAAATTAAAATGTGTAACTATCTATTGTTATTTCGTTCTGACAACAACGCAGGTTTCGAACTTATTATTTCTAACAGAAACAAATATTTTGTATATCTATATTCATACCGACTCATATATCTTTACCTCCGTATTCATATGTTACTACAAATTGACAACATGATTTGTAAGAGCCCACTCCGTACATAGTTTCTTTGTTGTTTTAATGTAAAATATGTGTAACATTATTTACTTATATAGTTTAATATTCTCTATTAATTTAGTAGCAATTTTTCAGATATTTTCAAGTAACCGCAGCAATGCGCGGTCAAAAACCATGTTTTCTATATAGTGCATTTACAATTAGTAAAACAAATATTAATTTTGATTTTTTTAATGTTAAATCTTCAACAAATAAAGTTTCAATAATGTTCTTTCAATTATGATTGGAAAAACATATTGCATTGGACTGAAATCAATCATTGCGATAAAAAATCATAGATATATAATCCTAATTGAATGTAAATATTTAAAAGAATTAAACTAAATTTGAGGTTTTGAATATTAAAAGTCGAATCTAATTATCAGACAAAGTTAATAGTAGGGAAAAGAGATTAAACATCGAATAATTCGCAAACTTTAGAGACTAAGATCTTGTCGTAGGATAATCTTTATTTTTTTTCTGGTTATTTATTATTATTATTATTATTATTATTATTATTATTATTATTATTATTTATTATTATTATTATTATTATTATTATTATTATTATTATTATTATTATTATTATTATTATTATTATTATTATTATCATTATTATTATTATTATTATTATTAGAGTTAACTTCGTTTTTGGTCCCCAAGGTTTGCACATTTTAACACTTCTAATCCAATTTCAAAAATTATAACATTTTAGGGCCCATACTTTCAATTTCTTAACAGTTTTAGTCACTTTTTAAAATCTCATCCAAATTAATGGTTGAAATCCGTCAAATGAGGGCTATTTTTGTAATTGAACTCTTTTCCCTTGTATCACATAAATAAAAGGGAAAATGGTTCAATTAAAAAATAGCCCTCATTTGATGGATTTCAGCCGTTAATTTGGATGAGATTTCAAAAAGTGACTAAAATGGTTAAGAAAATTGAAAGTACAGGCCCAGAAATGTTATAATTTTTGAAATTGGACTAGAAGTGTTAAAATGTTCAAACCTTGAGGACCAAAAGCGAAGTTAACTCTTATTATTATTATTATATTATTATTATTATTATTATTATTATTATTATTATTATTATTATTATTATTATTATTATTATTATTATTATTATTATTATTATTATTATTATCATTTGTAAGATAGGGGTTGAATTTATTTGGTCAAGCCCTTAAAGTTAAAATGTTACTCCTCTTGAGACTAGACTAGGTCTCTAAGAATATGAGCCTAGCTAAAAGTGGATTTGGTGTAATTTAATTGGGGTACATTATAAGTAGTATAATTTGTCATTAAAAATCGATTATTTATTTGGTTTTGTAAAATCTTAAACAAAATTGTCACAACTAATCTGGTGTGCTCTGGGTGTATATAATATATAAGACAATTATGGGTCAATTTCAACATCATTATTGCATTTAAGCTTTAAATTTATAAAACACAATAACGCGCGAACAGTCACTATACACCACTTGCAAAGGCAAGTGCACTAATCGTGGCGTAGTGTGGTGAATGTAAGATACAGAGGTCGTCTAATAACACAATGTATGAAAACGAGGGCCCTTGATACTACCCTTGATGACATCTAACCAAATCTATCTTGAAAGGTTAATAATTAAATAAGTAAAAATAATACAAAGGAAAAATAAGATAAAAGAAAAATAAAGATAAATCGGGTTTTACTCGATTCAGTCGAAAATAGTATCACTTGGGAGGACTTATCAATGGCAGTGTTGGTAATCTGTTTATTTATAATCTTCATCAAGATTGTTACGAATATGTGAGGAGGACCGCCACTCAGCCTCAAATCCCATCTCCCGTTTCTTCCGTTACTCAAAAGAATAACTGATGGCAAAACCATTCTATTAGTAACAAATATAGTTAGGGGTGTTCATCGGATCGGATTTCGGTTTATTCGGTTTATTCGGTTCGGTTTAATCGGATTGGAATTTTTTGTCGAGATCCGAATCCGAACCGATCCGAATAAGACACTAGTCTGAACCGATCCGAACTGATCCGAATCTAAATCGGATCAAATCCAATCCGAACCGAATAAACCGAATCCGATCCGAATAATCCGAATAAATCGAATTCGGTTTTCAATCACGAAAATAAAACAATTAAAAAACATATTTTCTAACATGTCCTTAGAACAAGAGTTCACATTCACAATAAAAACACACAAATAGAAAAAAAAAAACTTAAAATGGATAATAGAAAAACATATATATTTATATATAATATAAATATAAACTATATTTCAATTAATTAATCGGATATCCGAATAATCCGAATAAACCGAATAATTCGAATAAAATTTTTAGTCATATCCGAATCCGATCCGAAATCCGAATAAATAATTTTGGTTCGGTTTAAAATCCGATCCGAAATCCGAATAAGGATTTCAGTTCGGTTTTTTCGGTTTCGGATGCGGTTCGGATTTCGGTTTTATTCGGATTTCGGATTTTTTGAACACCCCTAAATATAGTATGCGCGAATGCCATTTAATTGTAGGGACTTATGGTCAAATACCCGTTACACTCGAATACGTTGTCATGAGCCAGTAGGGGAACAACCCACGTATCAGATCAGTTTGTTATGAAAAGTTCTCTGTAAGGTACTAAGTTTCGTTTCCTTCTGCACCGCTCTCGCACATACATGGACGGTCGGAATCAGAGCCAAGCCCCCTAATGCATCATTCTCGAGTCTACAGAGTGACAAAATATTACCAATCCTTTATCCCAACCAATACCTTCAGACCGCACATGTGTGAAAACCAACTTTGTTTACATAGACATAAACGCTTAAATGTATTGTTTTGCATGGGGTGTGAGTCACCAAAAGGATCATGCATCGTCTCCCAGTCGGGTGTCAGATGTCCGACTGATGAGCTTTCAACTCCTCAAATGGTTCGTAATACACAAGACATGTTTGTTCAAAAGGTAACAATAAATTTTCAATATAAATAGTTTCCATAAAGTCATTTCTACACACCTTAAGATGAGTTTATTAACTCATTTTACCAACCGACCTAATATTTGTTTTTCCCCCAAGTGAGTTAAGAATTTAGCAAAGCATGAATTTAAATATATGCTTAAGAGAAGATGAGAGATTCATAGATAAATGCAAATCATATTCTACTTATGTTAGAGTTCTTACAATCTTAACGAATGACTAATACTCTAAACAAATGGCTCAGAAAAGTGTAAAATATGATAGTAAACTAAAGGGAGAGAAGAATTGAGCGATTTTCCAAACGAGGAATCTGGCAAGGGCTTTGTCTGGCAGATAATCAGCATGAATTTTCGTATTCAGGGGCACGGGTCGTGTGGGGTTAGAGGCACGAGCTGTGTGACGTCAGATAATCTGCAGCAATCTTTCAGGCTTAGGAGCACGGGCCATGTGTAGCAAAGGTAGGAGTCTTATGAGGTCAGGAGTACGGATCATGTTTGTCACAAGCTTGTGAGGAGAAAAGTCAACTTTCTAGCTGAAGCTTGCTGAGGAGGGACATGGGTTGAGCCCTAGTTGGGACACGGGTCGTGTCTATGGCCAAAATCATAATTTTGTTATTTTTCTTCATATTTTATTCATATTCAGCTCTGTTGTAATTTTGACCTGGAATACACTAAAAAACTATAAAGAAAACAATATGGTACTGTTTTGGTGATAGTTAGTCGTAAATAACTCGTAATGTGGGGGAACATTTGATATAAAAATACGTATATTTTGCGCATATCTAACATCCGCACACTTGAAGTTTTGCTTGTCCTCAAGCAAAATTCAATGACTTGTCCTGTATTACCCGAAGAATTGCTAGAAGAGAAGTCTTAAATCTGTTGTGGTTTTAATCTTGCATTTAAAAACGTGTTCTCCAATTTACTTGTTTATTCTATTTTTTATTGACGTATTGAAAGCTACATATAAGTCTATTAGAAAGTTTAGACTTATACAAGCATATACACCTCACAAGGGATCACTCAACTCTCAGGGTTAGTATATGTACGGACTTTGAGTGCATGGTCACTCATTCCAAAGTAAAGTCAATTTAGGGTCATAGGTTTGTGAAATGATCAAATATCCATCGATCTCATCGGAATCCACATAAACATAATCAGGGCTTATGAGGTTAAAAGGGTAGGCGAGGGCTAAGGGTTTAGATATGTTCGATCAAACGGTGGTGAAAAATTTGCAAAATACGATCTCTAAAACTTTTTCGTGACTTTGAAAATGCTAAACTACTTAAGAGCCTTTTGAGTTGCTCTTTTTATTTCTAACAAAAGAATTTTTTTTTAGACAGACGATTTCTGCAGCAACTACTGGAATAATAGGATAAAACTAAAAGGTCACTTATTTTTAGAGTTTTTGTAAGAGATTGTGCTTTTGCGAAAACAAGGGGTTTAACAAGAAAAGGCTATTTTGGCTTGGGGGTTATTGCAAATAAATTTATGGCTAATGAAATGAAAAGGGTTTAGGCTCAAAGGGGCTACTAAGGGGATATTTTTATGGGTTGGTAAAGAAAAATAGGGGAGAAAAGAAAATGGGTAAAAGAAAAATTCCTAAGTGCCTCAATCCGGTAAAAATGTGTTCCCGACTTTGTCCAATTTGGAATGTATACCCTTACCAAGTTCTGGCTTGATGGCGTACTTGGTTTCTCATTATTTTGATAAGAAACGAGCATGTTAGTTATGTACATACAGTTAAGCTTAAATCCTTACCGAAAATGTGGGGAAAGGGGTTTTAAGTACTAGTTGTATAAAAATAAACTTTGCTTTCTACTTGTTGTACCAAAAAATCTCTCAATGTATACTCGAATAATTCAAATATATTTTGAGTCTTTTCTGTTTGGAGAACACTGTTTTTGTTTACAAGTTTGCAAAGCACAGACATATTTTATTATTTTTTTTTAGTAAAACTGGGTCATAGTTTGATTAGAGTTTTGTGGAAGGCTTGACAGACAAACAAGAAGTTCAAGACTACAGCAAGCTGATCAATCATGTCACTACACTTAAATCGCATATTGCCCTCAATGTGCAAGTCTTGCAAAAAGACAGCATTATAAAATCTAAAAATTAAAGGGATAAGAAAGATCACAGAGAGTTTCTTTTGGCTTCCTGATCAAGTGATCGCATGTCTTGCCTCTTGCCAGATTCCTGCTTCCCCCATTTATTTGCGCTCAATCAATCCTATATACTTAAAAGAAAACATATTGTGGAAGCCTGGTAAATCTGCTCGTGTCTCTGCAAGAGTATTCTTACAGGTTTGAAGTTTTAAAATTTTACAAGGTGAACGCGACCTCCAGCACTATTGCAAATAAAAACTACTACTGATACTAATATAATAATTTTAAAACTAAAAGTTTGAATGAAAATGGAGGCGATGTTTTGATGTCCTTTAGATGTCTTCTTAACTGTGCAACCGATTCAGTTAATCTTTTATTTTAGACGCCCATGGTAAGTTGTCATGGAGCGCGTCATGTTTATTTACGGGTCTGCTAGCTAGACCCACAGTCATGGGTCTAGAGGTTGTTGGGTAAGGGTAAGGCTCCCTCCATACAAACGATTCAATCAATCTTATATTTTAGACGTCCATAATCTAGTAACAAATTTTCTTCATTGTCATAATAAAATCACCACTTGGATTACCTTCATAAACCATTTATCAACATTGATTATTGGATTATTCACCTATTCATATTAAAACAATAATATGTGTAGTTTAAATTTAACTAGATTTGCTATCGGCGTGTTTTCACAAGGTAAACATTAGCACACAAAACCGTCAAATTATATAACGGAACGTAAAGGAAACGGAAATTAAAAAAAATGTGTAACAATCAAAACGTTTAAATCAAAAACTATGTTAGACTATAATTGTATATAAGAAAATGTATGTGTTACTTATTACACCACAAAAAAAAACACCAATTCATTTGCGAAGCTTAAATTAGTCATTCGCAAATGCAAAAAGGCTAAGTTACAACGTTAAAATTAGAAACTGAATGTTAAAAGTGTTAAGCCTATGACATAAAAGAAGATAATAAAAAAATCTTTATTTTACTGTAGCTACTGTAGCGTAGGTGAAAAAATAAAACAAATGGCAAAATGATAAAAACTCCGGAATGGCAAAATCGTAGGTTGTAAAGATCGAATAAACCCAGACGCGATATCAAAATCTACTAGCCAACGTGCGGAATCCGAAGGCTAGAGATGATTCAAGAAAAACGAATAATGTAGTCGATAAGTGATGAAAACTATTATAAACACAAACCGTAATGAAAGAACACACGAGAACCTTGATTGCAACACACTAGAAGAGTTCGAAATTCTCTTGGGAGAATTTCGATTACACCACTTGGAAAACACCAAAATCAGCCCCTAATAATGAGGGGAGGGCTTCCCTTATATAGGGATTCTCCAACTTGGAGAACAAGACAACCTAAAAACCCTAATTAATAGTCAATTCCCGTATTTGACTTTAATGGCCCACTAAACTCCCCTTAAACTCTTTAAATTGAGCCCAAACATGTCTAAAATGGCCCAATGACCCAATATAACAATAACCCAGCTAATTTTCACCTATTCTATCACATAGGCCTTCAAAATAATCCGCCAATAGGTGATTTAATACACAAGCCACAAATTATTCCCTTACATAGGTAACTTTCAATAGCAAAATCGTAAATAACTTTTAATGGCAAAATCGTAAATAACTTCCAATGGTAAAATCTTAAATAACTCAATTTTGTAGAATGGCAAAATCGTAAATAACTCAAACTTTATCTTTTGTTATATAGGTAGAATTTATTTTAGACGGTTATTTGCCTTTGTATTCTACTTTTAAATTAATTTTTTTTATCTGTTATGAAACTTGAAATATAAACCACTTGCAATATGTAGACTGCTAGATACTTTTTTTTAAAGGTAAATTTGGATCACTTATGGGCCACTGACACCACCCGATCATCTCAATTTCCCGAATACAGAACTCAAAGACCACATCAAAAGAAAACTCATCATAATAGGTGAGAAAACTCTTGACTCATCATGTAACCAATAATTTTTTTGTCACAGGTGGTTGACACTTTTATACCATCATTTATGAGCTTTAGTTGACTTAAAGGGTCCCGTATATGCACACCATCTTTATTATAATCGAACGTCACTTGACGGATGATCATCACTAACATATTGGACGGCCGTCTAGGTCAAAATTTGTTAGAAAAAAGCTGAACTTTAATTCACTTGATATCCGCTATTCATTGGATGACCATCCGGCGGTGTATCATTGTACAATCATTTTGGTCTGATTTGAATTTTTTTTTTTTTTTGTTGTGTGAAATTAGAATCTGAATTTGTAGTGTATGTAAAGCAACACTCTAAGTTAAATATACGAAGAGAATTTCTTTAACTGGAAATTTGATGAAACGATATTTTTCTTTAAAGAAGAAGAATCTAAGATTTGTTAAGATACCAAATATAGCATTTTTGGCATTTTTAGAAATGCCAACTTTATTAATAAACTCCTAATTTCTTAAGAAATAAAATAAAATAGAATAGTAAAAAAGAAAATAAATATACTCCCAATTAATTAAATCATGTAGTTAAGGAAAGTTAATCTACACACTCAAAACCTAGTCCTAACTTTTAAAACTTTCACTGTTATTTTAGTTTATCAATTCTATTGGTGGTAGACATATTTTATATTGTAAAGGTGATCTTGTTGACTCTCAAAGATTTTTCTTGATATTAATCAATTAAAATAGTAAAAAATAAGTACGATAATTGTTTATGCATAATCCACGAATAACATTGTTTTATCATTTGCATATGTCACCAGGCATTATTTATAGAACCACATGTGAAAATAGGAAAGTTAGAGTTTTAGAAGAAAAAAAAAACTTAAAAGGGCTAAAGAGTTTGGATTTGAAGGGAGTGATAAAATAAATATCACTACATATTTAATACTTTCTTTGTTTAGCTATAAATTATGCATATGAGAAAACCTTGAAGGAGCATTAAGGTTGTTATTGTTGGAAATTCAGTAATGATTCAACAATCGGTTGATCAATTACAATATAAAGAAACAGTAATACAACGAATAGAAACAACTAAACGTAATCACCACCCAGTCTAATCACGAACAGCAGCAGGATCAGGCCCTGCAAAACAGAAGAACACAGAAAAAGAAAACGAGAGGAACCGGGCTTGTGTTTGACACAATTCCCTTAAACAGATTCGACGTCTGTTCCCAGGGTACACCGGTTCAAAACTGTGTGTACAGCCGGACGAGAATACTTGCCTGAAACGAGACCGGAATGAAGCAGCAGCAGCAAGAGATCGTAGCAGCAGAGAAGTACGGATGTGGTTTTTTGTGTGTCTCCTATGAGCCAATTCACGTGTTTATATACGAAAACAAAACACTAGATTAATGACACATAATGTCACATTAATCCATGGTAATTAAGCTCATTAACCATTGTAATGAATGGTCAGTTTGGAATGCAAAGGGTTGGTTCAATGAACCAAAATTCGTTCTAGAATCTGCTAAAAAGAAAGCTCTCGAAAATTAGCAAAAACTGGTCACTTCTTGACCCCCGTTTCGGAGCTGCATTCGTGTCCGCAGGTCGCGCGGGCACGAGTTCAGAATTTCAACCCGAATTGCCATTTTTCGCACCCCCCCCTGCGCGAGGGTATGAGCTAGAGTAAAACATGACACAAGTGATGTCAAAGCCTTTGAGGTTTATCCTTATAAACCAATTACCCTTTTGTTCCCACACCAATGTGGGATAGCTCATATTTTTCCAAACTTGAACAAAAATTATTTTGAGATAAACATCTCATTCACACACATTTTCCAACAATCCCCCACATGAATGGAGGTTGATCTCAGAAGTAACTTAATCCCGATCGAATTTCAACAGTTGAATCTTGCATACGATAGGTAGGTGTTACCCTTTGAACCTTCGCTCATGAAACACACTTAGTCTACTGGCTCTGAGTAGGCGGTGATGCCTTTGAACTCGTCTGCCGTTTGTGTAGGCGACAATGTGCTTCACACAAGACTCTCCTTGACAATATCAAGTCCTCATAGTTATGTTCGTTATGGTCATGAACATTAGCCTGGTTCTGCGAGAGCTCTTAGGTATTGTGCCCCCTCTAATACCCTTCGAAGCGACCCCCACTTCTCTCTCACATAGGTGATTCACCACGTGTGGCTGCCTCAGCTGAATCATTAAAAGCCATAGGCTTAACCTCGTACTTGTCACTTTTAGGAATGGACTAGGAGATGTATCGATTCCAATTATACATCCCCTTCTTAAAGTGCGTGGAGTTATCAATTCTTCCCCCCACAGTGACCTCACTAGTTCATACAATTAGGTTGTCCTATTGAACTCAGATCTTGGGATCTCCAGTCAACTGAGTTAGGTTTTCCTTCATATGAACTTTAATCTTTCAAGGGCTTCAGTCCCATTCCCATGCACGACTTCTGAACTACCTCTCTACTTAGGCCTTTTGTCAGCGGATCCGCAATATTATCCTTTGACTTCACATAGTCAACAGTGATAATTCCAGTAGAGATTAGTTGTCGTATCGTATTATGTCTACGTCTTATATGTATGTTCTTACCATTATACATTGTGCTATGAGCTCTGCCAATTGCCGATTGGCTATCACAATGTATACATATGGCCGTTGCCGGCTTAGGCCATCTTGGTATATCCTCCATAAACTGACGTAGCCATTCTCCCTCTTCACCAGCTTTATCTAAAGCGATGAATTCTGCTTCCATCGTGGATCTAGCAATAACCGTTTGTTTCGACGATTTCCACGATATGGCTGCACCTCCAAGTGTGAATACATATCCACTCGTTGCTCTGGAATCCTTCGTACCCGATATCCAGTTTGCATCACAGTGTCCTTCAATCACTGCAGGATATCTGGTGAAGTGCAGCGCGTAATCCCTTGTGTACCTTAGGTACCTAAGTAACCTAGTCACACATCTCCAATGAGTTGAACTTGGATTACTCGTGTACCTACTTAGCTTGCTTACAGCATATGCTAAGTCTGGTCTGGTACAACTCATCAAATACATCAAACTGCCAATAATTCTTGAATACTCTAATTGGTTAACAGGTTGTCCTCTGTTCTTAGCTAGATGTTGACTTGTGTCAATGGGAGTTCTAGCTACATTAGAGTCATTTGCATTGAACTTTTCAAGAATTTTATCCACATAGTGGGTTTGTCCTAAAGCAAGTCCACTTTGGGTTCGTGTGATTTTAACTCCCAAAATCACATCTGCTAAACCCATGTCTTTCATATCAAATCTTGCTTTCAAGATGTTCTTTGTTGATTTTATCATTTTGTCATTACTTCCAGCAATGAGCATGTCATCAACGTATAGACACAAGATGACATAACCATCTGGTGTGTCTTTCACATACACACACTTATCACATTCATTGATTTTGAAACCAGAATCACGCATGACATGATCAAACTTTTCATGCCATTGTTTTGGTGCTTGCTTTAGTCCATACAAGGATTTGACCAGTTTACACACTTTCTTTTCTTGTCCAGAGGCTCTAAAGCCCTCTGGTTGTTCCATGTAAATCTCTTCCTCTAGATTTCCATTTAAGAAAGCGGTTTTCACATCCATTTGGTGAACTTCCAAATTTCTAATGGCTGCAATGGCAAGTACCAACCTTATGGAGGTTATTCGAGTTACTGGTGAATATGTGTCAAAGTAATCTAGACCTTCCTTTTGTTTGTATCCTTTGACCACCAGTCTTGCCTTGTACTTTTCTATGGAGCCATCAGGCTTCATCTTCCTCTTGAAGATCCAACGATGACCTAGTGGTTTGCATCCCGGAGGAAGATCCACTAGTTCCCATGTATGGTTTTGTAAAATAGAATCTATTTCACTTTTGATGGCCTCCCTCCATTGAGGTCCTTCTGAGGAAGTTACCGCTTCATGGTATGTTTTGGGCTCACTTTCTACCATGTACGTGTAGAAATCAGGACCAAAAGACTTTTCAGTTCTAGCCCTCTTGCTTCGTCTAAGCTCAACATCTTCTTCCTCAGTTTGCTCGTGTTCTTCCGGAACACAGTCTGGTTCTTCCGGAACACGTTCTGGTTCTCCCGGAACACATTCTAGTTCTTCCGGAGCATGTTCTAGTTCTTCCGGAACTAGATCCTCATGAATACGTTCATCATCTGCCCCAAACGTATTTCCATATTCTTTTGTAATGCATGGAAATATATTTTCAAAGAATGAGGCATTCTTTGATTCCATTATCGTTCCTTTGCGAATATCGGGAATCTTGGATTCATGCACAAGGAAGCGATACGCGCTACTGTGATCTGGATATCCAATGAATATACAGTCAACAGTTTTTGGTCCTATCTTTTGAGCCTTAGGTAGTGGAGCAACCACCTTGGCTAGACACCCCCACACTTTGAGGTATTCGTAGGACGGTTTCCTTTTCCACCATAACTCGTATGGGGTTTCATCTCTTTTCTTATGGGGTATCCTGTTCAAAATATAATTTGCTGAAAGGATAGCATCCCCCCACAAGTTTTGGTTTACACCAGAACTCACTAACATGGCACTCACCATTTCTTTCAAGGTTCGATTTTTCCGTTCAGCAATCCCATTTGATTGGGGTGAATATGGTGCAGTGAACTCATGTCTAATTCCGTTTTGCAAACAGAATTCAGCAAACGGTGAGACATACTCACCACCTCTATCACTTCTTACAACCTTGACCTTCCTTTCAAGTTGATTCTCAACTTCAGTTTTATATGCAATGAAAGCTTCAATTGCCTCGTCTTTACTTTTAAGCAAGTAAACATAACAATACTTCGTGCAATCATCAATAAACGTGATGAAGTATTTAAATCCATTTCTAGTTGGAATGGATTTCAAATCACACACATCTGTGTGGATCATACCCAAAGGTTCAGTGTTTCGATCAACCGGTTTGAATGATGATCTAGTTAATTTTGCTTCAACACACGTTTCACATTTATAGTTTGAGTCAATATCAAAAGTTGGTATGCAATTCAATTTAATCAAACGACGAATGGAATTAAAGTTAACATGACCAAGTCTACCATGCCACACATTAGAAGACTCAAGCAAATAAGCAGAACTGGTACCAGTCTTATTCATAGCATTGTTAACAACCATTACATTCAGTTTGAACATACCATTGAGGGCATAGCCCTTTCCAACATACACACTATTCTTGGTCAACACGACCTTATCTGACTCAAACACCATTTTGAAACCAAACTTATTCAACAACCACCCAGACACAAGATTCTTACGAATCTCAGGAACATACAACACATTAGTCAAGGTAAGCTCCTTTCCTGATGTCATTTTCAGGATCACATTTCCTTCACCTTTGACTTCAGCAGTGGCAGAGTTACCCATGAAGAGCTTCTCTCCATTAGTAACCTCCTTGAAGGTGTTGAACAAGTTCTTGTCAGCACACACATGGCGGGTGGCTCCGGTGTCAACCCACCATTCCTTGGTATTCGAACCAACCAAGTTAACCTCAGAGATCATCATTGTGAGGTCAGAGATCATGGCAACAAGATTCTCATAATCATCAACCATATTGGCTTGACGAGAGACATCTTTCTTTGGTTGTCTACATTCATTTGCCCGATGACCTGGCTTGTCACAGTTGTAACATTTGCCATCAAATTTCTTCTTTGCAACCCCTCCTTTGGGTTTAAGATTAAACCCTTTCCCCTTGTTCTTCTTCTCAGCCCGTCCTCTACTTTTGTTACCTTTGGAGGATTGGCCATATTCAACAATATTGGCCTTTGCTTGCTCGGGGACATCACTCTTCTTTTGAGCAAGTTTGTTGTCTTCTTCAATACGAAGACGAACCACAAGATCTTCAACAGTCATTTCCTTTCTCTTATGTTTGAGATAATTCTTGAAATCAACCCAGCTTGGTGGCAATTTCTCGATCATGGCAGCAACTTGAAATGTCTCACTAAGTGACATTCCCTCCGCATGAATATCATGAAGAATGATTTGCAATTCTTGGATTTGGCTCATAACAGTTTTTGAGTCAATCATTTTAAAATCCAAGAACTTGGCCACCACAAATTTCTTTGTGCCTGCATCTTCGGTTTTGTATTTCCGTTCCAAAGATTCCCATAGTTCCTTGGCCGTGTTTACTTTACAATACACATTGTAAAGTGAGTCTGCCAAACCATTGAGCACATAGTTCCTGCACAAGAACTCAGAATGCTTCCAAGCTTGAACTGCGCTCACAGATTGAGCATCCATTTCCCCTTCAGACACTTGGGGAGCGATTTCAGTCAAGAACCTCGCAAGGTTCAACGTTGTCAAATAAAACAGCATCTTCTGTTGCCAACGTTTGAAGTTCAGACCGTTGAACTTTTCGGGTTTTTCAGCGTGGCTTGCAACCGCGTTAGGCAACGGTTCGACCATCACTGTGGTAACAGCAACGGAAGGGGTGAACACAGCAGAGACACCAGAGGTCGGTACACCAGAAGTCGGTAACGGCTGAGATGAGTCCATTCTGAAACGAGACCCACAAGAGAACAGTCAGAAAAATTCGTACACAGAGTGTACACCAATCTGTTTAAGTTTGTTGGAAATTCAGTAATGATTCAACAATCGGTTGATCAATTACAATATAAAGAAACAGTAATACAACGAATAGAAACAACTAAACGTAATCACCACCCAGTCTAATCACGAACAGCAGCAGGATCAGGCCCTGCAAAACAGAAGAACACAGAAAAAGAAAACGAGAGGAACCGGGCTTGTGTTTGACACAATTCCCTTAAACAGATTCGACGTCTGTTCCCAGGGTACACCGGTTCAAAACTGTGTGTACAGCCGGACGAGAATACTTGCCTGAAACGAGACCGGAATGAAGCAGCAGCAGCAAGAGATCGTAGCAGCAGAGAAGTACGGATGTGGTTTTTTGTGTGTCTCCTATGAGCCAATTCACGTGTTTATATACGAAAACAAAACACTAGATTAATGACACATAATGTCACATTAATCCATGGTAATTAAGCTCATTAACCATTGTAATGAATGGTCAGTTTGGAATGCAAAGGGTTGGTTCAATGAACCAAAATTCGTTCTAGAATCTGCTAAAAAGAAAGCTCTCGAAAATTAGCAAAAACTGGTCACTTCTTGACCCCCGTTTCGGAGCTGCATTCGTGTCCGCAGGTCGCGCGGGCACGAGTTCAGAATTTCAACCCGAATTGCCATTTTTCGCACCCCCCCCCTGCGCGAGGGTATGAGCTAGAGTAAAACATGACACAAGTGATGTCAAAGCCTTTGAGGTTTATCCTTATAAACCAATTACCCTTTTGTTCCCACACCAATGTGGGATAGCTCATATTTTTCCAAACTTGAACAAAAATTATTTTGAGATAAACATCTCATTCACACACATTTTCCAACAGTTATTACGTGACTTGTATTATTTTATTTTATTTTATATATATATCAAAGAAAAGATTTGAGACACATGTAATTCTTACGTTGCATCTCACAATAATTTTTCCTTCAAATAATTATCTCTTATTTTTTCTAAAAAATCTCAAGTTCCTATAATATAAGGATTCTTAATTAATCAATTAAGTCGGATTTATTGTAGGGATAATCACCATCCTAATTAATCAATAATTTGAAAAAAAAAATATTTATAACTATTAAATAGGGATTACAGGGATTCTTAATAATCAATTAAGTCGGATTTATTGTAGGAATAATCACCATCCTAATTAATCAATTATTTGAAAAAAATAATCTTTGTAACAATAATATAGGGATTCCTAAATGTTGTACGGTACAACATGTACTGCATTTAAAAGATGCAAATCGACACCTAATTTAGATGCAAATCGACACCTAGATCTATATTAATAAAAACAAAAACTTAGAGAAAATAAAATCTCTTTAACCACTCAAATACTAATTTTTTTTTTTTGAACAGCAAATTTTATTCACCAAGAACACCAACCCGGGGGCAGCAAGAAGCTACACAACCGAGAGCCAAAAAACACCACACTTACATCAAACACATGTTCGCCCAATCTATACATTTGCTATCAATTAAATAAACATAAAGCCTCCAATTCAAACAAATTATATAAACATTATAATATTTGATGATTAGTCACAACATCCGGCTAATTAATTGTTAATTCTCACATCTGATAAAAAAATCCCGAGGCGTTTTTTTAATTTTTTTTCACCTAGAGATAGCCTATAACCAAAAGAATCACCATAAAAAATGAAGGAAAAAAAATATTTTGACCCCATTTTTGAAGAGTTTTGAAAGTTTCTCAACTCAAATAGTTTTCATTATACCCTTCCTCATATATAGGGTTAGATTCAAATAAAAAAAATTTATTTTGAGAACTTTTAAAAACTAAATCTCAACCACTAATTTCAGGTGGAACCACTATAATTCATTTGAATCTATCAATGGTTTAGAATTGTTTTTAAAAGTTCTCAAACACAATTGATTCTTAAATGATTTTCTCTCTATATATGTTTAAACTCGAAAAACAGTCTTTTTTTAGAAATGCAAAGAAAGATGTTTACACGAGGCCCAAGTAGCATGAAACATCTCAAACCTCAACCATGCGGAAGTCTTGTATATTGGGATTTTTTTTAATTGTAGATCCGTATATTTACTAGTAAATATACGATTTATCAAATTATTAGAAATTATATTATATTTATGTGAGTAAATATATAATATATATAATTATTAAAAACTACAATACATATATATGGAGGGTTATCTTATTCTAAAAGTTTTTTATATTTTAAGAAGTTTTAGAAGGATTTTTAAAAACTTATAAAACCGACAAAAATAAACTCTCTTTGAACTCATTTAGCGGCGTTTGAATCGTTTGTCAAGCCCCTAACCCCAAACCCTAAAGAAAATATGAGAAAAATACACAATGAGCTAGAAAACATAAAATCTAAGGACTAAAAGCTAAACACTAAAACTAAATCTTAAACTCTAAAGCTAAATAGCTATGTCATACCTTGAACTCTAAACCCAGAATCATGAACCATAAAAAGTTAAATCCGAAAAAAACAGTAATGAAAAAAAGACACGAGCTGTAAAATAAAAATTCTATAACCCAAATTTCAAAAGCTAAACCCTAAAACGCTAAGATTATAGATTTGACGAGTTAGTTCCAATGAAGTTGTAATAAGTTCAATCGAAGTTTATTTGAGCCGATTTATAAGTTTCTAAATTCTTATTAGTTTTTTTTTTTAAATAAGAGGTTTTTTAGATTAACATAACCTATAACCTACAAATGCTTAAATATTTGGATTTATAGAAAACTGATCAGTAAAGATTTCCAATAAGAGGAACCCACGTAAAAGATTTCACGATGCATTTCTGTGTGGTTATCTCGAATTATACTATTATATTATTATTTACAACCACCAACCGTGGATGCAAATCATGTGTTTTGAGGAAAATTCGTTTTAACTAAATTATTTTGCTATTATTGTAATTGGTGTTGTTAATGTTTTCATTTTGTTTTTTTCTCTTTTCGATATCCTTTTCATAGTGATTTCTTTACATTAAATTAATCCCAAATATATAGAGTACATAATTTGAAAACTGCTCCCTTTTTGTGCTAAATTCAATGTATATGATTAATCTTGTTCTAAAGATGGTGTACAATTAGGAGATTAATGCTTATGAATTTAAGATGTGATAAAAGAATTATAATCTTATTCATAATACTGGGCGGTATACATCGGAAAAATCCAATCAGCAACTTGGTTTTTTTCGATAACCCATTTGGCAACCATACCTCCCTCCTCGACAATGTGAATTTTGGCAACTTCACCACCCATTTTCGGTACATCTTTGTCGATACTTGCCGAAAGTGTTGTGTGAAGTGTGTGAGTCCACTCTTCAAAACTAACCAAAACTAAACCATACCCTCCAAAAACACTCAAAAAGATATATTTGTTTCTCTCTCCTAATGTCATCATTCTATTAATCCAAAAGTTTGCCTAAACCATACTCCCCACCCTTAATACAAACAACATGAGTTTGGTATGAAACACGATAAGATGACATATGATACATGATAGAAAGAGAGAGTGAAAATGAATGATCATTCTAAATTAAATAAAGGGTTATTGGATTTAAATAATATGAATTAAGCTCTATTGGCCAATAATAATACGAATTCAAGAATTTCCCTACAATAATACGAATTCGTCACTTAGGTGTCAAAAATGATACACCGTTAGTTTTTCACAATTTGACTAATATATATTAATTTTAAGTAACGAAATGCTTACTACCGAGTTTAAGTTTTAACTTATTTTCCTACATAAATTATTGATTAACAGAAACTTAACGTTCTAAGTTTTTTTGAAATATATTGGATTTAAATAATCTCAAGTTTCATCAATCGGCCGACAATAATGTCAAGTTTCATAAAAAATAATCTCAAGTTTCATCTATTGACCAGTAATAATCTCAAGTTTAATAAAAAAAACTAACGTCGTTAAGTTTCTGTTAGTGGGGCCGTTATAGGAAAATAGGTTAGAAGTTGGGTTCGGTAGTAAACATTTCGTTACTTGAGATTAATGTCGACGAATTGATGAAACTTGAAATTATTTAATTCCAATTTACCTTAAATAAAATTAGATAACGCTGACGCGCATTGGTGTGTATATTTAGCACTTTCGTTTCACGTCGGAGATGTGAACCTATTTCTAAAACACATAGATGGAAACAATCATAACGGTAACATAACGTTAAAAAAATAAATACCTAAAAAAAAGCTTGAAACTAACGAAAACAAAAGGACATAAAAGTTAACACCCTAGTTTCATGTCATAAGCGTACCCATTTTCGAACCTTTTTTATCATCATTTTTCATTTAAACATAATTATTGTCGGACACTTAGTAGCGAAGCTTGAAGAGAAAGGCAGTTGGGGTTGAAGTCAGGAAACCAAAAAATTTCAGGCTATTGCTATGTTGTGGGTTATATATTTGGGTCGGCATTCGGTTCGGGTCGGTTCACACAACAATAACTATTTTTTATTTTTATTTTTTTTCATTAATTTAAAGAACCGTTCTTACATGTAAAAAAAACTAAACCGATGCGATAGAAATGGTGAGTACCTAGAAGAAGAATTACAACTCAGTCTGACGACCTTTAAGATCTTGAATTCATCGATTATGGATTTCAGATCAAACTTTTCAGCAATTTTAGTAATTTTCGGATGCACTTGTTGATTTTCATGTTCTTGTTCTTGGGGTTGCGGCTCACTTGTGGTAGCTTTTTGACGTTTACTATCTTGATTTTCATTATGAGTTTCTTCATCCTTTCTATTGAAAAAAGAATGAATGGTTTCCAGGTTTCCCATTAATATAAAAAAATTAGAATCAATTAGACCGGATTTTTTGGGGTCTCCAGTTTTTAAAAAACCGGTTCGAACCGGCCGGCTGAACCGGTTCGACCGGATTTTTTGGGGTCTCCGGTTTTTTATGTCCGGTTTTTTACGAGATTCGAACCAGCCGAGTTTTACGGTTTTGACCGGTTTCGGTTAAATTGGACCGGTCCGGTTCAACCAATTTTCTTATCTTTTATTTTTTTTTGAATTATTTCTATTATATGTGTATACTTATTGTTATTTTTTATTATTTGTGGACATTAAAAGTTATATTTTCTTGTGGAATACCTATTTGGTATTATTTTTTAGTGGATTAAAATTGTATTTTAACTATTTTTGTTGGAGTGTAGAAGTTTATTTAGCAATTTTTATAAAAATATATATTGAAATCCCTAAGCAGTTGAACCGGCCCCAGAAACTTTTCCGGTTCAACTTCAAAACCGGTTTTCAAAACAATGATTATAACAATCAATTCAATAATTGACCATTTTCCCCAAATTCAACTCAAGAACTCTAATTTTGATTCTCTAGCATCCATAGATTAAAACTTTAAATTAACATCTTAATAAAGCTCTACAAAACAAATATAAACCTAATTTATGCATAATTTCATTTATCCACCCAAAATCTAGGTTAAAAACTTACATCTAAAAAAATAGAGAATTGTTACCTATTTTCAGCAATGGAAGGCATTTAGCAGCCGCATACGGAGGCGAGTATGACAAGGCGGGGGAGGGTAGCAGTCGGAGGCGGGAGGCTGTTGTTCACATGATGTTGAATTTTGAGTTTGTGAACCTTTTTTTTGTTCAAAGTCGAGAGGGCTGAGGGATAGCAACAATGAATTCGATTTTTTTATTCATTTTTCATTTAACCACTTCCACTTATAACTAATTACATTAACAGTTTTTATTTACCTGGGGTTTAAAACTTAGAAGTATTATAAGTTTTGGACTTAATTAAATAAAATTTTTTGTTTAAAAAATTAGAGAGGGACCAACTCAGTATATAATTTTTTTTAAGGGAATTGCAAAATTTTAAATTAAAGAAGATAGTGCCTGACTAAGTATATAAAAATTTTAATAGAAAAAGAAGATAAGGCTGCTGCGGACACTTGAGGAGAACTACCATTGAAACAGAATGGTTCCGAGGAAGCGTTGGATTTTGAGTGTCAATGGTCGTCGCATGAAGGCATAATAGTAAACTTCTGTCCCTCTCCCATGGGCATCTATGAATTCCCCAATCAATTGATGTAACTTCACCCTCTTTTAATAAAAGAATTGCAACTTCTTTATGGTTCCTTATTTATCTCGACATATCAGGATATATAAACTTGAAGAAAATCCTAACATCCCTATGAAAGCATTTCATGAATAGTTTCAAAGGAAGTTCGAAGTGGTTGTTTCTAAAATGAAAGATTTTAGAGCATAAAAAAACAAAGCTATGATACAAATACACAGAGATTACAGTTAGTTCCCAGTATGAGTTAGTTAATGACTACCTTGAAGAGATTACAGTTGTTTGGTAATCACTTTTATTGCTTTTATGGTTCATGTGATGTCAATCCATTTGAGGCCAACCTGTAAGATGTAAAAATTCAAATATCATGGATGGAGAAGTTAATAATTAATCATAGCAATTGAATATATAAGAGAGTATATAATGAGAAGAATTATTAATGTCACACTAGTAGATGAGATGGTCCACTCACACACACAAACAACTAGGTTGTTTGACTTTACGAATGTAGTTTAGGATTGTGGTGGAGATAAAGTTTTGGGTCCTCATGGGTTTTCGTTTAGGTTTGTGAAAAGTCATTGGGGTTTGATTCAGTCGGATGCGATGGCTTTTGTTACTGAGTTCTTAAAAAATCATAAAATCCTCAGGGGATGTAATATATCCTTCTTTACTCTTATCCTGAAAGTTGATAACCCTACATTGATAACAGATTATCGTCTGATTATTTTGATAAATCTTCAATATAAGATTATTGCCAAAGTCTTTGCTAATAGCATTGCTAAAGTGATTGATAAAGTGGTTAGTCTGGTCCAATCGGCTTTTGTAGAGAGTCTTCAGACTCTTGATGGTCCTTTAGTTCTTAATGAGGTGGTTGATTGGTTTCGTAAAAAAAAAGAATATTTCAATTTTAGAAAAATTCATTGGGTAAGTTGGAACTTAACTGTGGCAATGAAAAAGGAGGTATTGGAATTAGGGGTTTGCAAGCTCTTAATCAAGCTTTATTACTTAAGTGGTAATGGATATTTCATAACTGTCAAAATTTATTATGGGTTGGCATCATTGAATCTATACATGGTTGTAACTACCATATCTTCGATAAACATATGGCAGGGAGAGGTAAAGGAGTGTGGAATATAACTATTAAAGCCATTCATGGGTTGAGTGACAATAATCTTATGATGTTACATACAATGAGAAAAGAAGTTGGTGTGGGAGATAGTACTAAGTTTTTGCTCGATCTCTGGATTGATGAACAATCTTTGGCTATGAAATATCCTCATCTCTTCGCACTTGAGAATAACCAGCAAAGTTGTTTAGTTAATGAGCAGAAATTGGAAAATGATTGGGTTTGGAATTGGTGGGGACATATTAGAGGTGGGGTGGAAGAGATGCAGTTTTATCAGCTTACTTCGTTACTTAGTCAGATGGAGCGATCCTCGGAAATGGAACTTTGAGGGTCAAAAAGATTTTGTGGTTAAAAATTTAAGGAAGTTGATAGAACAGATGATGTGTCCTCAAGTTGATTGGCATACTAGATGGAATATAAGTATCCTGAAGAAGGTGAATATTTTTGTATGGCGTATGTTTCTTGATAGGATTCCTACTCGTATTAATCATTGCAACAAAGGCGTCGATATCCTTTTTATTATGTGTCATATTTGGTCTAAGGAGATTGAATCGAGAGATCATGTGTTTATCTCATGTGATGTTGCTTCCAAAGCATGGGTGCCCATTCGTTTTGGTTAGCTCTTACGGGTCCGAATTCCATGAATCCTAGAGAATTTTATAATTGGTTGGCTCAATGTCGGTTAACGAAGATGAAGAAGATAATGGTCGAAGGTATTAATTATGTATGTAAATTGGTGGGCTATTTGGAAAGCAAGGAACGATGCTATTCACAATCATAACGATTCGAAGATGGAGCTCATCTTTGACACTATAATCAATTTTTCTTTTCATTGGACTGTAAGTAGGGATGAGAAAGTTAGCATGTTATGGGTCGAGTTTTTCAAAACCCTCTCTTATTCATGTTGTGGCTGTTTTTTGGTGGTCGGTTAATTAAGTTTTTCTTACCTCCACCCATGGTTATATATTTCCTTTTGCCGTTAAAATTAAAAAGGTGTTTGAAGCAATCAAGAAGGATGCTACCAAATACAATGTCACTTGGAATGGAGGTGAAAATATCAGAATTCTAGTCCATTTGGTGATCGATGTGTGACAAATGTTACTAGGAACTGTTGCAAATGGAAGATATGAAAAAGGGGGAATTGAAGGTTGTCAAAGAAGGAGCACGATAAGCATAACATGCAACACATGTAAAAAGTAAAAATCTATGTGAGTGAACATACTGTTTTTGGAAGTTGGAACATATGTACTATTTTTTAAGCATGCTTACAATTAATTATGATTTTCATCAATGTTTTTGGAACACGTGTGGTTACTCTAAATCTTGAGTTTATTCCCAATCTAGTGTAATTACAAAACTTATTTACCAAATAGGTGTATTAAGAAAAATATTTACCAAAATAGGTGTTTTTTAAAAAACAATTTTCTCACTCCTATTCTTATTGGATAAATGGTTTCTTAATTAAAGATATATTTAATTATGTAAACACATTCAATTAGTATTTTGAAAATATAAGTATAATTTTAAAGTGAAGCTAATGTTTGTTTTTTGATTTTGAAAAAAAAAACACGATGTTTCTTTTAGAAAATATGGAACAATTTCTTTAAAAAATGTTTCTATTAAATCTTTAAAAAATGTTTCTAGTAAAATTAAGTTTTATTTATTTTTGTTAGACTGATATTTTAAAAAGAAAAGCATTGTTTGTTTTTTAATATTGTTAAATAAATGTTTTCTTAAACATTTTTTTGAAATAAAATTGCTCCTTTCGTCATTTTTAAATATTTAAACGCAAAAACATTTATATAAATTATTCTTTAAGAAATAAAATAGATAAGTCAAAGATAAGAAACCCGTTTTTATTAGAAAGAAAATTAAAATAAAAACATTTATGAAAGCAGTTAAAAAATAATTTATAAAAGAATTTAAAAAATTAAAGAACTTTTTATAAACTATCATGATAAAACTAAATTTTTAATTTTATTTTGTTAGAAACTCTCTTCTAAAGAACATTTACATAATAAATAAATCCTATGTCAAGTAACTAGAGTTTTAACCTCGGCTTTGAGCACTTTTAATAAAAGAGTTTGGACTAGTTTCAATTTTTTTTGGAAGAGAACAATACAAACTTAACACTTACACTATCCACGAGGTATTTACAAGCAAGAAAAAAAATATAAGAACAAATTTTTTTTTGTTTTACTGTATACTTAAGTCAATCTCGATCACGTTCATACGATTTTATTTTTTTAATATATATATATATATGTATATGTATGTACTTTCTCACTTCTACTCTTATTGGTTAAAATGATTTTTATTTTAAAAATTGTTTCAAGTAAAATAAAAAATACTTTGTTAGAATTCATATTTTCTTTAAACTATATGAATGTTTTAAAATTTTATAGAAAGGTGTTCCGTAATTATTCTAGAAGAAACATCATTTTTCTTTCAATAATTAAAAACAAAAATAATAAAATATGTCCATTTTCCTTCACTTTAAAATTTAATTGAATACTTATATTAAAAAAAACTAATTGAATGTTTTTATAGAATTGAGATTTAATTCAATACTTATAAGTATGTAGGTACCTCGCTAAACTAATTAAAGGTTATTCAAGAATTATATATATATTTAAATAAGAAATCATTTAATAGGAGTGAGAAGATGATGTTTATAAAAAATACCCATTTTGGAAATAAAGGTATCTTACTTGTAAGAATTTTATTCATTTTAATAAAACTAAAATCCGAACCATTTTCATATTTTGTTAACTTGCTTGAAACTATAATTTTAATTTAAATGATAACATGTTACATTAATAAAAATGACAGACTACATTATATGATTCATCTTTTATGTATGTAATTATGGCAGGATGAGGTCATTAGAATTTTACTATATTATCCTCCTGATTTGCATATTGGTTTGTTTTAATCCTTCTATTTAAGAATGGTATAACTTAATGGATGAAGTCTTAGAATATACATTGTAGACTGTAATTGCTTGAATTTATCTTTTAATTTTCTCTGTTATAAAATATATGATAGTTTTATTGTAAAATTTTATGGGTTTCCAATTAATATTGAAAAAAGTGTAGAAGTTGGTTGCTTTAAAACCCTCCCATTTTTCGTTTGTTGCTTGATCGATATCCTTGATTTGAAATCTAAATAATTTGATATTAAGCCAATGGCCTATTAGACTATATATTGACATAAAGTGTTTATTCTTAATTATTAAAGTGGTGCTAGTCTAAATTCTAATAGTCCGTATTATATGGATTTATAAATAGATTTTAGTCTTTTAGATGATACATGTGCTGGCTACCAGGGGCGGACCTACTAAGGTTCCAGGGGTAGCGCCCGCTACCCCTAAACTTTTACCCCGACGTGCAAATTTTTTTTTTTATAGGTTTTCGGTTTTTCGCGACCCCTGAAACGAATTTTTCGCGACCCCTGAAAGAAATTTTATGGCTTTTACTTAAAAATATGATCAAAAGCCCCTTAAAAATATGATAAAAAGCCCGTTAACTACCTAAAATTTTTTTTCGGGGGCGCTGCCCCCAAACCCCGTTAGTCCCCGCTACCCCTGATATTATTTCCTGGATCCGCCACTGCTGGCTACTGGCTACTTAAAAGAAGTTAGAGATTGTTATTAACTTGTTATTTACAAATTTATAAAAAAAATACAAAATCATTAAACTTAAGAGCGGCTTTATTAATAACTCGAGCCCGAGTTGTTCAATCTATTGATTCGATTCCAAATTGATTGTTTAAGTGTCCACCCGATTAAACCACGATTACCCTAATACCTTTTCAATTATTATGATACTAGATACTAGACATGTTTTCTTAGATGGAGCAAAAAGTAGATCTTGAAGCTTTAATCAGATGATGATGATGATATTCTATGACAGTTTTTATGATGATGATGATGGTTTGTTTAATTTGTTTCTTTTATATAAACCAAAGAACACTAGTTTTTCTCCTGACTTGTTTTGTATCTTTTGTTGAAAATAAGCCCACAAAATAAAAGATACCCAAGGTGTGAAAATAGTATGTTACCATAGTTGGAGCTCGATTGACAAAATATCATTCAACAATCACTGGCACATGCTAATATGGGGTCCAATTTACGTCACATATAGAATTGAAATTATTATGACAATCCCATCAAAGGATCATGATACTCATTACCCCCACTTTCTTAATTAAATGTGAGGAATATTATCATTTGTTCGTGTGCTGGTTTCGTTTACATTTTACCAAACATTTAGAAAGAAAAAAAAAGGTTTTTATTAATCAAGTAAATTGTAGGGTTTTGTAATTTGAGATAGTGCCTTGATATAAATCTCTTTTTGAACCATGCACACATAACTTTTATCAAAGTATTTCGATGATAATTAAAAAAAAAGTGTTTTTATAAAGTATTAATGAATCTCGAGATAGCCTTGATATAAATCTCTTTAAAACACTTTTATATCCAAGTCTTGAGAAATTGTTTTCGATCTTGGGAAAATATTAACGAATCAAACAACGAGACTAGATCAGAAACAATTTCTCAAGACTTGGAACTAGTGTGCATTGCACATATGTTAACTTGTATCAAATGTTTTATCATATTCTTCTTTGTTTTAAGTAAAACCCTACTAATTAAAATGACTTGATGATACTAAAATGACTAATACTCATATATCATTTTAGTGTAATTCTTGATTCTATCTGAATCGGTCACAATAGAAACATAAACTCATATATGAGTGAAAATATCTTGAAGATTGAATTTTTAGCTTAGTATATTAGACATTTTAAATTTTCTAATATTTGGATATCTCATGGTTGAATTCTTCCTATTCATTTGAATATATTGAGATGATATACACACTTTTTTTTTTTGGAACAGCGGTATGAATATATAATAACAAGCTCAAAAGAGCAAAGAAATTACAAATAAAGGATGAGGTTGATCATCCAATTGTTCCAGTTTATCGCAACCTTATGACATCTATTACTAAACCATATAAAAGACGAGTAAATGATCGAATCGAATAAACCACCGTTCCAGACTTTGCTTGGTTGAAAAATGTGAGCGTTTCTATTCTTCCAAATCATCCACCAAAAGGTGTAAGTAATCGTATGAATGGCGTCCTTTTTGATCCTAGAGATGATATACACACTTAAATGTTCTTGCTTGTCACTTTTATTGCATTGCGTACTTATCGACTAATCAGCATATACAAGTCAAGTTAAAGCTTCATAAAGTGACTAAACTTCATACTCACACATGTAGTTGATTTAATCATGTAATTTTTCAAAAAGACTATTAAGAAGTTAAACTTCAACATTAAAATACTTATAAGCATGAATACATTGGTATGACATATCACATGTATTCTAATCTTTTCATGTATGCTTTTCACATTTAATTCAACTTTCTAAGTTATGTGCGCTTGCTAGAAGGGGGATTATGTATCTTATTTTATGAGTTCTTTAGGTGGACTTTAACCTCCTCACGATATTCGACCTATGCAGTAAGTGTCTTGGTAACGCTTTGGCTAGATAATTGGCTAGATTTTGTTGTGAACGAACAAATTCAACTTAGTCCCATACATGATGAGCTAATGAATCAAGTTATATAGTGAACGAACAAATCCAACTTAGTCTCACATGCACAATGAACTAATGAATCATGTTATTTCAGATATGTAAGTATGCATGATGAACTAATGAATCATGTTATTTCAGATATGTAAGTGCTAGACTTGTCATTATACACTTGGTTATAAGCCTTAGCCAAAATTGTAACACTATCACACCAACTAGAAATAGAGAATTTCAATCTTAGCCACACTGAAATCTTATATACCAAGTTTCTTAACCACTCAACATCTTTATCGACTACAACTACATCTAATGCCCACAAACTCATATATTTCATTATAGGTGATTTCGATCTTAGCCATAGTGAATCTCATATAACAAGTTTCTTAACCTCTTAACATCTTTATCGACTATAGCTAATGCCACAAACTCATATATTTCATTGTGGAATAAGTTATATAAGTTTTTTTTAAACTCATAAAATAGCACATCCCAAAAGGAGAAATACTCATCCACTTATAAAAGAATGATTTCTATATTAGTAATCCAACTTGCACTCAAATAACCATCCAATTAACCTTCAATAATTGAAGTGCAACCACTATATGAACCATATTCCATAGTTCTTCTTTTTAGTAAATGAACACTCACATTACATCTTGTCAATAATGTGTACTAGCTAGGATTGCTAGTAAACGTCTCACTTCGCTATCTAATAACAAAAGTTATATCGAGTCGTATGCCTGTCATGGCATAATCAAGTAATAAGTGGCTCTTGAATATTCAAGTTGAGTTACTTTGGCACATTTATATTTCTTAAGTTTCACATTAAGATTTATAGGAGTACTTTTTCAATATAATGAGATTGTATAATAATAATAATTCTTTTATCGTCATGCTTGATCTTTGTACCCATGATCATCTCAGCCTCTCTGAAACCACTAGTAAAATAGTTAGAGAATTCTTCGACTAGTATAAAATTTTAACACGTCAACAACATATAATTGTGAGAAACAAAGACACATAGAGTAGTTAAAACAAACTACTATGATTTTGAAATCTTAATAAAGTGAGTAATTGCCTGTTTGAGATTAGAGTTAGAATTTATATGGTAGATACTAATCCAATTTAGGAGAGTGTGTGCCACTAGGCCCTACCATAATATGAACTAATTTGAACCAATCTAACGACCATATATATAAGATCATGTCTACATTTGTTTATTTGGAGAGTGATTGGGCCTTGGCCATGAAAAAGAAGAAAGAATAAAGATAGGGCCGTAGAGCCGTAGAGGGGTGCAAAACCAAATTTTGGTCTTAACTGGAATGTTTTAAACCACTTTGAATGTTTTCAGAGAAAACCTAGTTAGGATTAGAAACCGGTTTTTTTAGGAGGAACCGCTTTGTTTTGGGTTCAATTTTAGTCCGGTTCGGTTCGGAGACGAATATATTTCTAAAACAATTTCAAGCTGATGGATCATATTGGATACCGAACCGTTTTGATTCCTCTTGGGCTTTATAGGCCACCAAAATGGGCCTATTGCACAAAGCAGTTTAGAAATTGGAATGTGATTAGCAGTAAGTAGGATCGTTGTAAGTGGTTTTAAGGCTCATATTTTATAAAGGCTCATTAAAAGCATCAGACCATTTATTTAAAAGAAAATATGTTTTTAAAAAACACTCCACATACTATTTTATCCTTACAAAACATATGAATTGGTATATTTATCGATTTATTTCTTTATCCATTATAGTTTAAGGATAAGATTTAAATATAAAGATCATGATGTATGAGAGAAAATAGACATTTCCTTATATTTTCTCAAAAATTCAAAAATATGATATAATATAGAAAAGCTATTCTGAATTCTCTTAAAAAAATTTGCTTTAATTTCTATAAAGTTTGATATGCACTTATAACAGGTTCTGATGCACAAGTTAGTTTTATAGCAGTACATCGAATTTTCAAAGTTTGATGTATTCTTTTAAAAGATTTTGATGCACAAGTTTACAATGACGTATTAACTCATTACAACATTGAAGTTTACTACATATTAAAATTAGCTTTGTCAATCACATGTTGAAAAAGAACAAAAATCATAAAACAATACTGGAGAGGTGTTGCGCTATGCAGTGGAGTCGCGGAGAATACACGACACTAACATAGACATTGGTATGACGCTTAAATAATTAATTGAGTATCATATAGAGCTGAATGTTTAATAAAAGTTTATAAAATAAAGTAAGTATGTAATCTTATAAAATAATAAAACGATTTTTGAGAATTTAGTAAATAATTGATTGTTTATATAATTAAATTTGTAAGAAAAATTAAATATATTAATTGTTATTCAGTTGTTTTATATTATTTATTCATATACAATTTACCGTATTAAATTTTTAAAAATTAATATAAAAGGATAATCACATACGAGTCAAATGTATAATTTTTCTAACAAGTAAAACATCACATACTCAGTGTGCTTACGTATATCATAATGAAAATTCTTGTTTTTGTGATCGATTTTGCATGATAATTATTGGCCCAAAATTGATATATTAACATCGGATCGGAACGCATCGCAAATTTGGAGATTAGTCGTTTCATCTCGAACAATTTTATTAAGAACAATACCAAAATAGCACATAATCCTAATCCCTATATATCTACTTATACTAAACCTAGTCCTGATAAAAAAAAATAAACCTTATTAAACTTAAACTAATAAATAAATAAAAGTCATCTTTTCTTAATTTTTCCTTCAAGCATAACTCCATCAATTTAGTTAGGATTAACTTCATCAATAATATTCATACGAGTAATGAAACGATTTTAACAATTTGTAATCATCGTAATTCATATATTTTGACAAAAATAAAAAGAGAAAATCATCAAAATGACCCACTTTGACTAAGAAAAATCAGGAATGACCACCCAAAAGTATCCTAACTCAAATGACCCACCCAATAGAAACCAACCATTTGTCATCTTTCCACCAATCACAATCTGACATATGTCATCAATCTGACAAGTAGGCTAAAGGTGGAGCCCACCACCAACCAGTAATTGTTTGACACATGGACAAAAAGTCAGAAATCTAGGCTTGTTACCCGAACGACTGCGAGCCTGTCACCTGTCCAGACTAAGCCGTCCATATGGCTTGAGGATTACCAAGGAATAATTTAATCCTAGTGCTAAAGTTGCATTTTCCCAACCCCCTACCTCCCCTACCCCCCCCTATATATATTTCTTTGTTAGTTAAATAAAATGGAATAAAGATGTTACGTATTTTTATTTAAACTTATTTTATTTTATGATGGTGATAGGAAAGTAAGTAACCTGTAGCTAGGTATCACCATTCAAATACCACAGCCTCAAAACTATTGATGTAAACTTCTACTTCTACTGTATATATATATATATATATATATATATATATATATATATATATATATATATATATATATATGCATCTCGTGTGCTACTGAAAACGACAGAGATCGATCGATCGATCTCACACGATTTTCACCCCCCGTTCGATCGATCTCACACGATTTTCACCCCCCGTTCACATCTTGAACCAGCAGATCCATCCAGGTATATTCAAACTTCAATTAACTTCTTCCACAAGCTACCTAAACTCTTATTCATCATTCAAATCGGACCACCGGAGGAGATATGGACAACAGGGAACGATTCCTCTGGGAGCAGAAGCTTGAACGTGAAGCTAAGGAGATCGTTATCAACGAGAGATATATATATATATATATATATATATATATATATATATATAAAACTAAAAAGAAATATATATAGGGTGAGGTAGGGGGGTTGGGAAAATGCAACTTTAGCACGAGGATTAAATTATTCCTTGGTAATCCTCAAGCCATATAGACGGCTTAGTCTGGACAGGTGGCAGGCTCGCAGTGGTTCGGGTAACAAGCCTAGATTTCTGACTTTTTGTCCATGTGTCAAACAATTACTGGTTGGTGGTGGGCTCCACCTTTAGCCTACTTGTCAGATTGATGACACATGTCAGATTGTGATTGGTGGAAAGATGACAAATGGCTGGTTTCTATTGGGTGGGTCATTTGAGTTAGGATACTTTTGGGTGGTCATTCTTGATTTTTCTTGGTCAAAGTGGGTCATTTTGGTGATCACGGTCTATGGTTGATAAAAATGTCGTTATATATCGATGGAAAATGTCCATTATAAGTTATAACTTAAAGAAGGCTGCATATTGAAGAAGATAAATATATATTAAATTATTTGTCCATAAGAAGATAGCTTAGGGCGCGTTTAGTTGTGGAAAACAGGGGGTGTTTTCCATTTCTGTTTTCCAAGAAAACAAGGAAAACAGAAAACGCGTTCAAATTGTATTTTTTAGAAAACGTTTTCTAGGAAAACAGAAAATAGTGTTTTCTAAATTTTAACTAAAAATGGAAAACACCGTTTTTACTGTTTTCTGTTTTCTGTTTTCTGTTTTCTATTTTCGTTTTCCAAATATATACAAAAGAAAAGGGGCGTTCATTTTCTAGGGCTTATACGCACAGCCGCTCGACCTCTCATCCGTTACCTCCGTCGCCGTCTGCTCCACCGCATCGTCGACGGAAATCTAATGAAATGTAGAGATAGAAAAGAAATAGAAAACAGTTGATTTGAACATGTTTTCTAGTTTTCTAATTTTGAAAATGAAAATTCTATCTTTCAAATTTGAACGCGTTTTCAAAAATTTTCATGTGTTTTCTAGAGATGAAAAACTCATTTCATTTTCTAGAAAACCAGAAATGAAAAACTAGAAAACATTTTCCACAACTAAACGGTCCCTTAATACTTTGATAGTAAAATGAAGTTTCTCAACCAAATTAGGGAGAGATCGATGCAATGGTCCCTTAATTTTTTTCGTATATCCGTGTACTTGTAACATAAATACATAAAAGTATCGTCTTAATCTAATATTATATATTTGGTTGGACATCATATTTATCAGTTTTCTATAATTAATCGGTGCATTTAACATTTGAAGGGTGATAGCGACGCGTAACAAACTTGCATTACCAAACAATAGAAGTCAATTACCTGATCAAAAGTAGTCGACTGCTCTTATCAATGACATCTTTGAGGTAAACGAATATTTCCTTGATTTGAACTATATTAGTTGACAAAAGTCAAAAATGGATTGGTAATATTCTTTTAGATTTTTTTTTTAATATTATAATTTCATTAACAAAACAACAATTATAAAGAAGTGGAGGTAACCGGGCAATAAGCTGCGTCGTAACCCCTTTTGGATAGCGAACTCAATTCCTACTGAAAACAATGTTTTGAGCCTTAGGGGACGACACGTTACTATGTACGACCCGTTGAACCTTACGCAGAAATTCGACCGCTTCCGGGGCAAGGAACCCAAATGTGTCAAAAGCAAACTTCTTTTGTTAATTAAAAGAAATTTAATTTAAAAGTAAAAAAAATGGTTTATAGAGAGTGGTAATGTTATCCTTAAAGTCTAAAGTTCAAGTCACATCCTTGACAGGTCAATATGATTTTAGTTTGATGTAGAATATGTTATCATTCAAAAAAAAAGTTCTGGTAATATAAATTAGTTCATTTATAGTTCAATATTTGTTGAGTTGTCAAGGTTGATTCGGAGGTTTTCTATGGTATGTATCTTTACGGATGGTGGTAGAATGTAAGTAGAATACGAATGAAAGACGCAGTGTGTTGAGCAACCTTAGAGCGTAAAAAACTTATGTATAAGTCGGTTTAAAACCGAGTAGCCAACGATGACAAGGACACCTAAATACTATAGATGGTTGTTGTCCCAGAGACTAAGAAGTTCAAGTATTTAGGGTCATTCATTCAAATCTGCGATGATATTGCCGGTGATGTATTTCACTACGTTCAAGCATAGTGATAAAAATGGAGAGCATTCACCAAATTGTGTGTCAAAAGATTCCTCTAACAACACCATAGGGAATATTTTATAGGGTTACGATCAGTCCAATTATATTTTACGAAACTCATGGTTGAGTTGTCAAGAAGACAAGATGCAACTTTTTACACAATTTGGGTTGACCTAAAACTTCCACGGTTATGTCAAATTATAACATATTAATTGATAGTTATTGGTTTCTATAGGAAACACAAATTTTAGTAAAGAGAAACACAATATTACATGAGGAGTAACCATTTACGAAAGACTCAATATATATGATGATTTTTTACTCTCAAAAATAAGATATATGACCCTTGTAGATATAACTATTAGAACAAGTCGAATAATATGTTATAGTTGGTTTAGGATTCTGGGCATTGAAGCCATATATGTTTTTACTAGGTTGTTCAATTTTCTGGATTTTATTACGCGTTTAGAATTTGATTTCTTAAACTGGTTTGTTTAATTTAAGTGTTTTTAGGTCGTCTCTCATGGTGTAATCTTGTTGAACATTTTATATGGGACTGCTGCTAAGTGTAAAATTTATTTGTGGAGATAGAATGGTCGTTTCCTTAATGATATGTGCAATCTAAACTCGGTAAGTTTTGTTGTTTATACCTTTATGGATATCTTTCTAAATTGCTTATAGTCGCTATGAGATTAATGCATTTCGATTGTACTCTTGAAATCTTAATTGGAAAATTCAGAAAGTTACAAGAACGAGAATGTGTTTTATGTTGTGAAAATGTGTACCTGAATTGAGCAAAGTCTTTGGTTTTGTTGTTGGGAACCATTGCATCTCAATCACACGTATCACGTAACTTTTATAATACATAATCACGCACCTAATCATATATAATTCAATATACTTTTTATAAATCATATTATTTTAATATAAATCAGTATAATTTTTATAAATCAGTACACTTTTATGAAAACCAATTTAGTTTTCACAAACTAGTACAATTTTTTTTAAAACAAATTAATTTTTATTTTTTTACATATCAATACTATACTCAAATTAAGTAGAAAATGCTTGATTTTATGGTGTAAGTTTTAAAAAATAATATCATATAGAAAAGTTATGAACATTTAAAAAATGGGGTAAATCTAAAAACAAGCCAACAAAATAGGTTATATCAAAAATACCCTCACACCCCTTAATTTTCTCTTATTTTATTATATTTGAATCTTAATCATTGATTTATAAAATTAATGGATCAGATCCATTCCTATTATTTTTAGACAAAATGTGTTTTTTAGTGAATCTAGGGACGTATTCACATGTAAGGCATGGGCGTCGCCCGAACCCCATGAAACTTTTTTGGTAGTACGATACGTACAATCTAATCTTAACCGACCCTCAAGAAATTTTGACACCGACCCCCATGAAATTTCAAACCGACAACATGAACTTTAACTGAGAACGATATAAAGAAAATTAAATTTAACATTTTAAAGTTTTACAAATATAAAGAGAATAAGTATTTAAATTATTAAGTACATTACTTTATTAATTCTTAAATATTATGAACAAACCAAATTATCCAAATAATCAAAAACTATAATAATATTTTAAGTCCATATTTATATTGTAGCCTAGTTAAGTTTATTTAACAAGACTCTATTCCTCAAATACTCAATAATTTTAGATTTTAACTTAACCATTAGTTTTTTAAATAAAATTAATTCATACAATTATATTTGTGAATTTTTAAAAAAAAAAAAAGATACACACAACTAAAAAAAATCCAACTTTCTCACGGTTCGTGTTTTTTCTCAACTTTAAAATCAAACATGCGCTTATCCCATCTGTCTCACCCGGCTCTCGTCGGAGTAAATTGAACAAACCACTAACTGAAATCCTTGTTGTTATCGGCATCGCTCCTCTCTCAAATTAGATTGTAAATTGCCTCAAGTTTCTTGTTTAGGTGTTTCTTTTAAAATTTTACTTTATTATTTAATAATTTGATTAATTGCTAAATTTTTTGAAAGTTAGATTGAGTTATTTGCTGGAATAGTAGATTGTTGGTTGAATATTCTATTATATTTATATATTAGTTTGTCTAGGGGCGGACCTAATGTAGGCCCAGGGGGTCCACGGGGACCTCCTCAACCTCGTACGCAAAGTGGAAATTATGTGAACGGTTTTTTTATAAAAAAAATTGTGAAGAGGAGTTAATAAATACTCAGTTTGTGAAAATAAAACAAAGGAAACAACTAGCCTAGTGGTAAGATCCTTTGTTTGATTTTCAAGGGGTGTAAGTTCAAATCTTGTGCTCAACCTTTTTTCATTTTTCCTAGCTTTCTTTATTAATTTTAGTACTATAAATTAGGAGAGTAAATGATGGTACTTTATTTTTCACCTCTTTTTTATTTACTTTCATTATAGTCCCTGTTTTTTCAAATACATTTATCATAGACCCTTTTTATAATGCAATATTACAATATATAAAAATATAGATTTTTATTAATAGGCAAACATTTTGTCATATTATTTTTTTTCACGCGTTACTTTTTGTTTTCTCTTCATTTTTAGCCATTTACTAGTATTTTTTTTGCTATAATATTGTTGTCAATGTTACAGCACATAATTTTTTTATCAAATCATGTAGAATTTTTTTAATCGGTTGTTTTTCTTTCCTCACAATGTCGTGCTGCAACGCGCGTCTGTAACCAACCATCTAAAACTAGTGACTCCGTAAAAAAACTTGTGGACACCCTAAAAAACTTTTTTAGTTCCGCCCCTGAGTTTGTCAGTCAATTATTTGATTTGAGCTTGAATTTGTTAATATGTCTCGACCCGATCCGAATCAGACTAACAAAATATTAATATTTAATGACACATAACTGACCCTTAAAAGTTTTCGACCCTCATAAAAGATTTTCTAGGTTCGCCACTAAGTGTATTCAACCCCATGTAGCATATATTTAGTTTTATAACACAAGCAATAATAGGCTTGCTTAAGATTTAATACAAGGATTATATATAGAGAGATAAAAATACAATGATTCTTGCAATCAAAAGCACCATCATACAAAGGCTGAATGTACGTGCCATATGAAAATCTACCATGGAAGGGAATCGGATTCAAAGTATGTGTGAGTAGCGCCTTCACAAGTAAAATTTTCTTAAAACAATTTAAAATCATCTCTATAAAAACATAATAAATCCTTTAATCTGATTAGAGAATTTTAACTTTTGATTTAGATTTATTATTTATTTGTTTGGCTGTGTCTTTAAACATTGTTTGAATTTATCGACGTGCCTTTTTCTCTAGCTTAAAACCAAGCTGCTAATATTTTTTATTCAAAATTATGATCAAATTGCATGAAAAAAATGGCCGGTGGGCGTAGAAAAGCGAAAGAGAATGAGGTATCGCTATAGTGCTATACTTATTAATGCAGTACGTTCCACCTAGCTAGCTAGCTTTCACTTTCGTTCTTTGGTTTCGATCTCTATATATAGCCAAACCCTAATTTCATGATCTGTGTACATCTCCACACAGGCCCCTAGTTCGATTCGATTCCTTCGGGGTTTGTGGTTTGAGGGATTAAGGAGAATGGCTAATCGGAATTTGGAGAAACTGGCATCCATTGATGCGCAGTTGAGGCTCCTAGTTCCGGGAAAACTGTCGGAGGATGATAAGTTGATAGAGTATGATGCTTTGCTTTTGGACAAGTTTCTTGATATTCTTCGGGATTTGCATGGAGAGGGTATGAAAGAAACGGTAAGCTTTTGTTGTATTGTATTCTTTGATTGTTGATTAGTAAAATTGTGAACACAAGTGGTCCTAGGTTTTTTTAGATCTTACTTAAGATATTAAAGTCTCAAGTTTGATTCATGTGTTTCTAGGTTTTTTATAAAATAGACTCCACCGCTGCTAGCTCGGGATTCATGAGTTCGTAGGCTTTATTTTATTTGTTACTCGTTAAAAAAAAGGTTGTAATATTGTGAGAACAATTAATGCATGTAACATTTAAACCTAAAGAGGGCTTGAATTAATGCATGTAACATAAACCTAAAGAGGCGCTAGTATTCCTTTTTATATTTATTGTTTTCTTTCTTTATTTTGAGTTACCTAGAAGTTCCTTTTCACCATCGTACGTCTCAACCCCTTTTAAATTGATGTTATTTTTTTTTAATAGGTTAAAGTTAATGATATAAGTACTTTACTTTTAGTTAATCTATCTATTAACTATTTAATTATAACCAGTAATATTATTTCATCCCATAATTATATAAGAAATTGAATTTGGTTTTGTTTTCAGTTTACATTATTAAATTGTTTAACTGTATTGTCTGTTAGTCCTGGTAGGGTTTAAGTCTCACATTGTGAGCCTTTGATTGATTTTAACAATATATACTTACCGTTAAAAAAAAGTTATTAGGTATTTCGAGTACTTTTTCTTGGTATTAACTAATAAACAATCAACAAACGTATCCAATCTCTTAAGGATGAAACTTCTGTTTGTTGATCAAATTAATGTTCAAGCTAGTGAAATATCAATCTGAGTGCCTATTGATTGATCCTTGCAATTCAAATTAAATTAATCAACCGATTTTCCAAGTTGCAAACTTGCAATACTCACCTTCAAGATATACAAACACAAAGACCCAATCTAATTGCATGTAATATTGTTTCTTTATTTAGGTTCAACAGTGCTATGAGCTTTCTGCTGAGTATGAAGGAAAGCATGATCCTAAGAAGTTGGAGGAGCTTGGAAGCCTGTTAACAAGTTTAGACCCCGGGGATTCAATCGTCATTGCGAAAGCCTTCTCTCACATGCTTAGCTTGGCAAACCTAGCCGAAGAAGTTCAGATTGCGTATCGTAGAAGAACTAAGCTTAAAAAAGGTGATTTTGTTGATGAGGCTAATGCAACAACCGAATCTGATATCGAAGAAACTCTTCACAGACTTGTACATAAGCTTAAAAAGTCCCCGGAAGAAGTGTTTGATGCGCTTAAGAATCAAACCTTTGATCTTGTCTTCACTGCTCATCCAACTCAATCTGTCCGCAGATCTTTGCTACAGAAGCATGGAAGGTATATATACCCTCTAATTTGAAGCTAATGGTAATTTGTTTAAATGTTAAATTTCCTTCCCATGTTTTCTTTTTCAGAATTCGCAACTGTCTTGCACAGTTATATGCAAAAGATATTACTCCTGATGAAAAGCAGGAACTGGATGAGGCTTTGCATAGAGAAGTATGTATCAGCATTTGATTTGCTTTATCTGGACTTACAAAAGGTTGCTATTTATGTGTTTGTTTTTAAAAGGAAGTTTATGAAATTGTGTAGATTCAAGCTGCTTTTCGCACAGATGAGATTAAGAGGACACCTCCAACTCCACAAGATGAAATGAGAGCTGGAATGAGTTATTTTCATGAAACAATCTGGAAGGGTGTTCCTAAATTCTTGCGGCGGGTTGATACTGCTCTTAAGAATATTGGGATTAATGAGCGTGTTCCATATAACGTCCCGCTTATACACTTCTCTTCGTGGATGGGTGGTGATCGCGATGGTATATATATGTTTTGATCCTAATGCGAATCTTACTGTTTCATGTTCTATACTTCTATCAAAAGCTTATTAGTTGTCATAAAATATGAAGGTAATCCAAGGGTAACTCCTGAAGTTACAAGGGATGTTTGCCTACTTGCCAGGATGATGGCTGCAAACATGTATTTCTCCCAGATAGAGGATCTCATGTTTGAGGTATGAAACTTCAAGACTGCCTTCTCCTTCATGAGTTCATGTACTATCTTTTTTGATTTTTTACGAGTCGTTGTTCATGCCAGATGTCCATGTGGCGTTGTAGTGATGAACTTCGTGTTCGAGCCGAAGAACTCTATAGATCATCTTCAAAGAGAGATGTCAAACACTACATAGGTAACTTTTATTTTGAAAAGCTAGTAGCATGTGTATAAAAGTTGCTTAATGTTCATTTTTTTCCTCCAGAATTCTGGAAACAGGTTCCTCCTAGTGAACCATATCGCGTAATTCTTGGTGATGTGAGGGACAAATTGTATAACACGCGTGAAAGATCTCGCCATCTGTTAGCGCATGATGAGTCAGACGTACCGGAGGAGTTGGTTTACACCAGTGTTGAACAGGTAGGTGCCCCCTCATGACCTTTATATATGTTAGAATCTGCCTCCATAAGTTGATCTCTAACTGTTATATATTTTTATGTTAAACTTCTCAAAATGCTATAGTTCTTGGAGCCTCTAGAGTTATGCTACAGATCATTATGTGCTTGTGGTGATCATGTTATTGCTGATGGTAGTCTTCTGGATTTTCTGAGACAAGTCTCTACTTTTGGACTCTCACTTGTGAGACTTGATATCCGTCAAGAATCCGACCGCCACACGGATGTCCTCGATGCCATAACTCAACATTTGGGGATCGGATCGTACCGTGAATGGTCCGAGGAGAAACGCCAAGAATGGCTTCTATCTGAGCTAAGCGGAAAGCGTCCTCTTTTCGGACCTGATCTCGCAAAAACAGAAGAAGTTGGAGATGTTTTGGATACATTCCATGTGTTGGCTGAACTTCCAGCTGATTGCTTTGGTGCATACATCATCTCCATGGCTACATCACCTTCGGATGTGTTGGCGGTCGAGTTGCTTCAGCGAGAATGCAAAGTAAAACAACCGTTGCGAGTGGTCCCGCTTTTTGAAAAGCTTGCAGATCTTGAAACCGCTCCGGCTGCGTTGGCCCGTCTTTTCTCAATCGAGTGGTACAGAAACCGGATCGATGGTAAACAGGAGGTTATGATAGGGTACTCGGATTCGGGAAAAGACGCGGGAAGGCTTTCTGCGGCTTGGCAGCTTTACAAGGCTCAGGAGGAGCTAATCAATGTTGCTAAGAAGTTTGGGGTTAAACTTACCATGTTCCATGGACGTGGTGGAACCGTCGGGCGAGGAGGCGGGCCCACCCATCTGGCTATACTGTCGCAACCGCCTGAGACGATTCACGGGTCTCTTAGAGTCACGGTTCAAGGCGAGGTCATCGAGCAATCTTTTGGTGAAGAGCATTTGTGTTTTGGAACACTTCAGAGGTATTGTGCAGCTACACTCGAGCACGGCATGAACCCTCCGGTCTCACCACGACCCGAGTGGCGTGCACTTATGGATGAGATTGCGGTTCACGCAACGAAGCAATACCGTGAAATCGTGTTTAACGAACCGCGTTTTGTCGAGTATTTCCGCCTTGTGAGTGTTTATAATCATTTGTTCATCTCAGAAAATAACATGCCAAAATGCCATCTATGTTTATTTCTGTTTTGACCTCTACAGGCCACACCAGAACTGGAGTATGGGCGGATGAACATCGGTAGCCGTCCATCGAAACGAAAGCCGAGTGGTGGGATCGAATCACTCCGAGCCATTCCGTGGATCTTTGCGTGGACTCAAACCAGATTCCATCTCCCGGTTTGGCTCGGATTCGGGGCAGCATTTAAGCACACGATTGAAAAGGACATAAAGAATCTTCATATGTTACAAGAAATGTACAAGACATGGCCTTTCTTTAGAGTCACAATCGATTTAGTCGAAATGGTGTTCGCCAAGGGTGACCCCGGTATCGCTGCCTTGAATGACAAGCTACTCGTCTCTGAGGACTTATGGTCATTTGGCGAATCGTTAAGAGCAAACTATGAGGAAACCAAGAATCTTCTCCTTAAGGTATGAACCGATGTTTTCAAACAGGACCGGACAGTCAGACCGGGAACTGGTTATATAACCGGTCTGGTTATGAAAACATTGTTATGAGCATTGAATCAATATACAACACATATTATGATAACATAAGATCATTATTTTCTTGTGGTAGATTGCCGGGCATAAGGATCTTCTAGAAGGCGATCCATACCTGAGACTAAGGCTTCGACTTCGTGATTCGTACATCACGACCCTGAACGTATGCCAAGCGTACATGCTGAAACGGATCCGAGATCCAAACTACCACGTGACATTGAGGCCTCACATCTCTAGAGAGTATGCAGAGCCGGGCAGCAAACCGGCTGATGAGTACATCAAGCTAAACCCAAAGAGCGAGTATGCCCCGGGTTTGGAAGATACACTCATCTTGACCATGAAGGGTATTGCTGCCGGGATGCAAAATACCGGTTAACTATAAACGATGTTATGTTATTTTATGTTATGTTATCTATCCCGTTATTGTGGTTGTTTACCACGGAAGATTTGGTTGAAGCCCTCCATTAGCTAATGGATGTTGTGAAAGTGTACCTCGTGCATCTTTGATGGTACCTTGTCCAATAAACTAATGAATTATTGTACTTCATGAATAAATGAATAAATTATTCAAATGAAACGGTCTTCTCTACTCTTTATTTATGCTACTATTTTTTGGCGGTAAAGGGACCGGAACAGAAAAATAGTAAATCTGTGTGTTTTATACAACCTAAAATGTGTAACCTTGTGGATTTTGTTACAAGAGATTATTAAAGGGGAAAAAGACGAAACTAGCCGGTTTGATCACGGTTGGACGAGAATGTCCACACTTTTTTAAAAAAAGACCAAACTAGCCGGTTTCACGGTCGTCTAGCACCGTCCATCGACGGTCGTCCGACTGTACCCCTAAACCAGTAAAAAAACGCCACCTCAGCATTCCACGGTCGGACAAGCCCTTGGTCAATGGTCGTCCGACTGTTCTCCGGGGCCCAGCGACCGTTCCGACATTCCAACTGCCACGGTCGGTCCGACCGTCTGACACGTTTGTCGGAGGCGTCCCGACCGTGGAAAATATTTTTTTTTTAATTTAAAAATCATTTTTCCTACGGTCGCGGTATATATGGTCGTTGACGACTGTGTCTACAGTCGTCCGAACGTTGTGTATTTTTATATATTTGTTAATTTTTTAAATAAAAAATTAATTTATTTATTTTTTACTCACTTTATTTCAACTCTATAAATAGGAGGAGTTATGGATTCAACTCTATCAAATTGGAAAAATGTCATCTAGACGAAAAAAAAGAAACACTCGTGAAACCGATTCTGCTTCTAACTCATTTGAAACCATTGACGAAATTCCACCACCTGTTGAGAAACAAGTTTGAAACTTTCAGAGTAAAGAAAATTGGGCTCCAAATGTTTTAAGCTTCTTTTATAGTGGTATGGATTCATCGTTTTGTACAATTTCTTACATGGGATCCTATACACTTACGAAAGAATTTTGGGGCTCACTTCTTGCGTTGCATGAAATCCTCGCATAGGAGCAAGTGTATGTCATTCTTTATTTTATATTTAAAACGTATTTTTAAATATAAATGTTGTTCCTAAATATAATTTTTTATATTATAGCACGTATCTGCCTGGACATATCGACTAATGACTTGGCGTTTAGAACAAATAATAACAACGAATGAATTGCCGAAAGGTCCGAACCATTGGACGATTCTGCCCACCCATTTTGTTAAACTAATATCTGAAACATCAAATGATGCTAATAAATATTGTGATGGCACATATGACCTATATCCTTCTTTATGGGAGGTTGATACGGTAATGTTTTATTTGTAAAGTTTGTTTGTTTAGATAAATACTAATATTAATGGTCCCACATTTTAATATCATATTTTGTCATTCAGGTTTATTTACCCGTATCTATTGATGATGAAAATTGGTTTTTGCTGAAGATCTGTATGAATACATTCAAAATCTTTGCATTTCACCCGTATGATTGCTCCCAGAGTACCTGCCATTCAAAATGCATTCATAAGATTATTTTCGGAATTGTCTGTGAATTTGAAAGTTTTTATCTAAATTTTCTTGATCGTATATCATACTGGCACCACTCAGGGCTTGCGAAGATCGAAGAAATACCATTTGCTGGGGACACTGTGTGGCCTTACAACGCAGGCCATATAGGATCCGATTCTGGAGTGTTAATCTGTATGTTATTACGAATGATAGTTAAAAATAAGTCCATAGTGTGGGAAGAAGTTAATCTACAAGAAGCCTGTTTAAGATTCAGACGTTTTATGGCTGATGAACTCTATGCAATGCGTACAATGTAATTTTATTTATAAAAAATTTAAATTTAATGTCTTTTGTATTTATAACACTCTAATTTAATTTTATTTATAAAAAAAAAACCCAGACGGTCGCCACGACCTCAACAACAGTCGCCACGACCGTCGTTCTGTCATAAAGTAAAAATTAATACATCGTTAATCGTGCAAGGTCGCCGCGACCGTGATTATGGGCGCCACGACCGTCCACCGTACAAAGAACCTCAATCACGATGACATCCGTAAAAAAAACATTGAATCACGTTTTTTTTTATTTCTACCGTATTAATCTTCCCTATATAAACAACTTCAGTCTCATTTATATTCCCCTTATACCGTTTACAAAAAATGTCGACTTCAGTCTTTTGGTTTTTAATATCAGTCTCATTTAAAGAAGTTTTATCTTATTATCCTTGGTGGTGGTCAATTCTAAGTGCAAAATTTCAAAGTCAAGCGAATTAATGCGTTTAAGTCGGGAGAAGCTGGGGTTCGCCACTCATATTTTGATCTCCCCGTCAGGACCACCGTCGTCCTGACCTAGTCAACAGTCGTCCCGCCAAATTATTTATTCAAAAAAAAATTAAATTTTTTTTTAATTTTCTAATAACTATACATATTTATTTAATATTATTATAAATTAAATTCTAATAAAAAGATTCAGATTAACTAAATTCATAAATTTCTTTCATAAAGAGAAAATGAAACTACATTTATTCTCAAAATAAAAACCGAAACATAATCAAAACGATGACCACCCCAATTACATAATTCTTGATTGATACGTTTGATTTAAGTTTCAAACTTTTAACTTCTTCTTCCAGCATCATCTTATCTACTTCTATATTTGAAAACTTCAACAACTTAAGTTTCAAACTTTTGACTTCTTCCTCCAACATCATCTTCTCCGCTTCTAGTTTTGAAACCTTCATTTCTAGTACTTGATTTTTCATAGCTA
>JBCNJP010000007.1:126351824-126428632 GCA_039602395.1 Deinandra increscens subsp. villosa
CTTAAACTGTAGTAGAGTAAGCTAGGGTTATCGAACCTGGGGAGTTGGTGGTTATTAGCGATTTTAGAATCGGATGTTTTGATTAGTTACTATGTTATGGATGATAAGATTCGGATGCTTATGTTCAAGTTAAGGCTAGTTGTGGTTATGGCTGGCCTTAGTTATAGCGCTGGGTTGTTTGAGGATTTGATGAAGACTAAAGACTGCATGCCTAAGGATTTTCAAGCTGAAGATGGGGTAGGAGGCTTATTTTTGGTGTTTGATTATGTTTTTTTGGTATTTGTTGGTGTCATTATAAATTTTGCATATCTGGGTGGCTTTTGTTTGTGTTTTGTAGGGACTTAGGATCTTGATATATAGATTTCAATTTCCTAAATGGTAGTTAGTATGGTTTATAGTCGGAATTGTCATCCCATTTTGTTAGACCATGTCCATTTGGGGTGAGTTAATCCTTGGGATATATTCCGAGATGCTCATTGCCTTCCAGGTGTATATATTTTATATTATTAATAAAATTAACCGGTGTACCATTCATTTTAAATATAAAAAAAAGATTAATTTAATTTTAATCACTTGTTATCAACCATCTTGATTTTTTAATAAAAAATATAATCGCACACCAAACATAGGTTTAAATTTAATTATCTTACATATATGTCCAATCGGTTGCATGTCAGCCTGTGTAGTGCACAGGTTACAAAAGGAGACTCCTCCTAATTTTTGTAGGTTCTTCTCCATTAACATCAGTGGCGGACCCACTAAGGGCTCAGGGGTAGCGCCCGCTACCCCTGAACTTTTACCCCGACGTGCAATTTTTATTTTTTTTATAGGTTTTCGGTTTTTCGCGACCCCTAAAACAAATTTTTCGCGACCCCAGGAAGAAATTTTATGGCTTTTACTTAAAAATATGATCAAAAGCCCTTAAAAATATGATTAAAAGCCCGTTAACTACCTAAAAAAAAAATCGGGGGCACTGCCCCCGAACCCCCGTTAGTCCCCGCTACCCCTTGATATTCTTTCCTGGATCCGCCACTTATTAACATTTATCAACTTCGCACTCTTATCTAATTCTCTCTAAAAAAACATGGAAGTTATCTATAGTGAATACTATAATGAATTGGGCGTTCATGATGGCGACAAGAATTCAGATCGGATTAGAGCTAGACCTGGTCGAAGACAAATCAAAATGTGACTGTCTATTTCTTCTAAGTTCAAGTTTCAATCCAAATTCAGAATTAATCTCAACAGTAATCAATCAGCCGGTCCAGCCGTAAGGCCCGTAAATAGTAAATACACAATCTACTTTCACATTTAACAACTTTTTTATATTCACTAAAAGAATCGAACCTTCACCATATTAAAAAATGGTGGGCTCTCATATTTCAGTCCATTCTTGGTGGGCTTTAGTTGTTACAAATGTATTCGGCCCATTTGGGCTTTAAACGGATTCAAGTGATCAAGTCATTCAACGTTTCCGATTGGGGTCTCCGACGGCTTTACTCTTCCCAAGTTTCGAAGAAAAAAAGCAGAAAAGCAAACATAAAGCAAATCCACCACACTGGTTTTGCTGAAGGATCTAGAGAGTGTGGAGCAATGGCAGCGCTTGCAACAAGGAGAAGGCGTCCGGCGGAATCCGATCAGCTGCTGCCGTCAACGTCAACGGATGATTATACGAAGGCAGCTAAGCGGCCGGATAAACCAGAGGCTGAGGTGGAGAAGGGCTTATCGTGGACATTTCCTGTATTTGCCCTAGGAATATTGAGGTATATGAGTGCAACTACTAATATCATTCATGATTGTGATGAAGTCTTCAATTATTGGGAGCCTCTTCACTTCCTTCTCTACAAATCAGGCTTTCAAACTTGGGAGTACAGGTACTCGTTCTTCACCTCTCGTAATTGCTTTACATATTTCTGATTTTATTTTGCTTGATGTAATATTGAACTTATGATCTGTTGTTTTCTGAGTATCTCTTTGCTGGACTTGATAAAAGCACTAACTAATGATTGTAATTTGTATCACACTAGCGCAGAAGTACACAGTTACAATCATCTGTGCAATAATTAAATCTGTACTTCTAGTGTTATGGTTTTTATTGATAATCTGTTAGTCTGTCTTCATGATTTGATCTCGTAGTGCTCAGTGAAATCCTATGCTTGTAATACACAGAATTTGATAATCTGTTAATCTATCTCTTAAAGCTATGTACATAAACTAGATAAGCAATTTGGAATGCCTTACTTCTAAGATGATTTAGAAACATAAACAAGTAGCCTAACAGATAGGAGGCTAACTTCCAAATTAGGTGACCAGATACTTGCTAAATAAACCTTGAAAAGTGAAACTCGTGCTACCTTGATTGGTGCTTGGTATATCTCATCAAGATTTAACTGTGAACTTTCTCATTTTCTTTGCATGCCTAAGCTTAACTTGCGCGGTTGGTGGAACAGTTAAGTTTACAATGTGTCTCTAAAACATCTATATGATTAAAGTAACAACTAATATAAGTGGTGTGGTGGACGAATTGAGTAATATGCCTCCTTATGTATAGACAATAATTCAACCACAATTGCTGTGGTGGCTTGTATAGACGTTTCATGCCTCCTTACTTATATTTCATTTTACAATTTTGTTTATGGATGTTTTATATAGACGTTCAGTCATGAAAGTTTGCACATTGCAAACCTTGACGAGTATAACAACGCAGAATGTTATTCTTGTTTTGACGGTTCTGCACTCCTGCTTGTAGACATTTTCAGTTCCCCTTTTCCTGTTTTAGCCTGTATGAAGTGATGAATGTTACTAATGGTCATATCTTTGCCAGAATTTGAAATCCTATTGATTTTCTTCTTTATAAGCCACATCTGTGTTTTTTGCAGTTCTCAGTTTTCACTACGTTCATACCTGTATATTCTTTTTCATTATTTGGTGGGCTGGCCGGCTTCAATGTGCTATAACTGGCTTGAAGAGGATAAGGTACGGAGTTCAATACTTGCTTGATTTTTAAGCTTGTTGAGTGTTAATCTTCATTAACATTATTGATTTAATTCTTGAGCTCGTTCCAGGTAAGAGTATTTTATGCTGTGAGGATATTTCTTGGGCTTATCTCTGTCATAACTGAAGCTGCTTTGGTAGTAGCAATTTCCAGAAAGTATGGAAAGCGCCTTGCATGTTATACACTTGCCTTGTTGTGCTTAACAAGTGGTTGCTTTTTCGCTAGCACAAGTGAGTACCCGTTAAACTTCTATAACGTTATTTAATGACACATTAATTTTCTTATTTGTTAATATGGAAGAGACGTGTTTATCTTTCTTTGACAAATAATTGTTTTCACTTCCAACTTTTGTTGATGTACAGGTTTTCTACCCAGCTCCTTTTCAATGTATGCCATTTCTCTCTCGTCGGCACTTTTTCTTTTGGGTATGCATGCCACAGCTGTTGCTGTTGCAGCAACTGGTGTTATTCTTGGTTGGCCGTTCTCAATCCTTGCTTTTCTTCCAGTAACAGTTTACTCTCTAATTAGAAGGTTCAAACAGGCATTTATTTCAGGAGCACTCATTTCTGTGACTCTTTTGGTACGTAGTTTTTTCTCTTTTGGTCGTATGATTATTTGTCCAAAAGTTTTAGGAGTGTTAATGATGTGAAAAACCATGCAGACACTTTCGGTACTTGTGGACTACCATTACTATGGAAAATGGACATCATCTGTTATGAATTTGTTGGTGTATAATGTGGTGGGAGGCGGTGAGAGTCATTTGTATGGAACAGAAGGTCCATTATACTACTTGAAGAACGGATTCAATAACTTCAATGTCGCACTTGTTCTTGCACTGCTTTTTGTGGCCACTCTTCCAGTTACAAAGAAGAAGTATGCTCCAGACTTGTTAATTGTGGTGTCCCCTGTTTATATCTGGTTGGTCTTCATGTCTTTGCAGCCTCACAAAGAAGAAAGGTCAGACTCTTCTCTCTGCTTTCATTTTTTTCTAGTTCCGTTTTTCTTTTAGGGGAATTCCATGATATAGTTGAGGCTTTTAATTATTTTGGTCTTTGATATGAATTAAGACCTCTTCTCTTTTTAAAGGTTCTCCTTTTAAGCACTGCAGAAAATAAATTTGACACAAGAGTTGAATCATACAATAATTCAGGTGAAGCATCAAAGATTGTTTTCTATAGCAGTGTATGTTGGATTTATGATATATAACTACATAAGACGATTATCCTTTTCATATGATTTTGAAAGACATGCTTAAAAAAACATGTGATTATTTCAGTTTGAGAAGCTTCACCTAGTCAGCTGCATCTTTGATCTCATTATTTTGTGATTATTCAGTCCCCTATGAGCCAATAATGTTTTCAATCTTTGGTTTATACAAACATGCATCAAGAAGCAAAAAAAAATTTCACTCCAATGGAGTTTTGCACATTTATATACAACATGGCTATGCCATTGGTGTCTATCAAGGAGCAAATGTTTTTGCGAGAGGCAATTTCGACAACTTCAAATGAGTTGATTTGAGGTATATGTCATTTCTAAATCGAATAAAGCTTTAGCTAAAAAGGGAACTAGGCAGACAAGTCAAAAGTTGTTCAAAATGTATTTTAAGTGCACAAAACCTCCTAAGTCTCTTTATTTTGGAGTTAACTCGTTTTGACCCGAACATGTATGTTACGCCGTTTACCCAAACCGCCCACTTGCTCACCTCTATTGACTATTTCTGCTCTCAAATCAATAATAGGCAGGCACATTACCTTGTTGCTTAAAAGAGTTCACCACTACTTCTTTAACAGGATCCAGGAAATTATAAATTAAATTATTTCAAGAGAATATATTCAATATAGGAACACTTTAGGCTATGGGAGCAGTCTAACTTTGACTGAATGGCTCTTTGACTTGCAGGTTTCTTTATCCTATATACCCTCTTATATGTGTTGCTGCTGCATCTGTCATTGAGAGCATTCCTGATTTTTTTCACGACCGTTATAGAACCGAACAATCTCTGCTCTACAAGGTAAATCATAAGTTGTGTATGAAGCATCATTTAACAATTTCATTGTGTGTTATGGTTATAATTAACCTTTTGCATTTGCAGATAGCTAAATACCTGAGACCACTGCTTATTGGACTCATTCTATGCGTTTCTCACTCTAGGACATTCTCTATCATAAATGGTTATTCTGCTCCTTTAGAGATCTATAAGCACTTCGAACATCACGATGATGCTGGAACAGGTAAGAATGTTTTTGTATATAAATGGCAAAGTGGGCAGGTAGGGAACTTATTTGAATGGGACCGGGTCTTGCTGACCGAATATACTATTTGTCCACTTGTAGGTGCGGTGGTGTGTGTGGGAAGTGAGTGGCACCGATTTCCATCTTCCTTCTTTATTCCAGACTATGTGGGGGAAGTTAGGTGGATTGATGATGGTTTCAGGGGCTTACTTCCTTTTCCATTTAATTCAAGCTTGGGTGGAACTTCAGCAGCACCATCATATTTTAACAATAAGAATAAGGCATCACCTGATCAATTTGTAAGCTTCTTGCCACCAATTTTCCGTATCACCATATGCTTGTTCTTGTCACCAACGTAAACCTGAGTTTTCATTATTTATTTCCTTTTAATCCGTCTCTACAGCTCCAGGATGTCGAAAGCTGTGATTTTCTTATTGAGCTGCAGCTTCAAAGACCCTTTCTTTCTCGAGGCTCTGACTTGTCAAAATGGGAGGTAATCTATGTGTTTATTATTTTAATAATAAAGTTTTTGCAACAATATCTAAGCATTAATGATTTTTAAAAGTTTCGAAAGACGAAGAAAAGAAGTATATGTACATTGACCCGACCTGACCCAACCCAAGCCATTTTGATACCTCTAATAAGGAGTGTTGGTTTTGTAGGTGGTTGCCGCGTTGCCATATCTAGATAGGGAATTTTCGCCTCCTTTACACAGATCGTTCTTCATACCGTACATGTGGGAGGAGAAAAACACATTTGGGATTTACAAACTATTAAAGCGGCACAAAGAGCAGCAATAGGTTCTGCTAGCAGGTAACCACACAAAAGTGATACTAGAATTTGTTAGATTACTAGGATAAATCTGACCTTCCTGCAACTTGTTGTCTTTCTTTCGGTTTCTGTTGAGTTGTACATCATCTCTAATTACGCATGCACTTTTTCCCTATTATCACATGTATGGTTTGCAATTTTTTCTGTTGTATACACTAATGGTAATTATTCCGCACGCTACTGGTGGGTTTTCCTCTTTTATTTGAGGATGAAATTGTTAACAGACCCGTTCCTTTTGAGGTTTGCAATTTGTTTTTGCAATCATTTACATAAAAAGCATGAGTAACAGGACCGCTAATTTGCTTAAAGAATATGACGAGGTCCCATATCATGCTCGATATCCTTTGATAGTTATAAGTAGTCCTATTTTTATTTGATGTGGAGACCATACAAGTCTGTACATGAAAAAGTCTAGGTAGGGATAACAAAGGAAGTAGATCCCGCTCAGGAGGGTAGTCCCGTTACTCAGGCCCCAAGTGATCACTCAAGAAAAATAAACTCACAGAAATATTTGAGAATTAAGTTGCAGAGAGAGTAAAGAGAAAGCAAATAGAGAAGAAGACTTGTACTTTTATTCAATAACTAGGTGGCTATAAATAGCCTTTCAAAACAAACGTGGACATTAAGCTAACCAATAGAATTCTACCACTACCTAAAGAATAGGTAAAAGAGATGACCCACTCCTTTATCCCACATGTTTTCTAACGTAAACTCTCCTCAAATTCGGTCAAACCTCAACAACCTACTCTTACTTTATTCAAACATAAAATGCAGAACTTAAACTAGACCCAAACTTAATTTATTTGACCCATAACCCATTAACCCATGTCAAGATTAACATCCAACACACCCCCTTAATCTTGACATCATCTCTTCACAAAAGTAGGGTTGGTTCATCATCACCTATTGTCAAGTTAGCCATTTCTTCTTTTGGATCTTGCTTAGGACATTCGTAAGCATAATGCCCATATTCTTGACAATTGTAACATTTGATGTGCTTCTTATCTCGATACATGCCTTGCTCCTTCCGATCTTCACTTGCTTGAAAACGACCTCCTCGACCTCTACCATAGCCACGACCCCTTCCTTGACCACAACCTCTTCCTTGTCCAAACTTATCATAATCACTTTCCCCACGTTTCATTTTCTCTTGCCAATCCTCCTTTGTAAGCAACAATTTCCCTTGTTCATCATCTTTCTCTTCAAGAACTTTGATCCTATCTTCATAGGCCTTCAATCTTCCTACGGCTTCCTCGAGTGACATATTTTCTATCTCCGAGTATTGTTCAATGGAAGCAACAATCTGCAAAAATTTCTTAGGAACCGAATTTAATAATTTTCTTACCACAACTTCATCCTCCAAGCTAGATCCAAGGCTCTTGAACTTAGTTGCAATCCCGCTTATTTTTTCCGAGAACTCATCAATTGTTTCGTTGTCTTTCATCTTCAACATCTCGAGCTCGGTTCTAAGAGTTTGTAGCCTTGCCTTTTAAACTCTATCGGCTCCTAAATACCGCACACGAAGCGCTTCCCACACGTCTTTTGCATTCTTGTGCTTTGCCACTTGAAGCAACACATCTTCGGGTAGAGTTTGGAATATGAACGCCCTCGCCATCAAATTCTTCTTACTTTCAACCGCTTCTCCCGTTACCGGATCAATAGCTTCCCACAAACCGTATGCTTGTAGGATTGACTCCACCATGATTGACCAACTTGTGTAGTTTGTTGCACTTAACTTAGGACATTGCAAAGGAATGCTACTTTGAGTTGTTGTCTGAACTATTGCACCACCACCATCTGCCATTTCTTTGCTAGACAATGTTAAACAAGTATAAAGAACAAACTACTAAATTGTAGCTTTCTTTCTTCTCGTACAGAACCCCCACATAAATGGAATTAATGCTTTGTTGTTTGTTTGACTTTTCAAACAAACCAAAACACTTTTTTTCTTTACTGTCGTACAAACAGACAAAGACAACACTTCACTAGTCCCAATGCTTTTTCTTCAACTATAAGAACCAGATACCTTTTTTCTTCACACAGATTGTTGCTAACACGCATACCACACAGGTTTTCTCTTTTTTGCTTTGAATCACACAGATCCGTTTCTTTACTTCTCTCACGGCTGTAACACACAGTTACAAATCTCGTTCTTCTTCGCTTGAACTCACTGAACCACACAGGTCTCCTTTACGATCACACAGATCGGTCTACTTAGTTTCACACAGAAACTTGGTTGCTTTTGATGCCTTCTTCACATGAGCTCGAACAGCCGTTTCTTCTTCCTTCTCCTGAACCCACGAGCAGGGCTCTGATACCAAATGTTGGCTCAGGCCCCAAGTGATCACTCAAGAAAAATAAACTCACAGAAATATTTGAGAATTAAGTTGCAGAGAGAGTAAAGAGAAAGCAAATAGAGAAGAAGACTTGTACTTTTATTCAATAACTAGGTGGCTATAAATAGCCTTTCAAAACAAACGTGGACATTAAGCTAACCAATAGAATTCTACCACTACCTAAAGAATAGGTAAAAGAGATGACCCACTCCTTTATCCCACATGCTTTCTAACGTAAACTCTCCTCAAATTCGGTCAAACCTCAACAACCTACTCTTACTTTATTCAAACATAAAATGCAGAACTTAAACTAGACCCAAACTTAATTTATTTGACCCATAACCCATTAACCCATGTCAAGATTAACATCCAACAGAAATGCTAAACACCAATTGCAGATGAGATTGAAACACCATTTGGGGAGGTACATGTTCATACATGGATATCTGAAAATATTTGGGTGTAGTTTAGAAGTACGAGTAAGATAGATTGCCGTTCAAGAGAAAAAAAATTATATTACACTTATTTGAGAATAAGTTTATTTAGGTAATCTTGTTAATGGGTTCATTTCGCTCTATATAAATTATCTATTGTGTTAAACCAGCTACACTGGAGCCCTTCTGTTTAAGAGCACAACGCTTTTTATTTAACAATAAACTATTATGAAACATTTTTCTAAACTTGTCAAATATAGTACAGGGAGAACGAGTCACTTTTGTCTCAAAGGGACAACTTGATAGTAAAAATGATGGCTCCCCAACCAAGTAGTTATGGGTTTAAATCCTGCAAAGTACAGGAGTGATGATTTTAACCGTCAAAAAAAAAAAATGAACAAGTCACTTTTATTAAATGCACCCCCATAAATTTGATCTCAATGGTATCACCACTAGCTATTGTCATCACCGATTGGTTGGTTGTTAACCCGTAGCCTAGGGGTGTTAAGTGGATTGTATTCACAAGTTGAATCATACACAAACCTTGTGTTAGACACGCAAACTTGATCATGAAAGTGGTTTTGGTGAGTTGGCATGAAAATGACGCATTTAGTTTGAATATATTATTATTATTATTTCAAATATTAATACTTTAGAATTAAACTAGAATTTGTCTCGTCAGCGTGTTGTGACGGACAACTCCTTTTTGATTTGTTGTTTAGTTTTAGTTTAAAACGTGTGTGAACATGAAAGAGTTCCAATTCAGGCGTGTAGCCTTAAGCATTACTTACTACTAAACATAGCTAGCAATAAAGGTTACAAAATAATTTATATTTCAGTCAAACAAAAATGAAACTTAAAAACCTAAGAGATTTATGGCTTAAAGTAACATACAACAACTATGAGAGAATGTTAAGAAAACAAAACCCAAATGAAACTAATTCAATCAAACTAAAACCCTAGTTTAACTCTTTGATCAAAACAAGTAGAATGAGCCCAAAGTAGTCACAATAACATAAGAAAATCTATCGAAAGTAGTCACAATAACATCACAGAATCTACCACCGTTCCATATTGTATTCTAGCATAAAAAATTCCTGCAAAATATCAAAACAAAATGAAAGAATGTACAAATAAAGCTATTAAAGAACAAACCTAAAAATGCTCATATCTGAGTGACAACTACGATAAATGTCTCATCATCACCGGAAAACATCTTAGCCTAATAGAAAGATAGTCACAACCACATTCGAACCAGAATTGAAAAACAAAAACAAACTTCGTTCAGTAAATTGTGATAAAGCATAACTAAGCAACATAATCACAAATCAACCAACTTAAAACCCCCAAAACAGAAATCACATGAGGCACATGCTCAAATTATAAGAAAGAATATCACATCCATTGTAAGACGGATCAGTATAGGCTCAAATCAATATGAAATGTCATCACAACCATCATAAAGGGGTTATAAATCGAGATCACACATACAAAGAAAACCCTAGTTGTTGTACATGTTTCTTCTATACAAAAATAAACGACAGCCGCTAGAAGTATGTTACACAGGCGGCGGCACACCGGAGCACAACCAGAGGCAAAAAAAGTCAAGTAAACTTGCGGACACTAATCCGAAGTAGAGAGAAACAAAATAAATAAGCGTGATTCTGAAGAGACACGTAAAAAACCAAAGTACACACGTAGCATACACATGAAGATCAGATTTAACCGGAAATGAACAGTTATTCCTCCCTCACAAACCGGTCGCGTCTTATGGAAACAAAGGATACACGTCAATCGTGCGTCCAAGAACAAACAAATCTGAAAATGAACTGGTGTATGTCAGCACACCGGAGCACAACCAGAGGCAACAAAGGCAGAGTACACTGGCATCCACCAAACTGTAGGTTTCATAGAGAAATCAACAAACAAATCTGAAAATGTATAATTACAAACCCCTCACAAAAAAGAAACCCTACCCGAAAAAAGCATGGCACGTCGGCGACGACACACCGAAGCACAACCAGAGGCAAGAAAGATCGCGCAGACCGAGGTTGCCAAGCCGACAGTTTCATGGAGGGAACAAGAAGAACCCAGAAGATTTTTAGAGAAAGAAAGAGGCAATGAAGAAATGAGAAATAAAGTCGATGAACACAGTAAATAGGGGTGAACCAAGGGACACGTAAATAAGAGAATTCACAGCAGGTTCCCCATTTGCATCCTCATCCCTATAATTTAACGAAAATGACTAATTTTATCTACTTTTACTTCTACATTAGATTCCCCATCCCGTACCTCGTACCCGAATTATGACGAAACTAGATTCATCTCCCATATTTATTTTTTCATTATTCAGCATACCTCATATTTTTATGAGTGGCTCTATGTAGAAGACAAGATAACAAGTAATAAAAATGAATAACAAATTATTATTTATTTGAAATAAGGATAGAATGAGATATAGATGTTTTAGAAAATAAGGAATAAATTTAATAAATTAATAATTTTTATTTTAATTATAAGGATGAATATAAAAAAAAAAAAAAAAAACAAACGTTATGAATATGAAAAAAGAAAAGTTGTTTGTTCTCGTAATCCCAAACACCCCCTAAGGGCAATGGGTATACAGGCGCCGAAGGCGTCATATTACACTTTTGGCGGCGCCAACGGCGCCAAACACCGCCCCCTCCTCTAAAAACTCAGCGGCGCCATGTTGGGGTGTTAAAATGTTAACGCGCGTTGAAGGAATAAAACGGTCATATTTTTGACCGTTATCTATCCGTTGGGCCTCGAACTTTTTAAAAAAAAAAAGATTTTTACCATTAATTACCCTTTTTACACTATATATATACCACCTTTTAACCCACTTTTTTTAAACACAATTCTCCTACTCTCCATCTCCATTCTCTCTATATTTTTAAAAAAAACAACAATGAACCCCAACAACCCAAATCAAGGAGATTCTTCCAACCCAAACACCACGCTCAACAATCCTAACCTACAACCATGGCACATGCCGATGTTTGCCGGCCAACCCAACCCGCTATACAATCCGTCTTTCGCCGCCAACTACGAGCAATGGGGCAACCAAGGGTTTTCTCAACAATTTCAATCTCAACCCATCTTCTCGCCACAACAACAACAACAACAGCCGCCACCAACACCCGAGCAACAAAAGCGCACGAAATTGCGCGAGAAAAAGGTACGACTCCAACAAATCCGGGTGCTCGGTATCGATACGACCAACTTGACCCCGGAGGAACGAGAGATGATCAAGATAGAAAAGGCGGAGATCATGAGGGAGTTGAGGGGCGAGGGTGGTAGCGGTGGTAGCGGTGGTAGCGATGATTAAAAAATTATTTAGTATGTTGTTTGGTTTTTTTTAAAAATATATGAAGTAAATTTTAGTTTTTTATATAGTTTTTAATCTAGTATACACTTTTTAAAAAGAAAAGAAAAAAAATACGCATATATATATATAAATGTTTTTCCGGAAATTAAATAAAAGAAAAAATTAATCAACTCAACATGGCATGAGTATACCCTTGTTGTGTTAACAATTTTAGTGTTATGTTAACCATGACGTGGCGCCTAGGTGGCGATGTTAACATGTTAAGTTAACATGGTATACCTCATGCCCTAAGCATTGCAATAGATTTCTAATGCCAATTTTTTCTTATATGTGAAAAAGAGAAGGGTGAATCAAAAGACACACAATAAGCGTGATACGCTTGTCAGTTTCAGGTATATTCTAAAATGAACATTCATCTCCCCTCATAAAGAGAAGTTTCAAAGAAAATAAAGAGAAGTTTCAAAGTATTGGATTATTTCTCAACCAGATGGTGACTTGACGTAGAAAAAGAAGTCGAATGGGAGGTGGAGGTGGAAATGGTTTTTTTAAGAATAATTTTGTCATCTATTCTTTTTTGTTAATTTTTTTTAAATCTATTCTACTCCTAAGCTAACTACATAAAACTCCTAAGAACCACTTACGAATGGGGTAAAACCCAGGACCTCCAGGTAAGACAAAGCCTTACCACCTCCCCCTTGATCACTAAGACAAGGGCTCATTAACTACTTTTTCAATTCAAATTTTAATTCATTAAAACGAGATGTTTACCCTCCTCGCGCGTTGCTGCGGAGTGAATTTGTATACTGAACGAAAGTCAAAAATTTAAGTGATATAAAACGTAAAAGTTTAAAAGTCTCGTGGTGAAAGTATAAAACTATAGAAGTATACAAAAAGCGAAAGTAGAAAAGTTAAACGTTTAGTGGCGAAAGTAGAAGACAAAAAAACTTAAAACAAAAAAAAAAACTTTAAAAGTTAGAGGGTTAAAAAGTTAAAGAGTATAAAACGTAAAAGTTTAAAAGTCTCGTGGTGAAAGTATAAAACTATAAAAATATAAGTCTAAAATTCGCGTGGTGAAAGTATAAAAATTATAAATGTATACTAAAAACAAAAGTAAAAAAGTTAAAAGTTTCGTGGCTAAAGTAAAAGACAACAAAACTTAAAACAAAAAAATAACTTTAAAAGTTAAAGGGTAAAAAAGTTAAAGGTATAAAACGTAAAAGTCTAAAAGTTATGTAGTTAAAGTATAAAACTATAAAAATATAATAAAAACGAAAGTAGAAAGGTTAAAAGTTTCGTGGCCAAAGTAGAAGATAATAAAACTTAAAACAAAAAAAAAAAACTTTAAGGTTAGAGGGTAGAAAAGTAAGAGTATGAAACATATGTGACTAAACTATGAAAACCAGAAGTTTACTATTTCGTTAAAAAAAACAAAATCATAAAAGTTTAAGAGTAGAAAGCGTCATAACACCAAAGTCATGTGGCCAAACTATAGAAACAAAAAGTACACATAATCTCAATAAGAACTAAAATTGTCAACAATAACAAAAAGCTGTGACCAATTTTTAAAAAACACAAAAAATACTATTAATCTTCTAATTTCCATTATATTATATATAAATTAAAAAGTTTTAAACTATCTAAATTTTTGAAGGACTACAAATCGTTGCAAATACACTTTAATGGAGAACCGACCGGCGCGTCAAAAGAAGAACCAAACCGAAATTGGTATGTATTTCACGATTCCATTTTGGTTCTCAGATGCATGTCCTATCGATTCTGATCTGCTTCGGTCTGTTCGACCCAATAATCATCCCTAATTAAAACATTGTACTTAGTTATGCTAACTAAAATATTCTAGTTAGATATGGTTTAGAGCATTCACATATATCTTTACGATTTGATCTCTTTTTTTTTTATTATTAATTTTCATCTATATTAGAATCTGTTATGTTTGTCTTTAAAGTTAGAGTTATTAGAGTTACACTTACGTAAATAGAGGTTGTTTATATACGTAGAGATGTACTATTCATCAATCTCTCTGTATCTTGTCAGCGTGTGTAGATACATTATACTCTACATAATTAGGTAACTTTTGTACAAGTTGTCTAAGCTTATTTGTATACAAGTTTTTAATGCATGTTTTTTTATACATGGTTTGTGTGTTTTTATTCCACTTGTGTAGTGGTTCTTGTAACTCCTTTTTGTTGTCGTTTTTCATTTTCTGGTCTTCTTCATTCTTTCTCTCGGTGTTGTTCCGCTCTTTGTTCTTGTTATACACTTATACACGATTAAAACCAGTGGGGAACACTAGCCACACCGAACGTATGTTAATGTATACATATGTCAACAAAAATACACACCACGTGTGCGTACGGTTTCATCACATAAACCAATACACCTCAGTATGAGCTAAATGTTAAAAACGAAGTAAATTTATCAAATTTTTAAAGTAAGGACCTAAGTAAAAAAAAATTAGTAAGAAGGAAAACCACTATTCATAAAAAATTTCATTATAGGTAAATTTATCGGAGATTACTTTGACAATTCACCTTTAATTTTGAATACCTCTTTTGGATCATTTTTCATATCTTCAGTATGATCGAGATGACCAACCTCCAGATCGATAGGACCCAAATATAATTAAGTATTATTTTAAGAAAAGTTAATTAAAAGTATCTACATGCATTCAAAATCATATATAATAATAACTAGGATAGAACCCGTATGTTATACGGGTTAAATCAATTTTTTTTGGTAAAGGGTTATACGGGTTAAATCATTAGAAAATATATATAATTGATAATTCATGCATAGTCGTTTTATTACCCGAATAACGTACTACATTACATTTAATAAAATTATAATTCATAATATGGTATTTGTGACTTTACCTTCTTCATAAAAAAAACATTTAGAGCATATCTCTACTTGTATATTTGAAAAAAAAAATACAACATAAACATGATCATCTTTAAAAAATAGTTGTTAGAAAACAATCCAACCCTGAATAGCGACTAACACTAACTTATGATTTGACAAACTTGAGACTTTAAATCTCGATAGAAAGTTAGGTGAGTATAAAGTTTTATCAAAATTATAATGAACATATTCTAATTGTTGAGTATAAAGTCTAAATTATAATCAGAATATTATAATGCTAAATTAATAAAAAATATTTATCTTGATATACATTAAAAAACTTACAATTGTATTAGTCATTATGTTTGAAATTTTAATTTTGAATGAACATGGATCATTTGATATGATAGAAAAACTATTTAATATTGGATATTATGAACATAAATTAGATCGTTTACGGGTTTCATTATAAATAGTATCATCTACAATGTTGATTGAATTTGTAAAACAATATTAGTTATTCATTAATTATTATATTAAATATAATTTGCTAAATTATACTTGAAAAATACAGTAAATAAGTGTCTATTGGTATTTTATAAGTTTTTTAAATATTTATTAAATGAAAATAATAATAGTTAAAAAAATAATTTTAAATAAAAATTAGATGTAAATTAATATATGATTGTCATAATTCCATATATATAATTAAATAAAAATATATCATGATTATAAGGGATACAATTTCCAAAAAAAAGAATTTATTAGGGAGTATATTTGGGAGGGAAAATTTGTGTGAGAATGATTATAGTGTTGAGAAGTGTCAACAATTGTAATTGTTTATTAAACTAGGAAGATAGTTAAGTCTTATTTCAATTATCTGTTTGCTACAACTTGTATTTAATCATATACTATCTTTCATCAAACTTTCTTTTACGTACGTACGTACATGGGAGTTATATAAAAAAAAAACTTTTATACATGTATATGTGTGTGTTTTTAGGAGTATATATGTATATATGTGTGTGTGGGTGTTTAGTGCTCACAAAGAAAAAAATCACAAGTAATTACAACTCTCGGAAAGACTAGACCGGAGACCCCGACTAAAGGAGCTGGTTAGCCAGGTGGCGATAGTCTCCATGACTTGAAAGCCATAACGGCTCATAATCTCATACGACTTCTTCAAGAAAACTCGGTCGTCACCATAAACAACAGGAGTTCTACACAACGGACAATTAGGATGATCTTTTAACCATGCTTCGACACAGTCAACATGAAACACATGTTTGCACCTTTGCAGCATCGCAAACCTATCTCCCAAAGCGACCTGTGACAGGCACACGATACAGTCCTCCACCCGAGAGCCATCAACGAGGACTCCAACCATGGTCAAGGCGGTGGTGGTCTTGTCGTGGCCGTTGTCTAACCACGACTTGATTGGCGTGGTTACGGAATCCACAAAGCCTGCTATCATAATCATCATCATCATATTTGCTAGAGAAGAAGAAGAGAAATTAAGCTAATAGTTGATTAATTAATAGTTAGCAAAGTGTGCTTGTTGCAAGAAATGGATTTATAGGAAGGATTTAATGAAATGGTCTAGCAAATTAGTAACGAGATGAGATAGATTGATCTATCAGTGGGCCAAATTGTGGATAAAAGTAGCTATAAACAATTAAATATAATAGAGACGCACGACGGCTTGCTTTGCTTGCTTTTTTGAATTTGACATTTGTTTCACGCCCGTCATTTCCATCTTCAATCACGTGTAGTCCACACTACATTTAATGCATGTATGCTATTTTTAAACAGTTTATTTTTCATCATTTGTTTTTTATGGTACTTGAATTATCAAGTTTTAGTTGAGGAACACTTTAATCAATATCATAAAGAGCATTCACAACCCACCCCCTATAATATTGTGAGGTAAAACCCTAAAATTTGGGGTTTAGTTGTAAGTGGTTGTGAGTAAGGAGATAGGAAAAATACTATCAGTCTAAAACTCCTTTTGTTTGATAGTGCACGTATGCATATATATATAATTATATATGCTTTTATAGCCTACAAGTATAAACTTTATTTTCTGCATCATATTATAATACATATAAATCATATTGTAATACATATAATATAAAGAGAAAAAAGTTGTTATTATTTAAAATATAAAGAGTTTTAAGAGGTAAAATAGTTTTTTTAATAAAAAAATTTAATTTTAATTTTAATGAAAGCTAACAAATAAAACAATAGATTTAATTATCTCATTTACATTTAATGATGTTATATACTTAAAGTAAATAATAAATCAATTTTATTTATTTATTTATTTATTTATTTATTTTTTGAACGGCCAATTTATTAAAACCAAAGAAAGAGCCCCCTAGCGAGGAGCTAGGAAATCAAATACGATAAATTGTCTTTCATATACAAAATCGAGTATCATGTTACAAATTGCCATTACCGCAGCATCGCATGGTTTTCGACTAGCATTTTTATATAATATACAATCAAAATATTATTATTATTACCTACCTATATACAAACTACAACGGTGTATATTTCCTATTACACCCCTTTAGTGGCCTTTGTTGTCATTAAGGATGAAATTAAAAAAAATATATTATAACTAATTATCTCTTATAATTTATTTGTAATAATTAATTACTTCTTATAAAAAATCACATACTCTAATAATTAACTATTTTTAGTGTAATAATTAATTGATTCTTCTAATAATTAATTCTTTTAATTTAGTATAATCAATTAAATTATAGCTTTATAAATGAAAAATATAATTTCATCTAATTAAATTATAGATAAAGTTATTAGTTGTATGTTTTTAATCGAGTTATGGTAACTTCATACATTTTTCTTTACATAATCTCACTCTATTATTAAAAAATGATTTATTTTAAATCGTTTTTTAGCGCTTCATTATTTTTAGTGTTAGTTTCACATCATTGCATTTATGTATCTATTTTTTGTAGTGTGATATTTAACTAAGCTTCTTATTTTAATGTTATTGCATAGTCTTTTTGTATTTCCGTTTTATTCACGTTACATTTTAGCAACACATGCTGTTTTTTGTACCCACGTTTAGAAAAATATTATACATTAATTTTCTTTTAATAATCAACCGCGCTATAAATCAAACCAAAAAAGTAATTAAATTAGTATCGGAATAAACTGGAAGAGATATTAATATTGATGGTATATATATACACACGTTCATATTATAAAATTGGACTTTTGCTCTTAAAAAATAATTACATTGGTCACAACTCTTTGTCACACTTTAATATGTGTGGCCTCCAATATAAACAAGTCTTAAAAATGTTTATTAATCAAGTCTATATCAAATATTGATAATTTCGTTCTACAATAATAGCTAATAAACCATGAGAGGTGGCCCCATGGCGGCCACATATCCATTTTAGAGGCTGCTGCTAGTTCGATTTGTGAGACCAGACGCGATCAACAAATTTAGTTGGGCCAGTCGTCGATACGGTGTTAATCAAATCGAGTTCTCGGTAAAAATGATTGTAAACCCGACACTAGATAGAGTTATATGGTTTAGCATAGTAATATATAACATAGGGGTAGATATTCTATCAGAAACAAATTTTTGGTGAGAACCAAAACCAAAAGAGTCACTATATTAATTTGAGTTTGATTGCAAATATGCATTTTTGTTGTTGAATAACATACAATTAGTTCAAGTCTTCAATTAAAGTTATTTTTATATGTATATATTGTGTGGTATGAAAATGTATATGTTGCTATTCTGAATGCACATGTGCATAGGAGTAAATATGCATACAAGAAATTCAGGGGTAGCGTTAGGATCCAGGAAAGAAATTCAGGGGTAGCATTATAAATTTTTTTTTGCCGGGGCTAACGGGGGTCGGGGGCAGCGGCCCCGAAAATTTTTTTAGGTAATTAACCGGCTTTTAATCATATTTTCAAGTCATGATCTAACTAAAAACCATAAAATTTATTCGAGAGGTAGCGAAAAATTCGTTTCAGGGGTAACGAAATACCGAAAACCAAAAAAATTACACATCGCAGTAATAGTTCAGGGGTAGCGGGCGCTACCCCTGCCCTTCAAGTAGGTCCGCCCCTACATACATGCATAATTAACTAGTATAAGTATTAAAATTTATATGTTGCTTTTTTTTTGCCGTTATTTTTGTATATTACCTTTTTGTTCTTGGGGTGTTGGTAATGCGTTTACCATGTTTTTTATTTATCACATTTTTTTTTCTGCCACATCACTTTACCACATTTTCATTGTTTTCCTGTGTAATGGTCACACTTCACTTTTTCATCCTCCACTTTAATTTTTCATTATTATTTTTCTCATATTAACTTAAAAAGTAAAACTAAATAATATAAAAAATAAACAAATGACATTAAATTACTTAGAATAAAAAAACATTAGAATGCAAATAAGAAAAATTAAGGCTTTCGTGTGTCTCGTGATTTCTTATCGCTATAATGTTACTCTGTTTTCTCTCTTCCGGAATTTGAACGTAAGGCGGTTGAACATCGCTTGGATCGTATTGACAAATTGCACGACCCTTATTCTCAATAATCATATTGTGTGGTATGAGGTATATAAAGTATTTAAAGATTAAATTAATTAATTAATCTTTTTAATTAATTGCTAAAATATAGCAATGAAAATACAAAGAAAACATGATTCATTTAGCAAAATATAACCTGCTAGAATATGGATGAAAAATTGAACGATTCATAGCCACATATATTTGAGTGGAATATGGATGAAATAGGAGAAGAGTTCATGCGTCAGTTGACCACCGCTTTGGAGCTTAAAATCGGAGTGACACACCGTATGTATCGCCATTACCGAACTACCGCACTTGGTCACCGCACATAGGAGCATTCCCAATACCTACACCCTTATAAGTTAGTATAAGTAGGCAGTGGTTGTTTTGGTTGAATCACAATAATGAAAAACGCTCGCTACCCTCTCAAATCTAGAAAACGCTCAATATTCTCTCAAAGCTCCAAACTCTTAAAGTTTCCAACTTAAAGCGGCTTGGTAGCAGATGATGCAATTTATCGTTTAAGCAAACTTGTTGGACAACCACTTTGAAATGAGTGTTTGACTCGACTTATCCAAGAAAACTTCTAGTAAACCACTTCAAAAGCGAACACTTGACTCGGCTCAGTCAACGAAAAAGTTTTTGGGTTTTGAAATTGTAAAATCTGTGTTAACTTTGCTAGTGATGTTTTGTTGAGTCCAAATAGTTCACCGGACTTATACATGTGTGTTACCGCTTATTAATTAACACTCGATACGTGGTAAATGATGAAATGTATAGTTGATTTTGAAATGTTTGATTATCCTCAGACAGGTCATGATATATTTGTTATGATAGACAAAGTTACTCAAGACATAATAAATATCACAAATTTTGCAAATATGCGAATTACCCTTGCTTAGGTTAGATTGTGACATTACTACAAGATAAAATTCGACATGCAATATATTTGAAAATATTATTCTACAAAAATGATAGTTTGGTAGCATATCATAAAATTCTTGCGAATCGTTGGTCCTTTACACCATGTCCTTCATCGGGTTAGTATGTTATTGACACATAACCAATATGTTACATGTTTTTAAAATCACAACATATTGGGAGTTTATATCCCGTGAGTCCATTACTACTTAAACGAGTTTTCATTTGAACGCTCATCATTTTTTGATATGGTACGACCAATTAAATAAAATAAAAATTTTATAGAAACAAATTTGAACTCTCTAATGTTTCTTCTCTCTCTCTCTAGTCTCTCCTTATGTTTTTGTTTTATACTCTTTTTTTTATATGAGCGTAACGAATTTAGCATATAAATTGGTGATTTAACGGGTACAGTTTAGGTCATAGACTTAACACTTTGAATGTTTGGTTTCTAATTTTAACGCCGTTATATAGTCTTCTTGTATCTATGATTTATTTACGATATCTAACTTTTAAACGTATTTACCCAATTACTTTGTATTTTTCCTTTTATTTACGTTGCGTTCCAACTATTTTCTATGTCCGCCATAGTTTTAATAAATTTGATAGATTCGTGTCATATTTGAAAATAGATAAAAGTATTGTGGTGAAAATGAATACCCCTAAATTTATCACAAACACCTACCGATTCCAGAAGTCTCTTTCCGTTCTCCACTGGTTTGACAGAGAGTAGAGAGAGAAATTAGTCGGCGAGCTCAGAGATCTGCGGCCATGGCTTCTTCAACTGAACGTGAGAACTTCATCTATGTCGCTAAGATCGCCGAGCAAGCGGAGCGTTATGACGGTTAGCACCTTTCTTCTTCTTCTTTTTCTAGATCCGTAGTTTAGATGTCTATTCCCTTTTTTTTTTTGCTATTGTAGTTGAGATTCAAGTATGTGTATGATGTCAATACATGTAATCTGCTTGGAGAAGCTGTGGATCTTATCAGATTTTGTTGATTTGAGATCCTAATTAGGTTATAAACTAATGTTTATGGAGTTATTTGTTTATGAAATTAACATATTGTGCTAATAGGATTAAAGGTAATCGAAAAACAACAGAAATACAAAAATAGTGAGTTGCCGTTCTGATTTATCTGAGATGTAGTAGGTATTCACGCACTTTAAATTGGGGAGGAATTTGATTTAAAGTTTAGAGGTGTTGTCAAATTACTATCAGAATCTGATTCTGTTCGGATTATTACTTGTGAACTTTGTTTACATATCAATTGTATCAAGGAGTCATACTTTGAAGTTTGATCTTGCGTTTAAATTTGTGATCGGTTTTCGTGCAGAAATGGTGGATGCTATGAAGAAGGTAGCAAAGTTGGATGTTGAACTGACTGTTGAGGAGAGGAACTTACTTTCGGTTGGGTACAAGAATGTGGTTGGTTCACGTAGGGCGTCATGGAGAATATTGTCTTCAATTGAGCAGAAAGAGGAATCCAGAGGCAATGAAGTGAATGTAAAACGGATTAAGGAATATAGGCAGAAGGTTGAAACGGAACTGTCTGACATTTGTAGTGATATCATGGTTGTGATTGATGAGCATTTAATTCCATCTTCTTCTGCTGGTGAATCCACTGTTTTCTACTACAAAATGTGAGTATTTTTACGTATATGGAAATACTACAGATGTCATAGAACGGTATCGTCCAATTAGTAGGGTTTAATATAGGCTTGCTTGCTTAATATGACCTAGTTGTAAATGTGGGCCCAAAATCGTTATATTAACACATTACACACCAAGAATTGGGGACAACACGTCTCAAAATATTATAATGAACATGACCACACCAATTACAATAAACTTGACCCTCTGTTTATACTACAATAGCTTGCATAACAAGTCTTATAGTAAGACTTAAACTCCTAATAATACACAATACAAATAATAAACAAAACTAAACAATTATCTCTAATGAATTCCTAATAATTCACCATGTGATAGCTTAGGTTTATTTGTTTCTAACTTCTAAAGGATTTTGATTGAGTGCAGGAAAGGTGATTATTATAGGTATCTTGCAGAGTTCAAAGCTGGTAATGATAAGAAAGAAGCAGCTGATCAATCACTGAAGGCTTATCAAGTTAGTAGCTTTTAATTCATGGGATACCCTTTTCCATTTATTTGTCGCTTTTAATTCATTTTTCTCTTTTAATATTGCAAAACCCTTATCTTTAAAGTTTTGGAATTTTACGTGTCCTAATTAGAATGCTAATTAATGTTCTGTCTTTACGCACACGCATATCTAATCAGTTAAATATGCTATTTGCAGTTGGCTTCAACAACCGCAGAAGCTGATCTATCACCTACTCACCCCATCAGGCTGGGTTTGGCTTTGAACTTTTCAGTGTTTTATTATGAGATCATGAACTCTCCTGAAAGGTATTTTTAACTATTTGTTTCAGTCCTCTCTAGTTCTCTATACTCTTGGTACATACGTGCTAGACTGTTTTTTACTTTGCCTGTTTTTAGGGCTTGCCATCTTGCTAAACAAGCTTTTGATGAAGCCATCTCAGAGCTTGATTCCCTGAGTGAGGAGTCGTACAAAGATAGCACTTTAATTATGCAGCTCCTGAGGGACAACCTCACTTTGTGGACTTCAGATATTCCCGAGGATGGAGGTATTTTCTATAGTAGTATTTGATTCATTCTGCTTTGGCTATATGCTTTTAACCGGTCTCTATGTTACTAAGCATTTAATCCTTGCAACTACTTATAAAATACAATGCTAGTTGGGTCAAAAGGCCAAATGCTACATTGTTAAGACTTAAGAAATGAAAAACAATTATTCGAGTACAATATACGTGTTATGATTATCTAAACTATTTCATATGTAAGTCTGACATGAGCTTTTTCTAATACTCGCCTACGTGATGGCTTTTTTATTTGTTGAATAGTAGTCTTCTGATTGTGGACTAAAATTGATGTCATTTGAATCTAGTAATAAGGGGGATTCATATGCTCATTATTTATTAACTTGCCTACTTGATGGCTTTTTTTATTTATGGAATAGTAGTCCTCTGACTCTTTGTGGACTAAAATTGATGTCATTTGAATCTAGTAATAAATGGGATTCATATGCTCATTATTTATTAACGCGCCTTGCCTTTGCAGAAGACCAAAAAATGGAGATTACCAAATCTGGGGCAGAAGATGCAGAGGTTAGCAATTCATTATCATAATGCTCCATTCAGTGAAACCATCTGCCATTAATTTTCCAACTCACAGTATGATTAGGTGAAGGTGAAAAAACATACGGGTCAGAATGGGTTCAAGTAATAAAAAAGTATTTTATGTGCGATTCAAGTATGGTTTGGATGACGTTACTTGGGGTTGGGTTGACAGGTCTAGACACTTTCGTCTACTATTTGTTGATTATAGAACTATATTATCACAAGTGAATTAAACTTTTTATTTTAGGCCAACGATTTTTGAGGTTATAGGCTTTTGAAGCTATACTTTATGCAACCTTCAACCCATTCAACCTGTTTTCTCATGTCCTTTTTGTGGTATTTTACCCATTTGGGGTTAAAGATGCAAGTAATAAAATACAACCTGGTCGGCCCTTTTACCTGTAAGTGGGTTTAATATGTTACCTCTCTTAGGACAACTGAATTCATGTTCTGAGAAGAAATAGAGGCCGGTACTTGTAAATTGGAAAAAAAGAGATGAAAGGCGTAAACGACAACTAGCTTGCTGGTTTTTATATCATTTACTTTCCCACTATTTATGTGTGATGAATTTCTATTAAATTTTCTCTGTGCAGTAAAATTGTATGACGACAACATGGCATCCTTGTTCAAGTGGACTAAGAAAGGACGATGCATGTTATTTGTAAGCTTGAATTCTAAAACAGTGATTTGAGACGATCATTTTTAGGTTCTGTTTGTTAAATGGTTTTCGGTCACTTACTCATTCAAGAGTACCTGTAGGTTAGGATTTCCTTTTCTTTTCATGTGAATGGTTCTTAGTTCTTTTACTCATGGGTGAGTTTCATCTAGTTCTGTTTGATATATGGAAGTAAAGTTATTCACAGTTTTGCTAAATTGTGGTAACAATTTAATAAGTTTCCATCAGCCGTACTATTCATGATAGGACTCAACAAAGTACAACCTGCATTGGACTTCAACGGTTGACTGTGATACAGGTGATATTCTAAATTCCCTTTCGATTTTCAAATGGCCGTCTTCAACTGACTGTCTGCGCAAATTGGTTCACCAACGAAATATTCAAGACTTGCTTCAAGAGCTAAAAAAAAATTCAGATTGGATTATGGGGACGTCACGGGCCTTGGAATCGACGTTTAGCGGGAGGGTTTTTTCAGGAGCGTGTTGCAAGTCAAATGGATGCAACTTTCAGTCGCTTGAAAAGGTACCTGGACATCAGTGAAGCTGTTTTCATGAATTGGATCAGCATTTTGAACTCAACTTATTAGTGATGTGCCGAAAGTCTGAAACTCATCTTTATTTGCACTCATTAGTTTACTAAGAAATCAGGGAGTCTTGCTTTTGTGAGCAATTAGTTTGGAGGTTTTAGCAACGCGGTTAATGAGTTATATTTTGAATATCATTAGCCGCTCCTGAACTGCTTTTATGTTCTGATTTCCACAGCGTTCTGGCGAGACAGCTGACAGACACCGAGTATTTACAAGAATATCTTGAAACATTCTGATTACCATTTTCCCATAGGTGTGCTAGAAGTTGACTCGACTAGAACTGTCTTTCTGATGCTTTGACCTCAAACCAAGAACCATGGTTTTCAAGATGCTCCCATAAATAGTCTTTGTATGGGATGTTTATTGTTTATCGGTTCTTAGACCTGATACTGAGGACCATGGTTTTGTTGGTTAGTCTTTATTCATTTTAAAATGAGTTGGCGTTTGAGCAAAGAGATTGTTCAAGTTGTAAAGGAGATGAATTAGAGAGATTCCAAACGGAGCTGAACTTGTATATTTTCGAGCTTGAGGCAGAGCTGACCGTCACTCGGCTTGTGAACAACGCCAATAGTGAGAAAAGTGGAAATGGGTTAGATTAAAATACTTAATATCATGTTAAGCCACATGGATCGCAAATCATATGTTGCTACTCGACTGATCTTGTCAAGAAGGCTAGTGTAGCTTTTATTAGTTCCGTGCTTCTCAAACCGGCCATCTAGCTGTTAATCACCAATGTGGTTCGAAGATTATGGCTCATGGTGTCTCATTCACATGGATGGAGGTATGTAAATGTAGTTTTACGCCAAGTGGATCATATATGTTTTATAATACGTATGTGCATCTTTTAACATACATGTAACGACTATTCGGTCGATATAGATGTTTAGTTACTAACTATAGTTAGTAATGCATATGGTAGTGAGAACTTAAGTCACGTAGATGATAAGCGTCTCTCAATTTTCAGTAAGCGATCATTATTTTGTTCATGTAATCCAACGGAATTGTTGTAGTAAGCGATCATTACTTAGCAAATTCATTTAAATTGATCTTAGAAATCTTTTTATAATAAGATTTAAACTCAACTCACGTAGATGATAAGCGTCTCTTAATTTTCAGATTTCAGATGTTATGTGCAAGTATTAAAAGTAGAACCTTATTTATTAAAAAAAAAAAAACGATGCAAAACGATAATGTGATTTGTGAACTTACAATTTTGATACTGCACGACGCCTAGTTTATTACAAGCAAATAATAATATAATATGCTCAAAATTAAACCATTCAAATATCAAAGTTTAAATCTTTAATGTTAGATTTTTCTTGTAGGTTATGAAAAATAATATAGCAAATAGGCCTAACATTCAATCATTCAAAATCGAAGTTTAAATCTTTAGTTTTGATTTTTGATAAATCACCCTATAATACGATACACAATCTATATTATCACCCTTGAGGCCTTGAAGCTCAAGTTACAACTCCTAATCGGCTGATCATGCACAAATATGTATTGCATTTGAAGCTGAAGTTACAATTCGTGATGCACAAAGAAGTTCAGTTGCTACCTTCAAGCCTTTACACGTAGGCGTTTACAAGTATACGTGTGGGCCCCTTATATGCACTCTTTTCTTTTCAGCACTCTTCTCCCACGCTTACCATGACTAAATTCAAGCTCTGATCATGCCTCCGGTTACTTTCTTCATCCCTCATCATACCGCCTTTCAACCATCCCATCAGACGCCATGGCTGTAGGACATCTACAGGAAGCCAACAGTGGTTGTACGGACTCTTTAGAGCTCTCCTTATATATGCATCTCCATTCAATTGCATCTTCAGGAATCCTCAATCTCTCTCGCAGGTAATTCTTTTGCTCTGTGATTGCCTTGCCATTGACCGATTTCATGTTTATATGTTTCAGTTTCGTCCTTTATTGCATGTTTATATGCCATGGGTTCCCTTGTTGTTCCATTTTTACCAAAAAATGTTACTTAGTCTTATTTCCTCCCTCATTTCAACTATCGTTGGTACAAGTGGTTGTAGAATGTTTTAAAAATTTGTGTTAGAGTAATTAATTAGAGCAGGGCCATATGTTTGACATAGATATAGATAATAAGCCGGGTTATTTTTTAACTGGAATATTTTTAGAGGTATTGTTTAAAATTGTAAGCGAAAATTTGCTGAGTATTTATAGGGTTTCGTGGCTAAGTATTTGTTAATTTCGACATACCATCACTGTTGCAATTTTTCAGTGTTTAACCTGGATTTTGTTCATGTAATCCAACGGAATTGTTGTAGTAAGCGATCATTACTTAGCAAATGAGATTTATTGATCCAAAAAATGCACAATGGCTAACACTATTATATATGCAAGTTTTTATGCACAATGGCTAACCCTTATATTCCTTTGGAAAAAGGATATTAAATATTTTTAGAATGTTCTACATGTATCTAGGCACGAGATCTGAAAAATGATGATGATCCAATTGTTAGTTTTTTTTTTTAAAAAAATCCGATAAAATAAAAAAAAATTACCGTTCCCAGGATATACATATGTAAAACAAAAAAATTTACATATGTAAAAACTTTTTTAAAAAATTCACTCGGCGTTTTTTTATTTTTTTCACCAAAACTAATAAAAATAAATGTAGAATCCATAAAATAAATCAAGTTATTACCTAAAACTAATCATCCAGTATTAAATTTTTTTTTGAACGGCAAATTTGGATCACTGACGGGGTCCGGTATTAATTGAATAATGAAAATATTTTACTTACAAAATTTAATATTAAAAAAGTTAACCAATTGAATTAAACATCCATCAAATCACCCCCTGGTACTGTTAAAGATTTAAATTTAAAGTTATAAACCACTACAATTGGAAATATGTTATGTTTCTTTAAACGTTATCTTCTAAGTCTCATCAATGTTGCCAAACGTGGACGCTAAATATACAACTCAAAATAAATACTTTTAAGCTAGGCTAAAAAAATACCATCAAGCTAGGGTTAGCTATCCATCCCAGTGTGTCTTACGAATGATCTACTCGCATCCACGTCAACATGACCAACTTTTGACAAAACTTGAATAAAAACCCGGACAGAATCGTAAGTTACGGGTCCGTACTCAATACATATAAAATTTAAAGAAAAAATTATGAAAATATGAGCGTCTTTAATAATAGACTAATCTTGTAATAAAGAAATAATTAGGCATTAAATTGATAAGTTTTAATCTGTTTTGTTTGAAGGTTCTAGAAATTAGGTTTAATTCTTAGGCTATTTGTAACGAGGAGTTATGGGGCAAAAATTTGTAACATGGTTCCCCATATAACGTCCCGCACCGCCCCCCGGGGCGCCATGTTAGGTTTGGAGGTCGAAGGCGCTATGTTCATGGCGCCGTGTACGTGTGACCAGCTCTCATGTTTTTTTTTTTCCTATTGGTACACCTCATACCTCATAACCTCCATCCTCATAACCTCCACTACACCCCTTACCTCATAACCCCCTATTTTCACGTTATCTGCCACATGTCGCATAACCCCTCACCCCACTCTCAAACCACTACGGATAGCCTTAGTTCGGTTAATTAGGTTCTATATAAAGAGAGTCTTGTGTTTGATTTTAGATACATCACAAAATATTGAACCATAAGAACTTTGTTTTCCTGTTTTATTATCTCCATCGAGCTAGCAAAGTATATTTTTGAATAGCAATTCCGTTCAAGGTCCGACCGCAAGTTTTATACAAAAAAAGTTAAAGTGTTTCTGTTGGTTGGTGTACGTCAAATGAAATAGAAAGTAAATGAACGGGATCGATCCACGTTCTCTTTCCTTTTTTATTTGTAGCCAAAAACACATTATTAAAACTAGTTTTCTTGCACGGAATATGCTTTCCATTTTAGTAACCATTTTGACGCATAATGAAATTGCATATCTATACGTTTTCCAAATACACAGGTTATAATGTTAAATAGGGAGTAAAAACTGAAAAAAAGAGGTAAAAAATGTAAATAAGTAAATAATAACGACGACTTTTTAAATAACTGAAAAAAAATATACAGAAAAAACAGATATCTTTTAATAATTAGAAGAGATAAGCAGAAAAAACTCCGTTCTCTCTAATCTTGTTTTTTCTTCTTTTCTAGGTTGTTCTTGAATAGACGTCTTTGCTTCTTAACGATTTCGAAAACTACTTAGCGACATGATTTTTAAAATTTATTTTGCTTATCCACTATGCTTTTTTCTATAAAGTTTTGAATGGGTTAGCATTTTTTGTTTAAATTTCAACGTTCGTCTGACTTACCTAACGACATAGATTCACCGTCATAACGCGTGGCTTCTTTTTAGTGTTTGAACTAACATTAAAATTGAGCTTAATTCTACATAGAATGTTACAAACACGAAAAGGATTGCAACCTTCTATAGAAAAAAAGATTAATAAGAATGATTTTGATTTTATTTAGGATAGGAAATTGACATATATTTATAATTTTATATCAATATACTGTGAAAGGCACATCTGATGGTAAATAGTGTATCTTCAAGAATTAGGAGGTTGCCCCTTCCATTCAAGGTTGACAAAGATATCATACAATTCAATCTTTTTTCATGGTTACTAAAAATATAATTCTAATGAGATGTGTCTATTTATCTAAGTTCTTTCATGCTTGATGCTTCTCATCAAAGTTGTTTCACAAAGAAAATGAAAGGTTATGCATTTAAATTGTACGAGACGTAGATAGTAATGATTTTCTTTTTTAAAAGCATTCCAGGTGTTAGATGTTTAAAGAAAGAAAAGAATTACACCAATTAATTATTATCTAATGCTAATTAAATTCTAGAGTAAATTACACCGAAGGTCCTTTATGTTTTATGAAGATTTCGAATTAGGTCCTTTAACTAAATTAGCTACGCCAGACATCCTTTATGTTTTATATATGTTTCGTTGAAGGTCCTTTATCACTAACGGTGTTAAAAAATACCGTTAAGTCAGGGACAATTTCGTCATTTTATAAATTTCATTAAATAAAAACTTAAAATCCAAATTCCTATTTAATTAAAAAAATCAGGTCACTACGAAAACCATAACAGATTCAATGATTCATCATCAAAATAAATAAACAAATTGAGCAATTGGCTCAATGATAGATAAGCAGCTGGAACAAACAATCCCAAACACCCTTAGATGGTTGTAGAGGTGGTGATATGAATATATGCAAAGGTCGGGATGGTATCATCGGCTCAGCGTTGAGTGATTGGAACACGCGGTGGTAAGAGAGGGGCAACCACCCTTAAGAAAACTCCCCTCTCTCTCGCCGGAGCCTCCGCCGGGTTTTTTTCCGGTATCTTTACAGATCCCCTTTGACCTTTCCGTCGCCGACCAGACTCCCGCGGTGCTCCTGCCCACTCGTCCCACCGCCTCCACAACCGCCACCGTCAAACCCCCTTCACTTTATTCCTACCACTCACCAACACCAAAACCACCGCCGCCGCAGCCAACGACGCCTATTTCCCGATCTCAATCTATTTCAAGCTAAAAACCTCCACCGATTCTCTCCGTCGCATCACTCAACCACAATCAAAACGGCCTTAGTTTTATGCGTAGGAGGGTAGAAAAGAAGGATCTGATGTTAAGGATCCGCAGCATCACTCAACCACCATCAATTGCTCGATCTGTTTTTTTTTTTGGATAATGAATCTGTTATACCTCATTGTTTTAATTAAATAGGAATTTGGATTTTATGATTTTTATTAAAAGATTTTATAAAATGACGAAATTGTCCTTGACTTAACGGTGTTTTTTAACACCGTTAGTGATAAAGGACCTTCAATGAAACAGACATGAAACATAAAGGATGTTTGGCGTAGTTAATTTAGTTAAAGGACCCAATCCGAAATCTTCATAAAACATAAAGGACTTTCTGTGTAATTTACTCTAAATTCTATGTCATAAAACCAAGGCAAGGCAACATGTAGTTTATGTGTGTACAAGTACTGGCAGTGGCGGATCCAGGAATTAATTTCTTGGAGGTCGTTTTTTTTTCCAGGTATTTTTTATATCACTATCTATAAATAAATTTTTCGGGTCGGGTCGGGTCGGGTAAAATAACTAGTTGTACGATATCATAACAAACATACATTGTCTATAAAATGAAACAAAAAAAACATAATATTTATAGTTGTCCTCTACGAGTTGACATCTTTTGGAAACGATCTATCACATCTTCAAGCGAAACATTCGCAAAAAACTCTTTTTCAATGTAAGTAATGCAAGCATCATTCATATACTCGTCGCTCATCCGGTTACGCAATTCCGTCTTTACATGCTTCATTGAAGAAAAACATCTTTCAACACTCGCCGTTGCCACGGGCAAAATGAGTGACAACTTTATTAAACGATAGACCAACGGATATGCATTATGTTTTCTTGTCTCTACCATCTTTTTTGCTAGATTAGATATACCATTCATGTTGGCAAACCTTGTATCTTCCTTCACGTTAACAATGTAATAGCGAGCCTCATATTCAAGCTTGTCTTTATCCTCATAATTAAAATCATTCGGATACATTTCAGACAACCTTAATATCTTTTGTATATCAAAGTCACAAAAATTGTTATGCGGGTTCAAAGTGGCAACACAAGCAAGCAATTCGGTGGTTACCTCATTAAAACGGTTGCCAAGCTCCTGAATTTGCATATCTAATACCGTGTTGAAATTATCAAACTCGTAATGATGACGATTGGTGATGTTAGTTTTGCTTCTTCGGTTTTTCAAGTCGATATACTCATCATCCATGTTGATTATTTGAATATCATACTTTTGACAAAAAGATGTGACATTCTCCAAAAGTGAACCAAATCCTTCAAGTCTATACTTTTGTAAATCTTGCTTCGTAGATTTAACCAACCCAACCGCATTCAAAATATCTTGATCCTTTCTTTGAAGAGCTTCACACAATGTATTAGTATATCCCAAGATTTCCTTCATCATGTGCAAATAATACACAAAATCAAATGTTCTCATGTACATTGAAATCCCATATGCTTCTTGTTGTATGACATTAGAATTGCCATACTCTTCAAGATGGTCAAGCACTTTTATTATTGATGGGTATAACTGAATCAACCGAATGAGTGTTTTATAGTGAGAACTCCAACGTGTATCCCCGGCTCTTGCAAGAGACCTTTCTTGATTCAAACCCCTCCCGGTTTCCACTTCAAAATGACCCATTTCTTTCAATTCCTCTTGACTTTTTCGGATCATATCTAATCGTTGACAAGATGCACAAACCACATTAGTTAAAACCGATACTTTATCAAAAAACCTGTAAAGTTGACGATGTTTGTTTGCAAGGGCCACAATAACTAGTTGAAGTTGGTGGGCAAAACAATGCACATAGTATGCAGAAGAATTTTCTTTTAAAATTAAAGCTTTCAAACCATTAAGTTCACCTGACATATTGCTTGCCCCATCGTATCCTTGACCTCTAATCCTAGCCAACTTAAATTGTGTCGAGCAAATAAGTCATCAATAGCTGATTTAAGAGATAGTGCGGATGTTTCCATAACATGAACAAGCCTAATAAAACGCTCTTTAATAACTCCAAATTTATCAACAAATCTTATAATCACTCCCATTTGTTCCTTCTTACATATATCTCTCGACTCATCAACTAATATAGAAAATACATCTTCACCAAGTTCTTCAAAAATTTGTTTTAGTACTTCTTCTGCAAGACAACTACATATATCTTTTTGGATCTTTGGAGCCGTCATTTTGTTATTCTTAGGAGCATTTTCTAATATAACGTTACCAATGGATTCATTCGCTTCTCCATATACTTTCAAAAATTCCAAAAAATGCCCTTGATAAAGAGAATTCTCAGACTCATCGTATCTAGTATTATTTGAGGACCACTAGCATCAATTTCAAGTATCAATTGCAAGTTTATAATCAAAAGAATAGATATACTAACCCATGAATTTGGTTGGAGGCTTGAACAATTTGAAAATCCTTGAACAATTTGAAAATCCTCAAAGTCAAGATTTAAACCAAAAGTCCCAAATTGCCAAACATTCATCAAAGTCCTCCCTAAACAACAAAATCAAGTTCAAAATCTGCTTTCTAATCACTAATTAGGTCAATTTAGCATAAAAATTTGGGTGAAATTACATACCAAATCAAAAGGGAGCCATGGAGAGAGCGCTGAGAGAGGTCAGAGACTCAGGAGCCGAGGAGGAGAAGGAGTCGAGGAGGTCGCCGGTCGGAGGTCCGAGGTCGCCGGTCGGAAGTCGCCGGACGGAGGGATGGAGGCAGTCAGGCAGAGAGCGCTAGAGAGGTTAGAGACTTAGAGCGAGAGAGTTCAGAGCGAGAGGAGAGTAACGTGGGAATTGGGAATAGGGTTTTATCTGTTTTTATCGTTCTGAGTTTTCTTAAAAAAAAAAAATTTAAAAAGAACTACCTAGGGGTCGAACCTGGGACAATTCGTTTCAACACCCAAAGCGCCGGCCACTGGTCTATAAATCCCTTTGTTATCAATGTGGGGGTCAAACGTATTTATGTATGGGGGTCAGAGAGATTTTCGGTTAATAACAGTCCACTACTAGTACAAAACCGATGGGGGTCGCTTGACCCCCCCCCCCCCCTTCTCAACGTAAGTCCGCCCCTGAGTACTGGTTGACATATGAAATAAAAATTCGTTTATATTTTTAAATAGCTAACTCAACTTTTTTGTTTTTTAGAATTTAAAGTCATAATTTTTGTTGTTGGAGATTCTATCACTTCATCCTAACAAACCTTAAACCGGGTATTATTTGTATTGTATAAATGTTACACTGAATGTCCTTTGAGGTAATGAACAAAATTGGGCTAAGGGTACTGAGTGAAACTTTATAAAGTTTAAAGAACATCCGGTATTATTAGTAAATGTAAATGAGAAAACTTATAAAACATACAAACTTAAATGACAAAATTTATTATTCACTCATAAATATATATATTATTAAATCAGGAATTTTATTATTTTTATCTTTTAATTTGAGTGTAGTGTCACTATATATATTTTCTAAAATCCTTGATTGCTGAAAGTATAACTTCTGTTATCATTTATATGAACCCGTCATTTTTGATAGGTATGTTTAAAGTTTTATGTTTGCGTGACTTTATGCATAAGTTGTTATATTGTTGACGTGATGTGACCATTATTAGAATGATTTTGTTTCACACACATAAAATGGTTTAAGGGTGCACGTCAAGTTTATTTATTTGCAACGAATTTATGAACCCAACATATATCCTTTCTATACTCGTAAGGATGGACCGTGGACGGGTCATTCACAAGAAAGTATCAAGTGGGGATCGGATCTAATTTTTTTTTCCTAACGTCAATTTTTGGGTAAATTGGGGTGAAAACCGAAGTATATAGAAATTTTCTATACGAAAATTATATACCCCCTACATCGCAAAAAAAAATTCGGGGGGTCAGACGCCCCCTCCCACCCCTTAAATGCTACGCCACTGGATGACGGTGAACCTATATAGGAACACCACCGTAAGTGAAGTGGTACCACATGGTACCATGGACCGTTCAGTTGAACCTAAAATGAGTTCGTGATCCATGGCGAGATGGAAGATTTATCAAACGACTTTAGCTTATATTTTGGAATAGTGTTGAAACTAAAATGGATTCAAATGGGTGAGAACGGGTTGAAATAATTTGATATTATATTATTGGTCGGTAAAGTAAGATAAAATGGGTTCAGATATAACCAACATGACATAAGTCGTTAGAATAAAATTCAAATTTCTGTCTTCATTAAAAAAATTAATTTTGTCTACCATAATAAGAGATTAGACTTAGAGCCGACAGTTTCAAGCTTACTAGAGTTTAATTATAGAGTAAATTACTATTTTAGTCATTAAGGTTTGAAATCTTTAACTCTTTCAGTTCTTTTTTTTTAAGAAATCTTGCAATGTGTTCTGTCTGTAAAATGACTAAAAAGGGTTATGAGGGTATAAAGTTACGGAATATGAAGTTAAATGATAATATAAGGTAATTACACCATCAAAATGCAAAAACACTTCAAAAAGCAACTATTTTTTTTTTTTTTTGGCTTCTTGACCCTTTACAAAAGTTCAAACAAAAGGTGTTTTCAAGTTTGCCAAACACTATTTTGGCTAATTGAGTTTTTGAAAATACAATAAGTCAATAAGTACTTTTGAAGCTCAATCTCAAACAATACTTAGGTAAGCATAGTGGTCATGTTGCACTATGTGGGAAAGCTGGCGTGGAGTGAAAGATGGTGTAGAACGCCAAAATGTTTTATGCGGTGTCACACTTTTTCTTCTCCTTGCGGCTCCCCACCACAACACACACTACACCTTCTCTTCTCTCTATCTCTCTCTACATTTCAATATCTCTCTTTATTTAATTTTTCAATATTAAAAAATATGAAGTGTGACGTGGGGTGACCATTACAGTACTTGAAATAGAGAGAAAATGTGAAATGATAATATGATGCTGAATTATCAGAAAAATGTGTAAATAATGTGCGGTGTGGGATGATCGTTACTGTTAACCCTTAGCCAGAAGCCAACTAGCTAACACGCTGATGCATCCCAATTACATTGTACAATCATAAAGACATTAATTTTATTTTCTTTCTCGAACCGCTACATATCATCATCATCATACTCAGTAAATTCCACTAATAGCAAAGCTAAGGTAGGGTCTGGGGAGGGTAAAATGTAGACACTCTTATCTCTACCCCGTAAGAGTGGAGAGACTCTTTCCAGTGAGACCCCCGACTCCGTAATTTTGCATCAAGCATTGGCCATAAGACACATAACACTCAGCAAATCAGGATAACGACCCATTTGTGCATGTACCCCTTATCTTCTGGCTATCAACTCTACCACATGATGCAAGATTAATCGTCCATCACTTTTAACGTTATTTTCACGAAATTAATAAAATAACGTTAAAATTAGTACAATCTCACTTTTACCCCAAAAACCCACATATATATAGATCATATGCGTACAGTGTAAACAAACGGAGCGTGTGTCAAATTTGAACCACTAAATATATGGACATTAATTAGCTAGAACTAGAAGCCAGAAAATAAGTGGTCGGTAATTAAAAGGGGAAATTGCCACATGTAAAGCCAGATTAACCTAACTCCATCAAAACTTAAAAGATATTGTTTCGTAATCCCCCGGACTTCCTTTCTTTCTCGTCACAACAAGTAACCTTGCACAAAATCTTAACAAACACACACACACATATATACATGCATGCGTCATCATATCAAACCTCAATTCATTGTATAAACACCCAGAAACAAACAGGATACAGAAGAAGAATAAAAAGAACCAGAAAAGGTGACAGGTCATCTATGGCAGCTTTCTCTAATCACATGAACATCATCACCAGCAGGTTTCATACCTTTCTGTCTTTTTTCTCAACTTCATGTCAAGTCCCTCGAATTTGATTGGCACCTCTCTGTCTAGCCCATTTCACATGTTTAGTTAGATGGTAAATACTTAATTCAAAGTGTGTATGAGTTAGAGTTAATGTTTTGTATACAAATATAAATATTTCTCCGGTTCGGGTTGAACAATTTAACCGATTGACACATGAATTTTATTAACAAGGTTGAACTCGTTTATTTACCGGTAAAGATGTTACATGTATACAAAATCTACTTGTTAGTTGTTGTTATTTTAATGTAATTGGGTTGACTTTGACCAAATTGAGTTATGACTTGCATCGAGCGAATTCCGAGGTGCGAGATGTACACTTATATTGATGACGTTATAACTCTGGGAAGTTCATTAAGGGTTCTAAGGGAGCAACGCCCCCGGGAGAGCAGGGTCCGAAGGGCAGAGCCCTTAGCTGGAGTAAAAAACTGACTTATTATTTTCAAAGGGACCAAAAGCATAAATTTGTTTAAAATTTGAACTAAGAAAACTGCTTTTCATTTATCTTAGACTTTTAGACGCCACTTTTTTTTCTAAATATTTTATTTGGTCGACATTATTTTTCTTGTTCGAATTTGATCACACAAAAATATTTTGGTTCTCAAACTCAATCCGACTCATATCCGATTGAAAATCGAATGAACCGATCTAATATTTCAATCTGAAAGTGCTGTCACCCTTCTCAAATCAATCTAGAAATTAAAAAATTGAGCTGTTCATAAAAAGATGTTGCAATATTAAATCTGATTATTGTTTGGTGTTAGAAAGCATGTTAACCAAAGTAAAGGGAATAATATGTTAAAAGAAGCAATAGTGCATGCGCCATACTTGCTAATTTCTCCAAGTTGTTTGCAGTGGGTCCACCCGCGGCTCGAACCCATCACGTTTGTTTCTTGGGACACAAAGACCGTTAAATTCACTGGATCCCGATCCCAACCCGAATCCGAGCAACAAAATTAACCGGGTCCGGATCCCCAACGCCATCCATCGTCCCTCGTCTTACGGTACCTTCTTTTCCCATAATGTCTAACCTTTTTTAATTTTTGGAAAATTGGATTTTAATAATACGAATTATCACTCATTGGCAGATAATAATACGAATTATCACTTTGGCACACAATAATACCAATTAACCATTCTGGTCTCTAGAATTATACAACGTTAATTTTTCACTAACGGTGTTAATCTCTTGCTGACGTGGAACCTGACGTGACCTAGTAGTTTGCTGACGTGGCTTGATTTGGAGGTTTCCACGTCAGCAAGAGACTAACGATGTTAATGAAAAACTAACGGTGTATCATTCTAGAGACCGGAATGGTTAATTGGTATTATTGTGTGCCAAGATGATAATTCGTATTATTATCGGCCAATGAGTGATAATTCGTATTATTAAAATCCAATTTTCCTTAATTTTTATTCAGTCACAAATAGTACTTGGATACTAAAGACGTTATTTTTATTGACAGTTGCTTCTTTTGCCGCTTTTGCGATGCTCACCAGAAGTGTCGCAAATGATGTTCTAACTGTCGGTAAAGAACTCCGCACCATTGCTGACGAATTCATCCCACGAGAGTACCAAGACTACTACCTCCACGAAATGAAAAAGCTTCTTGCCAACAAAGACAGCGAGTTTGCGATTGTTATCGACGAATTTCAACCGCAATCACGCTCATCCGACCAAATGTTCAAGGCCGTCGAGACGTACTTAGGTACTAAAGTGAACGAATCGTGCATTCGGAAGCTTAACGTCTGCAAAAACAAGGAAAGTTTAGCCGTTAGAATGAACGAAAACGAAGAAATCATTGACGAATTTGACGGAGTTCAGGTGAAATGGAGATTAGTGACAAATATCGAACAATCGGGATCAAAACGGTGCTACGAGCTGACGTTTGATCACAATCGACACAGGTTCTTGATCATCGAGTCTTACTTACCGTACATTTTAGAGCGGTCTGATGAGATTAAAGCCCGTGAAAGTGGACTAAAACTTCATATGATCGACAACGGTTACCCCGAACCGAAAACCATCATTCTCGATAACCCGATGACGTTCAAAACCCTAGCGATGGAGCCCGGGCTAAAGAAGTCGATTATCGAAGATTTAGACAACTTTAGCAGCGGGAAAGAATACTACCGAAGAATCGGTAAGGCGTGGAAACGCGGGTACCTAATCTACGGTCCTTCGGGCACGGGCAAGTCGAGCTTGATCGCATCGATGGCTAATCACCTAAACTACAATATCTATGACGTCGATCTCGCAGAAATCGATTCCGACTCGCAACTTAAAAGTATTTTGCTAGAAATGCCAAGCAAATCAATACTCGTGTTTGAAGATTTTGATCGGATTCAAAATCCCATAGGGGATGTTAAAGATAATCTGTCGAGTAAAACCTCGTTTACTCGACTCTTGAACTTAATGGATGGGATCTGGTCGTGTTGTGGAGAAGAACGAATCTTCGTCTTCACAACCAAATCTGTAGATAAACTCGACCCGGCACTGGTTAGACCGGGTCGAATGGATATGCATATCCAAATGTCGTATTGCACGTTTTCCGCATTCAAACAACTAGCTTTTAATTACTTGGAGGTCGAAGAACACGAACTTTTCGCGCAAATTAAGGAGTTGCTGGAGACTGTGAATGTGACTCCGGCTGATGTAGCCGGAGAGCTTATGAAGTGTAGGAAAGATGCAACCGTGTCGCTCGAGAGACTAGTCGCCTACCTCGAGAAGAAAGTCAGTTTGTGACCCGAGACTCGAACCGTGGCTCATTCTGCAATGGAGCCCATGAAGTCATGAAGGAACATTAAGACTACCATGTCATGTGAATAGATCGAGACGATGGTTAGCTATTCTTTGTACAAAGGTATATATAGTTATGTTATTTTTATAAAGAATTGGTAAAGTAATTAAGGATTTTTAATTATTTTAGTTAATAATGTTTATGTCTTATACTATAATACTATGTATAAAATGCTTGTAGATATTTTTTTTTATTTACGTTTAGACGAAGTCGCTAATATGAATGATGTGGGTAAAGTATTAAGAAGTTTATGAACTATTTATATTTGGAAAAACGTGATATGTGGTATTTTTAGCTAAATATATGTATTGTGCGCATCTTTAATATTCATTTTTTTCTTTTTAGCCAAATGAGTGTATTGTGAGGCAGCAGCCTAGATATGTGGGCTTTTTTTTCTTTCCAAATGAGTGTACTTTGAGACGTCTAACCTTGATATATGGCCTTTTTAGTTACATGGGTGTATTGTGAGGCCTCCAACCTTGATAACTACACACTTGTTTTTCAACACAGGAACTCAAAAGGAGTTTGTTGACAGACAATACCTTGAAAGCCTACAATCACGCTTGTTTTTTCAAGCGTAACATTATAAAGAATTATAAAGAAGCGTAACGTTATAAAGAAGCTTGTTGAAGAACAAGACCTTACGTTGTGTTCCCGAGTTCATTTAACGAGGGAAAGGAAATGAAAGGTAAGTAAGTTTAAAAAAATTTGTGTTCCTGAGTTTCACTTAAGGAGGGAAAGGGAAGGAAACAAAAAAAAGTTGTGTTCCCGAGTTTCATTAAAGGAGGAAAGGGAGGGAAGGGGAGGGAAAGTTAGTTCATTTTCTATTGTTTTTCTTTCCTTCCAAATCGGAAGGATTTGGAAGGAAAGGAATCACTCCCTTTCTCTTCCTTTCTCTTCTTTTCCTTTCTCTTCCTTTCCTTCCTATTCTCTTCTTTTCCCTCTTTAAGTAAACTCGGGAACACAGCGTAAAAGCCTACGCATGTGGTCGTGCACATTTGAAAGTTCAGAATAAAGAATGTTGATTTAACATGATACTTTCAAATAAAGAATGTTGATTTAACATGATTGTATAATGTAAGAGATTAAGATATTCAATATATGTTTAGGGCATGAGGTATACACATGTTATGTTAAAGGTTAACACGCGCCACGTAGGTGCTGACTGGATTCTTAACACCACTTAACATAAATGAGATATACTCCATATGGTGTTATATGGTGTGTTGTGGTGAGGTGTCAAAATATGAATGGATGGTTTTGTTGTGAAGCTTTTGGATAAGTAGGTGGTTGGAGACGTGAAAGATATGACACAACCATATCATCGCAATGGATGGCGCCACATGAAGATGGTTTTTGCGCCGCCAAACATAGCCACATAAAACTGTGGCACCACTTTAACACACCCATATCACTTGCCCTTACAAAAACAACTACAAGAATAGTATACTAGTTTAGTTTTACATTAGGCCAAAATACTTTTTGAATTAAATAATTTAGGCCATTGAGTATAGTTTAAAAAATATTTCATTTTAGTCATAAAACTTTGTTTCTTCGTAATATAAAAGTCCTTATTGACCTCTAATATTATCCTTTTAGCTCCCTTTTTTCTTTTGTTTGCTTCGATGTACAATAGGTTTAAAATATTATCATGTCAGATTCCATTAGCTTTAAGTGTAACAAGTTTGGTGTGGTTGTATATATAGGCATTGGCAAACATCGCATTCTTCAAACACTCTTTGATTTGGGAAATCTTTCCGATATCTTCTAAAATGAGATCGATGCAATGAGCTACACAAGGTGTCCAATACAAATGCTTCCTTGAAGCTTCCAAGTATGTACCTATGAAGATCAATAAATACTTTATTATAAGCCTATAAATGTATAATATATTATTAAATATCATAATGTTCTACTACAACTTAGTAACTTACTAACCTGCTAATTTATAATTCGATGTGTTATCAGTTACGGTAACTTGGACTACATTCTCTTCTCCTACTTCATCAATCATTTCTTCAAACATCTTTAACAATTGGCGAGCATCCTTTGTAACCTCCGATACATCTACCGACTTCATAAACACCAAGCCTTTAGGAGAATTCACCAAAAAGTTAATGATAAATAGAGCATCCTTTTGTAACCCATTCTTTTTTGTGATTCTCTACCTCCAATTTGGAACCATCTACTTCTTTTGTGAGTAACGACACCCTCAACTCATGCATAGTTGGTGCTTGAAATCCTAGACCAAATTGAGCCACTGCTTCCAACATAATTTTAAAGCTATCATAGGTGGCCGCGTGAAAAGGAATGCCCGCGTCATTAAACCACCTAGTTATCTCCCTACAAGCTTTGGTCCTCAATTCTTTTTTACAAATTTCATTTATTGTTTGTTGCCTTCCTCCTTTTCGACCTTTTAGTATGTCCTCCGTCTTCGGATCAAACAGTACATCAATAGGCCCCTTTTGCCTTGGCTTTTTTGGCGCACTTGCTTGGGTCGAACCACTAGACCTCTTTACCTTTGTCACCACGCATTCTTCATCATCGTCATCTTCCAAATCATAATCATCAGCCAAGGGGTCATAAGACTGTTTTGCTTTTGCTTTTTTCAACATATAATCTTTGAGCTCTTGACGCACGTTTTCAAGACATTTAGGACATGGAGATGCGTTTCTAAAACGCCAATTAAGTGTTGTTTCAACCGGTATACCCCACCAGTTGATCCATACCCACATAAGTCACAAATAAACCTTTTTGGGTTATTCGGGTCGGGTCTGCCGTATTACAGATAAGCATAAACATTCCAGATTTCCAGATTATTGTATGTCTGTGTGTTATTCCAGTTTGTGGGTTAAAGTCTTATTAGAATGAAAATAAACACCATACAAAACAAATACAAGTATAAAGATATAAGAACTCACTGAATATTCTTGTAGCTGATGTGATTCTTGTAGCAAATGGAGGATGAGAGGTGTCGGAAGTTTTCTTCAGAAGCTTAGAACGGAAAAAAGCCATAGCTAGGGCGAGCTTCAACGATTCGTCAAATCCGACGGTGGGTTTTAAATATACCTTTAAAGAAATGCCCATATAAAATGGGAATTTATGTTGACATCACAACAATGTGTTAGCTTATATGATTCTGTTCTTATGTCCGGGAGCCAATTTCCCAGCCCCGTTCTTGGTCTTCTCAAAACCTACGAACGCGTAAGATTGCAAACCGATTAGCAAAACATTATTCAATGCTTCAGCACGTAATTAAGTTTTTTGCTGATAATAAAGTTAGGATTTAGAAACATTTGATCATGAAACTATAAACTCCATGATATCCATCCTAGTCTATTAAATCAAACCTAATCTGTAACTCCAATAATGTACCTAGGACAGTGAACTCCTAGAACAAACTCATAAGAGATTGCAACAAAAATCAAACAAAAGCCATAAGATGAAAAACATATTTGAATAGAAGTTTAAGATAAACAACAGATTCAAAAAGAATTCCCACACAGATAGCACTTTGAATTTAGTGATATGTAATTAGCTTTTGAGGTTTGAATGGAATATACACCAAAACTTTATATACCTCATTACTTTACAAACCTCCAAACGAAAGAAAAAGAACCTAAAAAAGTCAAGCGTTATTCTATTTATTAGCCTGGATCATGGTTTCAGATTGTAAACCAAATAATTAGACTACATTTAAAGCAAAAAACAAAAAGTGATATATAAACGATGCGTGAACTTGTATTTGAAATATACACAGAGTCACTCTTTAATTTCTACACAAAATAAAACTTCATATAGCATAAACAGAACACGAAATGATAAACCAACAATTAATACACTGATTTAAGAAATTACTAACCGAGGCATTTCCACGAACAATACTCCATTTCTAGATCTGTAAATCATTAACCAGAAGACGGTCCAATACACTCTGCAAAGTACACAAACTCAAATTGAAAATAAAAATACAAAATCATAACATATATTATGTTTGGGTGTAACCAAATATGATTCTGCTCACAAAAGATCAGACGGTTGTGTATTGATTAAAAACATAAGCTTTAATATAACCTGATGTTCTTTCACATGAGCAACAAATTTCATAATGTTTTGCAACAAATACCTATAAATATAACAAAACGGTCAATTGGAAAATCATAGACAACAAACCTTTGAATAGCTTTCATAGAAGATCGAGGGAATCATATAAATAATACATATTAAAATGAGATGGTGCACCCCTTTTTCATAATCTAACCTTGGTTAGTATGATACTAGCTGAATCCATCTTTAATGGCTGAAACGTTAAAGAAGCTGAGCATAATTAATACCTTTTTGCATATTCATTTCTAATAGACCCAATATCAAATTCAATTGGTGTACCTAGAAATAAACACAAGAAAGGACCTACCACATGTGTATGCATATGGCACACTCAGGTTCCCGTTCTTGTAAACAATGGTGTCATGATCAAAACACTCTCAATCAGACACAACACTGGTAAACAATAATATAAAATTCACAAACCTGTAACAATTAGATGCAATTTACACGAAAGAGTTTCAATAAGAACGGTGTATTTATGCTAATAGTTAAAGATCAGATCCTCACTCCAACCTTTTTCATCTCAGTTTCACTTCAATATCAAAATAATGAAAATACAGAGTAGATTCATGTTGAAATAGTTGCGAATTTGGAAATATTACCTTCTATGATGTAATAATTTGTGTAGTTTGACCAATTGTTCGTGTGCGAGTAGTCTCTCTCCATCAATCCATGGTATAAAACCCTAAAAGTGAAACATCGCTGAACAAAGTCTGATGGATGAATCCAAGTATTTAAGGATGAAATCGATTGAGAAAAAAAAGTACCTACCGTCATATCGTCCATCACCAGCACCAGCACCAGCGACAGTCTTTCGATTGAATTCGGCGCCTTGCAATTTGAATTGAGTCTGCAAACGGAAATGTGGTAATCGAGTCTCAAATGTGGTAATCGAGAGGAGATTGGAAGGTAAAATTTTGCTAAATCTTTTATCAGACCTAAACGAACAATTAAAGAAAAGAAAGAATAATCGTTCGATCGATAAACGTGGAGAAGATGTCCTATATTTTCATTCATGCGGGCACGTTGAGGAGAGAATAGGGATGATGCGCTTCACGAAGGCCACACACATGTATATATAACACAAATCACCTCCTCAGTCTATTATAGATAGATCCAGCCCAATTAATTATTAATTAATTAAGCATGAAGAACATACCTATGATCATCATCTCGCTCTTTTCAATCTTGTTTTTCATGTCAGTAGTTGTTGTTTCTGCCTCACATTCTCTCAATGTACCAAACCTGTTAGATGCCTCATCCCTAGAGGACGAACTTTCTTACTCTTTATATCATAAAAGTTGTCAGGACGTCGAAGGCATCATTTACAGGAAAGTCAAGGAATGGGTTAAAAAGGACCCCACCATTGCTCCCAGTCTCATCAGATTACATTTTCACGATTGCGCCGTTCGGGTAAGTACCTACCTAGCTATTCGATCGGAAATTAATAATTATAATGTACGACGTGTACATATTAATTTGTTTATTTCTTTTAATTAGGGATGTGATGCTTCCATACTTTTAGACCATAGTGGGAGTGAAAGGTCCGCGAATGTAAGCAAGTCGTTGAGAGGGTTCCAAGTGATCGAAGAGATCAAGGCGGAGCTTGAGAAGAAATGCCCGAGAACAGTCTCGTGTGCTGACATCTTGACGACTGCAGCTAGAGATGCCACCGTTTTAGCTGGCGGACCATTTTGGACCATACCCTTTGGACGGAAAGATGGGCGTGTCTCCCTCGCAAAGGAGACCGCAAGCGTCCCGATGGGTCGTGAAAGCATTACTAAACTTATTGAGTTCTTTCAGTCCAAGGGTTTGAATGTTCTTGACTTGGTTGTCCTCTCAGGTACGTACGTATGTACACTAACTTGGTACCCGAGACACACTCGTGAATAAAGAAAAATAACTCAAAAATTTTATTGAAGAATTTGATACAATAGAACCCGTAGTCTAGATCTCTATTTATAGACAGAATCTTATACTTGATCACCAAGTCATCTAATTAGAGTCTAATACAAATTACTCATACTAAGGGTAATTGTAATGGTCATCCCACAATCCCATGATCCCAAGCTAAATTTGGTGCCACCTCATTTTTTCCCATTCCCACACATTTTGATTGTAATACCCACCCCAAGCTCCCCAAGCTTCCCAAACCCCCAAAATCAATTAAAATACATGTAAAGTAGGTGGGGACCACCTTGCCAAGCTCCCTCTCCCGCGCGGTACCCGGCTCCCGCGGGATCATCCCGCGTCCCGTTCCCGAGCAACATTTCCTGGTGTTCCCGTGCTTCCCGAGGGTCCCGAGCTCGGGGAAACCCCCCTCTCCCGAACCATTACAATTACCCTAAACCTAAACTCATTATTAAAGTTAGTATTAGTCCTTCTATTAAAAGTGAACCGACCCACTCACCGACTTGTGAGGTGGGCTTTTGTGAATTATAAATCGGGCCAACACATTTCCCGCCCCTCCAAATGCTCATATATACATATATACATATATACATATATAGGGAGAGGATCATTTGAGAACTAATTGAGTTTGAGAACTAAAAAGAACTAATCTTAGCCACTAGTTTATATATATGGAAAACCCCCCCATGAATTTGAATGCTCCCCCTTGAAAATTAGTGGCCCAAATTGGTTCTCAAAAGTTCTCAAAAGAAAAAGTTCTCATTTGAACCTAACCCTACATATATATATATATATATATATATATATATATATATATATATATATATATATATATCACTATTTTCAAAAATAGTAATGACCCTTTGACTTTTATAACGAAAAATTTAAACCACTATTTGTAAAAGTCAAACGGTCCTTCAGGTCAACCCAATTGTTGTGTTGTGTCATATAGGTGGTGTGAGATCATGATGATGATGATGTGGGGATATATAAAATGAAAACTCTCCGAGTTTGGAAAACCGTGAAAACCAAGCAAAAAAATTCAATTTTTGTTCCGATTTTTTTATGGTGATTCTCTAAGTTAAAAAAAAACCCTTTTATGCAACAAAAAAAAACGCCTAGTCAAATTTTTAAAAAAAATATATTTTATAACCGAGGTTACATATGTAACAGTACCCTGTTACATATGTAACAGTACCCGTTACATATGTAACAGTACCCTGTTACATATGTAACCTCGGTTATAAAATATTTTTTAAAAAAAAATTTATTAGGCGTTTTTTTTATTTTTTTGCATAAAAGGGGTCTTTTTAACTTAGAGAATCATCATAAAAAAAATCGGAACAAAAATCGAATTTTTTAGCTTGGTTTTCACGGTTTTCCAAACTCGGGGAGGTTTTCATTATATCCCTCCCCTATATATATATATATATATATCACTATTTTCAAAAATAGTAATGACCCTTTGACTTTTATAACGAAAAATTTAAACCACTATTTGTAAAAGTCAAACGGTCCTTCAGGTCAACCCAATTGTTGTGTTGTGTCATATAGGTGGTGTGAGATCATGATGATGATGATGTGGGGATATATCGTGCAAACATTAATCATTCGACCAAAACATTAATCATTCGACTAATATGCATGTCCTTTTTATTTACGGCCTACACGAAACAACGCCAACAACACATAAGATACCATTTGTTTAATTAATTTACAGGTGCACATACGATAGGAAGGAGTACATGCGAGTCCGTGCAATATCGGCTATACGACTACAAAGGAACAAAGAAACCGGATCCATCTATTAATCCTCAATACCTCAACTACTTGAGGAGAAAATGTCGATGGGCGTCTGAAAATGTGTATCTTGATGGAACGACCCCGACAACATTTGATGTGGAATATTATCGTAATCTAAAGAAGAAGATGGGGCTCTTGTCGACCGATCAATTACTCTACTCCGACTCCAGGACTAGACCTATCGCAGACGCATTGTCCTTCCAATCTTCACTCTTCTCGAACCAGTTTAGTGTTTCCATGGTGAAGCTTGCAAATATCCTTGATGTTAAGTCTCAAGATAGCGGTGAAATACGAGTTAAATGCAATCGTATGAACTATTGACATGGTTGAAACAAGACCAGCATAAAATAAAATATTTCGATTGTTTGATGCAAAAAATTTGAGAGGCTTGATCAATTTGTTACTTTTTAACTTTGTTGTTGTGGATTCTAATTAAGTTGTAAATTGATATTTGTTCAAGTATGCTTCAATTCTACTAGTTGCACTATTTGGATCTTACATGTTTTGTCATATTCAATTTTTTATGATAAAAACGAGTTGGTGAATCGCTCGCGCGGCGGGCCACCCTTGTTATTTGCCTTAGCAATACTTGAACTACAGTATGTGGATTTCTAATACATAGACTGCAGTTAACTAAGTTGATGCTATTACAAAAGGTTAGTCATTACATACAAACACACACACACACATATATATATATATTGAAGTTTAGTGAATCTCAGCGAGTGCCTCGCCCCCCTCTGGAGTACATATGAATCCGTCCCTGCCTATACACATCTAACAAACAAACTGGATTCCTTAAAATTTGGGGTTTTTTGTGATTGAAAGAGAGAGAAAATGTAACGATGAGAGTATAAAAAAGTATTATTTAATTATGGTTGTGAGTAAAAAAAGAGATAAAAAGGAATGATAAAAGTATAAATTATAGCCCGTTATTCGGTATTCATGATCAAATATACTTTAATTTAATTTTAAAAAAAGCAAAAATAGTTTATACGACCTTTACAAGACTTGCAAACGAAGAGACAGAGATACGCATTTCCGATCGTCACAAAGCCACCACCAACATCGATTTCCCGGCTAAATTCCTCTGCTTTAACCCCCACACAACCTCAATCCCCTCGGCCCAACAAACAAATCCCGATCAAATCAAATCCTCACCCGCCACCACCAATTAAAACCGATTTCCCCTATCCAATTCCCCCCCCAGATTCCGCATTCGCGCCATCTGCACAACCTTCGCCCCCATTATTCAATTTCAGGTGCGTAAGTAACGTAACGTGTTTCTTAATTAGGGTTTTGGTACGTAAACAGCGTTGGAATTATAATCACGTCATCTGGATCGGTTTAATTGTGTTTTTTTTTTTGGTGATTGATTTGAGTAGGATAAATGGCTGAAGAGAAAGAGAAAGCCAGAATGGAAGCAGATGGAGAGAAGAATAAGAAGAACACGAAGAAGAGGAGTTTTTGGTCTCGAGTTTGGAATGGATTGTTTCGGTTACATGGTGATGATTTTGAGAAAAGATTGCAATATATATCCAAAGAAGAGGCCATTCTTCTTGCTAGAATGAAGAGGAGATCATCGAGTTGGAGGTCAACAGCCCGGAATTTGATCGTTTTTTCTGTTTTTCTTGAGGTAATTTGAAAGATTTTAGGTTCAAATGGTTTTATAAACTCATTAATGGCACAATGATAACCTAATCATCATGTTTACCTTCATGTTTAATTCACATCTGAATTTGAATTGTTTAAGTTTCTTCAGGTTGAATGTTGGTAGTATCTAAGTCATGATTGAAGTTTCATAGCATTTTCCTCATGTTAGCATGAACTTTGTGAACATAATGAATCCATTTTGTTACCAACTTGAACAAAATAGAAGTGTTAAAATGCTGTTAATTACATCTTTCATGTTGATTTAAATTCCTATTTTACTACCAAAGTAACAAGTGCAAACATGGTTTTTCCAGATTCTGTTTGTATGCTGATTTTTTTTTTGGGTTACAGGTCATGGCATTGGCTTATGCTATAATTATGACTAGAATTGAGGGCTTAGATTGGCAAATGAGGGCACTGCGAGTTCTACCAATATTTCTTTGGCCTGCTGTATCATTGTCTTTGTACTGGGCACTTTTTAGCTTCACAAGAATGTGTAAGTTTCAAAACTCGTGATCTAGTGTACGAAAAGAGAAGTTACGAATTATTTTGACTTCTAACAGTAGTCAATGGCCCATGTTGATTTGTCTAACATTTAAAACTGGCAAGAAAATGTCACTAGACAGTTTTTTTTTTTTTTTTGGTTTTCTAATAGGTGATAGCAGGGACCAGAAAACTGTAGACAGGCTACGGGCTGAAAGGCAAGAAAAAATTGACGAACTTAAAGAACGAACCAATTATTATACAACACAACAACTCATTCAGGTACAACTTAAAGCTGCTTATGTGTTATGATCGTTGCCAATTGTACTATGCATCCCAATATAAAGGTGCCTGAATCACTTTTATTGTTTAAGATCAAATGGTCAAGCCAACTTGTATGTGGTTGCAGAAATATGACCCTGACCCGGCAGCTAAGGCAGCAGCTGCATCTGTACTCGCATCAAAACTGGGTGCGGATTCGGGCCTAAAAATGTTCTTAGGAGATGAATTACATCAACATTATTCCGAAGCTACAGGTAAGAGCCATGATGTTGAGACTGTGAAATCTAGTGGTTTGAGGAAAAGAAATGCATCAGAAGCTTCATCCAAGGGAGGCCACGACATGGAAACGACGAGTCAGCATCTGGAAGATGACATGTCTGAGGTTGTTTATCCACATAGTCAGGTTTTTGTTGAGCATCATAACCCTGCGACTTCGGGGTCTGAAGATGGCGGCTGGCTTGCTCGACTTGCACAGTTGCTTGTTGGAGAGGACCCGTCACAATCTTATGCACTTATATGTGGCAACTGTCATATGCACAACGGTAACTAATTTCATCAACAATATTACGTCAGTAATAACTCGTAACTAACTATCCCCTGTCAACATAATGAAGGTAAAACCTTCAAGGGGGTGGTTTAGTAGTAACTTGTCAATATTCTCATTAATTGGCAGGATTGGTTTTAACGGGTTTTCACTTAACCAAAAAAATTATAATGAAGTTAAGAACATGTCTTATTTACAGGTCTTGCTAGGAAAGAGGATTTCCCGTTCATTACGTATTACTGTCCACGCTGCCATGCTCTAAATAGACCGAGGAACTCGAGCCCTAGTTCTCCAAGCACCAGCACTTTTGATGCTACATCTCCAACAATGAGAGGTATTAATCTGAGTAAACAGAACAGTGGATCCATGAAAGCTTCCCCTGGCGGCAGTCCTCTGGGAGATACCACGCATGTTAGTGAGAAAGCAACTGCTGCTAGCAGTCCCGTGGGAGATTCTGTGCAGGCGAGCGAGGGAGTATCCATGACCAGCAGTCCTGTGGGTGAGACGGAAGCGAGCGACAAAGTAGTCACAAATGATCGTTCTAGTCAATAGGGACTCGTTGTGGGCATTGAAAATTTGTAATTATGTTCTTTGGTTTCGAGTCGTTATGGATATAATATTATGGCAGGGTTGAGTAGATGGTACTGTTAATATGCATAGCAGCAAAGGTCACATACTTAGTTGTCGGTTACTAAACGCCTATCGAGTTATTATCACTTTGTTACGGGACACAAGTTGTTAGTTCTGTTCTGAGCAAGATACTGTCAAGATCTCTGGCTGTATGTTAGACTACTAAACTCTTGACATAGGTATTAGGTGGTTTCAACATGTTTTTAGATATCAATAGCCTTGTGATTATATATTTGCAATGAGATGAATAATGAATACTTTGTTATTAGATTTGAGCCTTGTCTGCTTGTGAGTTCTTATTTTTATTTTTATTTTATTTTTTGTTAACTAACCAACTCAAAAGACTGGTTTGTGGTAAAAGATATATTAAATAAAGATAAATATATTATCTAGCAAGTAAGCACTCTATTTAATATCATGGGACGCTCAACTCATTAGAAGTAATTACAAAACTAACATGTACAAGTTGTATTTGGCCCAAATTTCAGGGATGCAAATCGTAATTTACTCTAAAAGTCAACCAATTTTTTAAATGTTTGAATTTGAACTTTGAAGTCAGTTATTATGGGGAAGCTCATTATGTTAAAGTTGAGTTCGTTCGGCTTTTAAACAAGGTTGAAGTCAGTTCGGTTTGAGTTTTAAACAAGGTTGAAATCAGTTCGGTTTGAGTTAAACTGGGTTGAAGAAACTTTAACAGTTAGAATTAGGAAACGACCTCAACCCGCAAATCAAGTAAGGTTGACATAAGGTTTTACTGAAACCAATTTGACAATATATTGGGTTTGAAACCGCTTTCAATTTTAAAATGTTGAAATCTCTTTGGTTTGGGTTAAATTTGATTTAGAGTTAGGAACCGAACTTAGCCTGCAAATCAAGTCAGGTTGGTATAAGGTTTAACCGAAACCAATTTGACAATATCTTGGGTTTGAAACTGGTTTTGATTTTGAAATGATTTTTTAATTTATTTTCACGTCTTGACAAACGTGAAAACACAGACAAAACGTGGAACGTGGTTACAACATTTACAATTGACTCTTCATCTTCAACTTTATTTTTAAAATTTATAGTTTCCTTTTTAGTTTTATCTCTATCTCTATCTTCAAAGTATAGAGTTTGGTGAATAACTTAATATGATCATTTAAAAATAAAGTTTCATTATTCGTTAAATTTAATAAGATTTGAGTGTGTATTATATAAAAAAATAAAAATAAAATTAATATGAATCAGATTAAAATGAAGATTAAGAATAAGATGTAATTGGTTAAATAAAATTACATTTTTTTTTAAATATAAGATTTAATAAAATTATAGTTATAACTTATAAACTTAGTAGCCAAATTAAAATGCAAGCCGAATTACTATTAGGCCCAATTGGTGACCCAATACTTTTTTTCCAATCTGGCCCGCCCAGGCCCAGTCACTGGACGCCATTGAAAACCCTAGAGTTCGTTATTTTGCGCAGCTCTGAGACTTTCAATTTCATAACAACTGTGTTTCTCTCTCTAGGCGAGCACAATCTCTCAAGATGGGCGAAGAAAGCATCGAAAGTACAAGAGATTCTCCAGTTTTCAGAGACATAAGGCGTTATACTTGCGGATACTGTGGAATTGTTCGTTCGAAGAAGACTATCATTCATGCTCACATTCAATCTCATCACCAGGTGTGTGGGTAATTTCAATCTTCCGTTGTGATCCGTGTTCAATTTTATGTGTTATTGTTTCAAATACACAATCGTATTGATTCTTACGAGATTGATTAGATATGTGCGTACTAGTGATTCGCAGCAGATTAAATCTTATTGTATGCGGTTATATAGATGATCATTTGGAAATTGTTGAGCTCTAATGTTATAAACTAGTAGCTGTAATTATTGGCTTTACAACGTATTAATCTGTAGTTTGTCATGTAGGATGAAATCAAAGAGAAAGAAAGTAACGAAGAAGATGAGCAAAAAGGGGGAAAGATAAACTTGTGTGAGGAATGTGGAGCTTCATTTAGAAAACCTGCACACCTGAGACAACATATGCAAAGCCATTCACTTCTGGTATATTTAGAACATTGAAGTTTTGTAATTAGGTCAATACCATGGTGTTAATTAGTTAATTACTGTTGCAGTAAACTTTAGTTTTTATTGTGTTGCTGTGTATGATGCAAGTATATAAAATTCAGATCTGGTGGCTTCTTATTTTATCACCTAACTTCTCTATTTTATATTCTCTTGATCTGATTTTAATATCATTAATTTTCTATAGAATCCACACTTGTGCAGGGTATAAACTTATATTAGGTAGTTGAATTTATGCCGGAAAAATGGATTCTGTAGTGTGAGGCATTGGATCCCGACAGAGAACTCCAAAATGCGAGGCCTTGATTGGATTAGTATCAGGCAGGGGGACCTCCTGAGAAGCTCCATCAAGTTAGCCTCGATCACGCCTTCAAGTATGAGGTTCAAAAATTCTTTTATCTATGTATCATTCGATCATTAGGTAGTTGAATTTATGCTGGAAAAATGGATTATGTTGCGTGAGGCATTGGATCCCGACAGAGAACTCCAAAATGCGAGACCTTGATTGGATTAGTATCAGGTAGGGGGACCTCCTGAGAAGCTCCATCAAGTTAGCCTCGATCACGCCTTCAAGTATGAGGTTCAAAGATTCTTTTATCTGTGTATCATTGAAAAGTTCGATCATTAGGTAAATATAAGTCTCACTCTCAACGTAATTTACTTGCTGCAGAGACCTTTCACTTGTCCAATTAAAGATTGCAATTCAAGCTACCGCAGAAAAGATCACTTAAATCGCCACATCATTCAACACCAGGGTAAAATCTTTGAGTGTCCTAAAGAAAATTGCAAAAGTAAATTTTCAATTCAAGGTAACATGACGAGGCACCTAAGAGAAATGCATGATGACTCGGAGGATAACTCAAACAATAATAAGCAGTATACTTGTTCTGAACCCGGGTGTGAAAAAGTATTCAAATATGCATCAAAGTTAAAAACACATGAAGAATCTCATGGTAAGTGAGTGGTTTTGCGTTCTCAAGCTAATTGATCTTTTATTTATGACTGTTTAGGATTTATTTTGATGGAAGTACAATCATTCGTGGATCTTACAGTTAGATTGGAAACAATAGAAGCATTCTGTGGGGAACCAGGTTGTATGAAATATTTTACCAATGACCAATGTCTAAAGGCTCACCTTCTGACATGCCATCAGCATATTGTTTGTGAGATTTGTGGGAGTAAGCAACTTAAGAAGAATATAAAACGCCACCTTCGCACACATGAGGAAGTGGTTTCTAAAGAGAGGATCAAATGCAGCTTTGATGGATGCGACCTAACATTCTCAACTGTAAGGAACATTATTTATATCATTAATATAAAAAGTGTTTGAATTGTAATAATAATTTAATCTTTTGAGTAAAGTTAGTTGAAATGATCTATGCATTAAAAAGATACTTTGATAGCTTTCTACCCATTTTCTAATGGTGATCTTTATGAAATTACAGGGTTCAAATCTCAGACAGCACATTAAAGCTGCCCATATTCAAGAAAAGCCGTTCATGTGCAGCATTTCTGGATGTGGAATGAGGTTTTCGTTCAAGCATGTAAGAGATAACCATGAGAAATCCGGGAAACATGTTTACACAGTGGTAAGAATGGTGGTTGAATTGTGTTTTGTTTGATGTAATCTGTTGTTGGTGTGTAAATAAACGGATATTTGTTCATTCTATCAGGGAGATTTTGTTGAAGCTGATGCTGAATTTGGGTCAAGGCCAAGGGGTGGTTTGAAAAGGAAACTGCCAGCCATGATTGAAACTCTAATGAGGAAGAGAATACTCCCCCTTGGTAAAACTGATCACATTCAAGGTTCTGAATACATCTCATGGTTTCTCTCGGATGGTAATGAAGAATAAACGACACTGATATCCATATATCTCTATATATTGCTCATCTAACACGATGTAAATGTCAAGTGCTTATCATTTTGTCTATATAGAAGTCTGTTTGCATCATGGTTCCTATGTTAGGTCTTAATGTGTTTTACATGTTGCTTTAATACGGTGCAAGTAATTAGCATGTTATAGTAGAATAAAAGTCGGATAAATTGTATCTGGGCCATGTAGTGGGTGGTCAAATTGTACTCTGATTGTATAAAGAGATTTATTCGAAACGGGTTGTTTAAGTTTTCGATTCTAGTTTAAAAACGAAATGAAAGAAGAGAATTTTCGAGCAGTGTGGGTAAAGAGTAAGCATATAAAGGTGATAAAAAAAATAAAACATGTTTTTTGTTAGATATATTTAAAGGTTATTTTTATTTACCTTTTTTCATATTTGTATCCTAGCCGAATAACTATACATATACGAGTTTTGCTTCAAATCAAACATGCACGTGCTCAATTCTAGTGACTCATAATCCATAAGGTTCGTTTAAGCACATATATGTGTCGTAGGAATCCGCCAAGGTTGACAAACACCTTAAACGGGTAATAAACACAAGTCTTAGCCCGTTAAAAACAACGTGGGCGGCGAAAGCATAAAGCAAGTCACCGACCACTGCTTGATCTTAAACAGTAACGTATGACACTAACAGTGGTCAAAGAGTTGCACCAAAACGACTAAAAGCACCTTCCCGAGGCCAGCATGCGAAAAAAGCTGGGCTCTGCGACCTCAGAAGGGGAGACGCCGGTTACCCATGGATGATGAATCGCAAACCTCCGTTATTAATAGAGATTTCAGTTCAAGGTAAAACAAAACATATAACACAACCCTCTCTCCCTCTCTCTTTTTCTCCCTCACCCTTTGTACTTATGACTTGCCATACCAATTTTCACGTCGGAGGTTGATTGCAAGAGGCCCCCTTTTGTGGTGAGACCAATCGTATTTTCTCTTATCTTAAGGAGGTACACAGCTCCAAGGCCTGCTCATCCAACAGGGCCAGGCATCAGACTTCCACATGTGAAGGCCTGACAACCGACCTTCCAGGTTCCCATTGTAGCAACAAATGACGCCCACCGTGGGGCTCGCTTTCTGTTCTATGCGACTTATCAAAGCGTCCACGCTTTTATAAATTTCATTGTTACGCGTTAGGGAACCATAAGTGGGAAAGAACGATGTTGGTCAAGACGCCGCGAACAATGTCTCGAAAGATGGCCCCTACGACCACTTATGAGGCTCTAGGAAACTCGAGGCCATCTTAGGAGTCCTCTAACACCTTCTCTCGAGGAAATACTTCTCCTTTCGCTCACCCCGACTCCTCTTCCGAAAGTAGAGAACGGGACAAGAGCGAGCCTTGGAAGCAAGTCGAGTTTAACTTTCCTCTTCTCCTCATGGACCAGGCTATGACAATAAAAGCCCTATATATATAGCTAAATATTATGATTAGATACTCTCAATCACAAAACATGTAAAATACCAATCTAAACTTAGTCTAACAACTATGGTTTGTGCTCCACGTGAAGATCAATGGTACATGGACACCAGTGTGTTCAACCACCTAAAGGCTGATCAAGGTAAAATTTCGGTCCCATCTCAAGTTAATTTAGTTAACTCTATTTATGTTGGTAATGGTAATTGAATGCCAGTTTTGTTGAGTTTGACAGTGGTATTCGAGTTCCCGATAACTTTTAAAAATTCATGTGACCGATATAATTACATATACAAATTTAGTGTTTGATTGAATTAATCTCATTAATTCTAAAACACAACGGAATAAAATAATACAATTTTAATTTAAACGCAAATAACAGTGTCAAAAGTTATAACAACAGGATCCGATCATCAACATGCGCAAAAATAGATTTATCAAAAACCAGATAAATTACATTAACAAATTAATCTAAAAAGTGCTTGTCATTTTTCTATATTACAGTCTGTTTGAAAATGTAAAACAATGTCCTATCGCTACTCTTTCCACTGCAACTGAAATGTGACTTGTTTATTTCAATATTAATGGTTTTTGGTAAGCTCATTTAGAAGTCGTTCAATGTATCCATGATTATGACTCCATGACATCACACGCCTCTGGTTCCGTATGATTAGGGTGTGACACTAACTGTTTAGAATTGTAAGTGAAAAGGCGTTGGCTTTTACTCGGACCTTGCGTTGAGTTTTGAGTAATGTAAGAGGGTAGGTACATATTGTGGGGTTATTTCTTGCATGATTCCACTTGATACACCAATGACCGTTAAATAAATAGATTTGTGATGAGTACAAATTTTTATTAGAGAAATAAGAGTTTCATTGATAATTTGATAACATATAACATTGTATAGGGATAGGCATTAGGTACCTGGTACTTGTACCGGTACCGGGACTCGTACCCACTTTTGTCAAATTTTAGGACCAACTTTGGTCAAATTTCAGGAACGATACCAGTAAAAATAAAAAAGTACCCGAATGGGTACTGGTAGTACCTGATAATAAGTATTAATTTTTATTTAATTTAAGAGTTTCATTTATTTTGTGAAGATGAAATTGAAGAGTTTCTTTTATTTTGTTTGGTAGTACTCTACTAATATTTTGTGTATGTGATACTTGACTCAATCCACAACATTGTTACTTGTCGAATGGTTTAACATTTTTTGGGAACTGAAGTTTTTATTATATGATTTGGTGTGTGTGTGGGTGTGTTTGTTACCGCAATCAACCATTTATATATGAGCTTAGTTTATTAATTTGTACCAAGTTTAATTTGAAGTAGCATGTTAAACATATAAAGCAGGTAAGTGTCAGCGCCTATAGTTGTGGATCACAAAGAAGATTACGAGCTATTTGTTGGTACTTTAATATCAATTAATGCTGGTCTAATATCAATTAATGATGGTCTGCATATATTCTTTTATTTAATGTACATACATTTTAAGTTGCAAATATGTAGATACATAAGGCCATTTTAAACGGTTTCCGTTATAGATTGTTTGATATTAATATAGTTGATTATTATAATTTTGGATGGATCTTTACTTGATAATAAATTTTGGATTCGCTAACCAGGTACCAAACAAGTATCGTACGGAAATCCCGGTACTTGGTACCCGTACCTATATATTAGGTACTAGATCGGTACCGAACCTTCGTTCAAAACAGGACCAGTATTAACCGAGGCCGGTACCAGTCTGGTACGGGTATGGTCCCTGCTCATCCTTGCCATTGTACCACAGATCACATGGTGTCTCCAGAGCCCAAAATTGGATTTGCACAAATTAGCTAATATAAACCGGATGCCTTCAAAAATACATGTAATATCATATATTATACTCACATTCATTATTCCTAGTAGATATAGAACATCAACACATGCTTCATTCTTCATGTTCTTAAAACCGTCGGTTATAACAACATAGCATATGAAGAAAATTTCTTATGGCTAAACAAGATACTAATTTGTATATTTCACAAAAAAGAAATTGCAAAATCGTTAAAAACATTAACAAAAATTTACAGGATCAAGATAACTAAAAAGCTGACGCAACTCTTTTTCAATAGCATCAAAGACAAGATTTCTCACAACTAAGTGTGTTTTGTGTTAAATGTCACCCACTGAATAGGTGTAGGAATCACTAAGTATACAAAATTATAAGTTACATTTTATAAGTGTAAAAAAATAAATATTTATAAGATTACATACAAATTACTATAAGCTTACTTGAAATATATATTATTAAAGCCAATTCACTTCACTGGTATATGAATTGTCTAAAATGTATGTAGTAAATAACTTGTCGTTCCATTAATAAAAAAGAAAAATATCATTTAATAACTCGCTGACATCTTTCATTCTAATAAAGCAATAAAATAGTCTACATGTCACTTTACTAGGGTGTCCACGTCATCCACCACCTCAACAATCCACTTGTCAATCCCTTATTTAATATCAAAAAATTCCATGTATTATTTCAACTTTCCAAATATAAAATTGAACCTTACATATAATAAATTTTAAATTTCTAATTAAATATAATAAAACTTCAAATCTTTTAAAATTTCTAAAATTAAATTTTGAAAAATTCAAATTTAAAAAAATTATTATTTTAACTTTCCACATATTAAATTCAATATTATATTTATTAAATATTAAATTTATTATCAATATAATGTAATTGTGAGATTTTTAAAACTTCTAAATTTATATATTACAAAATTCAAATTCAAAACATTTATCATAACTTGCCACATATAAAGTTCAACAATATTCAATTTCAAATTAAATACATTCAGTAAATTTTAAATTTCTAATTAAATAGTTATTTTAATGGTCAACAAATCCTTATTTTTTTTATTAACTATTGTAACATAACTTATTACTATGCTGTGACAATTAAAATGATAATGATGGTGGTCCTATTGTTTTACGGCCAACAAATCAGGATCATGACAATATGGGTAGTAAACAGTCGACTATCTAACTTAAACTACAACATCGAAAATAAAACATTAGATCGGTCAAACATGATTACTGTGATTATTGAGTATATTACATGATAAATGAAATTCATATTTATATGGCTATTAAATTAACAAACTCAACCCATGTTTAACAAAGCCAAAATTGATTAAAAAAATTATGTCATTTATATTTTTTAAATCTCTCATCATTTTTTTTTCTTCCATTTATCTTATTTTATTAATCTAAATGTAACCCGGATATTATGGGTTACTAACCTAGTTAACGAATACATCACCTTTTCAAATTCGATATTAAGCACAAAGCACTAAAAAACAATCAGGAGACAATACAAAGAATTTTAAAACAATCATACTATATTTATGTATAATTTAAAAACAAATAAATATCTAATGTTAGAATTTTTCAAAAAAGTAAAAATATTTTGATTAAGATACGTGACTTTAGGTAACAATAAAAGAGCGTATTTTAGCTTAGTAAATCCATTACATAAATGATAGATGTGTTTTAATAGAAAAAGAAAGTTGAATTGACCCGGAAACGAAAAAGCGTGTGAGGATTCAAGTTACCCGAATCCAACCCATCACAAAATTAACGGATACACATCCATTCACGAGAAATCAGTGTTTTCAAAACCGGATCGGACAGTAAACCGATGGTTTTACCGGTTCACCGATCGAACTAGATTAAAGAACCAGATGACAAATAAATACCTTATTTGTCTCTTAGTATTGCTGGACATGATTGTTCTTCTTGTTGTTTTTTAGTATTAGATTTTTTATGTAAATAAACCAAGTTAATGTATCCTTGAATTTTAGGTGCTCGGTATATAACATGAAGATAGAAAAAGATTAAAGTGTTATAAATAACAACCTTAAGGGGTGTAAATGGAAAACCTAATTCTAAAAAGAAGCAGCCTGCGTTTTTTCAAGCTGCTCTCTCTCTCTCAGTCTCTCCCTTTTCAAAATGACTTCTTTTTATACGAAGCTAGAGCCGTTCATTCCTCAGGCGGATTCACCATTTCTCCGCGGCCGTAGTGATTTTAAGGTATGTTTGGGAGATTTCTTCTTCTTTTCTTCTTTTGTTCAGATCTGTCCACAACTGAGAAAGACTGGTTCAACCGCTAACCCGGTTCACCGGTTCGACTGTCAACCGCTTTTAACCGGCCGGATATTTCGAGAACGGTCTGAATATATAGAATCGGACCGTCAACATCTCCGGTCCCGGTCCGACCGCAGCTTATCCAATCATCATTATTTGGTTTTTTAGACTTCTCAATCTCAGATCTGTTGAGTCCTTTTAAATCTCAGATCTGTTGAGTTTATAAACAACAGTTGCCTTGCATTTTTCTCATCGATGAGTTTTTCGCATATTTATACATTATTTTTTGTTTTTTCAGACTTCTAAATCCCAGATCTAGATCTGTTGAATTTATGAACCGTAGTGTCTCAGGCAATAACGAAAAATTGATAAAACTGTGTCTGGAAAGTCAAATTATGTCTAGATATTATCATATGAAATTATTTATATATATTATTCGTAGATCTGGATTTGGCTAACCCCATTTAATTTAATATATATTTTTGACATATAGCATTATTTGAAATTCTTAATACAAACTACCTATCGGTATACCAGGTTACATGACAAGAAGGTTGCAGATGTTCAACAGTATTTTGCCTACGAATATTATAGAGGATCATTGTAAGTCTATCAATTCTCCTTTGCTACTTGGAGAGGTATAAGAAGTCTCATAAATTTAGAACTACGATGGTGTTTATATACTATTATACAACGTGTTGTTAATAATATGATTGAGCAACCCTATCAGATTTAAGTTTAAATTTCTGTGTGTTTATGTTATGTTCCATGACTTCCATCCGCTGCAACATTTAACATCAATGGTAGTGATTTTATTAAGTGTTCACATCATGTTGAACATATTGTAGTGATGGCTTGTTTTTTTTTTTATTAATGAAAACCTTAACAATTACTCTTCAATAACCATTCCAGATTTAATTCAAAGTTTCAAACTAATATGATTCTGTGATGTATCTTTTTAACCTTTGCTTCAGTTGTACTAAGCTGATCAATAATGCACACACAAGTCACACTGTTCTGGTGGTTTGTTTTTTGTTAGCATGTTTGTGATGGGTACTTAGGATACAGTTAGATAGGTCAGGCACTAAAAAGAGTTAATTAGATGATTGGTTGTTAACCTCATAGACTTGAAGGTAGTTATATTTTTATAATCACTTGCCATTGTTTTATTATTTTGCTTCATTCTTTGATTTTTTTTTACTGTGTTTCATAATTGTAACTTGCCTGAAGTCAGAGTGTGACTCTGGTTTTGAGTTGCTATCTTCTCAACAATATTAAACCACCCGCATAGAAGACCTCCACAGTTTACATTTTCTCTTGACGTTTTTGCTGATGTCATAAGCATAAAAAATCATAATACAGTTTTAAAACTGCCTAATTTAAAGTTTAAACGCTTGGGATCAAATCTGGGTGAATTTAAACGGCTGAGATTGAAAATCATGAGAAAAACTGTTAAAAAACCGCCGTTGACCCTAACGACATCATTATTTATAGGAGATCATAACCTCAAGGTGGTTTAAAATCCTGGGGGCTGCAGGACCACATCTTGCGGGAGAGCGGGGTCTGTGGCATGGACTCGGATTATACTTTCGCCCTGACGGCCCTGCGTGACATCGTGCCGGGTTTTGATTCTACCGGTTTCTCTGACAAGGACACCGCCCCCCCCCAAAACCCCAACATGTTTTGGCGAATGCTCTTTCCAGTAAAATCGTGTTGGATATGGAAACCCGGTTTAATATGAATGCCAGGCAAAAAGCGGTGTGGAGCTGTCTTCGTCAACTACATGCCCAAGATTTCCTCCATGCTCTCCCCATTGATGGGCTCGGGCAGCGCATGTCGTCGGTCGAATACCGATCTATCCTCAAGTACCGGCTTATGATACCCCTCTTTCCCGCGGACGAGAAGTGCCCTGTTTGTCGCAAGGCGTGTTTGGACTCGTTTGGGGAGCACGCGGTTCACTGTAAAGATCTCCCGGGGTTCAAGTACCGTCATGACTGGGTCCGGGATGTGCTATTTGACATTTTCAGAAAGGCTGGGATTTCAGCCAAGAAGGAAGCCCCCGTCAACTTCTTAACTGACCCAAAAGAGGGGCGTTCGACCCTTAGACCGGCGGACATCCTGGTGTTTGGGTGGTCAAGGGGGAAGCACGCTTGCATCGATCTGACTGGGGTCTCTCCCCTTGTGGGCTTTGGCTCTGGAGTTTTCATGGCGGGGCAGGCTGCTGCTAAGACGGCTGCGGGCAAGGTGGACAAGCACGAGAAGGCATGTCTCGAGAATCAGCATGTGTTTGTCCCCTTTGCTTTTGACACGTTCGGGCACCTCGCGTCAGAGGCTGCGGACACGCTTGGGCGGATCCAGAAGGTTATGCATGGACATATAATGACTCCTAGAGCTAAGTAACTTGGTTTTATCCGCTTAGGTTTTGCTATTCAAAAAGGGCTTGCGGCGCAGCTTGTTGCCCGCTTGCCCTGTATGTCGGACTGAGTTGTAACCTTTATTTTGTTCTTATAACTCAATTGCAGGATTTTTAAAAAAAAAAGAAATAGAAGCAATATTATTATTTATTGTGAAAAAAAAAAAGTTTAAAATCTAAATCATACACAAAGGCTTCTTTTAAAATTTTATTTAAATTTGAGGGGCTTATATAAACATTAATTGAAATTATATTTTTTTAATATGAGGGGCTTATATAAACATTAATTGAAATTATCTTTCATGACATTTAAAGAGAGATTGCTTTTCAACCTATCTATATTAATTTTTCTTGTTTTACTTGCTCATCTTCTTCAAAACTATTATTCTTCTTCGTAACTTCAGCTAAAACTCCATTAAAGCTTTAGCTTACTATCAAATTTTTGCCAAGCAAATAATCATTTTTTTTTTATTTCTTTTCTCTTTTTCATTCTCTTGACAAGCTCAAGGTCCTTTTTGGATTTTTAGAATGGGTCTGCAAAAGCCAATGTAAAAACTTCTACTACGATGATGAATCTGAGCAGATGCCTCGCCCCCGCTCAAGCCTACATAGATCCTTCCCTCGTTCATCGTCCTATGGATTTCGTTTTTCAGGTTTGTATCTCCTCTACTCCCACTTCCACTGATGTAATAGAAGATTCATGAAATTTGACAGTCAATTCTTTTATTTTTACCAAGTTTTGCACGGAACGAAGGAAAGAGGAAGAACACCCATGATTTCCTCAGGGTCTTTTGCTTAAGAAAATCATAAGTGCTATAGCATTGGTTCCATCTACGTGTTTTTTAATATTTGTACCAGTTAAAAGTTTATCTTTGAAAAGCTTAGATCATTTATTACTTTTCCTCAACTTAGGTCGTTTACCTAAGTTGGGGAAAAATAATAAATGTTCAAAGTTTTTCAGAGATAACCTTTTAACTGGTACCAAATATTCAAAATACGTAGATAGAACCAATGCTAGAGCACTTACGATTTTTAAGCAAAAAACCTTGAAGAAATCAGTGGTTTCCTTTGTTCCATGCAAAACCTGGTAAAAACAAAAGAATTGAATCTCAAATTTCATGAATATTTTATTACATCAGTGGGAGTGGAAGTAGAGGAGATACGAACATGAAAACAAAATCCGTAGGACGATGAACCATGGACGGATTTATGTAGGCTTGAGCGGGGGCGAGGCACCCGCTCAGATTCATCATCATAGTAAGAGTTTTTACATTGGCTTTTGCAGACCCCTTTCATAGTAGAATTCCTATCCCTATAATTTCAAGTGATAATTCATAATTATATTGTCTGATTTCACATCTACTATCACTTCTTTTAGTGATGATATTTCAGCTATTTGAAGACTGTTCAAGGTGTCACAGCCGTCAATTGAAATCATCAGTTGCCTCAAGTTCTTTAACATTTTTCATGTTGTTCGGTATCTCTTTTATGACGTAACCACGGGTATCTACAACTTTCAGGTTATTACCAACACCAACTTCCAAATGAATCTCTTTTAACGCGTCACAACCATTAAGATAAAGAACCTTAAGTTTCTCTGAAAAGAGAGGTTATTATTAAACCAGCTTCCAAAGAAATCTCTTTTAATGCGTCACACCCATTAAGATAAAGAACCTTAAGTTCTCTAAAAGAGGAGTTGTAAATGTCAGAAAGTTTACATCAGTGGGCAAATCTTCTATCTCATGCTTAGCAAAAGACATCCATTGTGTTTCATCACAATGTTTAACTTGTAGCTTCTCATCTTCATGTGGTTTTCTAGAAAGTTAAACTTGTAATTATCTTTCAAGATTCTTTTTGCTGCCCCCTACATACCCATTTTAATGTTATGTATTTTTTACATTACAATAGAATGAGTATGTAGGGGAGTAGTAAGAAGAATCTTGAAAGATAATTACGAGGTGAAATTTCTAGAAGGCCATGAAGCATATGAGAAGCTACAAAAAAAACATTGTGATGAAACACAATGGATGTCTCTTGCTAGACATGGAATAGAAGGTGGTTGTCCACCGATGTACACTTTCTGACACTTACAATTCCCCCTTTTAGAGTAGCTTAATGGTCTTTATCTTAATGAGCGTGACATGTTAAAAGAGATCCCTTTGGAAGTTTGTGTTAATAATAACCTCTTTTTTTAAATAAATTTAAGGTTTTTTATCTTAATGGGTGTGACACGTTAAAAGAGATTCCTTTGAATAATAACCTGGAAGTTGTTGATATTCGTGGTTTCACCATAAAAGAGATACCGAACGGCATGAAAAGGGGGTTAAAGAATTTGAGGCGACTGATGGCTTCAATTGACGGATGTGACATCTTGAATAGTCTACTATTGCTGAAATATCTTCACTAATAGAATTGATAGTAGATGTGAAATCCGACAATATAATCATGAATTCGGACTCGAAATGACACGCTATTGTCAGCTCAACATAATTTGAATATCAAACACCTGAAGAGCAGAGATTGCTCTGCCCTTAAAGAAATTAACTTGCTATCAGTTGGTGGTGGTGATGTTTTACCGGCAGTCACAACCTTTGTACTTGACAGTTTGAGCCTACTGACAAAGATAGAATCCAACACTGAGTGGCCTTTCTTGAGTACCTTAAAAATACATGAGTGTATCATTCTGAAAATTGACACTGCAAAGAATCTAGTTACAATCAAAGTACAAAAAGAGTGGTGGGAATAGTTAGAATTGGATGGGGTGATCGAAAAATAAATTTGAGGGTTGCTGTAAATTCAGGTAAAGTCTTCCCATTCCATTTTACCACAATTAATTTGCATCTTTTAGTATTGTTAAATCATCTCTTCATGAATAGGAACTTTAATTGTAAGGTTGACTTGCATGACAGATAGTTCTTGAAGTTGTGGTGGGATAAGGAGACCAAGCAAAAAAAAAAGGTAAACACAGGTAAAGTTTTTTCATTTCATTATAACTTTGGACCTTGTAGTAACATTTTATTATTGTATTAACTTTGACGGCTAGTCGTGAGTAATGGATATGATAATTACTTTGACTATGTTATTTGGTAATCAATTCCAACTGTTTGTCATGATTTGAGAAACAAAACTTATAAAAAAAGGAGCTTGCATTTGCATTGTTAGGATGGGGGGTATACCTTCGGTATACCCCTTCGGCAATGTCATGATTCTCGGCAACGTATCGGCAATCCACTCCCCCCTCTTCGGCATAGCTCGGCATCGGCAAAGTATATGGATTTTCGGCATGTTTATGCCGAGCATCGGCGAGAAACATGTGTGTGTTTGGGTGGTCCCCACTTCACAAAACTACCCAATTTTACCTAAACATCATTCTACAACCATACCCACCACCAAAACATCAAATTTTACATATTTTTCTCTCTCCTGTTGGCACCACATGATTGGTCGGTTTTATGATTCAATTTTTTCCTTAAACAACCATACCCCCCACCCTTAGATCAAGTCTTCATAAATAGAAACTTACATTGTAATGTTGACTTGACCAAGTAAAATTTAATGAAATGAAAGATCTTTTATCAAAGAAAAAGATGAGAGTAGGCACATGCATCAATGAGGTCACAAAAGTTGAAGTTAGATTTTCTTACTGCCAGAAGTAAAATTTTGTGAAATGAAAGAGGATCAAACCTTTTAATAGCCCTGTGGTGAGATCCTTGACCAAGAAATGATATGGAAAAAATTCAACATACACATAGTTTTGCATATTTTTTGCAACTGAAACAAGATTATTTTTATGTGAGGGAGCAAGAAGGACATTGTGTAACGAAAGGGGACGTGAGGTGGTGTGAATGGTAGTGTGATCGATATGAGAAAATAGGAATCAGTCTTACCATCACCTAGGACAATCTCATCTGGGCCGCCATAGTCTGAAAAGGAGAGGCAACACATGTGGATTGGCAGCAGTGTGACTTGAAGCTCTTGAATCCCACATCCACATGTTGTTTGGTGGCGTGTTACGGGATGTGGTCGAGTTAACCATGGGAGGCGCTGATGGAGAACCATGAATAGAAACATTGTGCAAGTCGATGAAGCGTTGGAGCTTGCGACAATCCTTTGTTTCATGCCTAAGGATGTTGCAGTGGTAGCAGAAATTGCTCTGTGGTGTTGATGGGAGTGTATGGGCAGAAGTTCTTGGCTGCTAAGAGGAGCGATTTAGGTTTGTTGGTTGCGAGTAAATGTGGGTTGTGAGCGATTGTTTGAGCGGCCGGGGTTCGAGGCTCGGTGGGTTTGATTAACAGTAGTGATGGAAGGAGATGGGGTGGTGCTTTTCATCCTTCTTTCAGTGTCAAGTAGTTTGTCAAGCAACTCGGGATAGGTGACCGGTTTTTCACGGATTTGCACGCGATGTGGTTGTATTCGTCCCCAAGTTGGGAGAGAATATGAACCACAAGATCTTCTTCATCAATAGGGCTCTGGGCAAGAGCAAGAGCATCGGAGATTGCCTTCATGTCTTGAAGGAATTCAATGATGGTTCAAGACCTTTGGGGGTTTTGGATGAGACGGGTTTTTAAGGAGACGATGCGAGAACGTGAGGCACTTACATAGCTAGAGGTGAGTGCGACCCATGCTTCACGTGCTGTCTCTGCAGAGTTAACCAGTGGTTGGATCGTGTCAGAACAACTCCCGAGAAGTGCACTGATGATGATTTGATCTTGTCGAAACCAGTCAGTGTATCGGGGATTTGTTTTGCGGCATCACCGACGCCAATAGTTTCTGCCGACGGGTTGGATTTGCCATTCACATGGTGATCGAGATCTAGGCCGATCAACGTGGAGAGCACCTGCTTGCGCTAAGAGGGGAAGTTTTCGGCGGTTAGCTTGATGGGGAAGTGGGTGGGTGCACTGAGGTGAATGATGGTGGATTTTTCGATGGACATGGTGGCTGATTAGGGTGGTTCGGGAGGGATGGCAGGATCGAAATTCTCTGTGGAGAGGAATTAGGCTCTGAATACCATATAAAACTTGAATGAATTGATTTATTCACAATTTAAAAGATAATAAGAAAGTATCTTTAGGCTAGTTTTTGTTTAACCAATGATATTCCGTCACATAAGAGAAAAGGAGGTGAGAGGAAAAATACCCTTAGGGTAGGGGAGTGGTCCAGAAAACTATCCTAAGGGTAGTGGGATATATAATGTAAGTGTGACTAAAAACAATGAAAAGGTTTCCTCACGAAGCCACCGAACGGTTAAATTTTTCTTACCCACTACCAACTAGCCGCGAGAGGGGGACCGGGTTTTGCTCACCCTTCAGTGATCTAAAAATGCAATGCAATGTTGTATATCATGGTGAGTCGGTGACTAATTAATGATCTATTAATTGTTTGAATAAAGAGCATATATACAAGTTGAGCTGCCTTGCCCACCAATTGGCACAGATATATCTTCATCACTACTGGATCCCTCTTCCACACCCGGACCAAAATGAAATTTAGAACCGAAAGTATATAAAAAAAACTATACTAAAAATTAAATTTAAAATCTTGACAAGCCCCCTCCCGTCCCGTGGATAATTGTTCAGAACTCGATGGTTCTGTGTCACTAGAGCTCAGGGGTCGTCTCGTTCGCATTACAAGACGTACCTTTCGGTGGAAGCAACATTTCTGAACAAGAACTTGAGTAATCAGAAGCAACATGATAAGCATTGAGATTTAAAGAAACTTTACCATGCGATGAGGTTACTTCTCTTTGTAAATGACTTTGTATTTGCTTCACCTTTTCTGTTTTCTTGTTTCTTCCTCTGCTTATGTTTCACAGAGTAATTTTTCAACCATTTAGGGTTTAGGGGTAATTATGGGTTTGGTTTCTTCTCTTTGTAAATGTCAACTAATTAGAAGAAGTTTCTAATTGCAGATGTCGTTAATGGTGGTCTGTGGTTCCGTAGATATCCTCACAGAATCGGAATACTGCATTCTCAATCCGTCTTTTCTTGGTAAGTCCAGTGGATCTAACCATCAGTTGATGCTTACATGAGATGTTATTGTGATGTGTACAGACTGATTTATTTAATTAATACATTTTTGTTGCAGGTTATTATTAGGTATAAGATTGTTCTTCATGAATTTGATCTTTATTTCAATTTGAGAGTCGCTCAAGTTTAAAATAAAGTGCTAAATTAACAGGTTATTATGTATATGGGTATGAAACTTCATCCAAGTTTAACAAAAGGGCTTTTCTGTGCTTCTGCGAGTTCGTTTTTGCCTTTTTATGTATTTCTTACATAGGTAACGATAGTAGTAACATTGTAACATTTACCATAACGATAGTAGTAACATTGACCTTTATGTGAGGTTGAAGTAATTGTTCTTTAAAGTGAAAGATTAAAATAGGTGATTAGACATTCATGTAAGGTTAGCCAAAGTGCCTTGCAAAAGTAAGGAGAATGACCGGCCATTCGGCCAAAGAGTCTTGCAAAAGAATGACACCCCGCGTGTTACTTGCAAAAGTAAGAAGAATGACCGGCCAAAGTGTCTTGCAAAAGAATGACACCCCGCATGTTACGACAACGGGTTCGACTTTCATTCTGGTAGAAGATAGTGTCTACAATCGACACTCACTTCTCTTTATTTAAAAAGCGTAGCATGTTCATGCATTACGGCTATGTGATCATTTGCTTTGGAAATGAATTTGAATTAATTTAGTAATAAGCCCCATTATCTAAAGATCTAAAATACCTTATGGGTAGAAGTTAGTTTAACATGTTAGATTTACATGTTTAATCTAGAATAAATCCACAAACAGAAATATATAAGGAACATTGACCGTTTTGAAAGAACATAAAAAAAATGAGGTAAAACATGTTATCTAGCTTATGTTTAATCTAGAAACAAACAACACCACTCTAATGAAGAAAAAAATATATGCATGTCTACACTTCTCCATGCCCCCATCCCTCTATCACCACTTCTCTCTCTACCCTTTTCGCTCTCTTGATACATGACCATCATATCCAGTGGATATCGATCCACCACCACAGCAAACGGTGAACCACCATCACCGAGAAAACCCCACAATTGAAATCAACCTGAAAAGTTAATAACTAAAAAAGAAAACAATTAGAAGAAGTTCTGCCATTATTGTCGTATATATACAAATTAATATTCATATAATAATAGAAAAATATATAAATGGTTTGTTATCTCCCCCTCATCTATATATATATCTGTCGGCGGTCTTACCGAGTCACCGTCCCTCTGACCTTCTTTCCTCGAGTTAAAATCTTAGGATCAAAGCATCAAACATTTTCTTTTCAGCCTTAGAAGATCATCAACATCATCGTATAGCGGCACCAACTTACCTAAAATCACAAATAAAAATAGAAAAACTGAAAACCCTAACTTTGGTAGCCAATTAACACGGTCGTCTTCTCACCTTCTTTAATTCCGAAAAAATCCCACGATCATAAGTTGCAATGGCTGAGGTTTTTGATGCGAGAGATAAAGCTAGGGAGCATATGTGTCATGTCTTAGAAAGAGATATGCATGTGTTTGTCTGTGTTACAAAGAGAGGAAATTTAAATCCTATGAAGGAGATATATAGGGGAGAAACACCAACAATAAAACGCTAACTGCAGGTATGAGGTATGAGATATGCATGTTGCAGGATTTTAGTGTCAAGGGAGTCCTGTACAATCAACCATAAGGTGAAACACCAACAATAAAACGCTAACTGCAGGTATGAGGTATGTAATGTTATAGTCATTCTCTCGCCATTTTGCTTTAGCCCAAACTTTTGTTTCAACTTAATAGATGTGTTTGACATGAACATTGCAAGTTATATAAGGTTTGTTTAAGCCCGATTCATGAATTAGGTACAATTTTTATACCAGTGAAACCTAGAACGACCTGTTAATTTACTGGATTGATTTCTTCATCGAATTGTACTAGGTTTGTTTCAGTCCAGTTCATGATCTATGGTTGTACATGTTTGTTTCAGCCGCTTTACCTTGACCTTGATTACCAATACAATGTTCATGTATTGGTAATTAAGATTATTAGAAACCAAGTCTTCGGATGTTGAATCTTATTATTATTAGATAATACAGTTTCAATTGGAAATAAATAGTAACTTTTTGGAGTTTTAAACTTTTGCTACAAATGTTTAATACTTTTACATTTTTAACCCTTTAACTTTTAAACTTCTTTTTTTTTTTTTAATTTGAGGTGTCATAATAAGGTTTTAGAGTTTCATACTTTGGTCACATAGATTTCATAGTAAGGTTTTAGAGTTTCATACTTTGATCATAGATTTCACCCTTTTACGTTTTCTACCATATAACTTTTGAGCTTTTTTTTTGTTTTTTTTGTTTTAAGTTTTGTCGTCTTCTACTTTAGTCACAGAACTTTTATAATTATACGTTTTATATCCCGTAAGTTTTCAACTTTTTTTTGTTTTAAGTTTTGTCGTCTTCTACTCTGGCCATGAAACTTTTATAATTTTACGTTACACTTTTACGTTACACTTTTACGTTTTCTACCCTTTAACTTTTGAACTTTGTTTTTTTTTTTTTTTTTTCTGAGTTTTGTCTTCTTCTACTTTGGTCATGAAACTTTTATAGTTTTACGTTTTATATCCCTTAAGTTTTTAACTTTTGTTATGTTTGTTTTTTAAATTTTATCGTCTTTTACTTTGGCCATGAAACTTTTATAGTTTTACGTTTTATACCCCTTAAGTTTTTAACTTTTGTTATATTTGTTTTTGTTTCCTACTTTGGCTACCAAAGTTTTATACTTTATTTTTATTATCTTTTGTGGTTTCCTACTTTGACAATAAGGGTTGCCCGCCACAAGTTGCGGACTCGTCCCCAACTTGTAAATAATACAATTTAGATTCTGGGATTCTACTCACATTTTGCTGTGAGTTACAACAGCCAATGACAGATCGACAACTGCTTTTTTGCTAATAATTTTTTGACACCTACCACGGACAGGTGTGTTACTTTATATTTTTTTTTGTTTCTGCGTGTGCTTTACTCATTAAGTACATCGTTTGCCCATTTTCGAACTTAATTGTTAATTTGGTTCAGTTGTTTGTTTGTTACTTTGTTTCTGGATTGACCCACGTTCGAAACGCTTGCTTTACTTTTTTTTTCCAGACCGTAATAGATGTTGCTATGTGTGTCCAGTGGCGGACCCAAGGCCAAGCCTTGGGGTTCGCCCGACCCCCATGAATTTTTTAGATGTCTACCATATATTCAATTTTTTCTAAACCGAACCCCTAGAAATTTGGTCACCGAACCCCATGAAATATTAAGACCGACCTTCAACTTAAAAAAAATCTAGTTTTAAAAAATAAAATTTTAAAAACTTAAACGTATTATAAATAAAATTTATCACAAAATTAGTTTATAAAAAACTAATCTATAACTTTTTAATAATTAATCAATGATCCAACACCACTTAGCTTAATGAGCCCAAGACTATTAAAGATTTTTAACCCAATTACAAACTCTCAAACCCAATACCCATTACCCATTACCCATTACCCTATCAATTAAAAAAAATACCTAAATCTAATATCTAATTATAATTAAAATACCCAAACTCTAAAATTCAATCATACGGAACTCGGAAAGACGATCATGCTTGTAATAAATTGTTGTAATATAGTTTATTAGTTTTGTTATGCGTTTTCATATTTTAAATTGTTTTTTTCTCATGTAACGCGAAGCGACCCGACCCGACCCGACCCCGACCCGAAGCAAAGCGGTCCAAAAAATTTTGTAAATAGGGATGGACGATCGAACCCTAAAAATTTCCGAACCCCATCAAAAAAATTCCTGGGTTCGCCACTGTGTGTGTCTACTTATATGTTGACATGTATTACCTTTTTCTTTTCATAAGTGTTGTACACGTGTGTTTTCACTTTTGTTTAATTAGTTGCTTAGTTTTTTTTTTTTTTTAATTTTTTCACTTTCAATTATGTTATACTTCTCTCCTTTGTACGCTCACTGTTGGCAATTGGTATGAATTTTGGATTGCGTCAGGTAGCTCCTATATGCTAACTGTTAACAAAACCTAAAAATATCCATGTAAATTTTGGTCATATCAAAGGTTAAAGTAGTTATGAATTTTCAATTACATGTAACGAAGTCGCATGAAAAATATGAACCTTATCAACAAACAATCACCATAAACAAGGATGGTTCGCCGCATCGCGCGGACGGGTCACTAACTGGCATTATAGTTAAATATGAATAATATATGTCCATGAATGTATACATGGTTTTCCGTTATTTTGCTTCCTGCTTTTTATTAGATGTAGATATTGTTATAAGCTATAATGACATTACAATTATAACATAGTGAAGCTATAATGACATTACAATTATAACATAGTGAACGTTGTAATCAATCTACATATAAAGAATCAATATGGTAGGCGGTTGAAGAGGATAGATACAAATCTATCCTTAGTTGGGCTGAACCCAACAGTTTTGGGCCTAACTAAAAGGCCCACTCTAAACCCTAAGGTTCTTCTCCTATAAATAGGAGGTTTTTCCTCCTTGTTTCGGATCTTCTCATCTCCTCAAAAACTCTAACTCTACTTTTATTTTCTATGGATTTGTTCACAGTTGAATACAATACTAATGTTCAGAGTCGGAGGGTGGTCCAGAGACTCCGGTCTCTGACCCCTTATAATTTGTTGGTTCTTGTGATCTCAGGTACCGCAGATCCGGATACGATTGGCCGAAGGATTTGAGAGACCTGAGTCGATCTACCTAGACTCGATCGTTTTTGGTTTCAACAACGTATTATAACTAGACAATGAGAGTTCATTTATTTTATTCAAATATGAAATATACTCATTTTATTTAAGTGCTTTAGTTTTTTTTTATCAAGTTCAGAAGGATTAATAGACGATTTAGAAACAATACACAAAAATGAACATCACTGAATTTTCTAAAAGGAATTACTATTAGAGGTTTTAAATATGAATAAAACTAATTCAGTAATAGCATAGTCCAATAAATTTGAGTGACGCCTACATATTTTCTAACAAAGAAAATAAGTTATAATACATAAATATTAATATACAAAGATAGGTTTTTTTTCTTTCTTAATCACATTAACTTAATGTTTTACGTTGACAGACTTCAACGTTTGTTGATGCTTTTGTGTTTGCCTAAGGTTTATTGATAAAATAGTTTAAAAGTCCTTTTTTTCTTTCAAAAGTAGTGTATTATTGTTGTGTTTATATTTATCCCATGTTAATTGGCTATGTATAGTGGGCGCTACCCACCGAATTTAGGAGGAGATAGCGCCCTCATGACCACCCGGGGCGCTATGGGCTCCAATTTTGTCCAAGGCGTGAGCAGCATAGCGCTAGTGGTGGTTTTGATTCCAGGGTTATGATTGGTTCAATTTTTAAAGGTCTGGTATCATTGGTCCACATATTATGGTTATTAATTTTTTTTAAATAGAGACTTTATGAGGCTCCATTTACTACACCATATTTTAACATAAAACCTCATACCACATCATCTGTCATATAATAAAAAATGCTCAAAATAAAAACTTTACTTGTTTGACCATTACACATCAACTTATAGTAGTGATTTGATTTTAAATAGTTTAAAGGTTTCTCTAAAGTTAGGTTAAACCCGATATCTCCACCGAGATCTCGGTGGAGGTGATGATGTGGACTCGGTGTTCGGTGGAACCATTAGACGGTTCTCTCGATGCCTCGATGAAATCCTCGGTGGAGCTAGGCTTGGTTCCCGTCCTCGCAACAAACATCTCGGTGAATGTGTTTTGTGGGCCCTTCTCCCCAAAGCTCACTCTCACAATCATTTTATCCTTTTTTTTAATTAATTTAAATGAATTAAGATAATAATAAAAGTAAAGTGAGGGGAGTAAAATGGGTGGATATTGGAAGTAAAAGTGAGAGGAGTGAGGGGTGGTGATGTAACGTTAAATTGACAAAAAATTAAGTAAAATGAGTGAAATGTGATATATAGATACTGAAAATAACGTCATAGTGGTTTACATATATATTAGGTTCATACTTCTATTTCTACATCTAAAATATGTAGAATTTTACCTTGAAAACGTGACAATTTCGTGATCGTTCATTCCTTATCTTTTACCTTCATCACCTTTTTCCTAACCGTATACACAGCAGCTAGGCCTTAAATCCAATGTTTTCATAACCGGAACGGACAGTGAACCGGTGGTCTTACCGGTTCACTGGTCACACCGGTTCGACCGGATTAAAGAACCGGATGATATTTTAAATAATTTATTTACATTTTATTATGGATAATTAATGTTGAGGGGTCAAATTGGAATATACTAAAATACAAAGGACTTATTATGTAGATTTAGAACCCTAAATCTACATGTTGAGAAAACAGCCGCCTCATATAGTCATATGTTTGTTTCACATCGCAGAAGGCTCTAGTTTCTTTTTATATCCAAGAATTTTTTCTTTTTAAATTTCTAAGGTATGTTGAAGAGAGATTAGATCCACAACTATAGTTCACAAGGACATCATCCTTTAGAGGAATTAGCGTTCAGCACCATAGACGGACCAAAGTGACCAAGATCTAACATCATCTCAACTGGCAACGCCTTTTTTCTTCATATTCTTGAACGTTTGATTCAATTCTCTTCACTTTTGCTCGTTTTCCGGTTGAACCGCGGTTTCCGGCCACCCGGCGGCTCGTTTTCCGGTTGAACCGCGGTTTCCGGCCACCCGGCTTAGCCGCCCGCCCGTCAAAACGGGCCGCTTTTTTGATGAACTGTTCTAGTATACATAACCGGTCATGAAAACACTGCTCAAATCTGATTTCTTTAGCTTTCTCTTTCTTTTCTTTACCTTTCTCTCTCTTTTCTTTCTAAAGCTCCGATCGTTGTCATCCAGATCTCCGATTTGTAATCTTGGCGATTCTTTAAAACCCTGGACACACGGTACGGTGGTAGAAGATTAAAAGCTAGGGTTTCGACGGTAATACGGTTCAATATCGAATGTTTATGAATTTTTCTCTCCAAAAAGCGATTAGCAAAACAATGTTTTAAAAACCGGTATTTTAGTTGAACCGGAAAACCTTCCGGGACCGGTTAGACCGGCTGGTTGAACCGGTTAGGAGATTTATATATATTTTTTTATAAAAATGTTAATAAACTTGTACATCCCAACAAAAGTAGTTAAATACAGTTATAATCCACTCAAAAATAATATCAAATATGTATTTCATAAGAAAATCTAAGTTTTAAACTTTAAAAAATAAAAAAGTTGAAAAAAATCAGAAAACCGGTTGAACCGGACAAAACTGGAAAACCGGCCGGTCTAACCCGGTCCGGTTAAACTCATAAAACCGGATGTTAAAAAACCGACTAGGTGGCCGGGTCACGGTTGAACCGGTCGAACCGCCCAATTCGAACCGAGGAGGAATTCTGTTGGTGTTTGGAGTTTACCGCTGCAAATTTTCAGGTGTTTGCAATTTACAAGAGAGAGAAAAAGTAATGATAAAAGTATAAATTATAGGGATGAGGATGGGGATGGGTTGTGAATGCTCTTAGGGTTCATGTGTTGCGATTTGATATTTCTTTATTATTTTGTGGCTCAGTTGTTTATTGGTTCATATGATGTTCTTGTTCGTTTGCCATGCCTATGTATGTTTTGCAAGTTGATTTCTTTAGCAAATCTAAATGTTGCCTGAACTTATTCCTAAAAAACAATTACAACTTACAAATAAAATAAGTTTAATATGATTCACAAGAAAGATTGACACTAGAACAAGATTCTTGGAGTTGAAGAACAATATGACCAAATAGGTTGACCCAATTAGATCTAGATGCCAAATTTAATCACAAGTCAGATATTTCAAACGTAAAAATTCTTAGCTACTGAGGGGAGGCGGTATCATGAAGGAGCCGGGACCCGGTTCCAAAGGGAGCCGGGTGGCTTCCACCGGCTAACGATACCGCGTGTAGCGGTTCTCCTCTTTTCCGGTTCTCCACGGTTCCCACAAGCCAGCCAAAGCCGCTCTCATTTGCCCATTTTTTTTTTCTTTAACATTTTCCGGTTCTTCACGGCTTGGTGAAGCCACACCACCACCATACCATGTGGTGTGGCTCCACATGGCTTCAAAAACACATCATTTGAGTTGGCAAAATTTAATTGGTTGGTGGACA
>JBCNJP010000007.1:126429132-126451132 GCA_039602395.1 Deinandra increscens subsp. villosa
ATCGACGATAGATGTTTCTGACTTCGACCCTTCCTATATACAAGGGATTGCAAACCGTAACCCTCCTTGATTCTAGGAGTTATTCACGACGTTTACAGTTTTTTCTAAAACTGCTTAACTCCGTGAGTTCATCAAAGGAAATCGGGTTGGGCTCAAATCTCGACACATGGACTGCACATTGTTGCTTAGGGTGGGCTAGCTTACTAAGGCCCAAACACCCTTCTAGACTAAAGCAACTTATTCTTGACCCACTTGACCCAATAGTCTAATACATAATAAACATAAACTTAAATAGATGTTCAAGACTAAAATAAATAATGCTAACAATCTCCCCCTTAGTCTTGACATCTTCACCACATGATCTTGATCTTCAAGTTTCGACTATGGTGACCTCGTCACGATCAACATGCACGTAGCCTTCAATCTCTTTGACAACTTCAACTTCATTTTCATCATGGCCTTCAACCGGTTCTTCTTCAACATCTTCATCATCAAAAGTCTTCATGTTGCCAACTTGTAAACCTCCTATCGGTCCGCAACCCGGTGGAAAATCTCGTGTAGCACTCACCTTCCTTTTCTTCCATTTGGGCTTGTCAACCTCTTCTACATTCGTCTCCTTCACATTGCTTTCTTTATCGTTCTCTTTCATGACAAGGTAGTGCATCTCCATCATGTCTAAATAAGACACATATATTCCAAGTAAAGTTGGTCCTTCCTCCCATGGTATCTCCATAATGTTGCAAACTTTGGTCCATTTGTTTTGTTGAACCACTTCCTTGTATCCACCCGATATTTTGACCGCCATATAGAGATCAAGTAAGTCAACCTCGAAGCCATTTCCCGTAACCGGTGGAAAATCTTTCCCATGAACATCCAAACATTCTTCAAAGTACCAACGCACCATATCTTCAAAGTCCTTTCTAATGCTTTCTTTGTGCTTGTCAACAAACATGTTAATTGTAATCATATCAAGAAATGCAACAAGTGTTTGCATGTCACATACCTCGATTGGTTTCTTATCTTTGTTGAACAAAGGTTCTTCAATTGCCACTCCACAAAAGTCCTCCATGCATTCTTCACGATCATAATAACCATGCAAGTATGCTTCAAGTTTCTCCCTTTCTCGATTGTATTCACATTCTTCACTTAATTTTTCAAAGTAGTTGTTTAAATATTCTTCCTCCAACATTTTACCATCTTTCTTCTCAACCACACTTTCGATTTTGTTATTCTTACCAAACATTCTTTTCAAACTACACTTGCTTCCATCACATATGGCCTCAATTCCTTGATGAAGGAGTTGTTCCATACTCAAAACATTTTTGTCTAGATTTGGTAAATAATTCACACATGAAATTCGTTTCATTTTCCCTTCAACTTCAATATCAATTTCCCCAATTCCATGGATAAAAACAAAATCGTTTTCACCCTCACGAATGTTAACCCCAAAAGTTCGTTTGAAATTAACAAACTTGTCCCTATTGCCACTTACATGATTCTTAAAGTTTGGATCCACTTCCCAAATATCCGACCACTTTCCCGTGTCAGTTCCCTTTACTATATAGGATTCCAAACTGTTTTCCATTTTGTTATTCAGAAATTTTGTTGGACACATCGATGCAATGTGCCCAATCATGTGGCAATAAAAGCACTTAAAGTTTACCTTTTCAATCGGATTCTTGCTTGAACTTGCACCCGGCGTCCCGTAGTACTTCTTCATCTTTGCCTTTTGTACAATCCTTTTTGCGAGATTGATCTTCTTACCCTTTCGAGGCACAAAAGTCAGAGGCTTCTTTCCTTTGCGATCCTCCTTGCGTCCCAAGCCCATTCTTGCAAACCCCTTCGTTATTCCGCCATCTTCCCTCTTGGATTTGGCCTTTCCATTGCGGTTTCTTGTAATGCGACTTGAACCTTGAGTCTCCAAAGTGAAAATACGGGCGTCTCCCTCCCCTCTAGAATTATGTGTGTCTCGAACAGGAACCTTGGCTCTGATGCCACTGTTGATCCCAGACTCGCAACACATCACATGTTTACAAATCGGATTAATGCCACCGATGTGATTGTCGATTGGCAAGTCATCATCGTGATAGTAACATGTATGTTTCGGACGATCCATGATTATGATACGTACTCAGAAAGATAGAAGAATATCGAACATAAATTCGATTAACAAGATCAAGCGTTAAACTGGAATATAGACTAGAAAATCGATATGCATTCAATGTGTAGAGAAAATACAAATCGACGATAGATGTTTCTGACTTCGACCCTTCCTATATACAAGGGATTGCAAACCGTAACCCTCCTTGATTCTAGGAGTTATTCACGACGTTTGCAGTTTTTTAAAAACTGCTTAACTCCGTGAGTTCATCAAAGGAAATCGGGCTGGGCTTCAATCTCGACACATGGACTGCACATTGTTGCTTAGGGTGGGCTAATCTTACTAAGGCCCAATTACCCTTCTAAGACTAAAGCAACTTATTCTTGACCCACTTGACCCAATAGTCTAATACATAATAAACATAAACTTAAATAGATGTTCAAGACTAAAATAAATAATGCTAACATTTAACTGATAAGGTGTATCATCTACATATCTTGCATACGTTTTCAACTAAATTAAAGAACAAAAAATAACTAAGCTCAAAGTTAACCCAAAGAAAAAGGCTGAAGGTTATACCAAGAGTACCAACAGGATCACAGTGGGTTAGCTTAGCCTTAGAGAGAGAAATTATAGTAGATGGAAGTAATGCAAATTTACCAATATGTATTGCAAAGCTTCCAAACATTTCTTTCTCTGATTCCTGGAAACATGAACATCTGTTTTTTTATTATTTGATATTGAGTTAAAAGAAATAAATTTGAGAAAAAATATGCATACTGTTTATCACTTGATTCCTCGGTTTGAACCCCAAAAACATCGCCTCCTCTGGTCACATGTAGTATTTTTATGCTAAAATATATTAAAAGATTAAAATTAATATTTCAATGAAAATTGTAAAGAAACTAAAGTTCTCTGGTTTCACTTGAAGATGTATTTCAGCTCTTAATAGAGGTATAACCTGCCAGAGTCATCATATTCAGCCTTCGCGATCCACATCTGCGTTGGTAGTATCCGTTAAGCAAATATAGTCAAGTTTAACAGGATCAAATGACCTCGTAAGCCACAATGAGACTTCAAAATACTATATTTTTTTTGGAGTCGGGGGTCTCAACATGAGAAACAACATTTTGAACGAAGGGTTGTGGCACAAGTTGTATCAACTTTACATGAGTAACATAGATCACAACAACATGATATGAAAATTTGTGTGTTTATTAGACACACAAAAACTGTTCAAAATAAGCATAAACATTCCGGATAAAACGAAAATGTGTGTTTATTACACATAAGCATAAACATTCCAGATTTCCAGATTATTGTATATGTCTGTGTTTATTCCAGTTTGTGGGTTAAAGTCTTATTAGAATGAAAATAAACACCATACAAAACAAATACATGTAAAAAGATATAATAACTCACTGAATATTCTTGTAGCTGATGTGATTCTTGCAGCAGATGGAGGATGAGAGGTGTGGGAAGTTTTCTTCAGAAGCTTAGAACGGAAAAAAGCCATAGCTAGGGTGAGCTTCAACGATTCGTCAAATCCGACGGTGGGTTTTAAACATACCTTTAAAGAAATGCCCTTAAATGGGAATTTATGTTGACATCACAACAACGTGTTACCTTATATGATTATGTTCTTATGTCCAGGAGCCAATTTCCCAGCCCCGTTCTTGGTCTTCTCAAAACCTACGAACGCGTAAGATTGCAAACCGATTAGCAAAACATTATTCAATGCTTCAGCACGTAATTAAGTTTTTTGCTGATAATAAAGTTAGGATTTAGAAACATTTGATCATGAAACTATAAACTCCATGATATCCATCCTAGTCTTTTAAATCAAACCTAATCTGTAACTCCAATAATGTACCTAGGACAGTGAACTCCTAGAACAAACTCATAAGAGATTGCAACAAAAATCAAACAAAAGCCATATGATGAAAAACATATTTGAATAAAAGTTTAAGATAAACAACAAATTCAAAAATAATTCCCACACAGGTAGCACTCTGTATTTAGTGAAATGTAATTAGCTTTTGAGGTTTGAATGGAATATACACCAAAACTTTATATACCTCATTACTTTACAAAGCTCCAAACGAAAGAAAAAGAACCTAAAAAAGTCAAGCGTTGCATTCTATTTATTAGCCTGCAACATAGTTTCAGATTGTAAACCATATAATTAGACTACATTTAAAGCAAAAAACAAAAAGTGATAAATAAACGATGCGTGGACTTGTATTTGAAATATACACAGAGTCACTCTTTAATTTCTACACAAAATAAAACTTCATATAGCATAAACAGAACACGAAATAATAAACCAGCAATTAATACACTGATTTAAGAAATTACTAACCGAGGCATTTCCACGAACAATACTCCATTTCTAGATCTGTAAATCATTAACCAGAAGACGGTCCAATACACTCTGCAAAGTACACAAACTCAAATTGAAAAAAAAAAATACAAAATCATAACATATATTATGTTTGGGTGTAACCAAATATGATTCTGCTCACAAAAGATCAGATGGTTGTGTATTGATTAAAAACATAAGCTTTAATATAACCTGATGTTCTTTCACATGAGCAACAAATTTCATAATGTTTTGCAACAAATACCTACAAATATAACAAAACGGTCAATTGGAAAATCATAGACAACAAACCTTTGAATGGCTTTCATAGAAGATCGAGGGAATCATATAAATAATACATATTAAAATGAGATGGTGCACCCCTTTTTCATAATCTAACCTTGGTTAGTATGATACTAGCTGAATCCATCTTTAATGGCTGAAACGTTAAAGAAGCTGAGCATAATTAATACATTTCTGCATATTCATTTCTAATAGACCCAATATCAAATTCAATTGGTGTACCTAGAAATAAACACAAGAAAGGACCTACCACATGTGTATGCATATGGCACACTCAGTTCCCGTTCTTGTAAACAATGGTGTCATGATCAAAACACTCCCAATCAATATAAAATTCACAAACCTGTAACAATTAGATGCAATTTACACGAAAAAGTTTCAATAAGGATGGTGTATTTATGTTAATAGTTAAAGACACTCCAACCTTTTTCATCTCAATTTCACTTCAATATCAAAATAATGAAAATACAAAGTAGATTCATGTTGAAATAGTTGCAGATTTGGAAATATTACCTTCTATGATGTAATGATTTGTGTAGTTTGACCAATTGTTCGTGTGCGAGTCGTCTCTCTCCATCCATCCATGGTATAAAACCCTAAAAGTGAAACAGCGCCGAACAAAGTCTGATGGATGAATCCAAGTATTTAAGGATGAAATCGTCATATCGTAGATCACCAGCACCAGCGACAGTCTTTCGATTGAATTGGGCGCCTTGCAATTTGAATTGAGTCTGCAATCGAACAATTAAAGAAAGAATAATCATTCGATCGATCAACGTGGAGAAGATGTCCTATATTTTCATACATGCGGGCACGTTGTTGAGGAGAGAATAGGGATGATGCGCTTCACGAAGGCTACACACATGTATATATATATAACACAAATCACCTCCTCAGTCTATTCTATTATAGATCCAGCCCAATTAATTATTAATTAATTAAGCATGAAGAACATACCTATGATCATCATCTCGCTCTTTTCAATCTTGTTTTTCATGTCAGTAGTTGTTGTTTCTGCCTCACACTCTCTCAATGTACCAAACCTGTTAGATGCCTCAGCCTCATCCCTAGAGGACGAACTTTCCTACGCTTTATATCATAAAAGTTGTCAGGACGTCGAAGGCATCATTTACAGGAAAGTCAAGGAATGGGTTAAAAAGGACCCCACCATTGCTCCCAGTCTCATCAGATTACATTTTCACGATTGCGCCGTTCGGGTAAGTACCTACCTAGCTATTCGATCGGAAATTAATAATTATAATGTACGACGTGTACGTATTAATTTGTTTATTTCTTTTAATTAATTAGGGATGTGATGCTTCCATACTTTTAGACCATAGTGGGAGTGAAAGGTCCGCGAATGTAAGCAAGTCGTTGAGAGGGTTCCAAGTGATCGAAGAGATCAAGGCGGAGCTCGAGAAGAAATGCCCGAGAACAGTCTCGTGTGCTGACATCTTGACGACTGCAGCTAGAGATGCCACAGTTTTAGCTGGCGGACCTTTTTGGACCATACCCTTTGGACGGAAAGATGGGCGTGTCTCCCTCGCAAAGGAGACCGCAAGCGTCCCGATGGGTCGTGAAAGCATTACTAAACTTATTGAGTTCTTTCAGTCCAAGGGTTTGAATGTTCTTGACTTGGTTGTCCTCTCAGGTACGTACTTACACTAAATTGGTACCCGAGACACACTCGTGAATAAAGAAAAATAACTTAAAAACCTTATTGGAGAATTTGATACAATAGAAACCTTAGTCTAGATCTCTATTTATAGACTGAATCTTATACTTGATCGTCAAGTCATCTAATTAGAGTATAATACAAATTACTCATACTAACCCTAAACTCATTATTAATGTTAGTATTAGTCCTTCTACTAATTAAGAAGAATTGAGCAGCCACTTTACTCATTAAAAGTGGACCGACCCACTTACCGACTTGTGAGGTGGGTTTTGTGAATTATAATATCGGGCCAACACATTTCCCGCGCCCTCCAAATGCTCATATATATACATATATATATATATATATATATATATATATATATATATATATATATATATATCACTATTTTCGAAAATAGTAATGGCCCTTTGACTTTTATAACGAAAAATTTAAACCACTATTTGTAAAAGTCAAACGGTCCTTCAGGTCAACCCAACTGTTGTGTTGTGTTATATAGGTGGTGTGAGATCATGATGATGATGATGTGGGGATATATCGTGCAAACATTAATCATTCGACCAAAACATTAATCATTCGACCAATATGCATGTCCTTTTTATTTACGGCCTACACGAAACAACGCCAACAACACATAAGATACCCTTTGTTTAATTAATTTACAGGTGCACATACGATAGGAAGGAGTACATGCGAGTCCGTGCAATATCGGCTATACGACTACAAAGGAACAAAGAAACCGGATCCATCTATCAATCCTCAATACCTCAACTACTTGAGGAGAAAATGTCGATGGGCGTCTGAAAATGTGTATCTTGATGGAACGACCCCAACAACATTTGATGTGGAATATTATCGTAATCTAAAGAAGAAGATGGGGCTCTTGTCGACCGATCAATTACTCTACTCCGACTCCAGGACTAGACCTATCGCAGACGCATTGTCCTTCCAATCTTCACTCTTCTCGAACCAGTTTAGCGTTTCCATGGTGAAGCTTGCAAATATCCTTGATGTTAAGTCTCAAGATAGCGGTGAAATACGAGTTAAATGCAATCGTATGAACTATTGACATGGTTGAAACAAGACCAACATAAAATAAAATATTTCGATTGTTTGATGCAAAAAATTTGAGAGGCTTGATCGGTTTGTTACTTTTTAACTTTGTTGTTGTGGATTCTAATTAAGTTGTAAATTGACATTTGTTCAAGTATGCTTCAATTCTACTAGTTGCACTATTTGGATCTTACATGTTTTGTCATATTTAATTTTTTATGATAAAAACGACTTGGTGAATCGCTCACGCGGCGGGCCACCTTTGTTATTTGCCTTAGCAAGACTGAACTACAGTATGTGGATTTCTAATACATAGACTGCAGTTAACTAAGTTGATGCTATTACAAAAGTTTAGTCATTACACACACACACACACACACACACATATATATATATATATATAAGTTTAGTGAATCTCAGCGGGTGCCTCGCCCCCCTCTGGAGTACATATGAATCCGTCCCTGCCTACACACATCTAACAAACAAACTGGATTCCTTAAAATTTGGGGTTTTTGTGATTGAAAGAGAGGGAAAATGTAACGATGAGAGTATAAAAAAGTAATATTTAATTATGATTGTGAGTGAAAGAGGAGATAAAAAGAAATGATAAAAGTATACATTATAACCCGGTATTCATGATCATATATACTTTAATTTAATTTTTAAAAAAGCAAAAATAGTTTATACGACCTTTACAAGACTTGCAAACGAAGAGACAGAGATACGCGTTTCCGATCGTCACAAAACCACCACCAACATCGATTTCCCGGCTAAATTCCTCTGCTTTAACCCCCACACAACCTCAATCCCCTCGGCCCAACAAACAAATCCCGATCAAAACCGATTTCCCTATCCAATTCCTCCCACAAATTCCGCATTCGCGCCATCTGCACAACCTTCGCCCCCATTATTCAATTTCAGGTGCGTAAGTAACGTAACGTGTTTCTTAATTAGGGTTTTGGTACGTAAACAGCGTTGGAATTATAATCACGTCATCTGGATCGGTTTAATTGTGTTTTTTTTGGTGATTGATTTGAGTAGGATAAATGGCTGAAGAGAAAGAGAAAGCCAGAATGGAAGCAGATGGAGAGAAGAATAAGAAGAACACGAAGAAGAGGAGTTTTTGGTCTCGAGTTTGGAATGGATTGTTTCGGTTACATGGTGATGATTTTGAGAAAAGATTGCAATATATATCCAAAGAAGAGGCCATTCTTCTTGCTAGAATGAAGAGGAGATCATCGAGTTGGAGGTCAACAGCCCGGAATTTGATCGTTTTTTCTGTTTTTCTTGAGGTAATTTGAAAGATTTTAGGTTCAAATGGTTTTATAAACTCATTAATGGCACAATGATAACCTAATCATCATGTTTACCTTCATGTTTATTTCACATCTGAATTTGAATTGTCTAAGTTTCTTCAGGTTGAATGTTTATAGTATCTAAGTCATGATTGAAGTTTCATAGCATTTTCCCTCATGTTAGCATGAACTTTGTGAACATAATGAATCCATTTTGTTACCAACTTGAACAAAATACAAGTGTAAAATGCTGTTAATTACATCTTTCATGTTGATTTAAATTCCTATTTTACTACCAAAGTAACAAGTGCAAACATGGTTTCTCCAGATACTTTTTGTATGCTGATTTTTTTTTTTGGGTTACAGGTCATGGCATTGGCTTATGCTATAATTATGACTAGAATTGAGGGCTTAGATTGGCAAATGAGGGCGCTACGAGTTCTACCAATATTTCTTTGGCCTGCCTTATCATTGTCTTTGTACTGGGCACTTTTTAGCTTCACGAGAATGTGTAAGTTTTAAAACTCGTGATCTAGTGTACGAAAAGAGAAGTTACGAATTATTTTGACTTCTAACAGTAGTCAATGGCCCATGTTGATTTGTCTAACATTTAAAACTGGCAAGAAAATGTCACTAGACAGTTTTTTTTGGTTTTCTTATAGGTGATAGTAGGGACCAGAAAACTGTAGACAGGCTTCGGGCTGAAAGGCAAGAAAAAATTGACGAACTTAAAGAACGAACCAATTATTATACAACTCAACAACTTATTCAGGTACAGCTTAAACCTGCTTATGAGTTATGATCGTTGTCATTTGTACCATGCATCCCAATATAAAGGTGCCTGAATCACTTTTGTTGTTTAAGATCAAATAGTCAATCCAACTTTGATATGGTTGCAGAAATACGACCCTGACCCGGCAGCTAAGGCAGCAGCTGCATCTGTACTCGCATCAAAACTGGGTGCGGATTCGGGCCTAAAAATGTTCTTAGGAGATGAGTTACATCAACATTATTCCGAAGCTACAGGTAAGAGCCATGATGTTGAGACTGTGAAATCTAGTGGTTTGAGGAAAAGAAATGCATCAGAAGCTTCATCCAAGGGAGGCCACGACATGGAAACGACGAGTCAGCATCTGGAGGATGACATGTCTGAGGTTGTTTATCCACATAGTCAGGTTTTTGTTGAGCATCATAACCCTGCGACTTCGGGGTCTGAAGATGGCGGTTGGCTTGCTCGACTTGCACAGTTGCTTGTTGGAGAGGACCCGTCACAATCTTATGCACTTATATGTGGCAACTGTCATATGCACAACGGTAACTAATTTCATCAGCAATATTACGTCATAAATAACTTGTAACTAACTATCCCCTGTCAACATAATGAAGGCAAAACCTTCAGGGGGTTGGTTTAGTTGTAACTTGTCAATATTCTCGTTGATTGGCAGGGTATCGGTGGGGTCCTGTAAGCTCTTTGTTAACGGGGTCTCACCTCACAAAAAAATCATAATGAAGGTAAGAACATGTCTTATTTACAGGTCTTGCTAGGAAAGAGGATTTCCCGTTCATTACGTATTACTGTCCACGCTGCCATGCTCTAAATAGACCGAGAAACTCGAGCCCTAGTTCTCCAAGCACCAGCACTTTTGATGCTACATCTCCGACAATGAGAGGTATTAATCTGAGTAAACAGAACAGTGGATCCATGAAAGCTTCCCCTGGCGGCAGTCCTCTGGGAGATACCACGCATGTTAGTGAGAAAGCAACTGCTGCTAGCAGTCCTGTGGGAGATTCTGTGCAGGCGAGCGAGGGAGTATCCATGACTAGCAGTCCTGTGGGTGAGACGGAAGCGAGTGACAAAGTAGTCACAAATGATCCTTCTGGTCAATAGGGACTCGTTGTGGGCATTGAAAATTTGTAATTATGTTCTTTGGTTTCGAGTCGTTATGGATATAATATTATGGCAGGGTTGAGTAGATGACACTGTTAATATGCATAGCAGCAAAGGTCATACTTAGCTTTCGGTTACTAAACGCCTATCGAGTTATTATCACTTTGTTACGGGACACAAGTTGTTAGTTCTGTTCTGAGCAAGATACCGTCAAGATCTCTGGCTGTATGTAGACTACTAAACTCTTGACATAGGTATTAGGTGGTTTCAACATGTTTTTAGATATCAATAGCCTTGTGGTTATATATTTGCAATGAGATGAATAATGAATACTTTGTTATTAGATTTGAGCCTTGTCTGCTTGTGAGTTCTTATTTTTATTTTTACTAGTGGGTGACCCGCCGCGCGTTGCAGCGGCCTCACCATATTTGAATAACGTGATGGCTTAAGATCAAACTGTTAAATCTAAATAGGATTTTACACCAAAGCTTTGCAGCGTGATATAGTAGGAAAAGGAAATCATACTTAAGGATTCAACACCTACGTCAAATAAAGAGTATAAACATAGAGACAACAACAAATGTGCTTTCAATATGCAGGTTCTTATAAATATACATGGAGATATTGGGAAAAAAAAGTTGAAATTTATGGAATAAGTCACAGCTTCAAAAGTGTAGGAGCATACACCAAATCCAACACCTACACATCAATAGAAATTACGGGCTTAGGCATCAAATATAAATACACACTTTTGAAGATTAGCATACGGATCAATAACCACATTAAATCACACCCATGTTGGCAAAATGAATATTCACATCACAAATTTGAAACGAATAGCATCTTGGAGATTAGATTTTAAAAGCAATCATACCAAGAAACAAACACATCAAATTTTACCACCTTCAGGTAAAATTAAAACAAAGTAGCAAAAATTAACACATACCTGTTACGAACAAATCAAAAGAGACATTGCATTTCTTACCTAAAACATGCACAAACAAAAGGAAACACGGAACATATAAAAACAGGGGGATACCACAGAAACCAACACCTGTGATAGAAACATAAAGAGCAAAAAATTAGGTTAGAGATCAACACTATAACAGATCAAACACGCAAGAATCGAATTGATACACCAAACAACAACAATACCTTCGCAAGAGAAAGAAACACCCACGGAATCGAGAAGAGTAAGCAACCTGAGACACCGTAAAAGAAAAACAGGTAGAAACGAACCGAAGCACAAACCTGATTAAGCTTGAGGAAGCGATCTGAATTCAAACCAAAAGGTAAAAAAATGCATCTTCATCTCTCTCTCTCTCGATTTCTGCTGCAACATTAGTTCGATAACCAGAGGTCGGAGAATCTGTCCATCTTCCTCTCCATCGGAAGACCTCAAGGGATGAACTGAAGCAAAAAGCAACTCAAGTATAGTAAATATCTCGGATTTTACCTCGGATGTTCAACCGCCGCCTAAAACAGAGGCCGAACCCCGATCGACCACCATCGCCTTTCCCGTTCCCCACTCTTTCTCCATATCTTCTATCATCGCCGACGACTGGGTAAGGCTGTGTAGGGTTTTAGCTATAATGCACAGGCGATGATGATGGTGAATCAGGAGAGAGGAGAGTCGGTGGAGTGTTGGAGTAATTAGGGCATGGGTTGTCTGCTTCTTCCAGACGATCACATCAAGAGAAAAAGTAAACTAACGCCGTTATTAACGATGTCAAAAAAACTATTCAAAGTTTGGTTTATTATATATAGGTAATTTGAAATTGACACCAAACTTTGGCTTTTTTAAAGTAATACATAGTACTTTGCCATCAATAAATTGGACATGTAAAAAACAATATGCTGGAGTTGGAGTTTGAATGCCAACATTCATCATAAATAATACCTTACCAAAAACTGACCACTGCATATGAAATAAGCATCCAATGCTAACTCATACATTTCCAAGCACCTGCAATACATAAAAATATATAGACTTATAAAAAACATCAAACAATTGAACAAACATATAACATAAGAAAACAACCATAGTTAGACCAAAGAATGATAGTAAAGTCAGCAAAGCTATATGAACATACACTCATTATTATTTTTCCTTTTTCATATATTCACAAACAAACTGTTAAATTCAGTTATTTTAAATACTTAGAATTATAAATAGACAATCAAGTTGTTATTCCTTAAATTAAAAGTGAACAGCAAGTTTGGGATTATGCATCTCAATATTTATTCTAGCTGTATCCAAGCCAAGAAACCTATGCCAAAGCTTTCTATTTTTCAATATTTTTTTATATTAAACTCAATTAAAGAAACCTCTGTTGGTACATATTGATATATGCACCATTAATTGAAATCCAATTTATGCAGTGATAATGAATTCCGGGTGCGTCGACAAACAGGTAAACCATTTTTGAATTCGAAGATACACTTGTAAAGATAAAAAATTAGGCCATACCTTAAGGACTCACAATAATTGTAGCCATATGCTTGAACAATGCCTACCAGTGGTTTGATATCAATTCCTGCATCAGAAAGTTGTAATCCAAGCTTAAAAAATGTAAATCCCAAATATACATATCAAAGACATGTACAACCCGCATCAGGAATAAAATATCAACATTTAATAGCAGAATTGTTGTTCTTTGTATAATACCAGCAAAATTTAACATTCAAATATGCTTGACAACAAAATCAGAATGAATGCAAGAGCAGTAGTAGGATTAACTTTTTCCAAGTCCCAAAAATTTCTCGAATTAGATCTCTTTTGGTGTAAGTTTTGAATATCATCTCTGCATCATCAAGGAAACTGTTGTTCACCTATTTTCATCAATCATGGATTAGGATGTTTGTATCAAGATTAGACACTAAAAACAAACAAACATGATAAAATTAACACACAAAATCGATTTGATTAACACTCACCACAATGTTCACATCAAGTACTTGAGTGCTCAGATTTGACTAAAAATCCTCACCGCCATTGGCATGAAACAGAGAATTCAGCGTAAGCTACCAAAATGTAAATATTACAGAGAATTCCTAAAAATATCGGTGTAGAAAACCTAATAAAATGTGCACTACTCATAATCAACACCACAAAACTTGATGGCTGACCTGGAGTTGCAACAAATGCTGATCAAAATCTCTCTCTTTCTCTCTCTAGGTGAAGATCGATGGTGAAACCATGATACATGGAATCCGTAGGGCAAATCAAGCCAGTAGTGAAATAAAGGTGCCCTAAACTCGAACTCCTGCACAATCGCGACAATAAACCTACAAACATAAAAATCAAGAGCTTATAGAATTTAAAACCCACACGAATCGAATCATCCACTATAAGCTAAATAGAATTTAGAACTCCTGCACAGCCGCAAGTCCTTCTTGATGGTGTTCATCATCATGCCATCTTCACCATCGTGATTCTTTTTCACGAACCCTAACTTCTGTTGAGTTCTCTGTAGACCTATATTTGTTTGTTCCTAAAATCATCATAAAGAACAATCATCATTCTATGCCGCCAACATAAACAACGAAACAAACCAAGTAAAAAATCATTAGGGTTTCTTGATGCTAAATCAGAAGACGGAAGAAGCAAAACCCCCCCAAAAAAAAAGGCAAACTTGCTTGAAGGAAAGCCTTTTGTTTTAAACATACCTTAGGGGGAGACGACGGTCCGATTTCATCAACAACGCCATAAATCTTCATCAGCAATTTGGATTTAGGGTTTGGTAGGGGTGAAGAGACGTCTTGAGTGAAATGAGAGAGGGAGAGGCGAGATCCAGGGTATGGAGAGAAAGGAAACGTGTTGTCAGGAGCAGGGACCAAATCTGAAAATATGTTGTGTCAAAAATTAAAAATCTAGAAACCTCACTATTTAAAAGATGAAGTTTTATATTTAGGTAATTTTATTTTTTGTTAACTAACCAACTCAAAAGACTGGTTTGTGGTAAAAGATCGATTAAATAAAGATAAATATATTATCTAGCAAGTAAGCACTCTATTTAATATCATGGGACGCTAAACTCATTAGAAGTAATCACAAAACTAACATGTACAAGTTGTATTTGGCTTAAATTTCAGGGACGCAAATCGTAATTTACTCTAAAAGTCAACCAATTTTTTAAATGTTTGAATTTGAACTTTGAAGCCAGTTATTATGAGGAAGCTGATTATGTTAAAGTTAGGTTCGTTTGGCTTTTAAACAAGGTTGAAGTCAGTTCGGTTTGAGTTAAACTGGGTTGAAGCAAACTTTAACAGTTAGAATTAGAAACCGATCTCAACCCGCAAATCAGGTAAGGTTGAAATAAAGTTTAACTAAAACCAATTTGACAATATATTGGGTTTAAACCGGTTTCAATTTTAAAAAGTTGAAATCTCTTTGGTTTGGGTTAAATTTGATTTAGAGTTAGGAACCGAACTTAGCCTGTAAATCAAGTCAGGTTGGTATAAGGTTTAACCGAAACCAATTTGACAATATCTTGGGTTTGAAACTGGTTTTGATTTTGAAATGATTTTTTAATTTATTTTCACATCTCGACAAACGTGAAAACACAGACAAAACGTGGAACGTGGTTACAACATTTACAATTGACTCTTCATCTTCAACTTTATTTTTAAAATTTATAGTTTCCTTTTTAGTTTTATCTCTATCTCTATCTTCAAAGTATAGAGTTTGGTGAATAACTGAATATGATCATTTAAAAATAAAGTTTCATTATTCGTTAAATTTAATAAGATTTGAGTGTGTATTATATAAAAAAAATAAAAATAAAATTAGTATGAATCAGATTAAAATGAAGATTAAGAATAAGATGTAATTGGTTAAATAAAATTACATTTTTTTTAAATATAAGATTTAATAAAATTATAGTTATAACTTATAAACTTAGTAGCCAAATTAAAATGCAAGCCGAATTACTATTAGGCCCAATTGGTGACCCAATACCTTTTTTCCAATCTGGGCCGCCCAGGCCCAATCACTGGACGCCATTGAAAACCCTAGAGTTCGTTATTTTGCGCAGCTCTGAGACTTTCAATTTCATAACAACTGTGTTTCTCTCTCTAGGCGAGCACAATCTCATCTCTCAAGATGGGCGAAGAAAGCATCGAAAGTACAAGAGATTCTCCAGTTTTCAGAGACATAAGGCGTTATACTTGCGGATACTGTGGAATTGTTCGTTCGAAGAAGACTATCATTCATGCTCACATTCAATCTCATCACCAGGTGTGTGGTAATTTCAATCATCTGTTGTGATCCGATGTTCAGTTTTATGTGTTATTGTTTCAAATACACATTCGTATTGATTCTTACGAGATTGATTAGATATGTGCGTACTAGTGACTCGCAGCAGATTAGATCTTCTTGTATGCGATTATATAGATGATCATTTGGAAATTGTTGAGATCTAATGTTATAAACTAGTAGCTTAATTATTGGCTTTATAAAGTATTAATCTGTAGTTTGTCATGTAGGATGAAATCAAAGAGAAAGAAAGTAACGAAGAAGATGAGCAAAAAGGGGGAAAGATAAACTTGTGTGAGGAATGTGGAGCTTCATTTAGAAAACCTGCACACCTGAGACAACATATGCAAAGCCATTCACTTCTGGTATATTTAGAACATTGAAGTTTTGTAATTAGGTCAATACCATGGTGTTAATTAGTTAATTACTGTTGCAGTAAACTTTAGTTTTTATTGTGTTGCTGTGTATGATGCAAGTATATAAAATTCAGATCTGGTGGCTTCTTATTTTATCACTTAACTTTTCTATTTTATATTCTCTTGATCTGATTTTAATATCATTAATTTTCTATAGAATCCACACTTGTGCAGGGTATAAACTTATATTAGGTAGTTGAATTTATGCCGGAAAAATGGATTTTGTAGCGTGAGGCATTGGATCCCGACAGAGAACTCCAAAATGCGAGACCTTGAATGGATTAGTATCAGGCAGGGGGACCTCCTGAGAAGCTCCATCAAGTTAGCCTCGATCACGCCTTCAAGTATGAGGTTCAAAGATTCTTTTATCTATGTATCATTTGATCATTAGGTAGTTGAATTTATGCTGGAAAAATGGATTATGTTGCGTGAGGCATTGGATCCTGACAGAGAACTCCAAAATGCGAGACCTTGATTGGATTAGTATCAGGTAGGGGGACCTCCTGAGAAGCTCCATCAAGTTAGCCTCGATCACGCCTTCAAGTATGAGGTTCAAAGATTCTTTTATCTGTGTATCATTGAAAAGTTCGATCATTAGGTAAATATAAGTCTCACTCTCAACGTAATTTACTTGCTGCAGAGACCTTTCACATGTCCAATTAAAGATTGCAATTCAAGCTACCGCAGAAAAGATCACTTAAATCGCCACATCATTCAACACCAGGGTAAAATCTTTGAGTGTCCTAAAGAAAATTGCAAAAGTAAATTTTCAATTCAAGGTAACATGACGAGGCACCTAAGAGAAATGCATGATGACTCGGAGGATAACTCAAACAATAATAAGCAGTATACTTGTTCTGAACCCGGGTGTGAAAAAGTATTCAAATATGCATCAAAGTTAAAAACACATGAAGAATCTCATGGTAAGTGAGTGGTTTTGCGTTCTCAAGCTAATTGATCTTTTATTTATGACTGTTTAGGATTTATTTTGATGGAAGTACAATCATTCGTGGATCTTACAGTTAGATTGGAAACAATAGAAGCATTCTGTGGGGAACCAGGTTGTATGAAATATTTTACCAATGACCAATGTCTAAAGGCTCACCTTCTGACATGCCATCAGCATATTGTTTGTGAGATTTGTGGGAGTAAGCAACTTAAGAAGAATATAAAACGCCACCTTCGCACACATGAAGAAGTGGTTTCTAAAGAGAGGATCAAATGCAGCTTTGATGGATGCGACCTAACATTCTCAACTGTAAGGAACATTATTTATATCATTAATGTAAAAAGTGTTTGAATTGTAATAATAATTTAATCTTTTGAGTAAAGTTAGTTGAAATGATCTATGCATTAAAAAGATACTTTGATAGCTTTCTACCCATTTTCTAATGGTGATCTTTATGAAATTACAGGGTTCAAATCTCAGACAGCACATTAAAGCCGCCCATATTCAAGAGAAACCGTTCTTGTGCAGCATATCTGGATGCGGAATGAGGTTTTCGTTCAAGCATGTAAGAGATAACCATGAGAAATCCGGGAAACATGTTTACACAGTGGTAAGAATGGTGGTTGAATTGTGTTTTGTTTGATGTAATCTGTTGTTGGTGTGTAAATAAACGGATATTTGTTCGTTCTATCAGGGAGATTTTGTTGAAGCTGATGCTGAATTTGGGTCAAGGCCAAGGGGTGGTTTGAAAAGGAAACTGCCAGCCATGATTGAAACTCTAATGAGGAAGAGAATACTCCCCCTTGGTGAAACTGATCACATTCAAGGTTCTGAATACATCTCATGGTTTCTCTCGGATGGTAATGAAGAATAAACGACACTGATATCCATATATCTCTATATATTGCTCATCTAACACGATGTAAATGTCAAGTCTTGATAGTAACTGGAGTTGTTCACAAAACAGTGCTTATCATTTTGTCTATATTGAAGTCTGTTTGCATCAAGGTTCCTATGTTAGGTCTTAATGTGTTTTACATGTTGCTTTAATATGGTGCAAGTAATTAGCATGTTATAGTAGAATAAAAGTCGGATAAATTGTATCTGGGCCAATGGCCATGTAGTGGGTTGTCAAATTGTACTCTGTATAAAGAGATTTATTCGAAACGGGTTGTTTAAGTTTTCGATTCTAGTTTAAAACGAAATGAAACAAGAGAATTTTCGAGCAGTGTGGGTAAAGAGTAAGCATATAAAGGTGATAATAAAAATAAAACATGTTTTTGTTATATACAAGCAAAAAGACCGTGCGTTGCCGCGGGTTATCTATCGTTTTTTTTAATGTATTTGCGTATTCCCTATCGGTATGAATATATATTCCATCAACATACTAATGGTGTATGTTGATGGGGATAGAGTTTTTCAAGTTACAAAGTTATTACATACATAAACCGGAACGGGTGCCTATAAAAGTAATGTCTAATAATCTTCAAAGTTCCTTCACTGGGAGAGCTATATTTGCCCATCAAGATCAGATTGGTTGTGTATAAAAGTAAGCTTTAATATTCTTTTAACTTCATCCACGACAGAGGCATATTTCCCCATCTATATCTGAATAGAGCTAAATAATTTTTCTTTATGCATGAAAATTGCTCCTTTCACCGTCAAACCTATCTCAAATCATTCTAGTTTTTCTTTGATCAATTTGGTGGGAGTAGCATCTGCATCTAGATGCAAAACGAAATTCATTTAGATTGTAGGCATGGACGTTTTCATTGTGAATATTAAATGAAAGTAAAGTAGAAAGTCAATTAGAATGGACTGTAAACAGAAAGTAAGGTAAAATGCATGAGTTTTTCATTTGCCAAATGAAAGTCATTTAGAATGTAGACCAAGGTGATATTAGATGAACCTGCGAGTTAGCATTAGCTAAGGTGTTATTTATTGTAAATATACCGTAGTACTATAGTAAGACATTTTTTTTGTACCTGCCTTTTGTTGAGCATGTCTCTTTGGAGCCTTGGCAGCTGGTGTTGCAGGAACCATTAAGGCAGTCGCTGGGATTTCTGAACCTGTGCCAACTGATGATGCAGTTTCTGATGTTATGGCCTGTTGAGAGTGGCTATTGCTACCAAAATGGACCTCTAATGTTCGGTGGAAGTTTCTTCGGATCACGGTAGCCTTCGTTCAAAACAGTTTCTCATAGTCTATACCGAGAATCTGGGTCATTGTATCGTCAAAAAACATAACCGGTAGCGTGGATGTCCCATCGAAAAGAGCACCATTGACGCAATATCATATATGACAAAGAGATGACTATAAAACCAATGTATGATAGGACCTTTATATACGTGAGTAATAATTTTGATAGGTCATTGTTAGTGTTATGGGTAGAGGAGCTATATGCATATTTTAGAATCAATTGCAGTCTGCACAAAATATGTAGATACCTGCTATAATGTTGCTTATGACATGACATTTTGCATTCACCTATTCTAAAATTAAAACGAAGGTAAAGTATTTCATAGAAACATGGATCAGAGAAAAAGTAACACCTTGGACTTGATAGAACAATAGAGCTATGTTAAGTTTGATTCGAAATATTCAAATGGTTCATACCGGAAAACCCATCATTTAAATCTGCACCAATATGAAAACAACCTAAATTAGAAGTTAAACCCTCATAGATGGAATTGCCATGTGCAATCTTCAAGTCTCTAACAGGTTGACTATAATCAGGCACCAAATGTAACAAAACCTCAGTTTAGATCAAAATCAATCAATCTCCGTACATAAAGAAAACAAACACATTTTTTAACACTTTTAAACAAAGAAAGGACTTGATAGAGCAAGTAAAATCCTTTGATGAGAACATGTGGATGACCAATGACAGTGACTGACGGCCTGAAAAAAAATCACTGATTGTAGCATACATATACAATAGTAATGAGAGGCAGAATACAATTTTCAAACCAATAAGTGCATTTAAACTATCTTATAAATCATATATTATTGGAGGACACCTTAATACGAAGTGGTAGCAGAAACATAGATTATAAACAACATAAGCCCAGAATGCATCATGAATCAACTGCAATAATCCAGTGCAACAGTGCAACGCAGACACCATAGAAACTTCTAAAGAGAATTTCTAGCATGCAAACTGAGTGATTAACGGAGTGACAACGTATTTTTAACATAACACCTATAACAAAGTAGATTTGAGGAGGCAAACCTTGTTATGAGAATGCAAATAAGGTTACTTCAAAGTTAAAACTTTAAAATTATTTATTCTTGAAATATGCTAGGGTAAAAGTTTTGATGGACATATAAGATAAATTTGTGTGGGAATCTTAAACAATTGCATCAGATGATGTTGCCTCACTTTTTTCTTACTTAAAGGTTGAGAGGAAATGATGAATGCTAGTGTAGTGGTTTAAAGAAATCAACACATAATAGTATCCCTTTACACTCATCTTTTACCTTTTAACAGGTAACGCCACATCCTCAATTCATAGATCGTGTACCGTGAATGAAAAAGGTCCTACGTCAAGAATCATCACAACCATATAAAAATGTTTATAACACCACAGTCTAGGAACAGAGCATTTGCATATGCGAATCGAATATTATCATCTTTAACTCAGAGCTCAAACCATTTATTTTTGCATCCTAGCTAAACAACATAATTATCATCGTCGCTTTGGCTCAAATCGAAAATCGTATAACATTAGCTCCGATTCAAGCAGAAAAGTATAACGAAATAGAAAGAACACGGTGTTAAAACGAAACCACCAAAGACCGTCATCTCAGTACCCACAATCGAAGCAACGAAAATAAGGCAAAGCAAAACCCTAACATCGCCGTCGTGAAAGATCATCGCGGCTACTGAGAAACCAACCAAGGGTCTGAAAACCCTTAAAAACACATAATAACAGTAAGACCATCATAGGGTCTCGAACCATAAATAAGCGGGGCCCCTAAATAAGCGTCTTTATCTCATATCTGATCATCGGAAATTGACCGGAATCCATCAGAGAGGAAGACAGTGAGAAAATGAGAACATCGCTTTTAGAGAGAGAATAGAAGTGAGTATGAGTGACAAATGGGGTGTTTAGAACCCAATGTGTCACGTGGAAGGAAGTTAAAAGGAAATGTGGAATGACCACCAGGAAAAGCGTGGACTACATCACATCAGATAAGGCCACGAAAATATATCCAATCACAGGTGAAAACCGACCAAATGAACCAGTAGAAAAAAGATAATTGCATGACGTGGCAAGAACAGTGACTCTAGAGAGTACACGTAAGCAATTGAAAATGTTATATAATTAATATTTAAAGGTTATTTTTTTTTACCTTTTTTCATATTTGTATCCTAGCCGAATAACTATACATATACGAGTTTTGCTTCAAATCAAACATGCACGTGCTCAATTCTAGTGACTCATAATCCATAAGGTTCGTTTAAGCACATATATGTGTCGTAGGAATCCGCCAAGGTTGACAAGCACCTTAAACCGGTAATAAACACAAGTCTTAGCCCGTTAAAAACAACGTGGGCAGCGAAAGCATAAAGCAAGTCACCGCTACTTGATCTTAAACAATAACGTACGACACTAATAGTGGTCAACGAGTTGCACCAAAACGACTAAAAGCACCTTCCCGAGGCCAGCATGCGAAAAAAGCTGGGCTTTGCGA
>JBCNJP010000007.1:126451632-126488998 GCA_039602395.1 Deinandra increscens subsp. villosa
CTAGTGTAACTAAAGAAGTGGTTATTGCTTGGTGAAGGTTTACACCGGCATCAGATGTGTTAGCTATAGCTTGAACCGTACCTACACCAACCAGTACAACGTCACGAGTCTTTAATCTTGTGGATGATAAATATAAAATGTCTTCTACTTGTTGACGATGTGAAACAAAACTTTAATTTTAAAACAATATGATTGTTGGCTAGTAAAGGTAAAAAGGTCATTATCACACATACTTACCTCACATGGAGCCCCTTACCATTTTTTAATGTGAAAATAGGTATGCTAAGCGATAAAGACTCGTGGAGGATCTACAAAGTGTTTTTAAGTAAGAAAAAGAAATTCTAAAACAGTCATGTACTAAAAAGGTGGTTATGAGTTGGGAATTTCTCACTCTTAAACTTGGTAGCTGAGATATTCAGAACAAAAATGTCAGTGGTAAGTTAGAGTAGCAAATACGAGATACTGATGAATTCAACTATACAAAAATACGTATGTAAGAGAAACATAGATACAAATTTGCAAGAATACGCATATGAATTAGCTACTAGTTTAGAACTGAACAACAAGGAGAGTTAGAATCACTGCCTCCAATGAGCAACTTAAAAGATCTTAAAGTTTTTAATCTTGGTGGTTGTAAAAGTGTTAAACGGGTCCACCTGTGACTTGAATGACATCTACAATGTCATCTTTGAAACATAACTTAAGTGATGTCAGTCATTCAAAACATCAATTCTATCAACACAACTCATGATCATCTCATTTTGTCATGTCAAGTTGAAATACATGTTTAGTTAATAATATCTGATTTCACAAATATTATGAGTTCTTTTAGTTAATATAGTTCAACTACTTAAAAACTATTAAATATGTCACACCCATCAATTGATTCCATCAGCCGCCTCAAATTATTCAACCTCTTGATACTATTTGGTAGCTCTTTGATCATAAAACCACAAAATCAATAACTTCTAAGTTATTATCAAAACCGATCTCTTTCAAAGGAATCCATTTTAACACATCAAATTCATTAAGGTAAAGAATTTTAAGTTTATTTCTTTCAGTTGCTTATTTGAGTAACTGATTCCAGTCATGTCATGTTCGGATCTAAACCAATAGTTTGTTCATATGTTTAAAAGATGAACTTCAAATGGTTTTTATAGCCTTGACTTCTTTTTGTTAAAAAAAGGTTGCAAGTATACCCTTCAGGTCTGTGTTTTTTTGACATCCCTAGTCAAACCCGACTATTATATTCATACATATTTATTAAAGCAATTTAGTTATTTACCACTTGACGTTTAATTTAATTACCAATATTGGATTATAATAATCTCAATTATTACCTATTGACCGATTTTAATCCGTATTTCATTTATTCCCACCAATAAACAAGATTTTAAAGATATTGTAATATATTATATTCTCGTTAAACGGTCACTAGCGTCGTTAAGTAAATTTCACTTTGTTTCACGGTGGCGTCTTATGTGACATGTTTTTTATGACTGAGCTCAAACACAAAGGTTTTTATATAATTTTTATTTGTTTTGATGCTATGAAAAAATATTTTGTTTAAAATTTTGTAGTTTTAATAATAGATTGGTTGTTCTTTGAAAAAAAAAATTCTTCACATTTATCAAAAACATGTTAGATAAAACGTCGTCGTGATGCCCAATAATAAAAAGTAAAATTTTTCTCAACGACGTTAGTGACAGCGCTGTAATAAATTCCAATACCTTTACATCCGGTTTATTGTAAAAAATAAGTGAAATACGGATTAATATCGACCAATAAGCAATAACTGAAATTTTTAGATATCATTATTCCTAGGGCTGTCCAAAAAACTCGAAACTCGAAACTCATTTGAACTCGCTCGAAAAATGTTCGGAAAATGCTCGTTCGATTGTCGCTCGCTTTAAAAACGAACCGAGCGGTTCGGTTCGATTTGTAAAACGAACCAAGTATGAGCATAGGTGCGCTCGCTCGATGCTCGCTCGTTTTGCTCGAATTATGTAAAATATATATATTTATATTTATGTATAACATTTAATTATTAAAATTATATACTTTTATTATTTATTTCTCAATTTTAATTTTGTTAAGATTAAAATTAGGATTATGGTTTCCGTTCTTCCAAAAATTCTTTGCAGGTTAAAGTTCTATTAATATTTGACTTCGAATGTAAGTTTAATACGTTAGTTTATCATTTTGTGAATCTTGAAGTTTTTTGTTTATGGATATATATGAAGGTGTTATGTTAGATCACCATCAACATTTAGGTCATTTTGTAAAAGAAATTTACCAACAAGACTAGTGTGTTAGTTATTGGAAAAAATATGCTAAAACTAGAAATATGGATGAAGCCATGAAGGTGTTATGTCATATCACCACCCATCGTCACTTTCCTTTTTGTTCCGCGACGCTCGGAATTCGCTCGGCGATCGCTCGAAAAATACTCGGATCGAATGTCGCTCGTTCGATTTTGGATCGGTTGAAAAAATGCTCGGTTCGGTTCGGTTCGGTTTGTAAACGAACCAAACACGAGCAAAGGTCCGTTCGGTTCGGATCGTGAACAGCCCTAATTATTCCATTAAATTATAACATCCAAACCATATTAAACATCTCCCTTAGTTTATGGTAATGTCACGATAAAATAAGGCGGTATACCTTTCAGATCTGTTCGCGCACCCGAAGTCCAGCCGTCACCGCTCAGTTGGACCAGAACCGACACTTCGTCTTGCTTCGAACCGTCGCGAGCAGAAGAGAAGGTGTGTACCACTATAGCCATCTTCGCCGGAAAAACAGGTTGAACCGGTCGGACCGGGAACCGGCAACACCGGCGGTCTGGTTAGGCATACTAGAACCGCCTCTCAAATAACCGGCCGGTTTTTGCGGTGGTGAACCGGAAAACGAGCAAAATCGAAGTGATGTGAGTCAGTAGTTGGAGAAACGGAAGCAAAGTGAACCAAAATCCGTGAACCGCCGCCGCACTGTGCTACGGTAGCTCCGAGCTAAAATGAGATCACGTCACTGTCTTCAAGTTTGAATTGCAATTTGGTCTCCGTCTTTTTTGAATTCTTAGAAATGTAGATGTTAGTGTAAGAACGAAAGAAAGAAAATCATAGAGAGAGAGTTTACTGTTGTTGCGGCTGAAAGAACAAGAAAGTGCAGTGCAAGTTCAAAATGTTTCATGTAGGGTTTTGAAAGTTCCATTTACACCCCTTAAAAAATGTCATTATATGCTTTTAATACTTTTTCTCATTTATACTTTAAAATTTTAGTCCTTACTATTTTAAAACGCTTAAATTTGGCCCATAAAATTAAATGACTATATAAAAACATGTATAAATTATATAAAATGTCATCTGGTTTTTAAATCCGGTCCAACCGATTTAACCGCTCTTATTTCGGTTCAATTCTACACTTAATTTGTTAGTTAACTATTAAGATAATTTGATTCCGTAATGAAATAATACAAAAACTAACATAAAGAAAGTGACTCGCAGCAACGCACGAATGGGTCATTTTCTAAAACCAAACCAAGTTGAATATTCGTTTTGTTTGGAACCGAATATGCAATTCGTTTGTTTTTTAACGACATTGAAATCTATTTAACTTGAAACCATTTTTGTTTATAGAGTTTTATACATATATGGTTTGCAGCTCAATCGTAAAACAGCCGTTTTCTATTCTTTTTTCTTTCTTTTTCTTCTCCAACAAATCAATTTACACATCATATATATTTTTTTTCTTTTAAATAAACCTCACATTTACACAATCACATTCACACGAGCAATAACCCACTATATACTTTTGTCACCATCACACTACATCATGCATAACATCTTGCGTGACAATCTTTTAACCTTTATACTGTCACACCACCACACATATCCTAAAATTTAATTATTGGTTATTACATTATAAATGAGTATTTACAAGTAATACAACTTGCTCAACAATCAATTTACGAATACATTATGTTGTCTCTACTTATGAACCTGGTTACTCTTCACAAGAAATTCGTTTTAATCACATCTCAAGTTAAAATTTGTTGTCTCAATTTGTAAATTTGCTCATCAATTACAAATGGATACTTTGTTGCTGAAAATTTTCATAAGAGCATGTACCTTTGTTCATCATGTTATTGCTGAAATGTGGTTCACTCGTGTTAAGTCCTAATGATATTACCACCGTCGTTTAATTTGTAATTTAAATTCTTGTCAATAGTATTAGTCTAGTCAACATAATGAGTTAATTGTTAGCTAGTTAGCAAGTTAGTTAATATCATTAGTCTAGTCAACGTAGAGAGTTAATTGTTAGCTTATATTTCTCTCCCAAATATGTATATGTATGTTATTAGTCTTTGATACCCGTGCATCGCATGGACGGATTTTTAAAAATGTAGTAAATGTAATTCTATAATTAGAATTAAAGAAAAACAACAACATTCCAAAATTTAAAAAGTTACAAATTCGAATATAAAGACTTATACACTACACTTGACGTTTGGTTTGTCACGTTTCTATATTCATCCAGTATGAGAAGTTCTAGTTCATCTATGCTCTTAATCCCTGATAATGCAATGTAAGATTGACCATGACTAAAACATGGATTCTTTAAATACATGTCAACTCTTGAAAGTGACTGACCCGGGCTTTTATTAACGGTCATTCCCAAACATACTCCAATCGAAAATTGTCTCATCTTGAATTTAAAGTTTATTTTTTTATCTGAAGGAGACATCAAAATTCTTATAATCAACATACGAAAACCGGTTTTATTTCCTGATATTACTTCTGCTTCTATGACGCGTTTTGCAAGAGGACATAGTGGTGTCCATCGTAACTTGAGCTTCTTCAATTTTCACCTAGAGGACAAGATGAATTCGAGTAGGGTGGATTGTTATGTGTCTAACTTCACTTCTCGTATGTGGGTTTGAGTTTGCAACTTTGATTGGATTTAATAATCTTATTTAATTATTAGTTGGTTATTTCTCTTTTTTCATATGTTAAACAAAGAGAGTGGTGGGAATGCCCATATTCTTTATTGAGTTTATTTAGAGGTAGCGATTTAGTTAGTGTTATTTGTGTTATTCTCCATTTAAGAGGGGGTCTATGTTATTGAAGGGACATGCCGAAAATTTATCAAGAACTTCTCTCTAAGTTTCACTCTAATTTATGGGGTCATTTGATTACCGGATCGAAAGCACATCAGCATGCTCCTAGAATTTCTTCAATCGCCTGCCTAGGACTAAGGGTGGAAGAGGTGGGTCTCAAGTTGGACATTGGGTACCAAGAGGACCTCGCCAACACTGTCGCAAGTGGTGTAACTAGAGTTGGCTGGTAGGGATTGCGGGTTGTAATGCGTAATGAAAAGGGGGGTGTTACCGTTGGATTGTGACCGTTTAAAACGACCGTATTTTACAAACAAATAAAATACACTATAAATATACATCTTTACCATACTAGTTTGGACAAGTTCAAATGAAGATTTTTTAAGAAGCTTCTCGACTTAAATAAATACACAACAACGACACGTCCAAGCGGGCGAGTTGTCATCAAGCAAGAGTGAAGAAAATTTGGTGATATTATGTCCGAAAATGATGAAAACGACAACAAAAGAGTAAGAAAAATATGAGAGAAAAAACATTTGCTCAAAAAAGGTTAAAATGAAAAATAAAACGAAATGAAATGACGCTGGCTATGATGGATGAACAACTAGAAACTATCTTGCAAGAACAAATGGACCGTGACATCAATACGTTTATGAATCACATGATGGTTTCGATGAACCGTTCTTGCAAATTATTCTTCAACGCAAACGCGATATACTGATAAAATATTGTTGGCCTTGCAAATTTTTAGGTCTGGTAGATATATGGATCTTTCTTTAGAATCTACACCAAAGTAAGCAAGAGCTTGGGTGATTAAGTCTCTCGCCCAAACTTTGTTTTCTTTGATTTTAAATTTAAATCCTTTCGGGATTATTTTTTTGGCTTTTACGTTCACGCTTACTTATATTATCAATATTGTTCACATTCTATCTAATTTTGTTAAAAATTGACAACCATCCTCCCTGTAACATGGTTTTCAAAAGTATTTCGTTATTCAACGTTCTATATGTTTCGAGATAACCATATACTTGCTGTATACTTATTTAGATTGAACAACAATCCACGATATAACGTGTTTTTAAGCGTATTTTCTATTCTAACGTTTTATATGTTTCGAGATAACCTTATCTTGTAAAACTAACCACTAGTTTGTAAAACAACACATGATTTGAGTTACATCCCAATCCCGTCCATCTCCCCCTCGTTTCGTTTATTCCCATTTCACATATCCAACTTCAAACCGGGTCGACTCATCTGTACCCTGACCTCCGATTTTGGCCACTCTAGAAACACCCAACCGCCCAATAAAAATGGCATTACGCCACTTTACTCCTCTCACTCCTCATCTCCCCGTCCTCTCTTCTACTCCTTCACGTCGCCTCAACCGATTTTCATTTTCAGTAATGGCCTCCGCATCACGAAAGGTAAAATTATCTTCCATTAATGTCGAATTGGCTACTTGTTTGTGTGTTTGGAATTGTGGTGGATTATTTTTTTTTGATCGGGTTTAAGGTGCTTGTTCCGATTGCTAACGGAACGGAGCCGATGGAAGCTGTGATTAGTATCGATGTGCTCCGTAGGGCTGGGGCTGATGTCACCGTCGCCTCTGTTGAAAAGCAGCTTACCGTTGAGGCTTGTCACGGTGTGAAAATCGTTGCTGATGCTCTGATTTCTGATTGTGTTGATACCGTCTACGATCTTGTTTCTCTTCCGGTATGCTTTTCGTAATCTTAGTCCGTTAAGGAAAGGGTTTTAACTCCAGTTTTGAATCAGAAATCTGGCCTTCAAATGGAAAACCTGTGACAAATTTAACATGGAAGATAACTACTGTAATTTGGCATTACATATCCCGTTCTCAACAGAACTATGGTTAGCTGCTGTGAAAAGCCTATGAAAATGGTTCAAAAAATCGAATTTCAAAGGGAAAGATTTGGTTTTTTATCTAGTCGGTTAAAAATGAATTAATGAGGGGAAAAAGGTATAAGGGTGTAATCTTTTCCTAGCTCCACCCTTATTTTTGTTTCATTTTGAATGGGGCAATGAGCTTTGATGTTAGGATTTGTTAGTTTACTAGAGTTCAGTAACGGATTATGTTATTAAATTCTTCAATGCTTATGTATATAAGCTATCCTGTACACATGAAGGTTATAGTTTGTATGCTGGTTTGTTACCGGTTTCTAACCTTTGTTTGATCAATTGTAGAATAGCTCTTTAGTTTTGGAGGGGATACAAATGATATGAACTATGATGATGATGTGATGAACCCAAAATTATCATCAAAATTTGAACCATAGTGTTCCAGGGTTTGTAAAGCCCAAATCCATGCACTATTTTTTAAAGCTAAATTGTCTACACTAAAAATCTTTCTTTGCCTACCATTATAAAACCCATTGGACTTATAATATGCGAACTTTTGGGTCTTTTACTGCTGATCAACTGATCAACACATTGCTAAAATCAATTAAATAATATAAATATGTCATAATTATATGTTTCAATGTTTGGGTGACAATATTATTGTTGTCGCATATGATGCATGCATAACTCATTAACGTCTTTATTGGATTTATTAATCTTGCTTTTACAGTAATCTACTGTCATGTTTTCTTCGGATTATATATTCTTCTTGTAGTTCTTTATCACAAATCTATGGCAATTTTTTAGGCCTTTTGATTTTGACTACAGGGAGGGATGCTAGGTGCAACTAATCTTAGAGACTGTAACACACTGCGGAACATAGTGGAAAAGCAAGCATCAGAAGGCCGATTATATGCTGCAATATGTGCATCTCCTGCTGTTGTACTTGGGTCATGGGGTCTACTGAAGGGCAAAAAAGTAGCAGCCTCACTTTACTTTATAAAAATGTTTATCATGAAATGTTCCTTGATTGAAAATTTGTTATATAAATAACCTTCTCTATTAACTTTCTTTTGTAGGCAACATGTTATCCATCTTTCATGGAGCAGTTATCTTCCTCTGCAACCACAGTCGAGTCACGAGTCCAGTTGGATGGACAAGCTACCACTAGTCGGGGACCAGGAACCACAATGGAGTACTCTGTTACGCTGGTGGAACGGCTGTTTGGAAAAGAAAAGGCTGATGAAGTTTCCAAACCACTGGTTGTTCTAGAGTTTCATGCTTAATGTTGTTATTATCAAGCATTTTCTATTTTTTAAGAGATGATTTTAATAACTCTGTTATATTGTCTATAGTTGATGCGCTCCAAACATGATGATCAATTCATTGTTACCGAACTGAATAAGGTGCAATGGACATGCAGCTCTGAACCTAAGGTCAGATTTCACTCTTCAATGATTTCGTTAGTTTACGTGAAAAGCTGTTTTGATATATTTGCTTCCACATGTTTTTAGATTCTAGTACCTATTGCTGATGGATCGGAAGAAATGGAAGCTGTTATGATAATTGATGTTCTTCGACGTGCAAAAGCCGAAGTAGTGGTGGCATCAGTTGGTGATAAGCTTGAAATTGTGGCTTCTCGTAAAGTAAAATTAGTTGCAGACATGCTCCTTGATGAGGCTGCTAAGCTTTCATATGACCTGATTGTGTTGCCGGTGAGTTCTATTTTTAATTAGTTTTTATAAGCTATTTTGTTTACTGTTTGACTTATGTCTTTAAAAATCATTTTATTAGGGTGGACTTGGTGGCGCCAAAGCATTTGCAAACTCTGAAACAATTGTAAATTTGCTGAAGAAACAAAGTGAATCTGACAAATACTATGGTGCAATATGTGCATCCCCTGCTCTTGTGCTGGAACCCCATGGATTACTAAAGGTAACCCATCTTTATGACTATTGCAGTATCTTTATGGCCATTGGAGTAGTACTGCTATTAAGATAGCCATAACAAAACTCATATCAAAGATGGAATTTCTTTGGTAGGTGTGGCAATTTAAATCGGTTTATGTGGAATTGAGCCGATTTGAACTTATTTCTAATGCGAGTGGGTCAAATGACTAATTTAAGAACTTGACTGAAAGGAACATGGGTCAAATGGTTTATGTCGGTTATAAAATAACCCTTTGCATAGTTGGGGGTTTCAAACCTTTAAATTGTTTTATAAAAAAATGTGCTCATTGTGACACGTCTAATAAAGCCCATTTTACATCTAGTGTAGAACGTCACTTGTAGGTGCTATAGCTTTGTTTCGTTTGAATTTACACATGCTTTTATGTTGTAATTAGGGGAAAAAGGCGACGGCTTTCCCAGCAATGTGTGACAAACTGTCAGATCAAAGTGAAGCTGAAAAACGAGTGGTGGTAGATGGTAAACTCATCACAAGCCGGGGTCCAGGGACTTCCATTGAATTTTCACTAGCCATTGTAGAGAAGTTTTTGGGTCGTGAGAAAGCCTTAGAGATTGCCAAGGCGATGCTTGTTGTATAAATCTTCAGTGTGTTGGCCCGCTGTTTATGTGAGTTGAGTTTCGGCTTCAAGGAAAAAGTAGAGCCTAAATAGCTTGCTAAGTATAGTCTAGTTGCATGTCTTGTTTATGATAGACAAAAAATCTTACTAATAAAAGTTTTGTTCACTCCTGAGTTTGAATTGGATTGTGTTTCTAGTTAAATCAAGTTCTCATTTTATCTTAGTACAAAGAAAGAACTTTCTATCTGGTTCATTTACTTTGGAGTTTTCGCTATCATTCTGTTGTGTGATTTCTCCATCAACACTGTCTCAAAAATAGCATTTTGATATAAATAAGAAAACTTAAAACTGTCTTGTGTTGCAGCAACTATAAGCTAAAGCCCGGTATGTATTTTATAGCATGTTAAGTAGGGGTGAGCATGGTTCGGTTCGGTTCGGTTTTTGGCTCGAACCGAACCGAAAACCGAAACTTTCGGTTCCTGAAAATAAGAACCAAACGGTTCCGGTTCTTTTCGGTTCGGTTCTTTTCGGTTTTTTTCGGTTCTGGTTCGGTTCTGGTTCGGTTTCGGTTTTTTTTTTCTTGCTTATTATATGGTTAGTAATGAGAGAGTATAGGAAATTTCTCCGTATTTAGTAAACTTGAACAAATAGGAAATAATTACTAACCAGTACGAAATCAATTAATTAGTAGGAAACATGAACAAATAGGAAATAGTTACTAACCAGTTAACGATTTACTAACCATTATAAAACTCTAAATTATTAAAACAATAAAATCACTAAATCATTAAGAAATCAATTAATCAGTTGGAAATATTATTAATATTTTAATATTTTAAGTTTCATAATGCCTCCTTATAAATCACTAATTTACACATATGCCCTCGGTTCGGTTCGGTTTTTTAAACGGTTCGGTTTTTCGGTTCGGTTCGGTTCTTAACTGCGTGGAACCGGAACCGAACCATTATTTTCGGTTCGGTTTTTTTCGGTTCGGTTTTTTCGGTTTTTTATTCGGTTCGGCTTTTTTCGGTTCGGTTCGGTTTTTTCGGTTTTTTGCTCACCCCTAAATTGTTAAGAGTGTTAGACTCTGAGTGTGGGTAGATAAATGATTTGTGGCTATTTATATATGCTTGGGTAGCTGGGCTAGACATTCTTGTAGCAAAGTCACATGAATGGGCGAATGGCCAAACCGTTTCTTCCTTCTTAGGTGTGCTAAAAAACCGGTTCACGAACTGGGTTCGATCCGCTCAACAAACCGGTTCTTGTCAAATCGGTAGGTTACGTCGGTTCTATAGCAGCTTCAGATTTCTGTGGCCAAACCGGTTCCAACCCGATTCTAAAAGAGCTGGTTCTTCAAAACACTGTCCAAAACAAGGTAAAATCTAAAAAAAACAGTATGCAATGACGAACCTTGTTCCAAACCAATTCCTATAGGGTTTGAACTTTTTTGTGTACAAACCGGTTTGGATCCGAACCGGTTGGACATAAAATGGTTTTGACAAACAGTTTGACTAAACCTTTTCGGTTATTAAAACTAAAAACTAAAAAAAATAAAAAATTGCGCACCTCTAGTTGTTATATGGACATATTGTTTATCCATATTTATGCTATTTTGGTCAGAGAGTTATATTAATTAGATGAGTAAATTACGGCAATCGTCCCTGTGGTTTGCACGTTTTACGTCTATGGTCCTTAAACTTCATTTTTTACGGCTGTAGTCCCCAAACTTTATCGACTCGTTACGGTTTTGGTCCTTGGGGCTAACAGACGTTAAAAAAATCTGTTAAGTGTGTGTGAAAAGACTATAATACCCCTCTTTAAAAGCATATATAAATATAAACTAAAAAAAAATAAAAAATAAAAAACCTAAATGTTCATCAGCTTCGTTAACCCCACTGCCATCACCATCTCCGGTGACACCCCACTGCCATCACCATCTCCGGCGACACCCACTACCATCGCCACCATCTCCGGCAATCCAGATCTCCGGCGTTAAAGTCCATCAAACCTCCGGCCCTTTCCTCCGACCCTTTCCTTCGTAGAAACAGTTGTATCTACAGCCCCAATCACCGTCTCCGGCAACAGATGTGAGTATTGACCAGAGTAAGAAATTAATAAAAAGGTACAAGAACAACTGAATTGAAACATGTGTGGGGTTTAGTTGTCAATTGTTTGGTTCCTGCTCAACAGTGAAGTGATAAACACTTTCATTCATGTCATTTTGGAGTCTTGCCAACGCCGTCGTCGAAAACCGGCCGGCCGTCGAACACTATACTCCTTTTTCAAATCTGTGATCCTCGGCAAGGAAGGGGTAGGCCACGCAAAGTTCTGCCGGAGCTTGCAGGTGTCCGGCGAGATCGGTGGGAACGGTGCTTCTCTCTTTTTAGGCTACTGCGGCAGTGGGGTGATGATGGTGTGGTGGTTGTCTGCGGTCTTGGTATTGATGACCGAAGAAGACACTGGAGCGGTTGGTGGTTATGACCGGAGATCGAAGACGCCGGCAAGGGTAGTGGTGACCGGCAAGGGTGGCGAGACAATTGCATAAATTCTCGATGCCATCATCTCGCTTGTCTCATCTAGTCCATCTGATGCCAAGTCTTCATTATCCCTAGGAGCAAAACTCTTAATCAAATCCTAACTTGAGCCCATATCATCCAACTCTTAAATGACAAAAAGAAATTACAGCTTTAGGAATGGTAGAGGAAGGAGATGGGGTTTACAGTTAAGAAATGGTAGAGGAAGGAGATGGGGCAAAATAGTCTTTTCCTTTTTCTTTTATTTTTGTTTTATTTAAATGAGGGGTAAAAGTGTCATTTTAATAAATTTAACAGAAAAATTTAACGTCTGTTAGCCCCAGGGACCAAAGCCGTAATGAGCCGATAAACTTTGAGGACTAAAGCCGTAAAAAATGAAGTCTAGGGACTATAGACGTAAAACGTGCAAACCACAGGGACGAAAGCCGTAATTTACTCTAATTAGATCGATGTTATTTTTATTGATATACCATATTTACGGTTCCGTTAACTTACAAATCTATTTATGTATGGAAAGGATATTTTCACATATAATCAAACAAAATCCGTTAGTATCCCTTTCGGAAAGGCAGGATCCAGAAAGTATATAATAAAAATGCTTCCTGCATTTGTATTTTTCTGTAATATATTTTATGTTTAAATTAACGATTTAGTGTTTGCCAAAAAGGCGTGTTTTTAGAATTTAAATGATGAGTTGATATTTGACGCAACTTTTAAAAATAACATGACCATCCTGCGTTGCAGATGCATACTGAAGGTAAACAATTTACACTCTAAATTACTTGTATGGTACATGTTATAAATTTACCTCAAAAAATCTAAGTGTTGCTAGCTAGTAAAAAGTTAAATACATAATCAACTTTAAATAAAGAAAATTTTGTGTAATATATTTGTACGTAATGTTTATATAAAAATTTGTGTAATATATTTGTACGTAATGGTTATATGTAATGTGAATTAGAAAGAGAACACACTAAGGTGACGTTTGGTTCACGGAATGTAATGTAATTAGAATTATAAAGTTTACAATTCTAATTACATTACATTCCGTAAAACAAACGTCACCTAACATTTTTCACAATGCATGTCGCATGTGGGAAGGGCTGTTTGCATGTCAAGCATGTAGCAATGAGGTTGAGCTACATTTGGTGTTCCGTATGTTGCTACTTGTTGAACAACCTATTTAAGATGCTAAATATCCAAGCTGAATAAGTATGATAGAGTGATAAGTTCATGTCCATTTATTTAATGTTTTTTTTTCTCATTTTCTCTTTTATTATTTACTAGGGAGAGGTTCAAATGAGAAGTTTGTTTTGGGTAAGAAGGATAAGAAGAAATTTCAGCCATTGAATCTTGATCTAATAAAAAAGGAAGGAGGGGTATTTTAGTCTTAGCCACTTTTGTTGACTTTTTATCTACTTCCTCCATTTTCTTTAAACATTCATAACTTTCACATACAACATTATTTTTAAAAAAAATTACACCATAAAAACGAGCATTTTTTATCTTTAAAACGGATATAGTGTTGCTATATATAAAAAAAAATACTCTTTCGATTTTTGACACAGGTCATTGTGTCATTGTGTCAAAATGTTCAGATCATTGTGTCATTGTGTCGTCGTGTCAAAAATATATATAGTGTTGCTATATATAAAATTAAATAATCTTTCAGATTTTGGCACAATATGAAACAATGATCTGAACATTTTGACACATCATTGTGTCATTGTGTCAAAATGTTCAGATCATTGTGTCGTCGTGTCAAAAGTATATATAGTGTTGCTATATATAAAATTAAATAATCTTTCAGATTTTGGCACAATATGAAACAATGATCTGAACATTTTGACACATCATTGTGTCATTGTGTCAAAATGTTCAGATCATTGTGTCGTCGTGTCAAAAGTATATATAGTGTTGATATATATAAAATTAATTACTTTTTCGGTTTTTGTCATCATATGAAATAATGATCTGAACATTTTGACACATCATTGTGTCAAAATGTTCAGATCATTGTGTCATTGTGTCGTCGTGTCAAAAGTATATATATTGTGCTGCTATATATAAAATAAAATAAAAATTACTCTTTCGGTTTTTAACACCATATGACACAATGATCTGAACATTTTGACACAATGACACAACGACACAATGACACAATGATCTGAACATTTTGATACAATCGAAAGCGTAATTTTTTTTTTATATAGCAACACTATACGCGTTTTAAAGATAAAAAAACGCTCGTTTTTATGGTGTAATTCTTTTTAGAAAATAATGTCGTATCTAAAAGTTATGAAGGTTTAAAAAATGGGGGGAATTTGATATAAAGTCAAAAATACCCTTCCATCTTTTATTTTCTTTAGTTTTTCTCTCTACTTTACCCAGAAAAATTTTAAGACTTGGATCTTCATTTAATTGAAGATCTAATGGCTATAATTTCTTTTTATCCTTCTTACCCAAACTAAACTTCTCACAATAACCTCACCCTATTTTACTATACATTTACTATTCTAACAATTAACTTTTTAATACTTTAATATTCTCCTATAAAACAAATATAAGTTAATCCTCTGGCCATATGTCATGACATCAAGTTAATCCTCTGGCCATATGGCATGACATCATTTGTCCACGTGGTTGCACATAATGAACTTACTTTTTTTTTTTTTTATCCAACGTAATTAACGCAACAAATTTAACATATATTTTTTGTGGTTTAATATGTATTGTCGGGTGAGATTGGCATAAGAGTTGGTGTTGAGTACTTGAGTTTGTGTCAGTCGTGTAACATAAATTTCTTTAGTTTTTTATTTTTAATCTCAATGAATTCAACATAGGTGTTAGTAGTATAATATATATAGTCATGTAAGATAACTTTTACATCATAGACTCAATATTTTAAGCGTTGTGTCATTAGTATTTTTTTTCCATCTTATTTACGTAGTGTTATAGCAATACAACTGTTTTTTAAGCGTTTGGGCCCGTACGCCATTTTTTTATTTCCGTCTTCTTTATGTAAGGTTATAGCAATGCAACTGTTTTGTGTAGTCACGTTATCCCTGCGCCAACACGCGAAAATCTAGTTAATTTTTTAAATGTAAATGCATGTGGGAAGAATGCTTATGGTAGTGTTGAGGTAAAAATTGTATGTGAAAAAACAAGTGAAAAACTGATGCGACATATTAACCAAGTTTGCATGTGAGAAGGATGAGTGTTAACATAGGAACATTGCATGTGAGAAGGATGGATTTTTTTTTTATTTAGCTTGTATTTTAGTAATACACTATTTTGAATAAAATTAAATTGAGATGGTAAAAGCCAATTTGTGAAGTAATGACGGTGCATGTATATGATACTTACGACATTTTTCAAGGGTCTAAGTGTAATTAGTTACTCCTTTATTAATATCTATATTCTAAACACCTTCCCATCAAAGTCGCCTTAAACCCAGTTGCCGCGGAGGGCTAACAATCGAGTCTTTCTTACCTCGTCGATCACCACCACCACTCCACCGCCGGCGGCTTTGCTTCGCCGGACTCCGGTCACCTCTTCTTCTCTCCTCTGATTCCGGTACGGCTTCTAACCAACTACTCACCGATACCTGTTTACTTCTTCCCCAAACAAACTACTTTTTTCGAACCGAATTTTTAGGCGATTTTCTCGTTCCTGTTTTGAAGTTGCTCTCTTTTTTTTTTTTCGTGTTACAAATTACAATACGCCTTTGTTTGATTGCGTCAGTATGTGTTGAATTTAGAGCAAGAAAAGTGAGTGATCAAGTTAAATAAGTAAAGTTCTGTGAGTAGATATGATTCGCTTATAATTCACGCGATTCGTGTTCAGTGTGTGGAACTTGAGAAAATTGTTTAGTATCACGATCGTAATATTTATCGTTTTTTAAAGGATAACGAAGTGTCGTTTATGGAATTTGACTGGAAAAAAGTAGATGCTATTTGATCAGCAAAAGTGATGATTCTGAGAATAATTTTTCTGAGACGATTCTGTGGTTTGATGGTTGTGGATGAAGTTTATAAGGATATGCAGACTTGTGGTTGAGTTTTCGATTGAATCTGTAAGGATGAATACAAAAGTAGGTTGTAGATGATAATTAAAAAAATTAGAAGCTAAAGAATTGGGCTAAAATTTTAGGGATAAAACTAAGCTCAAAAAGAATAATTTATTTTTGTGTTTGATGTTTCTTGAAGATCATATATGTCGTCTTGATTTTCCCTTAATTATCCTTGATTTTTTTTTTTAATTTTAGTTGAATGGTTTGTGTTTATGTACTTTGCTTTTCTGTTTGGTGCTCTAAACAAACAAACAAACATCTCTTTTGTAATCATATATGATGGACCAATAATTTATATAAGTTTCAAAATTTTGGGTAATAAGTATTTTGCACAGTTGCACCACCCGTTAGCCTTTTTTACCCGAATCCACCTATTTGTTGCCACCTCTATACGGTTATTCTAAATAGGAAACATATTTTTGTATAGTTTCCTGAAGGGAAGGTTCAGTAGGTAACTGTGGGTTATTTATCAATTTCTATTGTCAGTCGTCTTCTGATGCATACATATGCCTTTGAATATATGTAGTGTGGAATGTGATTTTGGTTTAGTTATATGGTTTCTTCTATCTAAATTGTCTTGATGTGATTTTTGTTGCCACAAAGTTACATAATTGGATCCCGTGTTTTTTATTCTTGTAGCAGAGGACACATCTTAGGAGAACAAGCTTTCTTGATTTCGATTTGTTTAAGTAGTAAACATTCACAATGAATAGGAGCAATGGAACTTGGGTTAAGAACATGTGCCAGAAGTTAGAAAATATGTGCACTGATATTGATGAATTTGTATGCAAGGTATGCTTCATGATGCTTCTATAGTTAAATTCAAGATATCCTCACAATACCTTTTGTTTGCTTTCTAGTTAAATTTGCAAGATTTGTAATTTCCATGTTTTTTGTTCCCAGGAGCCCGGTTTATTTGTTGGGAACCAAATGGTAACTGTTGGTGATAGCGTGAAGAACTTTTTCTCTGGTTTTGTGGATGACTTTGTTCATACTCAGTTGGTGGATCGTGTGCAACATTTACCACAATTAATACCTTCAAAACGTATTGATTTGGCTGAAACTTCTACAAATTCAATTGTAGAAATTAAAGAAAACACAGTTGATAGTAACACAAATGACCCAAAAGAATCTCCTTTGGCTCCGAAAGAATCATGCCAGAAACAGTCATCTACTAGTCTGCACCATTCAGAGCAAATTACCTCTGAAATTAGTCAACATTTTATTGGTGAAAGGGACAGTCTAATATTCAAGACATCAGATTACACCAGTCAAATTGATCTAGACTCTTCTACAAATATTCAAAATCTTGATAACAGATCTGAAGAAGGGGGAGTAGTTTTTGATGAAAGTGTACATAGTGATTCTACAGCATTTGAATATTCAGATTGGGGTATAGAAAACATTCTCGATCTGGATTTGGATATTCACAACACGTATAATGGGGAGTCTTTGATGAATATGGAAGAAAAGGAAACGCTTCTGGATGGGCCCACTAATGAACTTGAATGTGATTCAAATACTTCAACTACTCATCAATCACCTGAAGTGGAAAGTTCAGTTACTTTCAATGAGAATCAGGAAGAGAATGCTACACACATAATCACTGATGGTTTATCATCTGAAAACTTACACGAGTCATTAAGCTCATCATTCAGAAACTCGAGTGTAGAACCAGTTACAATTGAGTGCAATCCTACAGAAACTGTGGATTGTGTTTCTGAATCATCAGATAATCTCTCATCTTATGGGTCTTTCACAACTCTTGCCTATGATAGCAATAATGAAGAATCTTGTTCTGGAACTGGTATGCTTCTCTTTCATATAATTAAAATGAAATTTACTTCACTTTTTATAGTTATGGATAACTATCTAATCTGCTGTAATACCATTTAGCAAAATCTTATTTTGGTTATAAGTCCTAATTGGTGATGTCAGAATATATGAATTCAAATCTCTTCTCGGCTAATTTCTGATTGATGAAACTTTGACAGGATTAGCGGATGGCTCCACGGTTGACCCTCAAGATGTTAAAAAGGATATTGTTGAAACTGGTGTCATTGTCGAAGGTGGAAAACCTTTTGGGTTTTCGAATACATCAAGAAGCAAGTCTTATAAGGTAAAACTTGTCTCTTTAAAAAAAAAGTTCTCTAATTTATGCTGTTATTTTTTTCATTGTCTAGTTTTAAATCTGTAATAATTATTATATCTGGCAGAAAATGATACAAGATGCTTTCATGTCAAGAAAGAGGTTAACCAAGGAGTACAAACAGCTGGCAATTTGGTATGGAGATATTGACAAAGAACTCTGCCAACCAACCCAGGAAATCAGCAAAGTACCAGCTCAAGATCTACCAGATTCTGAATGGGAGCTCCTGTAGATAATTCTGCTGCCTCCAAAACATTATCCAAGAAAGCAAATAATGCGCAATTCTGCAGATAAAGATGAGATCAATTATGTTTATATGCAAAACTCTTGTTACTTTTCGAGGTTTCATTTGGATTCTTTTCTCAAGTAAAGATTTCAATTTATGGGTACAAAAGTAGATAGAGTCTTTCTGGTTGGTAATTAAACACCTATAGTTGCAATTATCTTATTTAAGAAGTACACATTTGCCCCTTACAGAAAACTAACACTACGCTCATAGTGAAGTTGGTGCATTTTTGGTATAATTTAGATGTAGATTAGTGAGTATTTCTGGTATAATTTAGATGTAGATTAGTGAGTATGTGTGTTAACCGTTCGAAAATAAATTAAAAAAAAAAACAAAATATTCGAGCAATTAAATTTGTGAAAGAAAATAACAACATAAATGTCTCAATAAAGAGTTTTTCCCCCACCTTTTTCGAATTTATGAAAGGACACATCACACATATCATAAAAATCAAGATATATACTGTTTTCTTTTTCACAAAATTCTGTAAGTTGGTTGAAGGTTGATTTAGAAACATGTAAGTTGTTTATTCTAAAAGAAAATCATAATTACATAGATACTACATTTTTCATCGTTTGTGAATGGTAACTATATCAATATTAACCCATGGCTTAATTGTAAGTCTCTTGACTTGAACCACATTCACATGGGTTTGAATATACAGTTACAACATGCTTTTAATCTCCTTTTTACACATATCGTAAATCGTAATGCTAGTGGTTAACAAAAAAGAAATTAACGACTAATTTGAGTCACTAACAGACCACTGACTCACCCAATAATCTCCATCCCTTGATTACAAGAAGACCCGAAACCCTCCATAGATAAAAAAAACCTAGCTCAATCTAAAGTCCTTTTTTTCTTTTTCAGAGGTATGACTTAGACTCAAAACCGTCCCATTTTAATATCATGGGCAGTTCACAAATATTAAATATTAAATATTAAATAAACAATAAATCAAATCTAAACAAGTTATGTGGCTGGAATTGTAACAATAATAATTTGGAAATCGCAGCCAGGCAGGCGAGAACGATGTAGCCTGCTATCTTGGCATCAAATCTCCTTTTTCTTCTTCTTTACTCCTCATGAAGTTGAACCCCCTCCCCTCCTCAGGTCCTCTGTAACTCCCTCTTCATTTTATTTATCACTTTTGATTGTTTGTTTGCTTGTTTGTTATGTGTGGCTAGGGTTTAATTATATTATCCTACTCCTTGAATCATTTCGCTGCCTCGAGGATTCCGATCTATTGAGGTTTGATTTATGTCCTTTCTTGGTTTGTATTGAAATATGTCAACTGTTGTTTATGCATTCCAGTTTTGCCGTGCAATATCAGATTGAAATCTAAAGGGGTTGCATTAGCTTTCAATCCCAAATTGGAGTGTATCTCACTCACATTTGATCACTACTTTCTCCTCACAGTGTGAAAAATGTATTGATGATTTATTTATGATCTATAGGTGGTTGGTTGGTTAGTTGTATGAAGAAAACTTTGGGGAAGGGTCTATGTGCTGCAATCAGGCAGTAGTGCCTTGATGTATTTTCTATTTTGACATCAATTTTTGATGATTATGCATGCTGGCTCCTTATCTTAGTTTTTTTTATAACCAACAGGCACTTGTTAATATGATAAGTAGGAAGAGGATCATTTGAGAACTAATTGATTTTCAGAACTTTTGAGAACCATTCTAAACCACTAGTTTATATATATGGAACCCCCCATGAATTATAGTGGTTCCCACCTGAAATTAGTGGTTGAGATTTAGTTCTCAAAAGTTCTCAAAATAAAAAGTTCTCATTTGAACCTAACTCATGATAAGGAACTATGTTAACTCTCTACTGTTATCACATTTGATGTTGTTAGAGTAAACAAAAACACACGCGCTATAATCTTGCTCATAACAAAGCTGTTCAACTGGAAAGAATGTGATGGGGATGAGTGTTACCTATATCACAAGGGATGGGGAGAGGTTGTTAGAACAAAGGCTTAATATGCTGGAGTTAGTAAACCTATTTTGAATCCAGTTCACTTACATGTTATAGCTGTCAGTATACCTGTTATTGACAGTCATGCCTGCATTACAATTCTACCATTGTTTTCTTGGTTATGACCTGCTTATTGCATTATGGTATTGATGTATGCTTCTTAATGAAGGTTACTCCAAAACCAAACTATTTAACAATTATGGTATTCATGTAAGCCTCTTGATGAAAGGTTACTCCAAAAGCAAATTATTTATTGGACAAAGAGATAACTAAACTCACTAAACAAACACAAGAAGGCGGTACTGAGGTTGTGGAGGCAAAGGCTGGAGAGGTAAAAAAAAATTCTTCGTATCCCTATCTTCTAATCTAGTGAAATTTGTGTCTGGAATAAGCGTAAATTTGAATTGATGTTCCTGTTTAGTCTTTATGTACACACTTGTGCATCTCTAGATATTGGATTAATGAACTTTATCTACCCCCTTTTTTATTTTATGTCTAGATGTTTTACTGATCTTTGCTTTTATGCAGCTATGCTGGGGCCATGTGCTGGCGCTTGCTTGAAAGGACTTAATGGCGTTCCTAATGTTGTATGTTCATTTGTGCAATCAAGCATTACTAAACTACCATTTCTTGCCCCAAAGGTACTCGTGACTTTCCAACCAAAATTCTTTAAAACAATCGGTTAAAGAAATAGGACAGAAAATGCAGTCGATGAATTGTCAACCATGTCAAGATATAGCTAGCTCAAATATATATAAAAGTTGATAGCCTTGTAACATAAGAACCATTGACAACTAATTTGAGGTTTTCTCCTGCAGGTGAGACTTGGGAACAATGGTGTAAACTGTGAAGAAAGTACTTGGGATTGGACCACTTAACTATGAGAAACAAGGATTCTAGAAGCCATTTTAACAGCCTGAATTTGAAGTTTGTTAACCAAAGCCAAAAGCTTGAGGCACAATTTTGCATATTGTTTTTAAGTTTTTTGTACCTTATTCTTTATGAAACACTATGTCTTGGTTTACCTGCCCAATAAAAGAAAAGCAAATTGCTCACCAACTTTGTGTTTTGTGCCCTGCACTGTTATCATCAGCTTTGGTGCTGGAAACATGTGCCTCTTAATGTTTATTTAAATGATTAGGTTGTAACATACATACATTCAACCATAAGATCATAAGATGTAAAACATGAATTTGCCAGGATGAAAACGAGAGAAATGAAACCAGCACAAGAAATGGCAAAACCAGATAAATCCAACAAGCGATAACTGTACACGCTACCTAAGTTTATCACCAGGCATGTCTCATACATGTTACAAAGAATTGAATGGCCTTATAATGTGGGGCGAAACATCACCCATCCATCCAACTTATGAAAATAATCCTGCATTTGGTCAAAACACAATTCAAAACCTAAGCATGGGTTCCTCAAAAACTAAAACCGGTAGCAATTCTTGGCAATCTACATTTGCCACACCAAGGAGTCCCATATTCCTGAAAAAATCTATTTCATACATCCTAAGTTCTAATAGAAGGCATCACCTCAGGCATCATATAACAACCAACATGTTGAAGCAAAATTTCCAGATCAAGACACATCTGAACCGTCTCAACAGCTTTGCAGTTTGAACACCATGCATCTTATAAGGCATTTCACACGCAGTTCACGAATTTCACAGCATAGCATCAATTTGATAAGAATCTGCCAGGCTGCAATACAGAGAAAAAAAAAATACAGTTACAATTTTTTTAAGAATAAAACAAGATAATGATAAAAATGATGCCAATTTCTGACATGCCAAACATACCCAGAAAAGAAAAAAAGAAAAAAAGAAAAGAAAAAAAAACACTAAGGAAAATATGACAATCTATAGTAGTCGAGCAAATTAGCAGTGATCATATCTTGGTATATATCATTATTTTAATACCACAAATCACAATCTACTTTAAACACAAACCAAAGGTGGTTAAAGCAAATCTACTATATAGAGGCAATAGTCCTGCATACCATTTCAACAATTTGACCAACTAGGATGGTGATCAGGATGAAAGTGAATAATGTTGTCCCATAAGTGGAAGCAAATACAAGATTAACAATTTTACAGTTTATCTGCTTATCCTTTTAAGCAGGTATTAGAAGTCCTGGAAGCTAACCTTAATCTGCTTATCCTTTTAAGTCCCCAGTTATTGCCCTGCATCTGAACCATCTGCAGAAGAACTGTCACTATCTGAATCTGCATGGAAAGAAACAAAGCAGTGAAAACATTTCAATTCGTACAATTAACAAAACGCCAGCAAGTCTACTGAAACCAGTAATTTCACCATTAAAAAAACAATATAATCAATTACCACTTGAAGAGGTTCCAGAATCACTGCTTGAACTGCTTGAACTACTGTCATTATCCCCTCCTTGGTTGGGTGGACCAGCAGCAGGATTCTCCTCATCTGCGTCATAACAAGAGCATTTGCAATATATTAGCCCAACTGATCATATTCCTTAAAAAATTGTTATAAAGTTACCTGCTCTCTTTTCTAGTGGTGCCACTGGCATGGATGCCGCAGGGTTCTGCAAAAATGTCAAAAAATCCTGAATTTTGAACGAAATTGGTCGACAAAAAGAGAAAAAAGAATGTATATGGTTCATACTTGTAGCATTGCTTGATTATCATTTCCAGCTAATGCTCTTGCCTGTTCTGCTTTCCTTCTGTGCTTGCTCAAATTCTTCTTGTAATTGGTGACAAATCTATCAAGCTCCCACAGAGTTTCAGCATCAACACTGTCGATGTCAACTTCAATCTCATCATCATTTTGAGCAAGTGAAGTATTACTCCTGTTAATGATCTGCACAATGCTGTCAAGTTTCTCAGAAGGTAAACTCTGAAGATTTGCACTGAGCTTTTGCTTCTCTTCAAAAGTCATATTCCTCTTATTGGGATCCTTGGCTTTTGGTTTCTTTGGGACAGGTGTCCTGGTCACTGGTGCAAAACTTGCAGGTTTGGGCCTTGCCATGAAGGGCAAAGCCATAGATTGAGACCTATCAAGAGCCCTGAAACTATGAGCCTTTCTTGTCAAAGTTTCATCATGAACCGTTCCATACCTCCAGTCAGACTCGATCACTCCCCACCTTCCTTCAAATATATCTAATAACTGTTCAGCCATTACATGTACATCTTGACCTTTGGGATTATAAGTCATGGCGTTACGAAACGTGAGTCTTACATCCTCTGCAAATTCAAGAGGCGTTTTGTAGAAGTTCTGGGCTAACAGATTCTTAATTGTACCCAAATCCATTGGATGTTTAATAATGTCATGGTAATCATGAAGCCCAAGTAGTTTTGCATTAACAGGTTCGTTAAACACCCAACCATGCTTGTGCTTCATTAACCTCTGTAGCAAACTGCTACAACTTCTAAACACCTGGTTCTTGTGCCTGTCAAGATTAGTGTAGTCTGATTTTCTACCTCCATTTGGTTTCAGTTTCTTGTTACTTTCAGGAGGTAATCGATCTTTTCCAAGAAGAAAATCAGAATTTCGATAATACTGATTCGCTTTCGGTGTTCTTTTCTCTTTCTCAACATATTCACCAACTGATACACTTAACTGTCTAAACCTTGACATTTCTTGATTTTCTAAAGGACCCACCTCAGAATTGACTCTCAACAAGGCTCTCCTATCAATGATATCAGGGCCTATTTCGGAATAAACTCTTGTTAAAGCTCTCCTATCCATGTAATCTGTGTCCATTTCCGAATTCACTCTAAATAGTGATCTCCTATCTACTGTAACATTACCTGGATACTGTAACTGCCCATAACTTTCATCCTGTAATTGATTATAACTTTCATCATTGTTGGCGGTAGCAAGAACGTTCGAATAATGAGTAATTTCAGCCTCTTTATCTTCAAGCTTTTGAACTAAACTCCTAACTTGTTCCACCTCCAGTTTTAGCTTCTCCCTGAGCTCTTTAATCTCAGTCTTCGATGTGGAAGCTTCCAGATGAATCTTCACCCTATCATCAACAACAGTAACAATAGGTCTCACATCCCCGTTTCCCGCTGCCACCGGTTCATTCCGTAGACTTTGGCCCGAGGAATCATTTGATATTTCCGCTACTCGACTTAGGGTTTGCTCCCTTTGTAAATCTGCATCTTCTTTTATTAGGGATTGCTCGTTGTTGGCGTTGGTGACTGGAGAAGCTAGAGCCTCTGTGGTGACCGGAGAAACACCGGCCGCCGCTGCTGTGACCGGAGATACAACCGCCCCTGCGGTAACCGGAAAAACAGCGGCCGCCTCGGAGGTAACCGGAGAAACAGGTGCCGCTGCGGTGGCCGGAGAAACAGGTGCGGCTGCGGTGGCCGGAGAAACAGGGGCCGCTGCGGTGACCGGAGAAGCGAGGGGCGCTGCGGTGACCGGAGAAACGGCGGAGGCGGCTTTATTAGGTACTTTTTTAGGTCTTCTTGTGTAAACTTTATTGGAGTCTCCCCACTTACTCTTCTCTTTTCTTATCTTATCGGCGTCTAATGTTCCTGAAGCCATACATATACGAACACTCACGTTCGGAGGAACTATAAACAAAATCGATAAATTAGAAACCCTAGTTTTATCGTTTCAGAATGAAACAAGATAGAAACCCTAACTTTATCAAAAAGATCTCCGATTTCTTCGAGACGACGAAGAAATCGAATTGGTTCGACGAAGCTAGGGTTTGGGAAAGTTTGAAGGAACCAAAGTACCAAACCCTAGAATTCAAACGAAATCGAGCCCTATGGCGAAACAGAACCGTGAGATTCCAGAAATCGAAGCGTAGAACCAGATCTGGGGAGAAGAAAGCTTCGAATCGGAAGAAAATAGAGATCAAAATTCAGAGGGAACTAGGGTTTTTCAGGTTGTAACATGATCCTGATTGGTAACGAAAAGGGGGAAAATTAAAATTAAAAGTAAAAATAAATAAAAAAAGAAGATAAAATTGAACTTGAAATTAAAACTCCTTACTCGGTGTTGGGGAGGTTGAAATCAATAAACGAATGTGACGAATCAATGCAATCAGATATAAAGTTTTTTTTTATAAAGAACAAATAATTCGTTCCAATCGTATTGTATCCTTCTTATAGTGGAGTACAGAGACTCAAAAACATTCATAAATATGTCTCGTGACTGACACATTTAACAATTTAAACATTATATAGAGTTTTCTGAACAATTTATTTCGTTTCACAAATTTGTTCATATTTTCACATCATTTACTTTACGGGGGAAAGATCTATAGAAAACCAATAATTATCCAGAAAACCAAAAAACCAACCTTTTTTTCTCTATAACTTCTTCATATATTAATATTTTTTAAAAATAATTTCACCAAAAATTCTATAATTTTATTAGCTTTATTTATGGGAAAAAATTTTAAAAAATAAAAAGTTTATTGATTTTTTATTATTACATCATGCAATAGTACCAATAGTATTGCATAATGCATTATAATTAAAACTACTTAAAAACAAGAGACTTAACTTAAATATGAATGTGGTTTATGCGAATAATGTAAAAAACAAAGAATTGACATTCATAAACCAATTTTATATTATTGTTGCATAGTGCAATATTAATTTCAAGCTAAAATTCGAATTTTATTTTATTTTTAAAAAAAACTCGAAAACGTTTTTAAAGTTTTTTCTTTTTCCAATATTCTTAAAATCATGAAAGAAACATATAAAAAAAGTTTTTTAAAAAAAAAAATTTCCTTGGTTTTTGGTTTTTTATAAAATATTGGTTTTCTATAGAACCCAACCCTTACTTTACGTTTGTTTATTCGTTTCTTTTGATATTTGATTTATTTGTTCTAATAAATCAATATGTTTAAATATTATATAAGTATTTAAATATATATAATTCACGCAAGAGATTGTAATTTAGAGGCAAATTGAATTTAAATAGTCTGAAATTTTAACAATTAGCCAGCATTAATCTCAACTATCGAACTATTTGTCAACACTCCCAATTTAAATCATTTTATTCTCATTGATCCTAATCTAACAGAACACTAGCTCTGTTTAATTTGTGATGGTATGGCATTCCGAGTTGATTTTTTTTAAATTGCTCTTTTTAATGACGTGGCTTCTAATCCCCAAATTAATACCCTAAAAATCAAATCGGACTGCCATTCCTTCATCTCTATTGAACAATTTGGAGCCCTAACTCTTGAACAATCATCTCCATTGATAATCAACATCTCCTTCATCTTAATTAAACGATGAATTCATTTTCTTCATTAAGCGCCAAAAACCCTAAACTCTTGAAGCTTGATTTGGATGGGAATCTATACCGCAATCATCATGTTGTTGTTGTTCATAGGGTTGCCACGTAATTAAAAAGAGCAATTAAAAAAATCCAGCTCGGAATGTCACGTCATCACAAATTAAACGAAGTTAGTGTTATTGGGATCAACGAGGGAAAATAGTTTGAAAGTCGGGAGTGTTGGCAAACATTTTGAAAGTTGAGATTAATGGGTCAGGTCGATCTGGTGCAGGCGACGGTTCTGGTTGATACGGTCCTGGCGGTGGGTCTAGTCGTGATCATCCAGTCCAGAACGACTTGACCTGACATAGTTTTTTTTTAGTTTTAATTAAAACGACATCGTTTTGATTTATTTTATATACACGTCATATGTCTAACACCTACACATTTTTTCCCAAACATTAAACATACTGTTTATACGGTTTTCTATACATGTATTAATTATTGCTACATAATAACAAAATAAAAATCTTGGGTTTCTAAATAATATTTTTTTACTACAAAAACAATAGTTTTTAATTCATGTGTTATTATTTTGTTGTTAATTTTATTCGTTTTTATTATTTTTAACATTTTTCATCATTATAATAGTAATAATTATTATTTAATATTTTTTTGCTTTATATTTTTTTCATCCGAATTCTATTTTCGTGAAACGATTGGTGTTTTGTTAGTGGTGTAACAAAGTTTTTACCTTTAAACATTTTGGTTGTTACATGTTCTAATATTTTCATCTTTTTTACGTATATTATAGCAATTCTAACTGTTTTTTGTACTCTATGTATTCCGTAGCAACGCGTGATGGCTACATCTAGTTAATTATATAAAGATGTAAGTAATATAAAAATCCAGAAGATTTTTATATGTATATAACAATAAACTTTAAGTTAATAACTTATTAAATAAAAATATAATCTTATATATACATCACAATGATCAACAATATATAAAACCATAAATTAAATTAAAATTATTAAAAGCAAAATCAATCAATGGCTCAACCCACTGTGTATATTTACGTGGTATTTTTACTCACCAAAATCAACTTGTTTCGACTTGTTACTTAGCACACTTATCCTTTGCTTATCTCATATCCTGGCCCGTGAAGAGACGACGGGCCGGATCACAACACGATCCTCCAATCGATAAACCACAATCCATGGTTCGATCCAACTCCAACCCCAGCTTTCTTTGCTTAAATCGTAGTAAGCTTGACCAAAACATCTACTAGAATTTGGCCTCCACTTCACAAAATCATTACAACCACAATATCAATTTCAATCTAGTTGATCAAAAAAGCACAAATTTAAAAAGAAAAGAATGGAAAAGATTGATTGTATGTTAACATACTTGATGAGAGAATGCATATGCCAAAGTCCTTTCATTAGTTGCTTTCCCTATTTGTTGGGTCTTCCACCCGTTTTCCTCCTTTGTTACGGGTCCACTCCACCATTTCATCTGTGGCAAATAGTTTATTAGGGCTCGGTATTTTGTGGGTCCCATCGCCAACATCATTGATGGGATCCACAAAACCTACATATTGGGTTTGTCTATCGACGATAGACAATTGTGTGTACATTTTGCACTACAAGTAGTACATTGGTACGGGTCACGAGTGAGGAGTGAGAATTTAATGTTGAAGCTAAGGTGGGTATGAGCATCTCACGAATTGACCCGGATAAGCCGGAGACCAACCTAAAACAAAACAAAATTGATCCAATCGCCGGTTGTTGTTTTTCACCTTATTCGTTTTCGGTCCCGATCTAGTCCTTCACTCATGATCATCCTAGGAGTATTAGACTAGAATATAATACTAATATCCATTAGTATAAGGATATTAGTAGTATATTCTAGTCTAATAAGGAGTGTGCATCTCACGATCTGACCCAAGAAAACCGATGAACCGGCCCAAGACTTACCTAAGACGCACAAAATCGGCCTGGTCCCTGTTTTTCATCTTCTTTAATTTGTTTCAGTCCCAAGTCAATACGATCAGGGTCAGTTCGGTCCGGTCCTTGACCCATAATCACAATTTAATATTTCCACTTTATTTTAGGAATGAATGCTCATTAACTCATGCATAACAAAAACATATGCAGATGCTACATGTTACATAATGACATAGTTGTTCTGTGTTGTGAAAGCCACTGATCAATCATTCACTCGAACCAACTATGTGTTCAGTTCACGGTACGGTGTAGGATTAAACCGGTTCATGCTTTCCAGTTATTAGTTCCACTATTTGTAATTTTTCAGTTTTGTTCAGACCCAATGATCAACCATGTGTCCAACGCCTATGCTTAAAAAATTAGTGTTCATAGTGTACAAATCTCATATCATATAAACAATACCTCAAGTTCATGAAGTTTGGATGCAACTTTCATCTGATTTTGAAGCTTCATTTGCTTCATCCGGCCTTCTGCCACCTTGCAGAGGCGGCGGCCGCTGATTTCTGCCTGGATTTTGCTCCAAAAATGTAATCTTTCAAGAGCCATTGGAGCTTGCTTCGTAAGAGCATTCACTGTCATCAATGCCTGAAATCTTGAAATCCTTTTGATATAACTTAGCATTTTTCTTGCCTGTCATTTGTTCATGCACAAAACAAAAGTATCTTCAAGAATTGTTCTTTTAGAATAACATTAGATTTCACCTACATTTGGTGGGCCGCGGGTCCCATCTTTATTTCAAGTAATTCGGACCAACAAAACGAAAAGATGAAAGCATGAAACAGAAACACATACCTTATATGCTCGAAAAGCAGTTTGGATTTGGGTGGCGGCTAATTCTCTTTTAGAAGTAAGAAGCTTTGTTTTGTTTACCGAAGGATGTGAGACCTTTGCGCCATTTGAATCACTAGAATCCTGTTGAATATGCTATATGGAGCATTAACCTTACAATTCTTCAAAATAAGAGTTAGACTTTGACTTTTGAGGTCAACCCAACTACTTTGGAACCCATACGATTCTTCATGGTATTCAGGAATATTAGATATCTACACGGTACTATATAATGAATTAGACATGTAGAAAAAGAAAAATAAAGTTTTTGGTTACCTTTTCCACAAGTTTCATGCCAATTTTTAAATTGAAATGTCACATGTTTGACTGTTTCAAAGCATACATATTTCCTTTTAAAGGAATGATTAGAAATGTCTGGATGAGAGTTGATAATAGCCTAATACAGAAAAATATACACCTAAAACAACTTTGATTTAAAGACAAATTATAGCATATATTGCATTCAGTTTTGTAGTCTATACTTTAAATAAAAATGAAAATAAGAGCACATATTAGTGAAGTCATTACCTCAAACTTTAGAGGCAAGTTTTTCTTCTTTCTCTTATTGCGGTTTCTCCTCTTAAAGCAATCAAACACACCCATTTGTGCCAATGAAAAGTTAAGAAAACCTAGCAAAAAACCATCATGGTTATTTAGAAATTTCATGGAGCTTAACGAAAATGGTGCGTACTAGCTAGCAACAAAGATTATCAATAATATTATGAATTTATGAAAGATTTGACGCACCCTTTGACCCAACTAACAAAAGTAAACGAACAACCAACAAAGATTATCAAGAAATTAAGATCATACTAAGATTTTGGCATGCCCCCATGAAGCAACTAACATGATCAAACCTAAAAGCAACAATTATTCCCAAAATACAAGATTATATGAAAGATTTAACACACCCCATGAAGCAATTAACAAAAGCAACCGTATAAACTTTCAAGCTTATCTAGGAAAAACATGATTGAATGAATAGTTTGACACACCCTCATGAAGCAAGGAACAAAGATTATGTGACAAACCCCATGAACTCCAAAAGTTAGCCCTACAAACAACAAAGATTATCAAGTATAATAAGATCAAAAGAAAGATTTCTCACAAACATGTACAGTTAATTAACAACAGATGTTAAAGGGATTGATAAGTTGATTTGACGATGAATGAGGAGGAGTTTTGGATACCTGATGAATTGAAACTGAAAAGGGTGTGCAACAGCAGAATCTTGGCACAGAGGAGTGATTTTGTAACAGTATGCAAGAAGTTGGAAGTGAGCGAGGAAGGAGAAGTGTCGTGATCCATTACTATTTTGAGAAAAGGTTGAGGGTTCTTCTTTTTAAGGTGCTGATGAATTCTCAGAAAGTGACAGAGGGACTATGTTTGTAGGTGGAAGGGTTTGATCTCTGCAACCTTTTCTAAAATCTGATACCTTGGAAAATGAAGCCTCAACTGACGAGGTATATCAAACTTCATGTCGGCCAATGGCATGGCAATATGGCATATTGCTATCGCTATCGCTGGAGTGACAAAGGTGATCACCTAGTGTTCAAGTGATCCAGGCAGTGAGTCTTCGAGCGGGTGGGTTTTCCCAGAACTGGAGATAACTTGGGTGTGTTTAAGGGCTTCGTGCGACTGGGTTGGGCCAGGCAGTGGCCTTTTACCATTAGGTCACCCCGTACGGAGTACTTGACAAGTTGGCATTGGCGCAACTTCTTGGTGAAGTGAGGGGGTGACCGCCCCTGCGGGTTTTTCGTCCACGTACCTATTTTCATGATTTTATGTTAAAAAAATTATATGTATTGAGTATCGCCTCCTCGGTAGAATTTTATATGGATTGAGTATCGCCCCCTCGTTAGAATTTTTAAGCCCCGCCCCCGAAGGGTTTTTCTTTCAAGCTTCGCCACTGGTGCCCAGACAATTCTATATTTGTTTGCCGTTATGGCTCGGTGGTGGGCTACAAAACGCCACCTATAACTTGGGCTAAAGTCTTTATTCCAAGGCAAAAACCTAGTTTTATTTATAAATCACTAGGACATACACTCTCAGACTCTCTCCAATGCAAGGTTTGTTAGTGTTTCCGTAGCCTACTTGGTGCCCCACGCTGTCCCACGCCAGGAGTGCGGCGTTGTGGTTTAAAACCCTTCGTGAATTCTTGGGTCCAGATCCTTCTCATCGTGCGGCATTCTTCAATTTTTTTTTCTCTCACATGTTTATTATTATTTGATGTTTTTTTTATTATTTTATGGTATGCATGTGGGAAGAGCAAGTACTTTTGACGTTAGGGTTAAAAACTGTTTATGAGAAGGATTTGAAAAAATAAATAAAAAACTGATTTTACATGCTGCCTAAAACTGTTTATGGAAAAGATTTGTGTTTGTGTTGTAGACAGTCTTAGAAGTTTCACATTATGATGTTTTAAATGTCCTAGTGTGCTACAAGATAGAGGTGAATATGGTTTATTTTGGTTCGGCTACGAGTTAAAATCAAATCTATAACCCATGTCGGTTAATTTAGTTTTTGAGATAGATGACCTGGCTAATTCATCTAAGGATGCTTCCAGTAATTTAAGACGGCAAGCCGGTCTTGGAAGGATTCATTGGCCAACACTAGTGCATAGTTGACCATGCACACATTGCTCATGTGAGCATGCAGGGACTCTATGGCTCCCTGGGAAGCGACCTGAATGTGCTCAAGCTCAGCTACGCGGGCCACTAACGAAGTGAATTCAGCCCGCGTGGGGAGCCTAAAGATACCGTCGTTCAGGACGGCGAGACTCCGATCGTGGCTACGAACACGTGCCACGAGCAGCGGAACAGTATCCGCTATAGGCTCTCCTGTGAGGATAGAGTATCCTACTCTAGGGTGGCCAGAAGCGCCATCCCTAGCAGAGGAGTCACCTGGCCCGTACAGGCTAGGTACTCCCTCAATAGTCCTCCACGAGGTTAGCTGCCCCGGGATCCAGGCAAGGTGAGGGTGATCAGACGCGCAGTGCCGCTTGGGCACATGCTCGTCTGCAGGGCCATGAGCTGCCCTGCGCCGGGAAGGGCCACCTCGAAAGGGTCGGTAGGTAAGTACAGAACGTTGTCTGCGCGCAAAGGGGTCCATGGTGCGTGTAGCACCAGCAGCAGTGGCAGCAGTAGCTGCGGCCGCACCACTAGCAATAGCGGTGGGCGATGGGTGGTCAGATGAGTCGTCTGAGACCCTTGGTCGAAGGGGCCTCAGGAAGCTCGATGGAATGGTCAACAATCGGACAGTACCCACTGTAGGTGTCTCAGCCTCAGGGCTGGATGGCACATAGTCTTCTGGTGATGGAGAGTACTCCGGCGCCACTTTATCATCTCTGCTAGAATCAGAAATGCAGATAACCTCGTCCGAGGAGGAAGTCATCACTGCGATAATATTCCAAAGAGAACAAAGTTAGTACCATGATAATAGCATTTAAAAAAAAGATATAAATGCATAACAGAATTAATAACTCATGTATATACAAAGCATAAGTTAACATAATCAATGAGTAAGGAAGTGGTCTTGCGTGCAAACGGAAGCAAACGGAAGCTTCGGAGCGTGCAAACGGAAGCTTCGGCTCTGATACCAATCTGTCACACCCCGGACAAATGATTGGGTGTGAGCGAGATGTAATCATAGTCACAGATATACAGAACAACTACTACTAAATTCAAACGTTAATTAAAACATAATATCATTAATTGTTGCAGCGGAAAGTGTGGTAAACGATATTGTCTTACATTTGAACTTTAAAAGTCAAGTTTCATTATCGAAAAACGTAAAGTAGTTATTTAGGATAAATTGGGACTAGGACTCCAACGAAGCAGGTCCGAATATAAAGGCGAAGTCTCATTTGCACGGCTTCCATGATCAGCTTAGTTACCTGAGAAATCATGAGTTTAAAAGGTCAACATAAAGTTGGTGAGGTTCACAGGTTTAGGACTCGATAGTAAGATTGTAAAACAGTTTTCAGGAAACTCAGAATGTTATATTAGCTTACTGTTGTAGTTGTATGATCTCACATGAACCTTGATTTCAAATACTAACGGTTTACCCACCCATGGTATCCTCGCCCGAGAGATACCGAACATGCAAGAATAACTGACGTGTACCCCTTGACAATATACGAAGTCCGGATTGGAGCTACCAACCTGGGTAGGGTTGTCAACCCAAATAGATCTATTCACTAGTTATCGTTTCGATCTGAACTAATTGAAATCAACTAATGGTGGGATTCAGTTGTACTAACGTTTATAACGATAAAGTACCAGTTGGGCAATTAGTAAGGGAATAGATAGTCATACGGCTAACAGTAATCATAACATTAAGTTAAAACAGTTTATCAGTTCATGATTTCTCCCCCATAAGTGTAAAACAGTTGTAAAGAAAAGGGGCCGTGAAACTCACCTGATTCAGTGGTAATGATGAATTGCCGAGTGGCAACTAGCAAGTAAAGTCCTATTAAAACATAAGACAACATGCATAAGGGTCCACATAATCATTTGAGTAACGAACGTTACCCAAATGGTACCGGTCAAGTCTTGACGTATAATCCCGTTTGTAGCGTTTTGAAAAACCCGTTAGTTAATCAGTTTACAAAATCAGCAAATACGAATGTTCACGTATTAAGGCGTTTATGTAAATAAATACAAGGAATGAACATGAGATAACGTATCATGAAGTTCAGTTCAATCAAGTCCTGAATATTGTTTTAAATAATAATATTTATTATTATTTTTATGTTTGCTCGAATCCGATTGATTTATTAATCGCGTTAAGTTCTAATATATATAACTAGGGTTGATAATTATTATTGAAATAATTATTATAACTTGTCGAAATAATTTTATTAAAATTATTACAAGTTAAATGATATAACATAAATAGGTAAATATTAAAGGTTACTTTAATATTTAAACTCATGTTGTGAAAATTAGGGTTTTGAGTTAATATAAATATAATTATTATTAAAATAATTATATTTACAACCCAAGATGATTTTAACTCAAATTAGGGTTTCTAAAATTCATAAGGATAATTATTTGTTGAAAATAATTATTTACGATTCGTTACGTCGTAAAACATTTTTAAATCGTTTAAAGATTTCGTTTCAATTTCAAACGTTTAAAAATAAACATTTGATCCGGTTAAAACGTTTTGATTATTTTGATTCTTTTAAAAAAATCAAAAAATGTTTAAAATATGTTTTTCATAGTTTCTATAAGTCTTTTGATTTTATTTTTATAAAATCATATTTAAATAACTTTATTTATTAAACAAAGTTAGGGTTTTAAATAGCAGACTTTTTATAGAAATTCATTAAGATAAAATGTTTCTATTTTTGTATAAAATCCAAATGTTTTATACTTTTTGTCAATTGTTCAAAAATATGATATTCTATCATTTTTGAACATCAAATATATCTATATATATTTTATCCATTTTATTTTTATAAAATCTCAACAAGTCTTTTTAAATCTTGTCTTTTAGAAATTATATTTTTATAAAATGTGACCATTTTATATGAAAATGATTATGGTGATATTTTTATGGTTTAAATATCCAAGTAATTTATAAAATCACTAGTTTTTATATTTCATCCATAAAATTCATTTAAACGGTTTAATGTTATCATTTTATGTCCAATATTTTTACAAATTCATCTTAATGTCCAACTAGTCTAATATTAGGTCCATGCATGTATTTAAACCCTAACTTAGTCCACATGTGTCACTAACATTATACTTAGTCCATAATGATCATCCTTAGCATATATTACTTAGTAACAAGGTGATTAACAATATAAGTTACAACTAATAATTCTATCATTTTATGTCAAAATCTAAGTAATTCCATTGAACCATAACATATTAACACATAAGATTAACAATGACTAAATATGTAACATATGTTAAGCATTAGAAATTCATCAAATAGTCATCATACTTGTTATATAATCCATGGGTTTTCAATTTAAACAAACAACTAACATTCTTGTGTTAATAACACATGATGATCATATTAGTTAAATGTTTTAAAGGTTAGTTAAATGTTTTAAAACCTTTAAGTTTAACCCGGTTCGTTGTCAAGACTCGAGGTATCGTTTAGGACGTTTAAATCGTAACGAAACTTAAACGAGACGGTTAGGAGACTCACAAAGGGTGAGAGAGTGAAAGGTGGCGGTCGGGTGGTGGAGCTCGGCGGCACATCAACCTCCGGCAGCGCAGCAGCAGCTTCGGCGGTGATGACGGTGGTTGTTCACGGTCGAAGAGAAGGAGAGGCAGCAGTAGCTCGTGAAGGTGGTGGCGGGGCTGGGGGTTGTCGTCGAGAGGAAGGGAAAGGAGGAGAGGAGAAGGTGGCGGTGGTGGCGGCAACATGGGGTGAAGGTAGTGATGGTTGTGTTCGGCAGGAAACAAAAAAAAGGTGTTATGTGCTTGTCTGCTTCTCGACAGAAACAAAAGAAAGAAAAGGGTGGTGTTGATTGTGGATGATAGTGGTGGCGTGTGGCTCTCGGCAGAAAAGTGTGAAGGGGGGGGGGGGGGGAGGGGATGCCGATGGGTTTTAGAGGGACGAGAGGAGAGTGAGGTGAGTGTGTTGGAGTGTGTATGTGTACAAAGTTGGTGGTGATGGTGTGCACAAGAGTCTCCAATACTATTTTCCCAATGATGAGGCTAGGTGTAAGTGACTAGGGTGAGGAGGTGGTCAAGCCTTTCATCACAATTTAACAAAAAAATATCTCCTACTCTTTTCTTTTATAAAATTTGAGTAAGTAGGTGATTGGATTTTATATAAACATGCCATGTTTTATAAAATGTGTTGGGTAGGTTGAATATTTATAAATATATAAATATTTCGGATGAATAACCTACAAATTTTATAAATAATTATTGTATAAAAAAATATACAAGCTCATGACAAATTTTTATAAAAATAATAAGTAATAACAAGTTTTATATAAAAAAATCAATGCAAAGTTGTTGGGCCAATACAATTAAAAAAATCCATTGGGCTTTGGACTTTATATTGGAACAGAATATTTAAAAGAAAATGCAATTGGGCTTGTTTGTTGGTTTGGGCCGTACGGGCCCAAACGGGACGCCGGTTCGAGGCCCAGGCTCGTTGTGCATCGGTTGGGTTCACGGAGTGCCACAATCATTCAGAATATCAAGTTTGAGTAGTGGGTCAAAGTTTCGGGCTTGGTTTAATTGTTTTAGGCTTATTGGGCCTATTGGGCCTATTGGGCCCAATTAGGTGTTCGGTTGGGGTTAGGCTTAAGTCTTGACAACGATTACAGTTTGTGATGTTTTTATTTTTATAAAAACAATTGTTTAAGTTGATTAAAAAAGTTTTTCAGAAATCAGTCATGCTTTTCAGTTTTTCAAACAGGTTACGGATAACGTTTTCAGTTTGTCCGTTTGTAACATTTTTAAGCTCGATTGTCCAGGTTGTTTAGAACCGAATAGTTCTAAACATACGATCGCTTATCAGTTTTGACAGGTCGATTATATAAACGTTCGACACCAGTTCCAGATAAAATATAAAAATACATTTTATATTTATTTTTCTTGTTATCGAAGTTCCATGATTGACACATGAAATCGTTATGTTTTTAACGGATATACGCTTTTAGTACAAACGCGGGATTAGGTTTACGTCATCAGTTAACAGTCAGACACAGTAATTTAACAGTTTAACAGAAATCAGATCAGATAAAGCACAATTAATACTTAATTAAAAGTCAAAGTAAACGGTTTGACCTGTGTTTTCGGACG
>JBCNJP010000007.1:126489498-126577557 GCA_039602395.1 Deinandra increscens subsp. villosa
TATTCATAAAGAATATTTACTCCGATCTTATTCATTAAGTGAAATAATTTATATTCGCACAGCCCCAAACAAAACATGATGGTTAGAACAAACATAACAGATTGTATATATTGAATAAGATTAATTAGGATTGATTCAATAGAAATATGCCCATCTTCATGCAATTTTCGGGGAAAAAACGGACAGAACACTGCTTTGTATTAGTATATGTAACATACTGTCTTTCCTAAACTAATCCACTAATAATACCATCTATATCTAAAATCCAAAAGGGGATCTTATACACAGAACACAAAGAAAATCCTATACATAATCATCTTTATCTAAAATCCAGTTAATCACGATTTTGAGAAATCAAAATCTTACCGATTTAAAAACTGAAAAGGCATATTTGCAAGCATACGGTACTTTTTATCATATTGATGCATACATAAATTATCAAATAAAAATCAAAATCATTAACATACAGATTTTAAAGCCTAAAATATCACTCGATCTTTAAAACCCTAATAATTTTTTTTTATGCTAATTAGAATTCTCGATCAATTAAACAAACGGATACGACATAACCTGATGATTTCCAACACTTTCAACATGTAAAGATTTCGATCGGCGGAAAATATAAACAGTTTTGCTATTGCGATCGAAGAAGTTCGGTTACATACCTGTTGGTTAGCGCGCTGCGAGAGAGATGCAAGAGAGAAAGGGAGAGAAACCTTGCAACAATTTAAACATGTTAAGATGAAGTCGGAATGAAAATAGAAACTGATGAGAATACCGATCGAAGAAGATGGGCAACTACCTGTTATTTCGCCGCTGCGAGAGAGAAAGGGTTTCAAAACCCTAAATGTGTCGTTCAAATGAGGGTTGAAACAAAGAAAGAAGTTTTTATATGCTGGACCCGTAGTTGCACTTTTTCAGGCATTTTTTAAAAAAATCTCATAAAGTTAGAAAATTACACCTCAGATTTTAGTGGGTTTTTGCAATGACACATCAGCATAAAAAATGGTGGAAAAGTGACACGTAAGCAACTGATGAGGTGGACAGACTTATAGGGTGCCAACTGGGCACCTAAACCCTTGTTTAATAGAGGAGAAGGATATTCTAACTAATTAAGGATAAAATAATCAAAATAACTTGCATGTGAAAATATCTTGTGAAATAAAAGTAACTTCAAATATGTAAAACTGAAAATTTAGACGGTAACTATGTTCTGTCTTTTGATCAAATCATTATTTATCTACTATTATGTCCCTATCTCTACATGATTATATACATACTCTTCATCTACAGACATTATTTACCAGTTAATTGCTTCATTTGGGAAACACATCATCATTCCAGGTTTATATGATCATGAACAACTTCACGATTCAGTAACCGAATGCTTGTTGTTTTGTAAACCTGTGTTTTCCGTGGTGTCGGTAAAATGCGATTTTAATCCAATCCAACATTGGTAATAATCATGATCCACAGCTGGCGATTCAAGAGCCCACGGGCAGATTCGTGGCATTAGACACGATTCGAACATGAATGCCATTGTGTCTTTTATTCTGTGGGGGGCGGCTTCGTTGCCTCGGCTGATTGTAGCCTGTAACCAAGGAATTAGGTTTATAAAAGTAAAACAAAAAATATAAAAAATGTCATTTTACCTCGTAAGTTTTCGTATCAGGGCCATGAGGAGTCATGCAACTGTGAAGGCTTGCACCACCAGGCAGAAATCCATCAGCTTTTGCCTGAAAATGTATTTATTTAGCTACTATGTGACAAAATTATAAAAATTGGGTTATGATCCAAAATTTGTGCGAGGTTGAACGGGTCGGATATAGCTGGCTTGACAGGTAAAACATTTTGTCTGAATATATTAATTTTCTAATAAATGATTGGCATGTCAAACTGATAAAAAAAATATATATTATTTCAGTTATAATCTATTTTTTTAAATATAATTATTTTACAGATTTTATGATTTGACTAAAAGTACACATTGGGTTACTTTTGACCCACTAGACCCGTACGAGACAAAATTGCTGCCTCTAATTGAAAAAGTACCTCATATCCTCCATGAATAAGACCCATAAATTCACTCATACAATTGCGGTGGTAGTAAGGAGGTCTAAAGGTATGTTCAGCAACCAACCACCTTGGTGGGAATATGACAAAATCAAGCAATGCAACACCAGGTTTATCCGTTGGTGCAGTCAGAACTGCATTAGTAATGCAAAACAGATAGATAGGTTTAGATGAATATTAAATTTCCTTGTTTTGTTAAAATTATCTAAAAGATAATAACATTGATTTACTCACCAGTATTAATTGATGGATCACCATGGTCAACCAAAACCGTATTGTAAGGGCAGAACTTGCTTAGATCATACTGCAAGCAATCATTATGATACCATCAGGTTAAATGATGACACGTTAAACATCAATAAGTTGCGATTATCTCGAACCAAGATGGACTTGTGTTTCATTAGCTTTCCATATTAATAGGATTTATATTTTTTTAGTGAACTTGTTATAAGTCAATTAAGATAAATACTTGGAAGACAAAAATCTTGGGAGATTTATGACGTCGGTCTATGTTTAAATGGAAAGGAAAGATACCGTTAACTGAGCTGTTAAGCTTAAGAAATAAAATTACCTTGATATTAGGATATTTAGAAGCTTTTTATGCAATTTACCCAACTACTAGAAGAGTTGAACAAAAGGGAAATCCTTGACAACAAGTAATGGATATTGCTTTCATGTGTTTCACCAATTCTAATAGAGAAATACACATTCACCCATTTATACAATAATTTACTCGTTTAGACTTCACTGTATTGGTGTCAATTAATCCATTAATTAATCAAATTAAACAACGATGCCAGTGAGATATTACTCAATATTCACAACTTATTACTAAGATGGTTAATGCACATGCATACCTTGTAGGGAACATAATTTCCATGCCAAGCAACCACATTGAAAGGTGAAAAATCTTGTTTAGCTGTAAAGAGTTCACCGCCAAATTTCTGTATAATTGTGTAACCTGGACGAGATTCCTTCTCAAATGAAGCTGTGGGAAAAAGGAAATCCCTTGCAGAAGCAAGACCATTTGCACCTAAACGGAATACAAGTTAAGAAACCATATATTAACATCATGTATATTACAAGAATAGAAGAGGGAAAATTGAATAGTAGTAGTCACCTATGGGCCCAAGATCAGGCAATTGGAAATGAGTACCAAAAACCTCGGCTACATAACCACGCGAAGGGCCATCTGGTAAATCTACAGAAAACCGGAATCCTTGAGGAAGGATTACTACTTCACCAGGGCATACTTGTAATTTTCCACACTCAGTAGTGATCCATAGCCCTGTATGGATGATAGAAAGAATAAAATTGTGTCTCCAATGTTGAAACATAATGTATTTAACACAAATACCATCTTCCAAACAAACACTAGGAGTTTAACATTAATGTAACCACGATGAAAACTTTTGGAGGTCTAAAATAAAGATATGCAGATCTAAAATATGATCAGTTACAACTTACTTCCTTTCTGAGGAACTATCAAGAAATCGCCATCCGCATTGCAGAAAGCACAGTTGTCCATTGATTTGTTTGCAGTGTACCTAAATAATCATATTACAACATAACATCTAAGAACTTCATAGGGTGATATTAAACTACTTGAGTTAAATATGAGGGCAGTAGAGTAATATTAAAGTATGTGTTACATGTGAATGGCGAAACCATGTCTAAGAAATGAACTGCCTGCCCCACAAACAGAATACAACCCATCAACAAAGTCTGTAGGTACATCCGGGATATCTACAGGTTTCCACCGAATCTGAGTAGGGTTAATAGCACTGTTAACTTGGCTGAATTCACTCACAAGCTTCTCATGTTTAGGTACTCTTGGTTTAAATGGCTCATGAGTGACTGAAGGCTTGATCCGATACAGCCAACTGTTACAAACATACATACATACATAACATATAAACATTTCAATTTTTTCAATAAATGAAATATAACTATTGTTCTGAACACACAAATCAGAACCTTATGGCACAAAACTTAAAGCTTCGGAGCCGTTATTAATTATATGGTCATTAACATTAAATAACTGTGGTCATATCATATCTATTTGAGCAGTAATAGCAAAATTATATTTATTAGGTTTTGGGGATCCCCACTCTACTTAGTTATTGAAAGTAACTGCTAGCTGATTCGATGATCCAGGTGATGGTAGGATCTAGGGTTTCTAAATCTATATAAATCGCTCAGAAATTGATGCGTATATGCAAATCTCACAACAATCTATCAACAAACATCGTGATCGCCTCTCAGATACACAAATCAGTCAGTGGAAGAAGAATCGAAGAGTTGACCTACTCTAATTTGCATAAACGATGCCCAAATATTGGAATATATCAATGCAACTTCACGAGCAACCATGATCTGCTATCAGCATCGAGTAATTGCTAATATTTTAACTTAAAAAACGAACAGGAAAACTAGTTTCGGGAAACTTCATCGAATATTAACTTAAATGAACGGGAAAACAAGTGAGTTAGTATCGTACCTTCGTTGATTGAGCTTGCGAGGTGCGGTGAAGGAGGTGCCGGAGATCTGTTCGGCGTAGAGACCGAGTGGGCAGACAAGTGGACTGTTCTGACCGCGAGGGAGAGCTCCGGCGATAGCCTCCGACGATAGGTTGTTCCCGAAGCCGGAAAGGTAGTCGGAATCTTCAGAAGGGAAGTGAGAAGAGTTGGGAGTCATCGGGAATTACGTGAGAAAGTGAACCAAGGAAGGATTCAGTGAATTATAGATAAACTAAAATGTGTCACGTCGGAGAAAAATGGTGGAGATATACACACTGACGTGTAAGTGTATGTTATGGATTTTAATTTTAATTGTGATATTGAGCGGTATTGCCCATTGTTTTAAAAAGTTAAAATGTTAGGGATTTAGAACGTGTCATATAAGGGATAAAGGACAATTGAAATTTGATCATTTTAATTTTGACAATTTAGTCAATATTAATTCTAATTTACATATTTTTATAATCGATTTCAACTTTCTAACTAACTTTTTTTTAACAGTCTACCATTAAAAGAAACAAACACCATTTGATTTTTAATGACATGGACATCTGACATGACATTACATGTCATCTCTAATACTTTTTGTATTGTTACCAAATCAAATTTAAGGATCTTAAGAAACCCTAATTGGAACTTCCCCAATTCAATTTCATCATCAATTTGCTTCGATTTTTGAATTTCAATTTTGTGTATGAATCAAAGCAAATTAACAATGTAATGTTACGTCGGATGTACAAGTCATTAAAAATTAGTTAGAAAGTTGTAACCGGTAGTAAGAATATTCTGAGTTTAGACAACATTCAAAGCTAACTTATTAAATTCTGATTTTTTCTCAATTTAGTCTCACACTCAACATCTTAAATTTGTTTTCAAACTTTGCTTGTCCATCACTACCATGCTAAAGGTTAGAGCATCATAACTACTATTCTTAGGCCATCTTCAACCATTATTGAACCAGAAAGATTAGTCCCCTTTCAGCCCTAGCCATTGTTTACCGCTCCGTTCTCGAGTTCACTTAACGAGGGAAAAAAAGAAAAGAATGGAAAGAAAGGGAAGAAAAAGAAAAGAAAAGAAATGATTCATTTATTTCCAAATCGGAAGGAAATGAAAACACAAGAAGATAGCCTAACTTTCTCTCATTTTTCCTCTTTTCCCTCCTGGCTCCTTAAGTGAAACTCGGGAACACAAAATTTTTCTTTTCATTCCCTTTCCCTCTTTAAATAAAACTCAAAGAAAACACGAAATTTTTTACATTTCATTTTTCTCCTTAAGTGAACTCGAGAACAGAGTGTACATATCTCACAACCCCTTAGAGCATTTCTTAGTCTCGTATGTTATTAAGTTTGAGTAATTTACATGAAAAAGACTATTATGTGGCTTTTATTTAAAATAATATTTTAGTCCATTTCTTTAACTATGTACTATTACTTTTTAAACAAAAGTTAGTTTGAAACCCTAACTTGCTACAGCCTACAATACTAAAAGTCTAAAACCACAAACCATAACTTCTATAACTTAGAGTCCTAGTATGTGACTTTTACCAAATTAAAAGGACCATTTATGTAATTAACCCATCATCGTTTTGTTCGGAAAAACTATATCTGTTGAATCTTCATTTTCGAAACGCGTCCGCGCCTCTCGCTCTCTCTCGTGAATCTTGGGGATCTGTTTTTGATGATCTTCACATAAACTCTAAAAAGAATCTACAATCACAGATTAGAGTAATTTAATCCCGATTTCCCATCAGATACTGAATTTCCGAACCTAATTTCTCCTTATCGTATCCAATCATCATGGCGGCTTACAGAGCTGACGATGACTACGATTATCTCTTCAAGTTAGTTCTGATCGGCGACTCCGGTGTCGGAAAATCAAATTTGCTCTCCAGATTTGCGAAGAATGAGTTCAATCTCGAATCGAAGTCAACCATCGGCGTCGAATTCGCCACCAGAAGTATTCGCGTTGATGATAAGATCGTCAAGGCTCAGATTTGGGATACTGCTGGCCAGGAAAGGTTTGATTATCTCCCCCTTTCTACATTTTATGCGTGTATGTATGCCATTTCTTGTTCCAATTTTTAGAATTTGTAGAAAATTAGGTCGCCAGTCGCTTGAGATTTCTAGATCTGTTTCTAGGGTTTTAACTTTTAACCTCTGGTGATTTAGGATCTCGATCTATGATCTGTTTCTAGGGTTTATATCTTTACTGAGGATGATTAGGGAGCCGATTATTGTAAATCTACATTTCATTTGCATTTCCGTTTGCCTATTAATCCTTTCAAACATGATCTCACATTTCATTTTGCATTTATGTGAGCAAGTGTGTTCATTTTATTTTCTACAGTTATACATCTTGATCTTCTTTTTAGGTTCTAAAGGTACAAAATTGAAAAGATATTTCAAATTTTGGTGGCTGCAATTAAGTATAAAATTAATGTAGCCGCTAATTACACTGGTTATTGTTAAGGTACCGGGCAATTACAAGTGCATACTACAGAGGAGCTGTTGGAGCTTTACTCGTATACGACACGTCACGCCACGTCACCTTTGAGAACGTTGAGCGGTGGTTAAAAGAGCTTCGTGATCACACAGACTCAAACATTGTGATAATGTTAGTTGGAAACAAGGCCGACTTGCGCCATTTGCGTGCAGTCCAGACCGAGGAAGCAAAGGCATTTGCAGAAAAGGAAAACACTTATTTCATGGAGACATCAGCTCTGGAGGCTTTGAATGTTGAAACCGCGTTTACAGAAGTCCTTACACAAATTCATAACGTGGTTAGCCGAAAGGCACTTGATGCAGGTAATGACCCTTCGGCTTTGCCGAAAGGTGAAACCATTAACGTGGGGTCGAAGGATGATGTTTCTGCTGTTAAGAAAGTTGGTTGCTGCTCTGCTTAAGAATGTTATTTTTTAGGATTTGAGACAGTTTTGAGCCTGCAAGTTCACTGTTATGGTATAAAGTTATAAACTTTAGTCTTGGATTCTTGAAGGAAAGACTATGATTGAACTGAGAATGATCTTGTTGGGCTCAGACTTTATTGAGTAACATATGTGATTTTTACAATATTTAAGTGACATGTTCTGTTTGATGTCTCTATGCTTCCTTCCAAATCTCTTGGTTTCTCCTTCTGTGTTATGTGTTATCTATTTGTTGTCATTGGAATATTACCAAATATGTTTGTTTGTTAAAGTAATTTTTATAAGCTAATTCTCAGAGTTATTATTTCCTAATTACATTCCAATTAGTGTTTTGATGACAATTTGATCTCAAAAGGGTTTTAAGATGGTTATTTTCTCCATTTATATTCATCTCATAGTTAATATTTAATCGAATTAAAACGGCTATGCAAAGAGTTCTATCACGTGTTCTAATGTAAATTTAAACAAGCTCTGTTATGAATGAAAGTAGCTCTTTTATGGTCAATAAAATTAAAAATTTAAATAGAGAATTACAAGAAGATTTATACATATTGCTTTATTTGTGATATATAAGAATCTCTCTCCTACTATATTTGATCAACGTCACACGTAATAGTATGTGTAATGGTTACTAAGTGTCAGTCAAAAAGTGTTGTCACATAGATGTGACATAATAACGAGTAAGTATAAGTCAAAAGGTGTGTAGCGGCTAGTGAGAAAATGATGCCATAAGCTTTGTGGTTATCACGGTTATCTACTTAAATATGTTTCTCTTTTAAAAATGATGTCTTGAGAATATCACTTTTTGATTTTTAAGCAACAAACAACTTAATCAACATAAAGGCAAGCAAACGGCTTCATCTAAAATAACCATATATACAAAATCAGCATCATCCAAGTGATCCTCAATTTAATGTACCAAAATACAATAAAACAACCTAACCCCAAGGTTAAATACAACAACCACTCCACTGAGTGATCTGGGCAGCAGTAAAAAAGTCTATACAAAATGGGTTCGAATGAGATTAAGCCAACAAGGAGCGTTTTTAGGCGGTTATTAACAGTTCATCTCCAAAATGACAATAGACATATAAGTTTGATATTTACCATAACTTATATGATAGAGAAAGCACCCTATGTTTAGTTAAGTGCTGTGGATTTGCATATCGGGCAGTTGTTCTTCACAATCAACCACTTTTTGATGCATTCTACATGGTACTCATGGCGACAATCTAGCATCCTGATTTCTTCTTGATCTTCAAAATCCATCTGTGAAACCCAAATCAACATCAGTGTTCATGTGAATCAGGGTATTGTAATATTGATGCAAACTGAAGCAAACATAGTGTCTGAAAACGCATAATCAAATGCAAACTAAATAGCTGATAATTACAGAGTATGACAACACATGATGACAGAGAAAGCTGATTTCAAGTGATTTACCAGATCGAATGAACTAAAACGGAAAATTCTAATAAAAAACAGAAAATTGCTGAATCTGAACCCTTAAACGAACCAATATGACAATCCGATTGCTTTTCTACCGTATGTTATAGAAATCACCAAAAATGAAAATACCTTAAACTGCCCTTCACTAACTAAATTAAGGCCAAAGCCAAACTCTCGATTGTTGCAGTTGTTAGAAAATTGCTGCAACAAAAGATTTCCAAACCATGAAATTTGGCTCTTGTTGCAATCAAACCAGAGTTTTTACAAGAATCAGTCATTCTTATATGGTGTATGTTCTTTTGTAAGCATGATAGCTATATTGAGATGAAATAACAAACATGACAAATTGAAAAAGTTGACCTGTTTTCATTTCTATGAGGCATGAGCTATATCATATATACAAACAACTGTTTCAAGATTATGACATCAAACAAAGTTTTGATGTTCAAACAGATAAACACAATTGTGATAGGCTTAAATAACCAATACGAATATACAAGTAACTGGAAATTTGTCAAGAAATGTATACCTGACAAATTACACAGAGATTAGGTTCTTCATCAGCAGGCAAAGATCCGGATGAGGCAAAGATTCTTGTTTTTACATGATCTGAAATACAATCATCCGACAAACCTGAATCCTTTTTGCCAAACTGTTCACCTTGTTCCTGCATATAAGATATTAACATAATAAATAAGATAAAATAAATGACTTTCAAAGGCATATGGAAACATTTGCAAGAGACTCTGCTTGATTTAAATAATATATATGCTTGATTTAAGTTTGAAAGTATTAAAAAGCGTTAAAACTGGAAGTTTCCCCTTTACATGGACTCTGTGGCTTCCCAAAATCATATCAAAAGAACTTTCTTCAATTGAAATAGCATCTCAAGATTACAAGGGTCGTTTAGTTTAGGGCCTGCATTGTATTTCACAAGACATTTCTTTCCACATGATGATGATATATATCCTATATTCCCCTCAATCTTAAAAGTGTGTTGTTAATTTGTATTATACTTGTACGAAAATGTAATTGACCTGATAATGAATATCCTAAATATGTCACTGATAGAATTTTTTGTTCACGTATGCAAGTGAAAAAACCTTGAATGTCGGGTGATTACTCTCATAACTCTATCTATATTATCAAATCTATTTTTCTTCAATGAACCCGTGAATAACATTCTAACATATTTCTAAAGCTCAGGCCAAATTCAAGTTACAAATCCACTCAAACCAACTAAACTCAATTACATCCCTGTTAGTCTGTTATAACCCAAATTCAAGTATTATGACCCATTTGAGACAAAACACAATCGGAATTAGTGGATCAAAATTGCCATCTAAAATATTTTCAAAAAGAACGATGTTTCGTTGCAATGGATAAACAAGTATGTTGTTGAAAAGCCAATCACCCTTTTAATAAGTTGCTGTTAAGAAACACATACACACACCCACGCACCCCCTCCCCTGCCGGCAAGCACAGGTTTAAGATTATGCTTTTAAAAAATATGGTATTTATCGTCTTTTGTTGGTGTAAATGCACATGTTGCATATGAGCACAGTTTTATACTTTTCAAAAAACTGGGTGAGAAAATCAAAGAAAGAATGGGGAGAGAAATAATCATTTTTTTCTTCGAATTTACCCTCTCTATTGAAGCAGTGCCTATGGGGGTTTCTCACGGTTCTCAACATAATATTGATTCTAAAATGAACACGCTTTACTTACACACACATAGATTTATATATATACAGAGAGGGGGGGGGGGGGGGGGGTAGAGTTGTAGAGAGAGAGGGGGTAATACATCTATAGGAAGAACTCCGAGCTGGGGAAAGCTATAGTGCCTTGCAATTAAGTCAATCATCAATGGTTGTCGACGAGCTTCGTATACCATTACACCATGTGGCATTGTGGGACTCACAAACCTAGGCCCGGGATCCGCATCATTCTGAGAAGGATATGTTGTGGAGGTGTTTGTAGAATGCCTATGTGAACTTGATGGTAGTTGCAAATGAATATCCATGTTTTGTGGTTGTAGTGGCGACATAGGTGGCGGCGGTGGTAGTAGTGGTGGATGATAAACATTATGGGGACCTTGATGAGGTCTTAGAGGAGGAGGATGCATGAAAGCCGGTGAGATTCTACTCATGGATGCAACTTGATATCCATGAAGAGCTATATCTGAAAACGAATCATAACACCTTATTACGATATTCAAAGCATATCTTTTCATTAACTAAGAATCCTTCCATCCTAAAATACACAAATTATGATTTAGCACATAGTTTATTTTGAATGTTTGACTATTAATCACATATCAAATATTCAAATATGCCTTTAATAAGGACAAAAAAGGATTCTTGAGAACTAAAATCAAACTTACAAAAGAAAAATGAACTAGAAGGGATTGTCCGAAAAGTAAATTGATACACATGTCTTTGACCAAAAGAAGTAATTTGATTTGAAATTTTGAATTTGTAATCGACAGGAACAAATATAGCAAAGAAACAAACAAGCGAAAAACAATTGAAAAAAAAAACTAACACAAAGAAAATAGAATTCGCAAGTACCTTGCAAATAGGGCACACCATGAGCACGATTCCAAGAAAAACCACCAGTACCACTATGCTGGTCCAACCAAGGAGCAGGTAAGGCTTGAACCACATGACCACCATGAACCAAATGGCTACTGTTATGAACCACCACAGGGCCAAACTCAAACCCCATAGCAACAGTGGCTCTATTCCCCTCAGATGTCATAGGGACTGCAACTGAAGAACCTGATCTTTTGAATACACGATTAGATCCATCCATAAACAGACTTCTGTTCCTTTCAAAGATTTGATGATTGTTTGAAAATGGCAAATGCTCATGGTTCACTGGAACTGAAAAGAAACTGGCACTAGGTGAAGGTATCATGAACGTATTGCAGTGTTCACCATTGTACTGGGTGATCATGTAGGGAAGCAGCCCATGATTTTCGGGCAGGTAACGTGGGTCAATTGTAGTTCTGTTTCCAGGAGGTGGTAAAATTGTGTGACTATTATAAGGCTGCGGAAAACATGTGACCCCACCATAAGATACCATACAAGGTTCAGGATGATGATGTGGTTCCATATCAAGCATTGGACCAGCGTACAATATATTTTGTTGTCCCATGATACTTAATGATAGGCAGCAGATAAATCCTGATCACGCGAAAAAGGAAAGAGATATCACACATAAAGTTTCATTCATGCTCATCATAAAAGAGAATTGAGCACATAATTCTAAGTTGCTGAAATTAAAACTAGGATCACGGATCACCACAACCTAAAAACTTTAAAGCCAACTTCATGATATATAAACCGAATATAGTAACATAGAAATACATGCATCATATAAATCAAGTAAGATTTCTGAGAGTCATGCATTGTACACCATACACCAAATTATCACCTACCACGAATTAACTAATATGATACACTTAATAACTAATATGAAACAAAAACACTAGGGCTAATACTATGTATGACAAATTGACAATCCTGAGATAGTTTCTGTGCAGTTCCATTGACAGTTGCTAAAACACTATGCGAACCAAATAAAAATAATGAGAGGCGACACAACACAACGATCCCACATCAACGTGAGTAAAGCTGACCAAGAATCACTCTAAAAATGTAACTATGATCTAACGCGTAAGTTCAATTAACTATCAAAGACTCATATGCCTTATGCTACAAGTCAAGAGACACCTTCCTTCTTTTGAGAGGCGCAAACACTTTTTGTTCATTCTCTACAAACTTATACATGAATCTCCTTTGTTCTACTATAGATATTTGAGTATATGTCATAACTCTAAAAAACCCCTTCTTCATCACACCCGATTTTCACACACACCAAATACGAAAAATAAAATCAAAACAAACCAAAATTATTGAATAATTCAATTAGCACTTAAAGAAGGTACATTTTGCAGATTTAGCTTCATGATTTTGTTTTCAGGGTTCTTTTGATTTCTTTCCTGGATAAACAAATCTCCAACTTCCAGCTTCCAACTAACAATCCCATCTAATTATCAAAACTAGCCTAAATACCCTTGAAAGTTGAAACTAAACTACTCTTCACCAAACAGTTAAAGAAACATCATGTTCCATTCAATATCAACTTCAGGAGTTAAAGCTAATATACCTTTTAATCATCAACAAGCTTCAGAGCTTAATTTAAACTACAAATCTGAAACCTTCAACCGGAAAAGCCCTAAAATTGAATGGAAATAGAACAATCGTTAGCACACAGTAATTCGATTGAAAAAACCCTTTTCCTTAAACCAATGACGATGAACGCATGATCAAACGACATTAAATTAAGCTTTCTTTACAGATTTGAAAACGTTAGAACGAAATTTAACGTAGAAATTGAAGGAAATTGGGAAGTAGTTGAAGGAAGACATACCCTAGAGGGTTGATCGGAGGGTTGAAGAAAGCATATTCTTGAATTTAGAGAGAATTTAAAATAAAGGAAATCATCATCATCATCACCTGATGTAATCGCCCTCAAGATCAACTTTTGTTTGCGCTCCTTCACCATCATCATCAAATCACTAATAGCCATTGTTTTGCAAGTTATTACACGAGGGTGCCATTGTAATTATATGCTTGAAATATATATCGTTGGAAATATTGTTTATTTGAAGAAAAAGAAATTGTTTAAAAACTAGATTTCTTTCGTAAACCCGCACGTTGAAATATGCAAGATAGTTGCATTGTTATAATGCTACATATAAAAATGGAAATAGAAAATTATATAACAACTCAAACACTTAAAGTATTGAGCATACGACTTACACGTAACAAAAGAGAAAGTTAGACTTATTTACGCTTTTGCTATTGTACGAAGTTAACGTTATTTACGATTTTACCATTGTGAGTTATTTACGATTTTATCATTGGACAAAGTTGGACTTATTTAGTCAATAGGAGGATGTCACGTGAGAGAGAAGAAAATATAAGTTTTATGATGGTTTTTAGAAGGGTATGGTTTTAGGGTAGTGTTATAGGGTAGTTTTCGGCAACCATGAGGCTCCAACACACACATCACACACATGAATGTTTGGCAACCATCGGTAACAACTCGCCGAAATTGAGGCTCAAACTTGCCGAATTACAAGTTGCCGATGGTCACGGTGTGATTGCCACAAACTTGCCAAAAAAACCCCATTTGCCGAAAGACTTTGTCGACCCATACCCCCAAACTTATATACACCATTGGGTTGATTGGGTGTTAACTGAAAAAAATTCTTTTGCATGAAGAATAGTGGGTGATAAGATTCTAAAACACGATGCACTCGTAAGAAGAGGCAGGAATCTTGGATCAATTGCGTGCCCTTGCTATGAGGTGAGACGGAAGACATAAGACTAATTTTTAGCATGTTGTTCCTTTGCTAGAGACATTTGGGCATACATCACTTCTTGAGCAAATTACCCATGGCAAAATTAAATTTCTCTACATGAACTTTGTTATACTTGGCGAAGGATTTAAATACGTACAAGACCATAGTGTAAAGAAAATTGTCTATTTCAATTATTTGTTACCAAAGGGCATTTGTTTCAGTGGTATTTTGATGTTAGATAAGGTTTTGCATTTTTAAATAGCGAAGGTTCAAATAATCAAACATTGTGGTGAACAAAAAAGTTATCGTTAAAAAACTATCTGTTTTTTCTGTATGACACAAAACGCAACCGTGATCGTCACAACCGCACAAACGGTCGCATAAGAAGAAGGATCAAGCATCTCGAAGAAAAAATACGTTCAACTTTGGACCCCGGATGAGGATCGCGTTAGCTCGTTCTTGGTTAGACGTTTCGAAGGACCTGGTTATGGGTAAACTTTTACTTTTTTCTAAATTTTTACTACTTTATTTTTAATACACTTATATTAAAGTTTACTAGACTTTTGTTGTTTTCCTTCTTTTTAGCAAACAATCAAGACAAGTCCACCTTTTGGAATCGAGTTCGAGCTCAATTCTACGAGGAATAGAAAAGGTCAGATGAATACCATCCAAGAGACTCTATGTCGGGTAAGTGGACCGCTTTGATTGAGTTTCAAAATACCCGGTGTATGTTCTCTTACATTCGGTGTTGGGAACTACTTTATAAAAGTCCCAAGTAGGGAGGGACGATGAGTATCATAATGAGGACTAGACGACTTTAAAAAAAAACGCCATCTTTGGTGGATCCTAGGAGTTAGTCTTCGGATGCTTGGAAGTTTAACATAAATGTATCCGAAGACGAGGAGGAAGATCCATCGGTTCAGGAGGAGATTCCAAAACCCTCGGTAGGACAAGTGCGAAGGAGAAATGAGCGGCTCTGTCGCCTAACGATGTCGAGTTTAACGAACGATTCATGAAGATTGACACAAAAATCGACTATTATACGACCTTGTAACCCTTCATCTCGAGGTGAAGGAACGTCAAATGAAACTTATCAAGGAAGATAACTCAAGCAACTCTTCAAACTGCTCCCGAACGACGACCTGTAACGAACACTTGCCATACTTATCAATGAAAATATTAGAAACAAATGGGGGATATAGTATTGTTATTTTTTTTTAATGAAATTATGTTATAGTTTTCAGAATTTAATGAAATTATTATTTTTTAATTTAAATTAGAAAATTAGTAAAAATAAATAATTTTGAAACAATAAGAGCGGGTCATGACCAGACTTTGTTTCATTCATAACCCTCTTTGTTAACTCAGCTAACACGTGCCGCATAATGTATCTTAAAAGGTGAAGAGAGTTATGACTACTTATAAGGGTATTTGCTATACCACCATCGCACACTGCGGCGTGGATGACATGGAGTGCGACCACAACGGGAACACCGTTGCGGTTGGTGTGGCGACGCGAAATCCGATAGTCTCCTGCGACGATCGAGTACCGCATGCTTTACCACACTCTTTTTACCGTTAATGTGGGCCCCATCCCCAACGATTTTTTTTAAATATTATTAAATTTATGCTATTATAAATACCACCCATGCTATATCATTTTTACACCATTTCACACCCATTTCAATACCTACCCACCTTATAAAAAATCAAGAAAATGTCATCTTCCTCTTCATCTTCAATGTTTTCTTTCGATGATGGCGCGACTACGTTTTTTTGTCGAGGCCATGTTTGTTGTTGAACAAGAGCGGGGGAAAATTAAATGAGAAAGACAACAGGCTCATGAACATCTAGTCAACGACTATTTCTCCGACAAGGCACGATTCAAAGAAAAGTTTCATCGTCGATTCCGTATGCATATATCTCTCTTTTTATGTATTAGTTGTAGCATTTTAGGTTTTAAATAGTAATTTTTTAGGAAATATATATTTTTTATTTTAGGCAATGTATTTTTTTTCAAAAATGAATTTAATTTTATTTGTTTTAAATTAATTCTCTATTACTTTTTCTTAATTTTAAATTAATTTGAAGGTGAATAAAATAATACTAATAAATATAATATGGGGTTGAAAAAGTATGATATGTGAATAACTATTATATAGTATGAAGAGTATGAGATGATGTGACGCTAAATTAACATAATAAAATTATGATGTTGAAAAACTAGGGGTGTCAATTAGTAAGTTGGCGGATCTATTTCTTCAACCATAACTCAACCCATATAACTATTCGTGTCGTGTCGACCCACTTAATTCGTGTCGTATTCAGGTCGTGTTTCAGGTCAACCCGTTTTATACTTATTTAAAAAAATTGAGCAATATCTAATGACTTAGTAACGATATAAACATCTAATTAATACACTAAAATGAAAACTTTTTTCTATAAATTTGTGTTATTTTTTTTAAATTTTATTCTCTCATTTCTAATTAATATTTAATAAACTTAGGGTTATATATTTAACTTAATATAAGACAGAATCAAATTTCTTTTTTGAGGATAAGTATTTAGAACTAAGAAAATTAAATTCTTGAAAAGAGAAAATTAAATAATTTTTAGAATTTTATATATAGAGATAAAAGTTAAAAATGTTTATGAACTAACATTTTTTTATCTCTATAATATATATACTTACATTGCTAAATACCCTTAAATGGATAAACATATCGACCCACTTATTTGTAGATCGATTTCGTGTTAACCTGTTTTAGAAAACGAATGATATAGACTAATTAAAAACATAACTTTCTCATATCATATTCGATCATATTCGGATAGTGTCAGAAATTACCAGCTATGTAAAAAAACTATGATATGGTAAACTACTAAACTGAGCTACCTTAGGGGAAGGCGGATACTGGAAACGGGAGAAGTTTACTCGTCAAATGGCGGTTCCAAGGAGCCATGCGGCTCCATCCTGGATTCACCATACCATACACCCTCCTGGCTTCTCTTCCTGCGGTTCCTCTTAGCTTCCGAAAGCTCTGCGCTTAGCCGCTGACAACCTTTTTGAGATTTTCTAATTGCTGGATTTTTTTCGGTGGCTTTTCCCCAAGCCACACCACAACCATACCATGTGGTGTGGCTATACAATGGCTTCAAAAACACAAAACTTTGACATGACCGATGATGATTGGTTGATAGACATGGCTCCTTGAAGGCCACAAGGCCAACCATACCCCCTCCCCTTAACATCTCCTGCTCAACATAGTCTAGTATTCTAGTACATTAAATTATTAAAATTACAATGTAGGTAGGTAGCACACGCGCCGGTAAAGAGTGTTGGTTGAATGGAAGGACTGTCCAAGTCTTATGATATCATAAGTCACGTGTCTTCTCCTGATTCTTTCTGTTCCGATCTTTACGCGGTAAACGAGACCACCCATGTGCATCATCCATTAACATTGCCCTTCCTCTCTTATTTAATTACCAAATTGCAACTGGAGTTTGAGTATCAAGCAGTTATGCTTTTTGCGCAATATTACAATTTTCAATGATGTCTTTTTTTTTTAATTAAAAAATACTTGTCAAGATTTTAATATATATTTTTTTGTTTTCCGGATTAAGGAAAAAAGAAAAAAATATATTACCAGTAGGAAATAAAAAACTGAGATCATCAAGAAACCAAGAAATTTAAAATGATTGAATTTAGAGTAGATTATTATTTTGGTTATTGTGTTATTTGTGTTTTATTGGTGGTGTAATAATGTTTTTATGCAGAGCCGGCTCTTGGCATGGGCCAACTGAGCTCCAACCTAGGGCATCAAACTAAGAAGGGACATCGGTTTTATGTCATTATGTGAATAGGTTTTGCGATCAAGGAATAAGGAACGACGGGAGAAACTGAAACAACATGAATTGCGATCATCGATCATCACTTCTGCACTCTATCTACGTTGTTTCTTATGTCTGTTTTGATTATATAGTTGGTTTCTTGGCTGCTTTACTCTGCATCTTGTGTTGGATTGCTAGTAGTTTTCTTGCAGGTCTCCTAAGGTTTCAATTGGCATGGAAGGTAACTTTTACTTGCATTTTTGTTTGCTTATTTGTTTCATTGCCACCCCTAAAGGCTGGGGTTTGCTTATTTGTTTCATTAATGGATGAGATTTGATGATTGATTTGTTAATTGAAGTTATGATATTGATGTTGAATTTATTTGGGATTTTCTTGTTGTATTGTTTGCCCTAATTGATGAGTAATAAGGTATCCCCAATAAGAAAAGAAAACAACTTTATCTTGTTGTATTGTTTGCCTTAATTGATGAGTAATAAGGTATCCCCAATAAAAAAGAAAGCAACTTTAATCGATAAACAGAACAATTTTCTTGTTGTATTTTTATTTGAGGTTAGGCCAGTTAAGTTTCATCATTTGCAAGATAATTATAAATTTTATGAAAATTGAAACATTCTCTTTTTTAAGAAGGATTTCAAGTTAAAGTTACTTATTTGTTCAGTATTTGTTTGGTCCACAAGATTCTGTTATGTATCTTCAAGAAAATTTGTCAAACAATTGAAACAACTGTCTTGAAGTCATCTTTCGGGTATACATTCATTTGTATCGAGGCCCTAATTGTACTGTATTCTTCGTGTTAAAACTTTTGTGTTGTACTATTTAAAGTTTTTAACAGGGGGCAAATTTTCGACTCGCGCCCTAAGCATCCAAATTCTCAGGACCGGCCTTATTTTTATGTGAAACTTTTTGGTCATTATTTGTTTTATATTCACGTCTTTTTTCTTTACGTATCGTTATACCATCCAATTATCTTATATATCCGCGTTATCCCGCTATAAGTTAGAGGTCGCAAAATCTAGTTTACAACATATTTCCGGAGATATGTTTGAAAGTTGTTGTGAGTTTTTTCGCTGTGTGATTGTAAAAGAAAATTATATATCATCCTTCCAATGATCGATTTCCAATGATCGATTGATGATAAGGACAAAGTGTTGCACATCTGTCTTTCAAAATTGTATTGTGTAATATAAGTAAGTATACATAATATTTTTTAACTTTAAAAGGATGCATAACTTTGCGCGAGTAGTGGGATTAGAGGTGCAAAAATCAATTCTAAACACGAATCGATTCGGTTCAGGAATCGATTCCTGACCAAATCAATTCTGGTCAAAATCGATTCTTGACCGAATCGATTCGATTCAGGAATCGATTCCTGAGATAAATTCCCGAATTGGTAGGAATCGATTCGATTCCGAATTGAAATCGATTCCTAGCAAGAATCGATTCCAACCAATTCGTTCGCAGTTTTAAATTTTTTTTTAAACTTCATAAAAAACTTAAAAAGAACACATTTTTATTGAATTTAAAGATTAAACATTACAATCCCAACTTGTTCAAACTTATACCGATACAAAGATATATGTTTTTGAAAGGAAAATACAAACTATGATATTGATAAGTTGATAACTCGACTAAACGTTCTTCAATTCAACCAAATCAAAATGTACACCGAACAAAGTCGGGTCTCTCTTTGTTGGTAGGATCTTCACAACGGAGAAATCATCATCACTACTACCACCAAAGTTGGCATTGCTATTGTGACTAGAACCTCCTTCCATTTGTGATTTGTTGTGATAAATTTTGTGTGTTTGAGTATTTTTTTTAGTGTTAGAGAAGTGGGGTAATGTTTGTAATTGAAAATGGGGGTATATATACAAAGATATAGTGTCAAAAAGGTGAAAAAATGGCTGCAAAATCGATTCTAACGGCTATAAAGCCGTTTGCAACGGCTATATAGCGGATATATGTCCTATGTGAACGAATCGATTTGGAATCGATTCGGGAGGAATTGATTAGGAATCGATTCGGGAGGAATCGATTTGAGAATCGATTTTGGTCTGAAAACCTCGAATTGCTTGGAATCGATTCGATTTGGACCAATTCGTAAATCGATTCGGGAGGAATCGATTCGGATCAATTCGAAAACCAATTCGAAACCGATTCCTGACCCGGAATCGATTCCAGATTTGCACCTCTAAGTGGGATGATAGCCCAACAAGCTTTTAGGATACCAAAAGCTTATTTCACGTCCTTACGTGTAGCTTCTTGTTCTGATTTGAATCTTTTTTCATTTAATGTCATGTATAAATGTAAATAATTTAACAATAGTCAACCAATTGTTGTACATTCATCCACAAGATAATACACATGCTTGTATTTTACACTGTCTACCTTAAATGGACAGTTGGGTGTAACGACAACATTGAATAACAATGATTGGTTGGATACATTGATGTCTTTATTGGAATTGGCTACACGAAAGAACACATGCCAAAACCATAGATCCAGCATGCTGACCGCTTCGAGCATAATCATCGCATACTAGTGATCACCTCTTATGTAATGACCAATCAAAGTTATTAGACAATTCTTCCAAGTCCACTTTGTAGAATCAATGCTACCAAGGATTTTTAAGAAATCCAAGTTTAGTTACATTTTCAGCATACAAAAGTACGTAGTATGTCATTGGTAGTCGGTCTGTACAAATATTCATTCATATACAACTGAATAACACCATCACAAAACATATTCAAGTGCTCATTACACATGCCATGAATAATATCGACAAATGTGCACTTCTGTAAGGACGTGAAATATTCTACCAGCTAGCATCGTATGTTGTTAGAAATATTTAGAGTTTCCAATCATATCATCAACTATTTGAATGAACTTGTGGTTGCATATGAATTGCATATGAAACTCTACTATGAGCACATCCTCACCAAATATGAGTTTTTCAGCAAAATAGTCTTTGCCCAAAGCAATCTTGTGCGTTTCAAAATCTCTTTGCATTACACATTTTGAGCTTTCGGTATCTTGTTCTTCAGGACACATCATTTTATGATCAAATCTAATAATAAATTCACAGTTACGCACGTACATGTTAGATGAATCGTTTGAGCTAGATGAAGAACTAGACGATGAATCTTAATAGAGAAACAAGATGTAAAAAATATTTTTATTTGAGAGAGAATGAGAAAAATTAGTGTAAAATATATGAACAGATTAATTAGTATTTATATCTTATGAATTTTGTTAATTAATCAGATTTAATTAATCTTTTATAAGTTAATGGCTCTCGTCAAGCTTTTGACAAAGCAATCCTGATACGAGATAAATTAGCCGTCACGCATAGGGGGGGGGGGGGGGGGTGTCTAGGTCGGTCCAGAGCTACCCACCTTGCATTGCTACTTCCTGAAAATCCGAAATTACTCCTTCCCAGCCTTTAGGGGTGGCAATGAAATTGGAATCTCGATGAGAATACCCGAAACCCGACACTTATGGGATGGATATGGGGTCGGATAATGGGGTATTTGACCGGGTACACGTGATCACTTTTTAGAAATTTTCATGGGTGTGGGACGGGTATGACATTTTATGATATACATGTTTACCCGCTATGTTTTTCTTTGCTTTATCTATACATTTTAAGTATATATCATATGGCTTTATTTGTCTATTTTTTATTCTTATCTATAATACTAAGAAATTTATTAGTTCTTTTTTATATATTATTAAATTTATATATGTTTAATTATCTAAGATATTTTATTAAAGTTGTGATCAAACTTTTATAACTAGATATGAGGTTGAGATTGTACTCAAATCCAACCCAAACCGGTTCTATTGCCATTCATACCGGCCTCCTATCTTTGTGATGTAGATCATCATCAATTGCATAATGCAATCAAATGATTAATTATTTGTACATTAAAAATATAATGATGATCGACATGTCTTCTATGACATGAAACAAAACCTTATCTATTTTTGTTAACGTGACAAGTAGGCCATGAACTTAAAAAAGATGGGTTTTGCTATTTGTATATCTATTTTATATTTATAATTTCATACGGACCATATATAAATATACGAGACGAATAGATACATCGAATTCAATTTTGTAATGCATGTTTTCTTTGATCGAATCGTTTTATTTTTTGTATAAAACAATCACATATCATTCATTTTAATTACAAACAAACAAACGAACATACATTCAAGTTGAGGGTTTCATAATTTCATACAAACGTTTTTCGGTTTCAATATCAAACAACACTTAGAGATGGCGGCTTATGATGGTCACTCTTCGACAAACGTATCTGTGTTTTCCACCAATCAAATATTCCCCACTATCGATGAATTGAAGAAGTGGGTGACAACATCGAGTTTTAATAACAAAGTCGTCGTGAACTCCCGGAGATCGATGAAAAACACCACCAGTCACATTAAGTCATCCTAAAATGCGAGCACTGCAACGAGGTCAAGACAACCGCATCAATAAGACGTTTTGCTGCGAAGCGAAGTATCTGCGTGTGTTCGAATTGATGGCACATTACATAACAAACCTTAAGGGATGGACGTTAACCGTCGTACGTGATGGACACGACCACCATCCTCCTTAAAACATGGTAGGCCATGCATTTGTAATGAGCTTGAAAACAACAAACAACGTATGATGAAGGACATTTTTAGACATCACATGCCAACGCATGATATGCACATACTTGCCACGCTGAAGGAGCAAAACCCCAAAAACGTGTCGGGTGTCAAAACAATATACAACGTTACGACGAAGATCCGAAGGGGGGAACATGGTGGAAGGAGTGATATGCAGATGCTTTTCGAGATTCTCAGTCGATACGTTCGATAATTGGGTACGAGGAAGGGTTAATTGTTGATGATGTATACTCACAAAATGCGGATTATTGATCACCTTTGATTTTCTTATATGGTGTTAATCATGCAAGTTCTAGGGTATGAAAAAAACCAACAACATGTGTTTTCACTTTAGTGATCTTGACAGGGTTGCAGCCGTTAAGACACGATGAAGATGCCCATTGGCTAGCCTTGTACAACGGTTCAAACGATAACAGAAGTATATGTCCGTACATTGTGCGCAATGAATTAGACGCCAACATCGACAAAAAAAAAATTTGGTAATCAAATTTCGCATAAAAACAGACACACACAACAAATTACTAGGCAGATTAGTTTCATCTGTCCATAAGAATAGTAAATTGTGATAATATTTGCAGCACGTCAATATGACACGATCTCACTCATCTGTCCACGTTCATTCTCCCATAATGCACTCATAGTCATATATATATGCATGCACTCTCACTGTCTCCGTTGACTCCTTTGAAGTTAACACTCTCGTATCCTTTCTTTTATAGCCAATATTCGTTTTAAGCTATAATTTATTTTATACATGATTATTAAATAAACGTATGATATTTTTATAGGGAGAGAAATTCACGTAAGAAATTTATGCAAAATAAGAAGGATAAGAAGGAGGGCAAATCTGGAAACATGCAAATTTTTCACTTTCCCCCCAATTATTAAAACGTTTATAACTTTTACATACGATATTATTTTTTTATAAAAATTTCACCATAAAAACAAGCGTTTTTTTATCTTTAAAACCCATACAATATTGCTATATATATAAAAAAAATTGTGAATGAGCTGAACATATAACACAACGACCTGAACATATGACACAATAACACAACAACTTGAACATATGACGCAATGACTTGAACATTGTTCAGATCGTTGTGTCATTGTGTCATTGTGTTATATATTTAGGTCAATTGTGTCATATGTTTAGGTCGTTGTTTCATATGTTCACGTCATTGACATAATTTTTTTATTTTATTTTTTATATAGCAATATGGTATGGGTTTTAAAGATAAAAAAACGCTTGTTTTTATGGTGTAATTTTTATAAAAAAATAATATCATATGAAAAATTATGAAGGTTTTAATAATTGGGGGAAAGAGAAAAGGGAGCAATTTGACCAAATTGCCCCTCCATGTACCTGACCATTTATATTTTTGTTTTAATTAAGGAATTAAATATGGGCCCTTGGATCATCAGATCTAACGGATGAGAAGACTTCTTATCCTTCTTATTTTCACCTAACTTCTCATTATAACCTCACTCTTTTTATAGGAAATGTATTTGATTTTCAACAGATTAATTATTATTAAACATTTTATGTGGAAATAACTTGTTAAATCAAGCCTTCAATTATTCATAAAAACAAAAGACATGCTTTGATGTTACTTATTTCTCATTAAACGTTAAAATAGCATAATGTTGATGGGAATTTTTATTTAAAGTACAAATTATTTTATTATGATTATTGATTAGACTAGATATGATATAAAAGGTATGGCAGAGGTTCATTACGGAAATACAACAAATAAGAAATAAGAAAACTAATATGAATCATTAATTAAATTTAATCTAATTTTATACTTAAATAAGATTTTAACACTTTAGAGGCAACTTAATTTTTTTTATTTAACAAATAAATATTTATTTACACCAAATATACCAATGTCAGGTTAAAATTATAATTTGACTTAGTTACACGTGTCACACACACAACTCCTACAAGTCAAGAAGCTCATCAAAGTACTATTAAGGATTTAAAAACCGTTCATATTATGATTCTCCATTCTGTCATCATGACTTAATCTTTATTTTAAAATTTAATATTATATGAATAGTGATTCTAATTTCTATAAAGTTTTAACGTGTAAAAAAAGGGGGGGGGGGGGGGGATAGTAAAATTAAGTATTTATATATGAGATGAGAATAGAGATGAAGTTTATTAAGTCATCAAAACTTTAGAGAGGATGTTAGTTCACATATCAACTTGGTGTTGGTTCACATGAATAGATCACAACTAAAGTGATAAATTGCTATCATAACCCCTAAATTTAATGTCCCTTTAGTTATGGAAAGCAATTTAATTTTTTGGTCGAAGTTTTTTTTTTATTATTCCATTCAAATTACATCATTATCTGAGTTTAAACCTTGATCTTACTAAAACAATTTGTGTATTATCGTTAAGCTACAACCCACGCGGCTAAAAAAACATTTAGTTTTAGAATTTTGAAATTATAAAAGAAAATAAAAATGATCAATATAACTTTTTTATAGTTAGGGGAAAAAATCATCAACGTTAATTATTAAGTGAAATATAATAAACAGCTAAATTCTTGATCGAAGAAATCATCAACATTAATTATTAATGAAATATAATAAACTCATCAAACATCGATTAATATTATAATTTCTGTTATCTAAATTTAATATCTTAATATATTTTGTTATTACTTTTAAAGCAACTTGAACAAAAAATTTGGTTATTTTTTATTTAATAAATAAGATTGTTTAAAAAGCTTGCGGGTGATGGTTCGCTTGAAACACAAAATTGCGTGGAGATCTTCAAGCACGAATTCTTTTTACATATTAAATACTTAGGCACTTCAATATTATTTTTGTTAATAAATTGTATCTGTTAATTTTCTTTAAAGAGTTCAATACATGATATTTAATAACTTTTTCAGAATATATGGACCTAAATTTCAATCAAAAGAGAGTTGTTTTTGAAAAATGATTTTTAGTCTCGTAACCCGGCTTTTTGTGAATTTTGAATCTCAACCGAACCACTATGCAACATGTTCCCTAATCTTTATATGCTTGAAAGCACTTAGAATATATTGATTAAAAATTGTTTAGAAGGTGCAAATATATGCTGGATTTGAAGATGGATGAAGCATCGTGCCATGGCACCAGAGGTAAATGAACTACAAAATTTTATAGCATTATTTCAATCCCTATCTACACAATTTATCCCAATTCGATAAATGGTGGTGGAGAAATGCGAAAGGTGTCAATAGAGGAATTTTACTCCAAGACATATAATAAGAAAGGTGATTGATATGGCACAAAAGTTGTGGAATAATTCGACGGTTATCAAATCATGGTCTCCTTTGAAACATGTCCAATGTGTAGCGAATCAATTTAATTAAATAAATGATCATTTATTCACAAAATGTGTGGGGGCAATTTTTTTTTTTTGAACGGCCAACGAATAGAATAAACCCAGGTACTTCGTACGGGGTGACCCAATGGCTAAAGGCCACCGCCAGCTGGCCCAACCCAGCCGTACGGAGCCCTTAAGCGTCCATGTGACTCCAGTTCCGGGGGAAAATACACTAACCCGCCCGCCCGTAGGCACGACGGCGAATTAACGGTAAAACCCGGTCGCCTCAAGGATCGAATCCGGGTCTCCCCGGATCTCCAATCATTGGCCTCCATACCAATGGACAAATAATGTCATTAGTGAGGATAGAACTTGGGTCCCTAGGAACACAAGCCAAAGCCTCAACCAACTCCACTAGATGCCATTGGTGTGTGGGGGCAATTAATATATGAAATCGAGATGAGAGTTGGTTAAAAATTCCTCCGATGCCGTTAAAAAAAAAATAAATTCCTCCGATCTTTACTTTCACATTTAGGGACTTCTTGGAAGTGCATCAAAAACTACAAGGAGATAAGTCGTGAAAGAAAATAGTTCAAACTATCATCATAACGGCTGCTAGATCATATGAAAAGCACGCAACGATCATGTCTACTCATGGTAGATAATATCTTCTCTGAAATAAAATAATGTCAACATCATTTATATGGATTACTAAAGCTATGTGTAGTCATAATGCCCCACCATGAGGCATTATGTGACATGTGGCGCTGACGTGGCAAGAGGGGGGGGGGGTTATGGGGCATGGATGTGTAGTCATAAAGCCCGTACGGTAGCCTAACGGCTCTTTTTTGAAAATAGTCAAAGTGAGAAGGGTGTTATGCCCCTCACGCCTCTCGGCCGAAATCAGCTACATGACGCCCCGGGGGTGCCCAGGGGCGCTATATGAGACGCTATGGTGGGGGTTAGGGTGCTATCACACCCGATTACACATAGCCTAACCAAGCCATAAAAAGATAAAAACGGATTGAAAAGTTGAGTTTCATTCAGTTGCTTAACATAGTTTAGACCATTCCTTTGTTGTTTTTTAAAAAGTTGCTATTAAAAAAAAGAAGCTATTCATAATTTCATATAACTTGAAGTAGCGAAGTATAAAGCCGTTAGAAAAAAGTCGAAGCGCTGATTCGCATGTAAAAATGTAAAGTTGTTAACTTTCATCCATATTTACTTCCAATTCTAAATCTTACGACGATTAATGACGTGGAAAACCTAAATCGCCAGCTGTCGTCTTAACACAAGACGTAAATTGAGTACAACATTAAGGGCACAACCGTAATTAACTCGTAGTTGGGACCCGTTGATAAGCCTATGACCGTTACACTTGGCTAAAAACAATCCTTTCTGCGTCACCTTCATTTAATGCCACCATTTTCACACTCTGCATTCTGCATCCCACCATTCATACACCAAGAAAGCCGCAGCAGCTTTTTACATCCAGACCCCTACCCCCCCCCCCCCCCACCCCCCCCAATGCCGATATAACAAACCACCCCATGGATTCCGACCGACCACCGCCGCCGCACCGCACGGCATCCACCTCCTCCTCCTCCTCCACCAGCGACCTCTTCATCTGCTTCACCTCCCGCCACCATTCATCCTCCATGAAGCTCTCTTCCAAATCGATCTTGAGCCCCGGAAGAGCCGGCGGCCGTGATCCACCCTTCTCCCTCACCACCTCCCTCAGCCGCCGCCTCAGAACCAACCGCAGCATTAAAGGGGGCGCATCTCCGGCCCTCTTCCCCACCACCGCCAAGAAAAGAAACGGCGGGTTCGAAAACCAAGAACCCTCCTCTCCCAAAGTCACGTGCATCGGTCAAGTTAGAATCAAAAGCAAGAAAAAACAGGGGAAAAGACTGAGAAGTTTATCACGACGACACAGCATTGGAGATGTTAGTTTCCGGAAACTAGAAAGGTCACGTGATGGGTTTAGTAAAAGCACGAATCTTGGTACAAGTTATCATCCTGGGAGTAGTAGTTTCGGGAGTAATCAAGAAACCCTGCCGGAGCATAGGCATAACCCGAGATGGGTTCATCTGCCATTAACGATTTGTGAAGCTTTACGCGCGTTTGGATCGGAGTTCTCCTGCTTGTTTCCCTGCCGGTCTTCTTGCTTTTCTCCGGCGACGGAGAGAGTGAAAGTTGAGGGTGACCGGCAGAGCTCTGGATCTTGTGCCCGGGTGTTTACACGGTGGCTGGTGGATTTTCACGACGGAGATGACGAGGGTCGACGGAGAGATGTCGAACTTGTCGTTGAAAATGTTGAAGATGTTGAAGGTGTTGGAGATAAAGATGATGGTGAAGAGGATGGAAGCATTAGGGCTTCAAGAAGGCATGTGTTTGATGATTTGGAGATCGTGAATGATCGAATTATTGGGAGCATGGATGAAGCAAGAGTGAGCATTTGTATCCCTCCGAAGAATGCTCTGTTGCTGATGAGATGCAGATCTGATCCGTTGAAGATGGAAGCTCTGGCAAATCGGTTATGGCAGTCAACGGTTAGTCAAGATGATGAAAGTGATGAGCAAGATGAAGACTTTATCGACATTGAACAAGAACTCCAACGAAAAACTTGCAATTCGAACGAATCTAAACCCAATCAAGAAACATACATGAAACAGAGCATTGAGGAAGAACAACTTATCGATGAGAATGAGGAAGAAGAAATGACCTATTTTGGGTCATTGTTTGATGAAATTACAGTTGAAGATAAAGAGGAAGCACGAGAATTTGTGACCCAGTTTGCAGAAATCGAGGAGGACATAGAACAAGTCAAAGATTTGGAAAAAGATTTTCAAGATGAAGATAAAGTGACGGTGACCGAATTTGCAGAGAGATCTGAGACGGCGGAAGAAGGGTTGCCGGAGTGTTTACTGTTAATGATGTACGAGCCCAAATTGTCAATGGAGGTGTCAAAGGAGACATGGGTTTCCAGCAAGGATTTCATCCGGCGGCCGTCGAGTAGGAAGAAGCCTCCACCGCCGCCGCCGCCGTCGACGGCGGTCAAACCTGCCGACGTCCAGTCAAAGGTCAGTACCACTAGTGCCACTACCACTGCTAGTGCATCTAAACATGCGGCGGCAGCGGCGGCGGTGCAGCCGGGGCGGTCGTCGTGTTCGTTACCGGCGCCGTCGTCCATGGCGGAGATGTTAGAGCAGAAGCTAGTGAATGCGGTGGGGTACGAGCCGTTTGTGTTGACCCGATGCAAGTCGGAGCCGATGAGAACTGCGGCGGCTAAGCTAGCACCGGATAACTGTTTTTGGAAGAATAGGAAGCTGGAGCCGCTGCGCCGAGCTTCGTTTGGGGTCGGCGCGGCTGGGGTAGGGTTTTAAAATTGAGACTATTTTGATTGGCGTGAAAAACGGAAAACAAGAAAAAGAAAAGGACAAGGTTGTTGTTGTACTGTTGTGGGCTTGGGCATGTTGTACATTGTTTAGGAATTTAAATTCATGATACACCTGTTTAGGATGATAAATTGATAATAATAATGTGTACGAAATGTTGCATTAAGTGGTTGTACGGTATGATCACTCGATGTAAATAGTTATTGGATGGTACAAGTATGTGATGCATGGATTAGTGCAAGTACATAGTTAGCTACATTTGGAGTATTGCCTTTTGGCTAGGGAAATGATCAAATTCTTGGTACTTGTTTTTTCTTGGAAAATTGAAGTTTGTCCATGCTTTTCTGCTTTCATTTTTCACAAGTTTGTTGGGTTATCATGTGAGACAAGCTGTTTTAACTTTATTATTTTTATTTATGTTATACCATCATCTTTAGTTCAATTGAATATTGTTGTTATAATGGAATATGTAAGTTTGATACTTGCCAAGAGGTGTGTTCAAAAAGTAACTTGTAGTACTTGTCAAGAAGAGTCTTGGCGAGTAAGGTTTAGTTTTGTATGACTGATACTTGGCTGAGAATATTTGTGTCCGATATAAGTTAAGATAAAACAACACCGTTAGACTCATCGCAGGTGGAGATTTTCTACGATTAACCTTCCGCGTGAGAATCGGAATTGGATTATTATACAAATATGTTTGGTAAGTAAAAAGTTTAGAGATAAAGAATTAGAAGATGAGAGTTGGTAGAGATCTCAAGATATGTTGTTTATCATTGCTATGCTCTTTTATTTATATCAGGGGTTGGTTGATCCGTGGATTAAGGTTCCTCCCTTCGAATGTGTAATTTTTCATGCATATTTCTTGGTAGAGTTTTTTGTTACTATATTGGTATAAGTAGCTGACTAATGTTGACATGCAAACATTGTTTGGTTGTAGGTTTGTAGGATTTGTTTCCTTAGAGAGACTTTGTTTAATGCTTTTGTAGAGAGTTAAATGTTGAATAGTCGCTTATTAATGCAAGTTACATTTTATATGTCTCACTGGTATTGTAACTTCCCTTTTATGGCCGTGGATCAGAATACGATTTGAAATTATCAGGACCTTGGTGGCAAGTTTTCTTTGGCAGGTACTTCCAGGGCCATAAAAGGGAAGTTACAATACCAGTGAGACATATAAAGTGTAACATTATATTTACTGTCTCACAAACGTGCCGTCTTTCTTATACATCACCATAAAAAGTTGAAAGACAAAAATAGTGTAGTTTTAAGTTATTTTTTTTTTAAGTTTTTTTTTTAATATGGCAAAAGCAAATTGGATTTAAATAATCTCAAGTTTTATCTATTGGTCGACATTAATCCCAAATAATGAAATGTTTGCTACCAAACCCAACTTTTAACATATTTTCCCACATCAATCCCAAAGTAACAGAACACTAACGCTGTTACTTTTTTATGAAACTTGAGATTATTGTCAGCCAATTAATGAAACTTGAGATTATTTTTTATAAAAGTTGGTATTATTGTCGGCCAATTGATGAGACTTGAGATTATTTAAATTCGCTGCTTCATAAAAAAAGTAACGACGTTAGTGTTCTGTTAGTTTGGGATTGATGTGGGAAAATAGATTAAAAGTTGAACTTGGTAGCAAACATTTCGTAACTTGGGAATAATGTCGGCCAATTGATAAAATTTAACATTATTTAAATCCAAATTGCCTTTTTATATAAGGTTTTTATTGAACTTATAAGTTTTACGTATTTTTATTTTGATCATCTGGCTATGTTTGTTATATAAAACACTTTTATGTTTTTTTTCATTTTGATCATTTTACTCTGTCGTTTCATAAAAGGTCCTTATAAACCTAGAATATTATACTTTAGGGTTTATTTTGGCCACATAACTATACTTTTTTTATATAAAGGTCTTAGGTCTTTACTGATATTTTACATTTTTTATTACATAATTTTATTTTTTATATGATATTTTATACACTAAAACATAGGTTATTAACAACTACTCATAATTTAGGGTTCAAGTTAGAGTTTTTAGTTCAAATCTGTAAAAGATATCACACGACAATGAGCGTGATGTATAAAACCTAGTCTTTTTTGAACGGCTAATACAAACCATATTATTTTAAGTTACACAACTCCTAGATTGTGAACATAAGTGACATGTATAAAGCCTAGTTAACAATAAGGACATTGCTTTTAGCACTCGGCTACAACACAAGTTGAATGTTTAAACCCATAGTTAACAATAAAATTTATCATATTTTACAAACGTAAAAATTAAGAATCTTTACAATTGATTTATATTTTGATTATATAATAATTATTCTTATTATAAAACATAATGCTTGTTTAGATTAAAATATAATTACTAATAGAATCTTTCTTTCTTGTATTGCATACACTCTAAAATTAACATTTAAATTGATCATATTTACATCCGTAAAAAATAAGAATCTTGATAATTAATAATTAGTTTATCTTTAATTATATTTTTTAACTACCAACAAAATAATTGTAGCAAGTGACTAGACACATCTTATTACATCTAAGAGAAAACAACATTAACTTTTTTTTTAATGGTGCGAAAACAACGTTAACTAAGGTTGTGTTTGAAATAAATGATCGAGTAAGAACAATGGAGTGAGTCAGGGAAATAATTTGTTGGGACCGCGTCAGGGCTTCGGTTAGAGGTGGTGAAGCCTTCGGTCAAGGGCACCAATTCAGGACTTACATTGGATGATATCAAACGAGCGGACCAGACCGGTAAGAGGTTATCAAACAACCCCTAAATTTGCACCAATCATTCCATGACACCAACTTCTTTGAACGAGTCTTAAATCATAAAAACCCATAATTTTGATATCTTCTTTTAGCTTGGAGAGGTTGATTTGCATCGATATTTTCTTTATAGCTCTAGTGGTATTTACTTCAACTTTTTAGTTGTCCCTTGGTTAGACACCTTAGATAGGGTTTGATTTTGTGATAGCGGTTCATTGGCCATAGGTCATTCATAAGGGTTAACATGTCAACATAGGAATCTGACGCCTAGGTAATTCATTCTCCATATATGATTTTGTTAGTGTTTAAGTCGTCTGAACTATTTCTTTAGTTTCTTTACATTTTCATAGTTCTTTTAGGTTTTATTTCATCACTACAATATTACCGGTTAAATATCAACAAAAGTTTAGTATCGGGCGTCTGATTAAGCGTCCATGAATTGACATCCGGTTCTTTTAAGTTTTACCAATATTATACTGCATACGACGGGTACATTGCTTTAGTGTGTAATTTATTTCTTAGTTAGATACTTTTTAAAACTCGAACTACTTTTATAGACAGCAATCAACACATCAGTCATAATCCAGTAATTAATTTGAAAAGAAAATGAGATATCAGTTGAGTGGCGCTGGAATGTTTGATTGTGATATCAAATGAATACTTTAAATGATCTATGAAAAAAACAAAAACTAAATTGCCATCAAAATACTCAATTGAGGGACCCATAATTCAAAAATAATGTTTGGGCTGTTGGTTGATCAGTAAAACAAAACCAACGAATTAGTATCTTTTGGGCTGGAAATTATTCCGAGGAGGCCCATAACCTAAATGACTGGCACTTGTGTCTTGTAAATACGATCCATCAAAATCAAATTCGACTAAAGGATGTGATGTACTTGTACGTCCCATAGTTGTTGAATGATTGTTGTTTGTTGTGCTCTGTCAACATCGCCTTATTTCTAGCTTCTATCATATTGTTTAATATAATACAAACGTGTATATTACGCTTCTTAGTTTTTTTATTGTCCAAGCTCGTGTAAGATTACAGATTATATGACACTTCTTTTTAAGTACACAAAATACTCATTCAATGTCATTTCTTGCACAACCCTCTTGAGCTTTTACGAACTGTATACAATTTTCACCTAGTGGTTGAACAAGGATTTGACAAGCACATCCGATTCAAGGTAAATACCACTAACCAGAAAATAACCATGTTTGTAATCCACTACGAACTTGAAATGGAGTATGTTATTCAAACCTGCTGCACCAAACAAGGCGTCACATATCCATAGATCTTGTGAGGCGATAACTACTACTGCAACTGTTGGATGGCCTTGATCACCTTCATGCATTGACCTCTCAATGTAGTCAGACAATTATACCACCCCCAATGCATACAATCCAAGATAACAAGCATTCTTAGGAATTCATGTTTTGTATCATGTGCCTTGTATACTTGTTGAATGTCGTTGAAGTTTGGTTTCTCATAAATCGAGAGTAGTAAAGCTTTATGGTACCCCTACAGAGTTTCTACGTACTATCACATGCAGTTTTCTCGAACATCCTTAAATATTTATCTCATGAGTCTGTTGTGGTACCGTACGCCATATAACAAAGTGAAGCAATGCACTTTTGGTAAATACTAAAACCCCGATACCCTCTTGCATCCCGAATGGGTCATCAGGTACCAAATCACTAGCTATTTGTATACATAATTGTTTCATCAAACAAACCATCTCATGAACATCTATCATTGTATACTAGATCATCAAAATAGTAATCAACAATCGGATGTTTGTGATCACATTCTTAATCTTTGTCTAAAGCAGCTCTTCTTGTTAATGGTGTTAGAACTTTGGTATTTTTTTTAGAACAAAGGCTCTAGTTGACATAAATAAGTGTACAAAAATTGATATTTTAACGATGTCCTCATCGGATAAATATCAATGACTTATCAAGTAATAGTGTAATATTTGAAGCGTAAATAAATTGAAATGTATTTGGTTAAATATAAGGGTTTAAATTAGTATTTTTATTTCAACATTATTACTATTTTAGGGGGTGTTGACTTCTTTTTTTTTAGAATTGACATGGCTTTTTTACGTGAGGATCTCCATGCGTGCGAGGCGTGGAGGGAGTGACCCAAATTGTGTTTCACGTGACCCATGCTATCGTTTTTAGGCCTCACCGAAACGGAAAGTTATTGATGTTAATCTGGTTATTTGCCTCAAGGCACCAAATTCCAAATTAAATTTAGTAAAAAACTAAAAATAATTTGTTATTCGATAAACTCAACTACTCAAAGTAATCTCAATACGAAATCATTAGCTAAACACATTCCAATTCATCTACCGCCTATTTTAGGGGTCCATTTTTATTTGTCATCACGACCTTTAATATCTATAAATCGGGCCTAGTTAATGTAGTAAGAAATGTCCCATTGATGTGCTTAGTGTAATTCATATATTGGTTCTAACGCGGTTATTAGAGTCTATGTGTATCATTTAAAAATATAATTCTTATAATTACTTATCTATATATATAAACTAAAACAATATATGTTTTTTATTTGTTGTATCTTTAGTGGCTTTTATTGTCATTAAAGGTAACTAGAAATCGACCGCGCGTTGCTGCGGTATCTAAGATTTTATGAAAATAAGCATATCATAAAAAGATCAAACTAAGAAATATGAATAACACAAACCTGATGGATGATATTAAGAGTAAGCACAAAATAAAATCGACCTACTGTTGTATCGATGGAACCAAAAGAAATTGAAAGTACAATATATTTGACCAAAATCAACCTGACTGTTTGTATCAAACTGATCCAACCAGAACAAAACAATCTATAATATATTGTTTTTGTATACACCTTTGAAAATCAAAAGTCAACTTGCTATAAAAACAGAACTGTTATCCAAGAAGATGTAGCGACGGGGCGTGTTGCGGCGCTGCCTGTTTCCATCCCGCGATTATTCCACCATTGTTAGATGCATCGGCACACAACAACCTTCTCTAGCAACTTCAAAGACGGGAAAGCAGCTCCTATTTTTTTCGGTCGGCAGTTCTGAGTTGAAGAACATAACATATATGATCGATCCATTGTAGAAAAAAGTCTGTGAATTCAATACTATGTAACCAAAGCAATAATTTTTTTCATTGGTTTTGACCCATTACCAACCTACAAATAACTGGTTTTGATTATTGAAGAAATCATTGGTTTTGACCCATTACCAACCTACAAATAACCAAAAGAGAAATATCAAGTGCAGTGCTTCGGTCATTTTTATGCAATAACAAACAACTGTATACGAAACCAAAATGAAACACGTCAAACCTTTCAAAGTATTTATTGCATAAAAAATGGAAGCATGTACTTTGTTTCTCATTGAAGGTACCTGAAAATTTGTTATGAGCAGCTTCATGCCAACCTTCATTGTCATCTTTGTCATTCATTTCAATTTGGTCCTAATATCCAATAATTAGCCACACCCCCTGGTTAATCTCTGTCCAACATAAATTGAATCCTCGGTCCTGATCTTTAATTCCATAATAGAAGCAGACTTTCCAACACAAACACCTTTTAGTTGATGGTTAGATTCTAATTCTTTTTCAACAGTTCATTGCTTTTTAGGATCTTTAAGGGTCATAAAAGTTTGAAAAGGACAACCCTCCGCCATCCCTTTAAAAACCAAAAGAAAACATAAAATAAATAATGCAATCCGAAACGTACACAAATACTGCAAGCGTAAAAAAAAATTTAGATTATACAACATAGGCTTACATAACATAGATACAAACAAATATAAACATGGGAAGTTTACCTATTGTCTTTTAACATTCATAACATGTTGAAAACAAATCAGTGGTTCGGATGTGGAGTCTTAAAAAAAGATCGGTAGAAGAGCAAACGGATTAGAAGGTAACGAAGATTAAAAGTTTAGAGTGATTGGCGCTGCAGGGGATATAGGCCAGCTGGAAATGGTAAAGGTGGTTAAAGTGCTGAGTGGTAAAGGTGGTTAGAGTGCTCTAATGAAAACATACTATTAACACGAATACCACTCATATCTGGTAGCAGCTGCTTCATGTAATACTTGGATCCACGGGACAGATTTATCCTTTTTCTCCTTTTCACAGGTATATATTCAATCGAGCACTCTGTAAACACATGCCTTATAAACCTGTTAAAATGTGAAGATTTCTAGTTAGGCTTACAAATTTGTTCATTACTGGAGTAAATCGGCATTGAAAGTGGAAACTTACCAGTCTGCTGTGCAAATTGTCAACAAAAAAAAAACCTTTGTAGTCCTATGGAGGATGTTTTTTTCTCAATATAATCTGCAAAGCCATAGTAAAAATTATAGGCAAAAAGTGAGAGCACTCATACGCATAGCTCATTATTTAAAAAAGATGTCGCATTTGACACTCTAATTGTTTAAACAAAGTTAAAAGCTGTAGGAGAACCCAAATTGACCCGTATACAAGCATAAGTTAACAATTATACCATGTCTCGTTGTCCTTGTTCTCGACAATCAGGAGAAACAACTATAGCAACAACCTCCCCACATTTATATTCAAAGAATGGAAACAAAACAGAACATGCTATAATTTGCCCCTCTCTCCACAACAATGAAGGAATCCAATGCATTTAGTAAGTAACAACATGACATAATGTACAAATAAGTTACTGAACGATAAATTCAAGAAATTTAGAATAACATTTAATACAAACCTCCTCATCAGTCCACTTGACCAAAGTCCCAGAATCTTCTAATGGTTTGAAAATGGCTTATTCCAGGAAGGTCATCCACGTGTGCCATTCTTGTACCTTCATATACATCACTGCAAAGTACAAATAAAAATTCAGTAATTATTACATTCCTTTAAATGATTTGATTTTTATTATAACTATACATACCTACATCAGCAAACATAACATCGCATAATCCAAACATAACCATATGAGAGTATTAATAAATGTTGAACTCAAAAAAGGCAAAATCGTAGGTGCCTTAGATCTATGATCGTGCATTGGCTACATCAACAAACATAACATTGCATAATGCAGTCCAGTTTTGTAAAAATTCATTTAATATATATACCTTAAATTTCCATTAAATATTTAAGTAATTTATGACTCAATAACACAGCTAAACATCAATCAAAAAGTATGTCTATGTATGAAATTTTCTTTAATAGACCTGATTTATGTAAAAGTAAAAGAGATTAAAAAAATTATGTACCTACAAACTAAATACAGCAAATATAAAGAGGCATACCTGCAGAAAAAGAAGTCGTTGGCTGATATTAGTAAATGCCAAAAAGCTTATAATGAACATATCACCAGGATTTTTTGTCATATCTCTTTCGTACCAATAATGTGCTTCGTGATACTGGATTCAAGTAGACACGGGTTGCATAATTGGATCCAAGTTGGGGATTTCTCGATACAAGGAAAATGTGACCATGACAATCTACAACAAAGAAAATGGATTTATGGCTAGAAGAAGAGAAACTCGAAGCAGGAGGTGTTAGGAGGTAGAAGAAATAAATAAACTTTTATTTCTTTCATCTAAATGAATTTATAATTGTAAATGACATTCTCTAATTTTTACATCTTGCTAACTTCATCCCTCTCTTTTGTGTAAAAATACCTGCCTATGACCTGAGGAAGGATCGGGTTGAGCCTCGTTGGGCTTTGGATTTGGTGTCTGAGGGCTGGTTGAGGTTGAAGCAGAGCTAACGTAGCCATCCTGTTGACAATGAAATTCGTGATGCATGTCCGGGTATACAGCTGAACTTTCATATAAAAAACGAAAGGCAGCCCTTTTACAGCCAATAAAGGTGGAGGAATTTCATCTATGTCCGTGTGGCCGTCTCTGGGCACAATTTTTAGCAAGGTTTTCCAACCAAAATACATGGTGACAGTGTGATTTACCTAATGAATATTGGAACTATAAACGACTATAAAACAAACACCGGTTGAAAAATAATTTGTAAAATCTTAGCAGCCATAAAAAACGAAAGTGACAAACTATACAATAATGTGGGCTTAAACAGGAGTGGCTTACATGCATAATATGTAGAAATACGGTTAGGCTAGTGTAGGACGAAAATGGGAATATTGATTTTTGCTGTCAGTTAATTTTGAAGATCAGTTAATGAGTAACAGAATAACAGTCGAGGCAAACAATCTCATAAAAAAGTATCAAATTCCAACACATAAGGTTAAGAGTTTTAGAAACAGTAAACATCAAAGATTAAAGTGTAATACCTAAATTGCATCCACAACATACTCTGGCCAGAATGAGATGATTATTGTCATCAAGCATAACCTTATAAACATACATCGAACACCTACTGATCATGTCTCCCTGTCATCCTCATCATCATCATCATCCTCGTCCTATTTATTTTGAACCCCTGTAGAATTAAAACAAAACAATAAGAAAGAAAATAACATCCTGTGTTTGAATCCACACAATCAGAATCAAAACCGAGTCTTAGCTAATACTTCAAACAATATAAATTATGAACTGAAAGCATACCTGCTCAGGATCATCTCCAAAGCCCTTCGTTATCAACCACTGCAAATTTCTCACAACCTCGACCAGATCTTTATCATTATCCTGCACACATTGAGGTGTATATGGGTATGTCTTAAGTTTAGAAAGTCTTTGTTTTACCTTTCAAATATAAAGAACGTTATTTAAATAACGCTCTTGAAACCAAAACCGAGAGTAGTTTCAGTTATTAAGATCAAGATCAGACTTGGTATTATCTTATGATGACAAACATATTTCATTGACATTATATTTTTCCAACCAATTTATTAGACTACAAAGAAGGGAAGAGTAGTAACATAAATAGTTCGAGGAGATAACCGATAAGAAGGTTCCCCAACAGCAGCAGTACGACTTGGAATTAATGTAGTGAGTGTAATAACCTGCACTGCAAAACTATAAGCTACACAATGTAAACAAACAATCAGCAACTTATTTCCAATAAACTATTATCCAGAAATGAAAGCAAATAAAGAGGGACTTTCATGATTTTATAGAACTTAATCATCAATTCCATCACATTTTGGACCTGAATATAATGTTGACATAATCAAACGATGAAATCCTAAACTAAAACTTGCAAGTATGTGAGCATCTAAAGTTCAGCAATTTTCGAGATTTACACCATCAATTCTATCACATTTTGGACCTAAATATAATGTTCATATAATCAAACGATGAAATCCTAAACTAAAACTTGCCTGATCTATGGCGAAATCGAAGTAGTAACGGAGATAGTGTTGTCGATTGGGATGATTTCCGGTGGCCAATTGGTAGATCAAATCACATCCTTGTAGCACAGAGTATGCAAATCCAACCACATTCATTTAGATACATGAGTATAAATTAATTTAAGTGATTTTGTAATTTAGTAAATAATCGCAATACAACTTTTTTAGATACATGAGTATAAAATATAATAAAAGATCAGCAATTAAATCCACAAGGTTAGGTTATCAGAGAAGTTCCGATTAGACGGCGGGGAGAAAGAGATGTTTACCGGAACTCTTTGTAACGGTAGCATGAATCGAGAGCCCATCCCTGACGCTTATCAGTGGCCATCACCGACTACGAAACTAAACAGAATTGCAATTCGAATAACCTAAACCCTAGCGCTCCTTCGTTACTTATCTCCTACCGCCTCCGGCAGACGGCCTCCACCGCCTCGCCTGACCTCCTCCGCCGCCTGCTCTAGCCGCCGCCGCCTCCTCCTCCGGCGGCCCTCTGATGAATCCGTCCTGCTCGGCGAGATCCGCTTTCTTAATCGGCGTAGTCTCGTCTCGAACGTACCTGTTCACCATCGGCACAGGCGTCGGCGACGTTACTCTCGCCGCCGGTAAATCCGGCAAGTGATCAAACGCCTGCGATCCGTGTGACGCTCCGATCTGAGAAAATGAAAGAAGTAAGAAGGGAAAAGAAAAGTGATGCTCCGATCGGATTGTGAGTTTAGGGTTTAAAGAGAGGAATAGTATCATGGATAGATCCGGATCCGAATCCGGACCCGAAACCAAATGGCACGCAACCATAAGTAGCAACTCTCTATTGTATATATATAGAAAATGAAAAAAAAATATTATTACTAAAATTAATGAATTTTTTTAATAATTAACTTTTCCTTAAAAGAATTATGTATTGTAATAATTGAATATTTTTTAGTGTAAAATTAATTAATTTTTATAATAATTAATTCTTTTAATATAGTATATGATGATATATTATAGGTGTCGGATGTGATACACATCAGTCATGAGCCACATTTTTTCCTTCTTTAGATCCTCGCAAGCAATTTCTTTGGCCATCCTCTCGTCAGTCACCATCTTTTCTTTCAGCCTTATATCAGCATAGCTCCTTTCAAGCTTTTCTTGGAAAGATTTCAATTGCTTTATAAGGTTGCTCTCATTGACCTTTAGTTGCTTCAACTCTGAAAGAAATAAATTGCAAAGTAAGGAAGGGGTGAATGTGTAAAAAAAATAAAAAATAAACTATATATAATAAGGTAAAAATTTGTGTTACCATCGGAAGTGTTCTTGATTGTTAAGGCTTGAGAGGCATTTTCGGTTTTTAGCTTCTCCATCGAAGCTTGAGAGGATGACTTTAGGTCTGATAAAGCTTGTTAAACGGAGCAATGTTCATTCTGTAGGTTTTTAAGAGAGGCTTCCATGCTGAGTTTCTCTTGTGATAGCTTTGCAACATTGTTCTTCAATAATTCAACAGTAGTCGGGATGGCTGGAAGTGTCAAAAGTGCTGGGGGTGAGGATGACTTGGAAAGGGCTACTTTCTCAGCTTTAGCCTCGGCAAGGATCCATCGACAGTATAGCTCAGGGATCAAATTTTGACCTTCTGCATAATTCATCATGATCCGGTGTGCGAGGTCTGGAGCAGCGGTTTCTCGAAAAGTTTTGACATCATGGGGAGTAGACTGGTGGAAAAATAAGTTTCTTGCAATGGAGGGGTCAGAAAAGCTGTCTCGGTTGGTAAGGTTCCAATTGGGAGTAAACAGTTCATCAAAATTGAACTGTGATGAGTTTCTTGAAGTTACTTCCTTGACCTCTTTCTTAAGCCATTTAGAGAAAGGATTATAGAAAGGGCGAAATGAAGACGGTGGAGTCGGAAGTGATGATGGATGAGGTGGAGCCTGAGTAAAAGCTGCTGATACAGCGGTGGATTCAGAAGGGATAACAACTTGTTTACCCTTGTCGATCGACACTGGAAATGATGGAATGTCAGAAAAATGGTCATAAGGAGAAGGGTTGAAATAGTCACCCACATTAAAAGCATCTGATGTTAAACGGGCAAAGCTGATAGGACTGGAAGTATTAATCAGTGGGGATTCAGGTTCAGAGAGTTCACCTTCCAAATGGTCTGACAAAGCTTATAAAGTAGAGGAATGGGAAGGGACCTTTTGAGTACGAGGGGACTTCCGGGTCTTCTTGAGATCGCCAGCTTCGGAAGGGTTGCTGGGGCCAGTTTTTGCCATTCTCCTCCTTCTTTTGTTTTGATTAGGGGCAAGGGTTGCCTCAGGAGTTACCATGGGTGAAGCAGTTGGATCAACATTAACATGAGGGGTTGATGGTGGAGTGCTACTTGGAGTGGCTGTAGGAGATTCAACAATGGGGGTACCTGATTGAGATGCAGCGGAAGGGTTTCCCAGTTGTAAGCCAGAAAAACTTTTTAACTTTAAAACATTGGACAGATTCATTTCTGCAAAACAGTAAACAAGGTACATGAGTTATAATTTTATAGTAAATATATGTGTGCAGAATATAAAGGGAAGGGAAATGAATGCTCACCCACTCCATCCAAAATGAGGATGGGAGGCAAGTGTGGTTTCTTAAATTGCTGACTGATTTGGGCAGCAATAAGAACTTCCTCGGGATACTTCCTAATTGGGTGAACAAATTTGCTTAAAGCTAAAAAATGGCGAGAATTAACTTCTTCTTTCTTGGGGGGTTCATCGCGAACTGTGTCGTCTTTCTTTCGCCATTTAATTTCTTTTGGTAAACAAGAATCATCAATAAAAATAAAGTTTTCTTTCCAAAAACGGTTTTTTGGGAGTTTTTTGTCGTACAACGGTTCAAACTTTCTTCTTCTTTCAAAAGTGTACCAGTCACCGGACATAGTGATCCGGTAAAAGGCACGAAAAAGGGGGAGATTTGGAGTTATATTCAGGGCACGACAAGAAATTTCAAAATGGTTCAAAGTTCCAAGTCCCTGGGGGTTGCATTGTGAAATATGAACTCCCAAAAATAATAGGGCTTCGAGCAAAAAAGGGGAAAAAGGAACTCGATAGTTGGCGTTGCGGATAGAATCAAGGTAGAGCCCTATTTTTCCTTTTGGGAGAGGATGCATCGGAGTATTAGGTGAAGGAATAGTAGGATGAAGATTGGTCGGAATATGGTAATCGGTGATAAACTGATCGAGAGCTTCTTGTGAAACAGTGGAAAATTGTAAATGCATGTTATGTTTAGTGGGTTTTGACGGCGGAGCCATGAAGAAGAAACTAGAAGGAATGACTAACCTGACGGAATTAAGTATCGCCGGAGGAAACTTGAAGAGAGTTGCAGAGAAAATTTTTTGAAATTTTTTGGGGAAAGAGAGTATGAGATGGGTAAATGGTAAAGTCCGGTGGTTTTATAAGTTTATATGATGAATTGCGAAAAAAGAGGAGAGTTTAAAATGATAATAACTGTTTTCTGAAAAACCGTCCCATCATGTCAGGGAGTTATGATGAAAATGCAGTACGTATAATGCAAAAAAGATACGCGTGAAAACGGTTGAAATACCGGAAGTGAACCATAGTCTATTAACAACTACACATCCATGTGTAAGTTAATAGACTAGGGGGACTTGATGATATATTATAGGTGTCGGATGTGATACACATCCGGCACCACCAAGATTAAGTTCCTTTCTGTCTTAAAGCTGTTTCAGAACAGGAACAGAAAGGCTCAGTTGGAGAATGATATTTAAAGGCTGGCACTTGCGGAGCAAGTGGCAGATGTGCTTGACTGGAAGAGCGAGAGCTGAAGGTTCCTATAAATAGGGTGTTTTAGGACAGAATAGAGAGGGGGGGGGGGGGGGATTTTACTTACACCTTTACTATGTGTAATCGCATGTGACGTTTTAATAAAATTCTCTCTACTTTTCCAATTGATTCTCTGGTTCCTATATTAAACTTCAATCTTCATTTAGCTTGTTACAACATTACAATCCGAGGAATATTTGTTTCTTCAGTATAAACAATTAAATTATATATTTTTTAAATAAAAATATAACTTTCTAAATTTAAATTATAGATACAAATATTAATTGTTTATAATCGAGTCGTGATAACTTCATACATTTTTTACATAATTCCACTCTGTTTGTAAAAATTGATTTCTTTTAAATCGTTTTCTAAAGCGCTTCATTGGTTTGAGTTTTAGTTTCACACCGTTGTATTTAGGTATTTAATTTTTGGTAGTGTCATATTTAATTAGGGTTCTATCTATAACGTTATTGCGTAGTGATTTTGTATTTCTGTTCTTTTACGTTGCGATTTAGTAATGTAACTGGTTTAAATACCTACGTTATCCCGTGACAATGCGTGAATAGTAAAACGTAGTTAATTAATTAAACTTGAAATCGAAAGCAATTTTGTGTATTCTTATCATGTGCTTGTGTTCTTTTGTATTTGTATGTATTGTTTTCTTGTTTGAAATGCAATTTAGTTAAGCTTTGGTATAATTGAAATATTTAATAGCATAGTGAACAGGTGCTAGGAATAATGATAGGGTTTGTATTACGCGATGGATAATAAGGCTGGCCCTCGCGACACGCTATGGATATAGGCCATACACAACTGATGATCTTTCTGAAATTTTTGTTTAGTGGGTTTCGTTTAGATTCCAATTGCTTTTTAATTGCATAAGTACTAACATGTTTAGTATTTATATTAGGTGAAGATCCGGTTTATCTCTCGGAGAGTGATCAAGGCCTAGAAGAAGAACCGAACAAAAACCGAAATGACGATTTTCAGATAATACTTATGTTGGAACTAATGTTGTGTTTTGTAGTAAGCACTTAAAAAGTATTCTACGAGGAAATCTAGCTGTTATTATGAAATCATATTTTATAATAGTAATTTAAAAAAATTTCTTTGACCAAAATGCGGGACGTTCGTTAACTTCAAATTAAGTTTGAAAACTGTTATGGGGGTTACAATTTATGATGCGAAAAATTTGGTGGAGGATCATGGCTTTGATTGGAACAAATGGGTTCCAAAGAAAGTATCATATTTGGCATGAAGATTGAAACTAAATCGATTACCTACAGAGATGCATTAATGGTCAGGGGTGTTAACCTTCATTAAACTACTTGCCCTTTCTGTGCTGAGTATGATGAAATAGTCAGGGGTGTTAACCTCCTTTTTGTGGAATGCCGATTTGCTCAGTCCCGGGGCTATGTTGGAAGATGGGGTCTACCAACTTTTTACATGTTTAGTTCTCAAGATCTTCTAGTTATGCATGGATATATAATGGAAAACACAGTAAAAGAGAAGACGGTTCAATTTGTGATATTTACAACTATTTGGATTTATGAGGAACAAGATCGAAATGATAAGGTTTTTAATCAAATTCCTAAGATCATGCGGTATACACCGCGCGATACCCATCTTCACGGCGCCATCATGCGCGGTGTTCACCTCCTCTCTGCGCTATCTTGGTGGCGTGATGATTGGCGTGGAAGATACCACACCCGTGGTGATGAGATTGAGCCAATTGTTTTATTTATTTAATTTATTTAATAAAAATGATTATGTTTAATAGTTTTTTAAACTGCTTCACACCGGGGATACCATCATGTGTGTGGTGAATGCATGTGGTCCAATTATCGCTAACGTGGCCACCACACCAACACCACACCACATGAGTATACCTCATCACCTAAGATGATGTCTAGAATTATTAAAAGCACCAAAATTCTTAGTTATCTATGGAAGAAGATCTTGTGGGAGCATTGGTGTTTATTTAATCTTACTAGTATCATGATTATCATGATGTAATTTGATGTTTTCTTTGGTGGTTTTATTAATATTTCGTTGACCCTTAAAAAAAGGAAATATAGTCTTTTGTTAGTATTAGATATTGTCTTTTATTAGTTAGTATTAGATATAACCTCTTAACCTATACATGGCAATTTAATAAGAATGGTTAATGATAGTACACCCACTCATTAAAGAATGAACAAGGCCATCCTTGATGACTTGTATAAACTTTAAAAAAATGACTTTTCCTTGTGTCTATTTCATACCATAGTTATAAATTAGAGTAAATTATGGATTGCGTCCCTGTGGTTTGCACTTTTGTTTGGAATGAGTCCAAGTTGTGAGAAATTTCTAATTGAAGGGCTGTGGTTTTCATTTCTTCTGAATTGAGTCCCTGAGCCTAACAGAGTTAAAATTTCTTGTGAAGTCAGAGGGGTATTTCAGTCATTTACACCTCAGGGACTACTTATGTAAATTTATATGTTTTTAAAAATTATAGGGGGTCTTTCCTGGAGATCACGATCCTCCGAAAACACCGGCGAGTTTTAACCGGAAGATCGTTAGGATCACGATGACGGATCCGTACGATGAAGGCGTAACGAAGAGGATTAAGAAACACGTGTTCGAAATCAACGTTGATTATTATTGTTCAGAATTCGGTAATCGGAATCAGAAGAGGCGGCGCGTGAGGTGCACGGGGCCGGCGGTGGGGAAGAAGAAGTACAGAGGCGTGCGGCGGCGGCCGTGGGGGCGTTGGGCGGCGGAGATCCGTGACCCGGCCCGGAGGAAACGGGTGTGGTTAGGGACGTTTGATACGCCGGAGGAAGCGGCGACGGTGTTGATTGCGACGAACGGTTACGGAGACGGTGGGGTGCAGGCGGCGCACGACGTGGATTCTTTTGGGTTTAACATCGACGTGCCGATTAATTTTTCCCGATTTTGCCCCGCCGGCGAGTTACTACGGGGAGGAGTTTTCCGATTAATTTGACCTACTAAGGTTTTTATTTTATTTTATATTATATATATGGGTAATTACAAGAATAGTCCTTGAACTTTAAAAAACCTAGGAATTTACATAACAGGTCCCTGAGGTGTAAAATGACTGAAATGCCCCTCTGACTTAACAGAAAATTTTAACTCTGTTAGGCCCAGGGACTCAATTCAGAAGAAATTAAAACCACAGCCCTTCAATTAGAAATTTCTCACAACTTGGACTCATTCCAAACAAAAGTGCAAACCACAGGGACGCAATCCATAATTTACTCTATAAAATAAATAGTCTACTCAAGCTGCTATCATCTTTTAACCAAATCCAACCTAGTCTATCCTTAAATTAACCCCAAAAGGTTACCCAACTTCACGAATCAACTCCTTTATTTTACCGAAATTATTAGTGCTATTTTTTATTTTTTTTGAACGGCAAGGTTTGAACCCTCGTCTTGTACGGGAGAGGCTTGTAGCTTTACCGACTGAGACACCCATTTGGGGCAATTATTTGGTGCTGTTACCTTTTCATTTCCGCCATCCGACTTTTATCTCATTTGAATGTATTTTTCAGAGAAACTTTGATATCAAAATTACCTCATATGCATAAATAGGGGTGGTTATTCTCAAACACAACAAGGCATGAACAAGTTTTATGTTGTCATATTTAACTCGTTTAATTAACAGATCAATTTTAGGTTGATAGGTTTTATTAAATGAGAATGACCATCTATCTAAACATGTCACATAGTTTGAATAAGCTTAAAACCATTTAACACAGATACAATCTCGTTTAACCATCTATCTAAACATGTCACACAGTTTGACATGTAGTAATTAATCAAGTTATATATGTGTTAATAGTTTGTAATAAATGGGTTAAACTTGTTGTAAACAGGTTAATGGTTTAATCTATTTAATTAAACATGCAAGTTGGCGGCTCAACTTGTTTAATAAAACGGGTTAGTTAAACTGATCGTGTTCGCATTGACATTAGTTAAAGGGATCGTGTGTTTAACTAACCCGTTTAATTAAACAAGTTGAGCCGTCAACTTGTTTAATTAATTAGATCAAACCATTAACATGTTTACAACAAGTTTAACTCATTTATTACAACCCGATTAACACATATATAACTTGATTAATTATTACATGTCAAACTATGTGACATGTTTAGATAGATGGTTAAACGAGTTGACAGTTGTATTTGTGTTAAATGGTTTTAAGCTTATTAGAGATTTTTATTTTATGTTTTTTACATGAATAAATATATACGGGACGTATTGAGGTTCAAATTTTCTATTAAAAGGGTATCTAACGTTATTATTTTCTTGTATTTAACAATAGACAATAGAGTAGTTAAATAGTTGTAATTATATGTGCCAGAACAGTGCTTATTATTAAATGGAAGAAAAACTGATATTTAATCTACAAGTTGAAAAGTTTTGTCCGGATGAGAAAGAATAAATACATGAAGTTGTGAAAACTTATCGATTCCATCATGTGGAAGACTAGTAAGCCAGCAAGCAATTCAATTTTATTCCCCCCACCAAACCACGTTGAATAATTCCGACCCACTTTCATTTAACTAAACTGACCCATTTTTATACCATATATAACCATTCGGCTACATTAACCCTCTTCGATAAGTCTTCATTCCCCATACACCAAAAATAAAAACAAAAAATGGGGTGGAAATGGAAGGAAGAACATCTGGATTTGATCCTGGTGCCATTAGGATTCTCCATCATGTGCATCTATCACCTCTTCCTTCTCTACAGATACCACAAGTGCCCCAAGCTCACCGCAATCGGCTACGAGAATAACAACAAAATGGCCTGGGTTAAAAAGATGCTTCTGGTATGTATATATATATATGCATATATAATTTATTTAACACTCTAGTTTTGCGCCACTGGCTTTCTACCATGAATTCCCTCATGGATTTAATATTTTCTTGAAACTAATCTATTTCAATTTGAGTTCTTGCAGCTTGAGAATAAAGATAGAGGATTTGCAGTATCTGTTCTCAACGGTCACCTTTCAGCCTCAACTTCCCTAAGTTCAATCTCTCTGATTCTCTGCTCTCTCATCGGAGCTTTACTCGGAAACTCATCGAACAACTTTCTTACAAGCAGATTCATGTTAGGGGACGAAAGTAAATCCACCACCAACATCAAATACATAGCCATCTTATCTTGCTTTTTGCTGGCGTTTGCATGTTTCGTGCAGACTACACGCCACTTTGTTCATGGGTGTTTCCTCATAACCATACCCACGGGCCCGGATGATGATGTTTTGGTGAAATGCATCCAGAAGGCGGTGTTACGAGGGAGTAATTTCTGGGCGGTCGGGTTGAGAGCACTGTACTTTGCGACGACTTTGCTGTTGTGGATTTTCGGCCCGATTCCGATGTTTGTGGGTTCGGTGGTCACAGTGATGGTTTTGTATCTGCTGGATATTAATAAAGATGAGATGATTGATTATGAGCATAATACGAAAAAGGGTAATGGTGGTAGGTTTTTGAGTTCTATGGTTGAAGCTTTTGAGCATAATGGAAGGCAATAGAGAGAGATCATTCAGTATTATAAAGGAAGGTTAAAGTTTTCATGTTTCAGAGAGCCAATTTTAATGTTCCAGATTTGAATAATTATGTAAGTGGATAATGTACAGATGTTTTATGATGAAATAAATGGATATAGAGGTTTAATCAAATAAAAATATTATTAACTTACAAAGGTTTATGTAAATTTGACCAAAAAAAATAAAAATAAAAATTTAAATGAAGGAATTAAAGATACTTTGAGGTGTAAAATCAATGTCACCTCATATCAATATTTACTTAACATAATGAGATATCAAGGAAAATCACTCAAATAGTCCTTGATTAAAGGTGATTTGACAAAATAACCATTGATTGGTTGAATTCTAAAATGGTCTTTGACTTGAAAAATAGCAATGGTTCTGGGCGCGAGAGAAATATAATCAGCTTGAAATAAAATGCCGATTCTATACTTACACCCTTGATTCTAATTTAACACCTTTTTACAGCCTCATAAATATATATATACGAGGCCGTATAGCTAAAAAACAAAAATTCTAACAGTTGACCAGTTAAATGTCGGACATTTCTAAATTTACACCCCTTTTCGGCCCCGTAATTATATTTATAGCCCCGTTAAAGTTTTTTTTTTAAATTTTACCTACCACATTGTACTACCTCGTAATTATATTTACACCCCCATATGAACCCACTATATATACACTTGAACAGTTCATTCCAAACTCCCCACAATTTTTCACTAAAAATCTTAAATTTTTCACTCCAAAAACCGTAATGGCTTCCACTAACCCACGTTTGTATTCGATTCATTCGCTTAATGATCACGAGGATGGGTTAATAGTTGATGCTGTATACGCAGGCAACGAAGATTATTTCACCTTAAGGATTCACCATGGAGTTGAATTCACAGACAGTAACGGTTGAAACTCATTCTGCACCACAAATTAGTCATTTTGAACTTTTATGGCCCCGTAAATAGGTTTACACCCCCGTAATATGATCACATCACTCAGGGAATCTCTGAATTCCTAGAAATTAGCGATTTACGACCTCGTAACTACATTTATGACCCCGTAAAAGTTTTACAGCCCCGTAAAACTAGTTACGACCCCGTAAATGGGTGTAGGAAAAAGTAAGGGATGTGAGTATAGGAGGACCAAAATAGCGCTGGATTTGGATTGTATGATGTTTTATTTTTAATTGTTTTAATAGTTTCTAATTATTTAAGCACCTTAAAAATGGTTTTAGTTAATAATTTACATCTTATAATCTAAAAAAAAACTAAATACACAGTACTTTATAAATTTTTTTGAACATTTTAACTTAAATTTTATTAAAAACGGAGTTTTTTTTAAAAAAAAATTTAAGTCTCGTGATAACTTCATACGTTTTTTTTACATAATCCCACTCTATTTGTAAAAATTGATTTCTTTTAAATCATTTTCTAAAACGCTTCATTGGTTTTAGTTTTAGTTTTCACACCGTTGTCTTTAGGTATTTAATTTTTTATAGCGTGATATTTAACTAGGTTTCTAACTTTAACGTCGTTATGTAGTGATTTCGTATTTTTGTTATTTTACGTTGCGGTTTACGGCTTTAGTAATGTAACTGGTTTTTATACATACGTTATGCCGTGACAATGCGCGAATAGTATAATGTAGTTGATTAATTAAACTTGAAATATAAAGCAATCTTGTGTATTCTTATCATGTGCTCGTGTTCTTTTGTATTTGTATGTAGGGTGAGGTTATTGTGAGAAGTTTAGTTTGGATAAGAAGGATAAGAAGTAATCATAGCCATTAAATCTTCAATTAAATGAAGATCTATGCCTTAAAATTTTTCAAGGTAAATTAGAAAGAAAAACTAAAAAAAAAAGATGGAAGGGTATTTTTAACTTTTTATCAAATTCCCTCTTTTTTTTTAAACATTCATAACTTTTAGATACAACATTATTTTAAAAAAAATTACACCATAAAAACGAGCGTTTTTTTATCTTTAAAACGCGTATAGTGTTGCTATATAAAAAAATAATTTTTTTTACTCTTTCGATTGTATCAAAATGTTCAGATCATTGTGTCATTGTGTCAAAATGTTCAGATCATTGTGTCATATTGTGTCAAAATGTTCAGATCATTGTGTCATATGGTGTTAAAAACCGAAAGAGTTTTTTTTTTTAATTTTATATATAGCAGCACAATATGTATACTTTTGACACGACGACACAATTACACAATGATCTGAACTTTTGATAGAATGACACAATGATGTGTCAGAATGTTCAAATCATTGTTTCATATGATGCCAAAAACCGAAAGGGTAATTAATTTTATATATAGCAACACTATATATACTTTTGACACGACGACACAATGACACAATGATCTGAACATTTTGACACAATGATGTGTCAAAATGTTCAGATCATTGTTTTATATTGTGCCAAAAACCGAAAGAGTATTTAATTTTATATATAGCAACACTATATACTTTTGACACGACGACACAATGATCTGAACATTTTGACACAATGACACAATGACCTTTGTCAAAAATTGAAAGAGTAATTTTTTTTTTTCATTTTTTATATAGCAACACTATATGCGTTTTAAAGATAAAAAATGCTCGTTTTTATGGTGTAATTTTTTAAAAAAAATAATGTCGTATGTGAAAGTTATGAATGTTTAAAGAAAATGGGGGAAGTAGATAAAAAGTCAACAAAAGTGGCTAAGACTAAAATACCCCTCCTTCCTTTTTTATTAGATCAAGATCCAATGGCTGAAATTTCTTCTTATCCTTCTTACCCAAAACAAACTTCTCATTTGAACCTCTCCCCTCAGTAGTGATGTTATAATGAGAAGTTAGGTGAAGATAAGAAGGATAAGAAGTCTTCTCATCTGTTAGATCTGATGATCAATGGCCCAGATTTATTCCCTTAATTAAAACTGAAAAATAAAAGGTAAAAAGGATTTCCAGGGAAAAGAGGGGCAATTTGGTCAAATTGTCATTTTTCTCTTTCCTCCCAATTATTAAAACCTTCATAATTTTTTCATACGATATTATTTTTTTATAAAAATTACACTATAAAAATAAGCGTTTTTTATCTTTAAAACGCATACAGTATTGCTATATAAAAAATCAAACTTTTTTTTTTGCCAATGACGTGAAATATGACACAACGACCTGAACATATGACATAATGACCTGAACATATGACACAATGACACAATGATCTGAACAATGTTCAGAATGTTTAGGTCATTGTGTTATTGTGTCATATGTTCAGGTCGTTGTGTTATATATTCAGGTCATTCACAAATTTTTTTTTTATATAGCAATATTGTATGGGTTTTAAAGATAAAAAAACGCTTGTTTTTATGGTGAAATTTATATAAAAAAATTAATATTGTATGGAAAAGTTATAAGCATTTTAATAATTGGGGGGAAAGTGAAAAATATGCAAGTTTCCAAATTTGTCCCATCTTCCTTTGACTTCTTATCCTTCTTATTTGACCAAAATTTCTCACATGAACTTTTCTCTCATACTCAGTATCATCTAAAAACCAAACACAACATAATCTATCCTAAATTAACCCCAAAGGTTACCCAACTTCACGATATTAGAATATATAATAGGGGTTAATTAGTATAAGTCCAAAGGCTCATTAGGTATTTATGGTTAAGAAACAAAAACCACATAATTTTAACTATTTGATTTGTTTCCATGGATATGAGTGATTTTTTCTTCTTCTTTACTTACGGATTTTACTCGTTTAGCATCATTGTTCCTGAATCATGGCTTCTATGTTGACTCAACCACAAATTCACGATCCCGATCTTAAACTACGATTTGATTAGATCATTTTTTTCTTTTCTTTTTAAATCAACAAATCTTATTTCTCGATTTACGGATCCAAGAGACTGCCGCCTGACCACGGTCACCAGCTTTGCTTTCTTTTCCTTTTTCTTTTTTTCTTTTTTAGATCTACGGATCTCATCTCTTGATCAACGGGTCCATGAGACCATTGATTGCTAGCCTCGACATACTGCCACAAGACTACAGTCATCCGTTGTCAAATTTACCTCTAGCCAACCATGTTTATTATTCAGGAAATCAATACCAAAAACTAAATGAAGTCATGAATGAAGCTAAAGCCGAGAAAACTTCACAATATCTTCAGGGATTCAAATTTTCTGAGCCCGCTTGCAGAAGATTGAGATTTGGAGTCGAGAACGGAAATTGAAACTATTTTTTTTTATAGTTTTTATTTTTATCTTTATGTTCCTATAGTTTTCCACTCTAAGCGTCTGATTTCCTCCCGCTTTGACTGTGGGGAGTATTAAAATATATGATTGAGGTTAATTAGTATAAGCTCACGGGTCCATTAGATATCTAGGGTTAAGAATTTATTCTCTATATATTGTAAGCCAGTTATTTGATAATAATTCAATTCAGTTATTTCATAATCTTTCACACGAATCAACTCCTTTATTTTACCGAAATTATTGGTGCTATTACCTTTTCATTTCGGCCATGCTACTTTTATCTCATTTGAATGTATTTGTTCACAGCAAGTTTGATATCAGCTATCACAATTACCTTATATGCGTAAATAAGTTGGTGACCCGTACTCGCTACGCGGTAGGCCACCCATTTACCAGTTAATTTATATCAAAAAGGTTTTAGTAAGTATAATAATAAAATAAAGTAAAAAAATTAAGGAGTATAAAATGTTTCACGGTGGGACACACATTTGTCCGTGAGCTTAAGTAATAGACATTTTAATATGGTCAAAGTATTAAACAACAAAAAAATAGCGGTCAAAATCAAAATCTCTAAAAGTATATTAAAAACAAAAGTAAAAAAGTTAAGGGGTATATAACGTATAAGTCTAAAAGTTTCATGGTTAAAGTATAAAACTATAAGAAGTATACTAAAAAACAAAAGTAGAAAAGCTAAAGGACATAAAACGTAAAAGTCTAAAAGTTTCGTAGTCAAAGTATAAAACTATAAAAAAGTCGTGGTCAAAGTCGAATTTCAAAAAGTATACTAAAATCGAAAGTACAAAAGTTAAGGGGTTTAAACTTAGGTCAAAGTATAAAAGTATAAAACTATAAAAAATATATTAAAAACGAAAGTATAAAAGTTAAGGGGTAAAAAAGATAAAACTCTAAAAGTCACGTGGTCAAAGTATTAAATTAAAAAGTAATGGTGACGAAAATATAAAAAAGAAAAAAAAGACATGGACCAAAACTATAAAATTAAGAAAATGTTGTGGACCAAATGAAAGAAACTAAACGTTTACTATTCACCACCAATTCTTATTGTTATATATATATATAATAGGGGTGGTTTTTCTCAAACACAAGACACGAACAAGTTTCGAGTTATCATATATAACCCGTTTAGTTAACTGATTATTTTTATGTTAATAATGTTTTATTAAATGAATTATGTAATTAAACATGTTATGTTCAGGCTGACCTGTTTAACTAAACTGATCGTGTTCACGTTGATATGTTTTGTTAAAGGGGTCGTGTGTTTAACTAACCCGTTTAATTAAATAAATTGACCCACCAACTTGTTTAATTAAATAAATCAAACCATTAACCCGTTTACAACAAGTTTAAACCCATTTATTGCAACCTGATTAACACATATGTAACTTGATTAATTTCTACATGTCAAACTATGTGACATGTTTAGATAGACGATTAAACGAGTTGTATTTGTGTTAAATGGTTTTAAGCTTATCTGGGTTTAGAGGTTTATGTTTTTTACACGAATAAATATGTGGGACATATTGAGGTTCAAATTTTCTACTAAAAACGTATCTAAAGTTATTATTTTCTACTAACTCGGATGCAACATTTCTTCTTTCTAGAGTGTCACCTAAAATTTTTCCCCTTGGCATCACTACAATAAACTTCAATACCTAGTTAAAAAGCCGTAATTATGTGTGCCAAAATAGTGCTTAACTATTAAATGGAAGAAAAACTAATATTTATTTGGGAAATTTATCAAAATGATCAAAGTTGACATTGACTTTGCCCAAATGACCCTATTAAATTTGTATTGTCCAAATGACCCGACCAATGGTCTGTTGACACCTCACCCCATCCAGCAAAACCTCCCTTTGAACGAGCCACATATATGATGAGACGTCGTCTGTTCGGCTAAAACGTCAACAAAAAAGGCTGACGTGTCATTCCTCAGTCCCACCCCTTATCATTAGACAAGCTCTGGGCCCACCCCTCATCCATTGATAACTTGACATGTGTTCCACACAACAAGTTCTTTGCTATTAATGCTCAATCTGGGAAACGGTTTGCCAGCGGCAAACCGAGCCTCTCCTAACCTACACGTGGACCACGTATCCTCCCTTTGCCGTCTACAAACCCTCACGGCTACCTCTTAGCCGTATGAAGCCGGCTTGAAGTTTGGTTAATCATGACGACTCCATTTAAACCGGACGGTCTGGTTTTAAACAGACCGACACGGTTTAATCCGGATGGTTGAGGGAAACGTACATTCTCATGATGTCTCTCCAGTGCCATTGCATGGTCGCATTCGTTCGTCTCATCTGACATTGTAATCACCACTCGTTCCTTCGTCATAGTAGGATCACCTTCGTTCTTCTTGTTCGACATTTTAATCATTGGTCTTTCCTGCGTTATTGTTTGCTCGCCCTCGTTCGTCTTTTCTGACATTGTAATCACCGGTCTAGATTCCAGGTCTTGATTTCCGGCGGGCGGGAAGGCGACGATGACTATGCCGGGAAGATCCACTAAACGTCACCTTTGATTTTAGCCGGGAGGATGAGGGCATTAAACGTTGATTTTATGTAAGTAATGTTACCGGCAAATTTAGCCGGGAATTAAACGTTGACTTGACGTAAGAAACGTTAACGGCTTAACTTCGAGCCGACTTCATACGGCTAAGAGGTAGCCGTGAGGGTTTGTAGACGGAAAAGGGAGGACACGTGGAGGTTAGGAGAGGCTCGGTTTGCCGCCGGAAAACCCTTTCTCGAATAAAGCATTGACGGCAAAGACTTTATCGTGTGGAACACGTGTAAAGTTATCAATGGCTGAGGGGTGAGACTAGAGTTTGTCCAATGACTAGGAGATGGGACCGAGGAATAACACGTCAGCCTTTTTGGTTGACGTTTTAGCCGAACAGGCGACGTGTCATCTATGGGCGGCCCCCGCCTAGACGGGCTGGGTGGCCGCGAACCCAAAATTTTTAAAAATTATTTACTATGTTATATATATAATTTTTACTATTATTTATAGTTACTTTGATAAATTAAAATAGAGTAAACTACTGTTTTCGTTCCTGAGGTTTGGTCCAAATCTCTGTTTTAGTCCAATGGTTTAAAAATTACGATTTCAGTCCATTAGTTTCGAATTTAATCTCTGTTTCAGTCCAACTTATTAACTCCCATCCATTTTATATGTTAACTTTTTTTAAATGACTAAAATACCCTTTTATTAACTAAATAAAAAATACAAAATACCCCTTTTAATATTGAAGATCAGATCTGCCATTGACTTGTATTGAGTTTTGTTTGAATTCAAACCGCGAACCCAGATCTGCAACTTGTTAGTTTTCTGTTCTGCTCTGCAACTTGATTTAATACAAAGAACCATTTGGGCGTTTTGAATCTTAGGAAAAAAAAAGCATAAATTAAATTAGCAATCGAAAAGATCAATTTTTTTGCAGTTGTAGACCACTGAAGACAAAAGGTATAGAGAAAGAAGGGGGAGACAGAGAGAGAAAACAAGAATGAGATAGATTGCATATTTGCATCATTTGAGTTCTGATTTAGAGCTCGAGATATTACGTGGTGGTTTTGAATCAGCGACCACCATCGTCTTGTGCATCATCTCCACAGACTTTGGTTACGAAATCTGTTATACTGGTGATGCTTGAATCGATGATGGAGGTGACGAGAACGATATCACTCTCATACCGCTGGTCGGAAAATGTTTACCAGTGCATCGCCGGAGAAGACGATGTTGGGAAATAGGTTTAGGGTTTGAAACTAATTTATGAATCGAAATGGAATCGTCGAGGGGGATGAACCATCGATCTGATTTTGTGATGATATATTGCATATAAGTGGTTCCCGGTGGCCGGAATTTTGGGGGTGAGATAACTGTAATGGTGATGGAATCGTCGGAGGAGTGGCCAGTGGGTACGGTGAGGGGTAGACGAGGATGAAGAGAGTGGTTTTGTGGTTTCAAATTGTTACATTATTTTTAGTAAATGCCTTCATAATCCCTGGTTAATTCATTTTCATTTTTAATTTTCTTTTTATTTTTTAGTGATAGGTAATAGGGGTATTGTAGTCCTTTAACAAGAATTTAACATAAAAATAGATGGGGTTAGTGGGTTGGACCGAAACCGGGATAAAATGCTAAACTATTGAACTGAAATTGTAATTTTTAAACTATTGGACTAAAATCGAGATCTGGACCAAACCTCAAGGATGAAAATAGCAGTTTACTCATTAAAATAAGTCAATTTATCAGCTGAACTGGTACGAACCTGCGATAATAACGAGGGGCCCGAGTTCAAGTCGCTTAGTTGTCGTCTTTTTTTTTTGAATATTGTAGCTGTTTGCCCACTTACAAAAATCAAATCTAAATTAAACTAAAACTTTAAAATAGTAAAAAAAACATGCATTTTTTTTTGTGTACGAAGAATCAAATAAATAACTAAAAGTTACTAGAAAATAGGGGGTAAAAAACATCAATTCTTTTTGTGTATAAAGAAACGGATAAATATGTGAAGTCAGATGTAAAAATACAGTTACGGACTTACGGCTGAGAGGTTCTTTTAAAAATATCAGTTGAGATGTTCTTTTGGTTGTGAGGATTTAAGTTTAAAATTTCCTCTAATCCTTCTTTTTACCGTTTAATTTTTTTTCTTTTCTTCTCTTCTCTTCTTTTGTTAGGGATCGGACCATTTTTTACATATTAAATGCTTCAACCTTTTATTTCTTTTAACATTTTTTATTTATCTTATTTTAGTATTAACATTTAGTTTTATTTCTATATGTTTCCCTTTAACGTTTTTACACTTTGAGATGAGAAACGTAAAAGAAAAAAGTAGAGAACAAGTTAAATTCAAACATTTTGCCATCATAGGATGGTTTTTTATTGTTATTATAATTCTCGTCGCATATTGACTTTATATATATACATTTTTTACTGTATATTATAGGGGTCTATTTTTTTATTTTGCCTAGGGCTTATAACTTTTTTTGAATTTTCGGAGCCGCTCCTGATGTCTATCATGTGTGTGGCTCGTTCTAATGGGGGTTTTGCTGGATGGGGTGAGGTGTCTAACAGACTATTGTTCGGGTCATTTGGCAATGCAAATTTAATAGGGTCCTTTATTTTACATGTTGAGAAAGAATAAATACATGCAAGTTGTGAAAACGATCCCATGTGGAAGACTACATCAGCCAGCAAGCAATTCAATTCAATTCAATTCCCCCACCAAACCCTGTTGAATAATTCCGACCCGCGTTCATTTTACTAAACTGACCCATTTTTAGACCATATATAACCATGCGGCTACATTAACCCTCTTCAGTCTTCATTCCCCACTAACCAAAAAAAAAAAAAAAAAACACAGTTCAAAAACACCAAAAAATTAAATGGGGTGGAAATGGAAGGAAGAACACCTGGATTTGATCCTGGTGCCATTAGGTATCTGCATCATGTGCATCTATCACCTCTTCCTTCTCTACAGATACCACAAGTGCCCCGAGCTCACCCTAATCGGCTACGAGAATAACAACAAAAAGGCCTGGGTTAAAAAAATGCTTCTGGTAATGTATATATGCATATATATATAATTTATTTAACACGGTAACTTCACGCGACTGGCTTTCAACCATAAAGTCCTTCAAGGACGACTATTCATGGATTTAATATTTTCTTCAAACTAATCTATTTCAGTTTGAATTAATTCTTGCAGCTTGAGAATAAAGATAGAGGAAATGCAGTATCTGTTCTCAACGGTCACCTATCAGCCTCAACTTCCCTAAGTTCAATCTCTCTGCTTCTATGCTCTCTCATCGGAGCTTTACTCGGAAACTCATCGAACAACTTTCTTACAAGCAGTTTCATATTAGGGGACGCAAGTGAATCCACCACCAACATCAAATACATAGCCATCTTATCTTGCTTTTTGCTGGCGTTTGCATGTTTTGTGCAGACTACACGCCACTTTGTTCATGGGTGTTTCCTCATAACCATGGCGCCCACGGGCACGGATGATGTTCTGGTGGAATGCATCCAGAAAGCGGTGTTACGAGGGAGTAATTTCTGGGCGGTCGGGTTGCGAGCGCTGTACTTTGCGACCACTTTGCTGTTATGGATTTTCGGCCCGATTCCGATGTTTGTGGGATCGGTAGCCACAGTGATGATTTTGTATCTGCTGGATATTAATAAAGATAAGATGATTGATTATGAGCATAACACGAAAAAGGGTAATGGTGGTAGGTTTCTGAAGAAGGATGAGGAGGAATTGAGTTCTGTGGTTGAAGCTTTTGAGCATAATGGAAGGCAATAGAGAGAGATCATTCAGTATTTTAAAGTAAGGTTAAAGTTTTTATGTTACATAGAGTCAGTTTTAATGTTCCAGATTTGAAGAATTATGTAAGTGGATAATGTATAATTATTTTAGGAAAAATGGATACTAATAATCGTAAGTATTGTCTATCGGTCAAAGATAATCTTATCTATATTTTTTTACATAATTAGTCTTATAAATACACTCTGTTTTTTCTAATATTTTTTATGTTAAAAAACTAACCTCGTTAGTTTGTGATGACGTGGGTACTAATATGTAAACTTTTAAAATGGATGGACTGTTTTTATAGTTTATAAAAAATGTAATTACAAGAAAAAAATCAAACAAGTCGTCGGGTTCCCAACCCCCACCAGCGCCACCACCACCTCCCAATCCCGACCGGTGGCTCTGCTGCTATAGATCACGAGCTCCACCACCGTACGCATCTGGCGTCCTACCCACTGCCTCATCTCCTAAAAATCATCATCAACTCCTTCTGCTTCTTCCTCGGCCAATTCTCCACCGGCGTCCCCTGTTTACGCGAAGAAAGTCCCACCGGATGTCGCCGGAGTAAAGTTCCAGGCGGTGGTGGTGGTGTGTTTCTGGAGGTGGAACGGAGTCGGGGTTGCCGGAGGTGGAACGGTGGAGGCGGTGGTCGTTCTCGGGGAGTTTCTGTAGGTGGAACGCAGACGGGGTCGCCGGTTGAAGGTTTCGCTGGAGACGGAGACGGGGTCGCCGGTTACGGCTTTTGCCGGAGAAGGGGGTGTTTTTCTTTATTTTTATTTAAATAAAGTTTACATAATGACAAGATTGGTCCCCTAGGTTTTTTAAATAGAAACACGTTTGAATAATGACAATATTGGTCCTCTACGTCATCACAAACTAACGAGATTCGTTTTTTAACGGAAAAAATTATTAGAAAAAACAAGGTGTATTTATAAGACTGATTTGTACAAAAATATAGATAGGATTATTTTTTGCCAATAGATAATAGTTAGGATTATTAGTATCTATTTTTTCATTTTTTATGGTGAAATAAATGGATATAGAGGTTTAATTAAATAGAAATATTATTATTTTAGAAAGATTTATGGAAATTTGACTAAAAAAATAAGAATTAAGATTTAAATGAAGGAATTAAAGATACTTTGAGGTATAAAATCAAGAGTTAGTTGTCATTTTTGTCACCAATGGCATCTAGTGGAGTTGGTTGAGGCTTTGGCTTGTGTTCCTAGGGACCCAAGTTCTATCCTCACTAATGACATTATTTGTCCATTGGTATGGATGCCAATGATAGGAGATCCGGGGAGACCCGGATTCGATCCTTGAGTCGACCGGGTTTTACCGTTAATTCGCCGTCGTGCAATGTTTTAAAAACCGGTTTTTTAGTTGAACCGGAAAACCTTCCCGGACCGGTTCGACCGGTCGGACCGGTTAGACAGGCTGGTTGAACCGGTTAGGGGATTTATATATATTTTTTTATAAAAATGCTAATAAACTTGTACACCCCAACAAAAGTAGTTAAAATACAATTATAATCCACTCAAAAATAATATCCAATATGTATTTCATAAGAAAATATAAGTTTTAAACTTTAAAAAATAAAAAAAAATAAAAAAAATAAAAAAATAAAAAAAATCAGAAAACCGGTTGAACCGGAAAAAACCGGAAAAACCCGGAAAACCGGCCGGTCTAACCCGGCCCGGTTATTGCCAAAAAAACGGGATATAAAAAACCGGTAAGGAGGGCGGTTCGCGGTTGAACCAGTTGAACCGGCCATCATGTTTGTAATTTCTATCATTTTATTCCATATGAGTTTTCTTTTTCAAACTTCAATTCATAGTTCAAGAAAATTGATGTACTTTTCTTTTAAATGTTTTCTTTATGATGCTCAAAATAAGTATTCTAGTGAGTTCATTTAAGCATGCAACTTTCTTTTTGTTGTCATGCTTTTCTTTTTAATCAAATCGTTTACTAGTACCTGTACCATTGTGGTATCAGTACTTAATGGTACCAGTACTCAACATCAAAGCTCTTCCCTAATCGAATCAGTTGGATGGTCCCTAGACTTAAGAAGTAGCTATATAAAAATATAAAAAATGTAAAATACAGAGATACATCTTACTTTTTTTTATCACATCATTTAATTGATCCAATTAAAACTCATAATTCAGCTAGTTAGGGTGGAGGTTATGACAAAAATAAATGTTGAAAATGTATCCAATCACCTTGAACCACCTAGAGAGAGAGAAAAAAAATGAGTTTGAAGTATAACAGTTTTGAATAGAGTGTATGGTTGTAGATTTGAAGTATAATGCATGCTTGGGGTTGCTAATTTAAAAAAAAAGGTTGGTCAAACACTTACATTTCCTTGGATTTCTAGCAGCTAGTAAGAGCTTGGGAAAGCTCTGGCTGCTTCAATTGTGAGGTCGTGGACCTAAGTAGTGGGTGGAGGTATGGTAGCCAGCAGAAGCAAGGGGTAGGCGATGGTGAAGCCGCCAGCATACCCTCCTACCTTTCTTGCCTAATTATCAGCCCATAAAAAGGTAAAAAAACTAAAACTCATCCTATTACTATCAAATTTACCTTTATTAACATTTTACAACTTCTTATACAATAAACTTAAATATTTTAATCTCATCATCCGTTTCGTCCGTCCTTTCACCCGCATAAACTCACCCTAACACATACTGATCGCCGTCTCATTCCAATCCTCCCCCACCACCATGGACCATCCATCACCATCCAACCCCTTCACCCCTTCCGTCCACCGCCGTTTTCCACACCCCAACCGCCGCCTACAAGTCTTCCCCCCACCCTGGCGATTTATCATCCATCACCGTGAGACACCAAATTGAACCGACACTTCAACCGTCACGACCTCTGGCCTCAACCGTTTATTTATATCTCCCCTCCGCTCTTTCATTTTCTCATATTTCCCTATGCTACATTCTCCATCTCCTTATCATCCATTCGTTCCAGATTTGTTGAGTCTCAGTTACGATTACGGGTAATGTTATTTTAATTTTATTTATCTCTGAAGAATGAACTTCTTATGAATCTATTTCTATTCGCCTGTCTTCAAATTCTCGGGCGCATCTGTTCAATTCGCCTACTTAAACCATCATTCCCAAAAAAAATCCACTAAGGTACTACCATCTATCTTCATAAATCCAAATTATGTCTCTGTTCAATAATATCTAAACATATAACCCTTAAATTTATGAACTTTAGTACTATGATGCATAAATAATAGATTATCATATTTATTAATTTTTAAGTTTGATTTATGTCTCTTTTTTTATTCATTCTTTGAAATTCATTGTGATTTTTTTAGTTGGTTGGTTTGTGGTTCTTTTCATTATGAAAGATTGGATACTTTTTGTTCTTCCTGTCTGTATCTGTATATCAATGTAAGTGGAATATTGTTTCTGTCCATATAGTTGGTAAATAGCAGCGGTTGCTTCCACCAAGTTACCACCTACAAGGTATGCTTTAACATCTGATTTATACATATTCTATCTATGCATAGATATTTACTACTGCCACATAAAATTAATACAATACGGCTGGAATTGGAATCCACAGAACTGACATAACTAAGTTGATCCACCTGTTCAAAATTTTGGGAGAATTGTTAACCAGTCCACCTGTTCAGAATTTTGAGATAATTTTTACGAGTACATTGTAAAACAACACCCCGTACTCTGAATTCTATTAGTCAAAAGCCTGCATAGAACTCATTGTTTTCTATCATAAATAATGAATGTTTTTTATTTTTTTATCCCATATTTCTTTTTGTAAATACATGAAATTTCATTAATTTTCATTATAATCGAGATACTACATTTAATTTTATGCATGCTAAGTATGATGTGTACAATCAAATTGACCCATTAATTCTTACTTTCATAATTGTTGTTGTATTAGATATTTTTTATACTGTTATGTAAATGTTTGCTCTTTTATGGTTGTTGAAGTGGTACTTGTCTTGCAGACACAATTGTGCAAACATGTTCATAGATTTGAAACAAAAATAAGCTTGAGATTCATGAGCCTATGGATTAAGGTGAGTTTTATTGTTTGCAAACTGTTGGTTGTTTTTCTGATTCAGTTGATGATCAACTAGAGGGGATGGGGGGCACGCCATTATTTTGGTGTCCCTGAACATCATATGTTTACAGTGTAGATAGTGTATGAAAAATTTTCAGCGGTTTGTTCTACGTGTACAACGATAGATGGGATTTATTCATTGCTTTTCATCCCCCCCCCCCCCCTCCCTCCTCATCCCCTACATAATCTTTATTTATGGCTTTTTCATCATGCTCTCTCTCCCCCTTTTAGATCCTTTGCCTTCCTTAAAAAATTGATTTTATATTTTGGCAACCATGACAAGGTTACATATCATTACATTGATAGGTCTGTATGCTATGTCATTTTGGATCTTTTTTTGATGGTTACAGTTGTTATTAGAAGATTGATTATGCTTCGGTCTTGGCCTTATGCTTTTTGCTCTATTCAACATCAGTCTTAGTTAACGTTATTTGTGCTTATATATTACATTTAGTCGTGGTGCATAAAGCCTTAAAATCTTTTCAAAAATATCCTTCAGTTGTAAAAGCCTATTGGAAGTGAAATTATATGGGCTTATATTGTACTTAAGTGCTTGCAATTGGCTACCTTTTCATGTTTTGAACATAAGGTTTTACTGTTTGCAGACATACATGTTGGTGAAATCCAATATTTTGATTATTAATATTGAATCAGTCCTAAATAGACAGTGCAAGGTGTTAGCTATTTTACTATTACTGCAAAATTATGATAAACTGAAGGTGGTTTTACTTATACAGTGTTGGTTTAAGAAGTAATATAGTTGGATCCACTGGACCTGTATTAAGGGTAAATTTATACCCTGTACTCTTCCTAAAAGTTTCTATTTTTTTAGGCTCCAAATTAAATCAACTCATTTTTAGGAATCTAAGGTTTGGTTGTAAACCTTTAAATTTTGAGATAAAAAGATGGGTTTCAACCACTTTTCTAAGATAAACACCACAATTTCCATGTTTGTTGGACACCTGGATACTTCTTATGACACTTTTATGGATGGTTTAATGTAATCTTTACTGCTTTTACATTCAGGTTTTGTTAGCATGAAATCAAATTGTAAAAGGGCTCCTCACAGCAATGCCAGGGGGTCTTTTATTTGTAGATATGTAGAACTGAAGAGAAGTATAACTAATGCCTTAATTAACTTAGATTTAAACTGTAATACTACTTTTAATTTTTCAGCTGGCTGTTATAAAATGTTCTCTTATGTTCCAAGTAACTTCCTTCCCGTCAAACCTCCTATGTGAAATTGTGTTTTATCGATGTTATCACTGTCTTTGCTTCATGCAGTTTTTCCTTTTGCGTTCAGGAGGTAGATGTTAGGAAATGTAATCTGTCTTCTATTATGGAATGATATTGGGTATTTTTAACGGATTTACGTGCTAATGAGTGGATGCAGAAATGTTTTAAAGAAATGACAAGTTAAAGGAGTGGTGGTCTGCATTGGGTAGAAAGTAGAAGGATGACAAAAAAGAGCTGCAGTTTGGCAAAAAAAAAAAAAAACTACTTAAGGACTATCATGAGCACATATCGTATATAACAGGTTTTACAGGTTGGTGTTTGCTTAACATTTTTATAAACTTAATTTATTACTTTAAAGAATCTTGCATCAGAGTATGTAATGAATAAAAACATTAGCATGTATTTCTCATCTATTTGTACTTCTACATTACAGATTTGAAGTTTAACTTATTGGATTCAAGCTGTGTATTGGGCAGAAACATATATCGGGCAGATTGTAGACCACTTGAACATGGTGAAAGAGAGGTTCTCAAATACCATTACAGATTTCTGTGGTAATTTCATATTATCTATTAACCTCTTTTGGCAGTTAAAGGTATGATGTCAAATATATATAAAAATGGGTTTCTATTATGTTATATTTACAGGGAATGCAATTGGTATTTGATTTATAAAGCAGCTCTCCAACTGCAATGGATCTGCTTCTCTGCTTCTAAACATGCCTCTAGCAGTTGATTTGATACATTGTTATTATTATTATTATTATTATTGTCATTCCCTCTAATTATTATAAGAAATATAATCAGTTGTTTATATAGAATGTTTCAAGTTCATTTATTATCTGTTCATATACACATCGGACAATAACATGTTCCACCTTTATCTTAATAATGTAATCTGTGTGCAGAACACTAATCACATAATCATCAAATTTGAATGAATTTCTATAACTTATATAAAAATATCAATTTGTTTGCAACGGACAACAATATGTCCAACCTCTATCTTACTTTTCTAACAAACACTTTAATGTAAAACAAATAGTCTAACTCAGGTTTATTCATAAGCCAATACACGCGGCAACGCGCGGGCTTGAAATCTAGTTCTTAGTACAAGGTACAACAGCTTCCCATTGTAACGTCGTATTTGTAGAGATTTGAGTAACTTTTTAATTAAAATATTCATAAAATATTTATTAAATACTAATAACGTTACATTCATTATTTTACATGGGAAATAAGCGCGCATCACTTGTACCGTATACAAGAAATCATTACTACAAAAAAAAAACCATTAATGACGCGCAATGTGCGTCATAAAAGGGTATAGATAACGCGTATTTGCGTGTCAAGGAAGCCTCCGTCATAATTCATGCGTCATTAAATGGTATTTTTCCAGTGGTGAATAACGAATAAGAAATAGTGGAAATAAATACGTTACATAAACGTAAACATTTCACCAACCGAGTGTGTCTCAATGGTTAAGTTTCCAACTTTGGTGACTCTTCATGATAAACCAATCTTCGTGTTTTAGTCTTCAAGATCCAGGGTTCTTCAATTCTTGAATCATCAAGATTTATATTCATTGCACCACTTGAGCAAACTAAATCGTTAGTGGTGGTTGAGGATCGTGTCAAACAACATAATAATTAAAAAACAACATAAATATGTGTCTAGTCTCTCGTCTCACTACATTGGATCATCCTAACGGACGACTTGAAAGACATGAATCAACATAAAATAAAGGGGTATTTGCATATCTCATTTCTAAACTTGAGAAGTTGCATATTTCTTAAATAATGTTTAAAGAGCATTATAAATCATGTATTAAAATTTTATGTTTTAAGAAAATATATAATTTTTTTTAAAGTACAAATATATATGCAATTCCCCCTGAAATAAAAGAATGAAAGATGGTGATAGGAGAGTCATGAGTTAGAGGGGTTTCTGAATTGATTTTAGTTTTTTTTTCTTCTTCTTCAAATTTAACAATCTATTAAAATGCATGATATGATATGGATAAAATGCTTTAGCATGTATCAAACAATGAGTATCAAATACACAAATTCTTAAAGTTATTCAAACTCATAAAACATGCTTATTAGGGAAGAGGGAGTGGTAGAATTTTTAGGATTTTGAAGAATGGGTTGTAACCAATAGGAGGGTGCACGCAGGAAAGAGAAAAAGAAAGAATTTTGAAGAATTTTGAAGGATTTTGGGAGGGAGTGGTGAGGATTATGAAGAATTGTAGGTTAATATATTTTAATGTTTTTGAGTTATATTTATATTGTAATTAATCTTAAAACACTATATTTATTTAAAAAAAACTAGTAGATTTATTTTTAAAAACACCACATTTATTTAAAAAAAAATTACATAATAAAGAAAAAACATGACATTACTTTAAAAAAAACACACACTAAAAAAACATTACATAAGAAACTTAGATATTATTATTTGAAGTTGACGCCCTCTGGAGACGGTCCCTCATCAAGGTCCAAACCTCGACGTGTGAAAAACCCTTTCTGTCATGTATTTTTCGGTACTCGCACAACGCCTTAAACATCAAACCCGATTCAAGATCCGCCAAAGTAGCTTTTCGTTCAAATTCGATGTACACGCTTTCGAACTTGTTAACCTTCGAACTTATTTTGTGCAATTTCGAGTTCATTTGGTGCACGGTTTTATTCGTACCACCAAGTTCTTTGTTGAAATGGTCAATCACTTTAGCCCAAAACTCATCCGTCGTTGATTGATTAAGAACCTTCTCATCGGACACGTGGTAGAATGCACGAGCCAAAGCGACATCCTCGTTGATAGTCCAAGTCATTTTGAAGTTATTGAGTGTGGAAGAAATTATATTTGGTGTAGAAGAGAATGAAAGAAGTATAAAAATTGTGAAATGGTGTGTGAAGATGATGGGTTTATATATAAAATATAAAGATTTTTTTTTTATTTAAGTTAATGACCGTTCAACGGTCATGTGCATCGATTCTTGGAAAGTTTCTCCGACAAGAAGTAGAATTCTTGGAAAGTTTTTGCCGAAAAATTTTGAGTGGCGGCGGTGTTTGCCGAGAAAGTTTTCGGCGCCGCGACATTTTTGCCGCCCACTCCGTCCCCCCTTACATCCTTGTCTAACATTTCCCTTTAACTTCTTTCTCCCGTGCGCCAAGCTCTTTAAATATTAAACCTAGAGTTCAGGCTCTTCAAGTATCAATTTTCTAATCACATCATATACATGGTCCTACCTTCAAATCTTAGATCAACTTTGACATTGATTTAAATTTGTCAACATTGAATTACTTGTATAGTTGTATGACCCCATTATAACAATACTCTTGTATAAACTGGACTATTTAAAGCATCTCTAAATTCAAAATCATTTAAAAACATCAAGTCAATCTTTGACTTTTGATTGACTAATATATAGCTAGCAGATCCTTTGACCGTCTAATCCATAGCCGATGGATCTCTTAGCCGGCTAAACCTGAGCCAAGCACGTAAACTTTGAATTTATAGTTTTACGTATTTAGATTTGGGTTAACCGGCCATAGGATTCACCGGCTTTGGGTTAGCCGGCGAGAACACATGTCAATCTCACTTCTCGATCACTAGGGAAGCCCCCTTAAATCCTTCACCAAGTGTGCCAAAAGTTAAAGGTCATGTCTACTTTTGGGTAGCGTAGCCGTTTTCATAATTTTCTCTTTTTTAAACATTAATAAATCATCTAATAAGAAACCTAATATGGTCGATAGACTTGATGTAACTAAACCACCCTAATAATATATTCTCTAATAACAAAATTAATAATTAAAAGAAATACAAGAGATCCGTCATAGTTTGTTTTTTTTTTTTTTGTTTTTTTTTTTTTTCTCTTTACCAAAAACCAGCCTTCAAAAAATGGGTGCCAAGAACAAGCTCCACAATGATACAAATCGGGTGATGTGATCAGTGGTAGGATCCAAAAATTTTGGTCAACGGGGATAAAAACGAATTTGTTAGAATAGTTCCGAACTTCCGGTAGCACATATCGGTCATAAACGGGTTTGTTAAACACTGACTAAATTCAGATGTATAATAATAGTATTTTAAGCTAATTAATCTGTTATATTACACTATATAAATTAATATTAATATAGATTAATACGTAAGTAAAATTCTTCTATGTAAAACTAATTACTTTTTAGGACGACATAAAACTAACTAAAATTCTTATAAGATAACCTGGCTAATATATGTAAGTATACAATCTTACACTGGGCTAACATGAAGCCCATGTAGATCCCCACAATATTGGCCCAAAAAACTAGGATATGGCCATAGACAATAACACACGCTTTTCTATCTTCTTGTTTGCGGTATCAATTAGGGGGGTCGGTATGGTTGAGTAGCCGGGCCCGGTTCCAAAGGGAGCCGGGTGGCTCTGCCGGGCTCACCATACCGCCTTACCCGGCTTCCTTGCTTGGCTCCACTTCGCCGGTTTCACTTGGCTTCCAAAAGCCTGATGGAGCCGCCCCTTGTTGACCGTTGCAATGTTACCGTTGGTTGGCCAACGGCTATATTCTTTTTTTTTCTTTTAACATTTTAAACATACACTATATATACCCAATCTCATTTATTTATAAAACACACCTCTTTCTCTCTACAAATCATATCTCTCACTCTTAAAAAAAATGAGTCTTTATGATGAAGAAGACATTTTTCCACCACCCGAGATTCCGACATCGTCGAGCAGCTCCGATAGTTCGTACGAGAACGCGATGCACTACTTTAACCAATGTCTTAACGTCATCGAACAGGAAGAACAAGAAGAGGTTTCCGCTCCTAAACGGAGGAGACGTATTTACCGTGATCGTGAAAACGGTCACCAACGATTGGTGGAACTTTATTTCGCCGAAAATCCCCGTTACCCTGAGGGAATTTTCAAAGACCGATTCCGTATGTCTAAACGGTTGTTTTTGAAGATTGTTGACGACATCACAAACAGCGAGCCGTGGTTCACACGCCGTTTGGATGCCGCAAAACGGGAAAGTTTCACACCTTTACAAAAATGCACAGTGGCTATTCGTCAACTCGCATACGGTAACGTTCCTGACGAATATGATGAATCTTTAGATTTTTCTGAACGAACTGCACGTGAGTCCCTACACTATTTTTGTAAAGCTATTATTAAGCTTTATAAAAATGAATTTTTGCGTGCACCTACTAACCACGATATTACTCTTTTATATAATGCCCATTTAGAAAAGCATGGTATTCCGGGTATGATAGGTAGTATCGATTGTACTCATTGGGAGTGGAGGAATTGTCCTACAAAGTATAGGGCACAATATCATCGTGGCGACCACAAAAAACCAACAATTTCACTCGAGACAGTTGCCTCACAAGATATGTGGTTTTGGCATGCATTCTTTGGTGTTGCAGGTTCAAACAACGACATCAACGTACTTAACCAATCACCTTTGTTCAATAATGAGATGCATGGGGTTGCACCTAGAATGCCATTTGTATGCAACGGTCGAAAGTACAAACGTGGGTACTACCTTGCGGATGGCATATACCCACCTTGGTCGGTCTTTTTAAAGGCGTTTCCACATCCTTTTGAGATTAAAGAGAAGAAAATGAAGAAGATACAAGAGGGGGCTAGAAAGGACGTGGAAAGAGCGTTCGGTCGGTTAAAGGAAAAGTGGGCAATAGTTGATCGAAAGGGTCGTCCAATAAAAAAAGAGCTAATGGAGAACATTATGTATGCGGTCGTCATTTTACATAATATGACGCTTAAAGACGATGGCCTTGCTATATCACCGGTCCACATTCGAGATCCGCCGGTTAACCAGGTTCTTGACCCGAATGTTATTTTTGAATTGCGAGATAGCGAGATTCATTTTAAGCTCAGATTCGATATCACCGAGCACATCCAAAACACAATGGAAGTGTTTTTAACCGAGGAGGAGGAGAACGCAAATCCTCAACACTAGATTTGTATTTTTTTTTAATAAAAGTTGTAGTTTTTATTATTTTTAAGTTGTCTAAGTTGTAATTTTATTTTTAGTTAATGTATATTGTTTACTTTTATTTTATAAAGTTGTTTAAATTAAAAAAAAAATTAAATTTGGTGGAACACGGCTTGGTTTGAAGCCACACCACCACCATACCATGTGGTGTGGCTTCACATGGCTTCATATTAGAGACATTTGAGTTGTCGGCATTTGATTGGTTGGTGAGCATGGCTTCTCCAAGCCATGCCACCACCATACCTCCTCCCCTTAGGGATTCTTTGTTGTGCTTCGTAGATTTCATCAATTATAATAGATCAACGCAGATGCTAATGAGGTTATCAGTTATACATGGCGTTAAGTGGTGCGAAGGGGCAGGGGCGGCTCAAATATTTTAGGGGCCCTAAGCCAAGTAGATATTCGGGGCCTTAGTCGGTTGACTTATTTGAAGGCCTAAATATAACTATAAAGTCAAGGTTACTAAGATTATGGGAATTGCATACATCCCTCTAACATGACAAATGCATACTTCTTAATAACACAAGTTACTAATGCCCCCACTAAGGTTTATGGTATTGTTTATGGTAAAGATTAGAGGTGGAATCTAAACCCAATTATTTATGAATGCATTGCTTCCACCACGGGCCAATAGGTAAAAAACCTCAATAACAATGCACTATTATCAATTTTGTAAAGTCGGATCTCATAAAAAAATTGAAAGAGCACATTATTATGTCACACTGAAATCAAAATAAAGTAATTTCATCTAGGAAAATCAAAGCAACAAATCTCCTTCACAACAAATAAAAAACAGGATGTGTAAATAATACAGATTTAACATGAGTCTCAACTCGACCACAAATAGTCAAAATTAAGAGTAAATTGCTATTTTCATCCCTGTGGTTTGCTCAGAATTGCCAATTCAGTCCAATAGTTTAAAATTTGTCAATTTCATCCTTGTGGTTTGAAAAAATTGTCAATTTAATCCAAAATATTATAAAAAATTACCAATTCCGTCCTTGTGGTTTTGCAAAAAATGCCAATTCAGTCCAAAGAAATTGCTGGTTTTGGACTGAATTGACAATTTTTGCAAACCACAGGGATGAAATTGGTAATTTTTAAACTATTGGACTGAATTGACAATTTGAAGCAAACCACAGGGACGAAAATGACAATTTACTCCAAAATTAACTACCAAAATAGCAAATTACCCAGAAATAAGTCTCAATGAATCAAATGTCAAATATACTAAGTTTCAATCCTTAAAGAGTTAAATAGTCAAGTGAAGCGGAAGTCTCAACATCATAATCAAATACCTATTAACTTATGTTTAGAAAGAGAAGACTAAATTAAATCAGCGACAAAGTGCTAATTAGCAATCAAAAATTTTGGAAGATCAGCAATATAGATTCACAGAAAGATAAAAACTTAACTCTAAAATTTCAAAATAAAAACGCAACATAAACATCAAAAGCTTGCTACGATACCTGATAATAGTAACTCGTAAATGTGAGAACTTGAAACTCGAGAGTCCAAGAAATCATTTGTGAACTGATAGAGCGAATTGATCGTAGGTTGTGACAAAATCGATTGGAAGAAATTGATCGGAAGAAACCGTTCATCAATCGAGTTATCTTCCGAAGAGTGTGTTAATTTGATCGCTCCGGACTGCAATCCATTGACCATCGAAGAGTGTGTTGTCAATTGTTATGTGTTTATGTGTGAAAAAAAACTGAATCTAGCGCCAATCCCCTAAATTCTTTTGGGTCCGTGATATTTAATGAATCAGCAACCATTTTTATACCTGTGGATTTTTTTTATAAAAAAAATAGGGGCCTTAATAGTTTGGGGCCTCATGCCCTAGCATGGGCTGCTTGACCCATTGGGCCGCCCCTGCCAAGGGGGTTTAGCGGCGCGGAAGACCGCCCCTATCCGCGTGATGGGTTGGCGCGATGTTTCCCAGATATGTTAACGGGTTTGAAGGGGAGAGAGCTTGGGTCTCGATTCAATCAAATAAAGACATGTAATTTTTTTTTGTTTTGTTAAAACCATTGTAACAATTGAAATGTAATATAGAAGTAGAAGTATGAAATATTACCTTAGATTGTGTTTTAAAAGATTCTATATAATATATATGGCCTGTTAACCTATGCATAGCAATTCAATAAGAATACTTTAATAAGAATGGTTAATGATAGCACACCCACCTCCTTAAAGAATGAATAAGGCCATCTTTGATGACTTGTATATACTAATGAAAATGACTTTTCCTTCTATCATATTATATCATACTTCATACCATCATACCATACTTATAAAAGAAATCAAGTCTACTCAGGCTGCTATCATCTTTTAACCAAACCCAACCTAACCTATCCTCAATTAACCCCAAAATTGTTTTACCGAAATTTTTGGTGCTATTACCTTTTCATTTCCGCCATAAGACTTTTATCTCGTTTGAATGTATTTGTTCAAAGTTTGATATCACAATTACCTCATATGCATAAATACGGGTGGTTTTTCTCAACACAACATGAACAAGTTTTGAGTTGTCATTTAACCTGTTCAATTAACAGATCATTTTAAGGTTGATATGTATAATTAAACATATCATGTGTAATTAAACATTTTATGTTCAGGCCGACCTGTTTAACCCGTTTAGTTAAACAAGTTGACCCGTCAATTTGTTTAATTAAATAGATCAAACCATTATCTCGTTTACAACATGCTTAACCCATTTATTGCAACCCGATTAACACGTATATAACTTGGTTAATTACTACATGTCAAATTGTTTGACATGTTTAGATAAATGGTTAAACAAGTTGTATTTGTGTTACACGGTTTTAAGCGTATCTGAGTTAGGGGTTTATGTTTTTTACGAATAAATATATGGGACATATTGAGGTCGAACCGTTCTTGTCAACTTTCCAACAAGATATAGACGGTCAAATTTAAATTTTCTATTCTTGTATTATAACAATGGAGTAGTTAAAAAGTTGTAATTATGTGTGCCAAAACATTGCTTATTAAATGGAAGAAAAACTGATTTATTTTACAAGTTGAAAAGTTTTGTCCGGAGAAAGAATAAATACATGCAAGTTGTGAAAATGATTCCATGTGGAAGACTGCATCAGCCAGCAAGCAATTCAATCTCCCCACCAAACCCCTTTGAATAATTCCGACCCACTTTCATTTACCCACACCCTTTTCTAGACCATAAGCATGCTACATTAACCTTAATTCTTCCCCACCAACAAAAAAACACATTTCAAACACACCAATAACAAAAACAAAAAATGGGATGGAAATGGAAGGAAGAACATCTGGATTTGATCCTGGTGCCATTAGGATTCTCCATCATGTGCATCTATCACCTCTTCCTTCTCTACAGATACCTCAAGTGCCCCGAGCTCACCGCAATCGGCTTCGAGAATCACAACAAAAAGGCCTGGGTTCAAAAAATGCTTCTGGTATGTATCTATGCATACATATATATAATTTGTTCATACATGATGTCCCCTCAAGGATTGTTCATGGATTTAATCTTTTTCTTTTTAAAAAAAATAATATGTTCATGGATTTAACACGGTAGTTTCGCGTCACTGGCTTTCAACCATGATGTCCCCTCAAAGACTATTCATAGATTCAATCTTTTTTTTTTAAGTTAATTTATTTCCACTTGAATGTTTGCAGCTTGAGAGTAAAGATAGAGGATTTGCAGTATCTGTTCTCAACGGTCACCTATCAGCTTCAACTTCCCTAAGTTCAATCTCTCTTGTTCTCTGCTCTCTCATCGGAGCTTTACTCGGAAACTCATCAAACAACTTTCTTACAAGCAGATTCATCTTAGGGGACTCAAGCAAATCCACCACCAACATCAAATACATAGCGATCTTATCGTGCTTTTTGCTGGCGTTTGCATGTTTCGTGCAGACTACACGCCACTTCGTTCATGGGTGTTTTCTCATAAGCATGCCCACGGGTGACGTTCCGTTGGAATGCATCCAGAAGGCGGTGTTACGAGGGAGTAATTTCTGGGCGGTCGGGCTAAGAGCGCTGTACTTTGCGACGACTTTGCTGTTGTGGATTTTCGGCCCGATTCCGATGTTTGTGGGTTCGGTGGTCACAGTGATCATTTTGTATCTGCTGGATATTAATAAAGAGGAGATGATTGATTATGGGCATAATAGGAAAAAGGGTAATGGTGGTAGGTTTTTGAAGAAGGTTGAGGAGGAATTAAGTTCTGTGGTTGAAGCTTTTGAACATAATGGAAGGCAATAGAGAGAGAGAGAGATGCAGTATTTTAAAGGAAAGCTGAAGTTTTTATGTTTCACAGAGCCAAGATTCATGTTCAAGATCTGAATAATTATGTAAGTGGATAATGTACAAATGTTTTATAGTGAAATAAGTAGATATAGAGGTTTAATCATATAGAAATATTATTATTCTAGAAAGATTTATAAATATTTGACTAAAATAGCTTAAGAATTAAGATTCAATTGGAGGAATTAAAGATAATTTAAGGTGTAAAATCAATGTCACCTCAAATCAATGTTTACATAACATAATTAGATATCAAACTCCTCATTTTAGTGGATCTAGGAACGAGATCGGTATCATACTAATATGATATCGAATTTGAAAAATATTGGGTATCAAATACCTACAAATTTATGAGTTCGGTACTCGTATTGGTTTTTCTGTATAGTACCTGTTTTGTTTTTTGCCCAAAAAAAAAATGTATCATAAGTGATGGTTTTCCTATGAAGCAGTATCTTTGTAAGCAATATATGAGTTTTCTTTTTCAAACTTCAATTCATAGTTCAAGAAAATTGATGTCTTTTTGTCAATCCCTTTAATTCTTTTAAATGTTTTCTTTATGATTCTCTAAATAAGTAGTCAGTTGAATTCATTTATAATTAAGTATGCAACTTTCTTTTTGCTGTTATGCTTTTCTTTTTTTAATCATATCATTTGTAACTTGTAAGGTGGCATTGATCTTCATGAGTATTTTTGTATATAATAAAAATGAGTTTCTGACCATCATCAGATTAAAGTATCCGTGTGTGTATATCTTTAATAATTTAGTTTTCATGAGACAACCATTCTAGTCTGTGCATTCAAAGTTCCTGTAGACAACCACTATAATGTGATATCTAAGTCAACTAGATGTCTAATCACTGTTATAACATCAAATGACCAAAATGAGATTGAAAATTTCGGTATTAATGTTTCCCAATTGGAACAATATTCAAACAAAACATAATTCAACATGATCTCTACAAGTATTCGGTACTAATTGGGAAAATACTGACATTTACCGGCCCTCGTACCGCTATGATATCAGTGCTTGGGACCAAAGCTCTTTCCTAGTCGGATTGGTCCCACGACTTAAGAAGTAGATATATTAAAACTCATAAAAATATAAAAAATATAAAATATAGATCGAGATGCATGTTACTTTTTTTATCTTTATCGTATCATTTAATCGATCCAACTAAAACCCATAAATTAATAGACCAGTTATCTTGTCTAAATATCAGCTGCCTATAAAAAGGTAAAAAACTAAACACCATAATGTCATCAAATTCTTCGTACAAGGTAGCTTCTCAATGTTAAACCTAATTCTCACATTCACTTTCTCATGTAACGTCGTATTTGTAGGGATTTGAGTCAATTTTTAATTAAAATAGTCATGTAATTATTAAAATACTAATAACTTAGTTTTATTATTTTAGTTATACTGTATACATGAAATAATGAATAAGAAATAATGAAAATAAATATGTTACATAAACGTAAACCTTTCACTAACCGAGTCTTTAACGGTTAAGTTTCCAACTTTGATCTTGAGCAAACTAAATCGTTAGTGATAGTTGAGGATTGTGTCAAACAACACAACTTTAGATCAAACCGATTGACGACTTGAAAGACATGAAAAACATAAAAAGAAAAGAATGAAGAGGGTGATAGGTGATCATGGATTTAGGGCCTCGAGGGGTTTTTAAATTGGTTTTTTTTCTTTTGTTTATTTATTTTTTATTTTTTTTATTATTTTGTTTTAAATCTAACAAGCTTTTAAAATGCATGTTAATGATAAGGATAAAATCATAAAATGCTTTAGCATGTATCAAACATTGAGTATCAAATACACAATTTCTTAAAGTTAATCAAACTCATAAAACATGCTTATCACATCCTTGTCTAACATTTCCCTTTTCTTTCTCCCGTGCACGAAGCTCTTTAAATATTAAACCTAAAGTTCTTTAAATATTAAACCTAAAACATGCTTATCAGGATCTTGAAGCATCAATTTTCTAATCACATCATATATATGGTCCTACCTTCAAATCTTAGATCAACTTTGACATGCTTTAAATCTGTCAACATTCAATTACTTGTATAGTTGTATAACCCCATTATAACAATATTCTGAATTGTATAAACCGGACAATTTGGAGTATATTAAACTCCAAAATCATTTAAAAACATACACTCAATCTTTGAGTTTTGATTGACTAATCTATAGCTAGCGGATCCTTTTACCGGCTAACCCATAGCCGGTGGATTTCTTAGCCGGCTAACCCTGAGTTAGGCACGTAAACCTTTAGATTTATAGTTTTATGTGTCCGGCTTTGAGTTAGCCAACCATAGGACCCGTAGGCTTTGGGTTAGCCGGTCATAACATATGTCAATCCCACTTCTCGAGCTCTAGAGAAGCCCCCTTAAGTCCTTAACCAAGTGTGTCAAAAGTCAAAGATTATGTCTGCTTTTTTTGACGGTCAATGTAGTAATTTTCATGATTTTTACCTTTTTTAACATTCAAAAATCATCTAATAAGAAAACACTGTGTAACTTTTGGAGAATACATTATTAAGGTTGTCTAGGGTTTATACCAATGTTGTAGAAATCGTGATTTATCGGTGATTAATTAGCGATTAATCGCTTAGCGGTACCCCACCGTCTACGATTAATGGTTTAGCGGTCAGTTGGTCAACGACAGTCAACATCGGTCCTTGGCGGCCTTGACGGTTAGCCAACTTTTTTTTAATTAAAAAAAAACTTAAAAAATTGTAGTTTTTTTACTTTAATATTGTAGTTTCTAACTTAAATGTGTTTGTTTTTGGGATTATTAAACGTATTTGACTTCAATATTGAATTTTTTGATTTAAACGTTTATATAAGTACTAGTTTATTACTTTTTAAGGTTATTTACTTATTAATTATACTAGGATATTTCCATGTTTGAATATATATATATATATATATATATATATATATATATATATATATATATATAGGGTTAGATTCATATAAGATTTTTTTTTTGTTTTGAGAACTAAAATATTTTCCAGGTATTCCAATATTTAAGAGGTTTTTCAATGATCCTATATATATTTGTAATAATTTAGGGTCTCGGATTAATCGCTGATTAATCACGATTAATCCGATTAATCGCTTAACACCAGTCGACCGTCGAGCTACCGCAAAGCGATTTCTGCAACCTTGGTTTATACAAAGCGGCTCCACAAATGTTAGACGGTTAAGGTTTGTATGTACTTAGAGCTTTTGGCTCTAATACTTTTTGAGATGGTGAAATAATATTATGGAACTGAATGCTTCTACAATATAGGAGAACCTTATGTAATGTAAGTAAAAAAGTAATAATAATAAACCAAAAACCGTAAAACCTAATTTAGTCGATGGACTTAAGTCCTTAACATAACTAAACCCTAATAATATATTTTCGAACTAGGTTAGTAATCCGTGTATATACACGGGCTGAATATAGATTCATAATATTAGATAAATACAGTTGACTGCTTTCCAAAAAAAAAACTAAAATTATTGAGTAATTAATCAAATCTACATTAATTTTATCAAAATTTTAAAATAGAAATATAGTTTTGACAAAATTGGTAATTAATCTTAATTGATAATTTACTAAATTGGTAATTGATTGTGAGCTTGACATGTGGCGGTGGTGATGTTGACACTTTATAAATAAGACATGTAGCACAATTTTTAGTGATTTATTAGGATTAAGATGATAACGTTTATAACTAAAAAAAAATATACAAGAGAGCCATCCTAGTCTTTTTTTTTCTTTTTCTTTTTTCTACTTCTCGGCCAAAACTAGCCTTTAAAAAATGGGTGCAAAATAAGCTCCACAATGATAAAAATAGGGTGATGTGGACAGTGACGGATCCAAGAATTTTAGTCTATGAAAAAAAAAACAAATTGGTTAAAATAGTTCCGAACTTCCGATAGAACATATCAGTCAAACGCGTTGGTTAAAACACTGACTAAATTCAGTTCTATGTATAATAATATAATAATAGCGTTTAAACAAATTAATCAGTTATATTACACCATATAAATTAACTCATAAGTCATAAGTATAATATAATAATAGCGTTTAAACAAATTAATCAGTTATATTACACCATATAAATTAACTCATAAGTCATAAGTAAAAGATTAATGTGTAAGTTAAATTCTTCTATGTAAAACTGAATATATTTTAGGACGACATAAAACTAATTAAAATTCTTAATTTCTTAATAACATTAACCCGGCTAATATGTAAGTATACAATCTTACATTGGGCTAACATAAAGCCCATGTAAATCCCCACAACATTGGCCCAAAAAGTTCTCTTACCTTCTTGTTTGCGGTATTAATTAGGCTTCACGGTTGTGCTTCGTAGATTTCATCAACTATAATAGATCAACGCAGATGCTAATTAAATTTTAGGGGCATGATTAGGGCCTGCGATTATATAAGCTTGGGGCTCATTACCTTGAAACGTTCCATTTTTTATTTTTTTTTGTTACCCTTTGGAGAAGGAATAGATCCGCCTCTCAATGTGATGAAACCCAACAAAAACACCCTCTAAAAACACATCTATTGGAGGTACTCCAATAACTAAAATCTTAGAATGTTACCTGTATTCATTATAAATAGAGTAACCAATAATTAGTTTCATTCAAAACAGAATTTTTTATAGTTTTTTATACAAAATATTTTCTTTAAAAATGACGTAAATACTCTTTATAGCTTTTTATACTATAAAACTCTTATATTTTATACAAAATATTTTCTTTATTTATTAACTAGGTTAGTAACCAGTGTATTACACGGACTGAATATAGATTCATAATATTAGATAAATACAAAAGAAAAAGATCATCAATGATCAACAAATTCAAAAATTATGATTGATATAAAATTCTTATAATATATTAAATAATAATTTAATACATTTAAGATATTTATTATGTTTGATAAGTTGTTGATTACTATCCACAAAAAACTAAAATAATTTAGTATATTAATCAAATCTACATTAATTTTATCGAAATTTTAAAATAAAATTTTAGTTTTGACAAAATTGTTAATTGATTGTAAGCTTGACATGTGGCATGATGATGTGGACTCTTTATAAATGAGACATGTGACATAAATTTTATTGTTTTATTATGATTAAGATAAGATAAGATTAAGATAAGATTCTACTATCTTTCTACCTTTTTCTTTCTACAACCCATGATCACTTTCTTACTCTTTTTTTTACGTCTAATTAATAGTTTCCGACCACCCCCGGTTAACCCCAATTGCTGATGGGCACCCACACTTAGGCGTACAACGGAAATATCCATACACTCGCGAGTGCTGGGTGGCCGAGACACACATCATTTGAGCCCATCCCACAGAAAACCACATCCTCGAACGACCAGGTGAAAAACATGTTAGGTTTGGCGATCGAACTCGTGATCTTTCAGCTCTAAGTCTTACCCTCACGCCATACCATTTGGCCGAAAGACTGATGATCTCTCGGTCTTTCTACCCACCACCATCACACCTGTAGCATTTATAGTTTTAAAAAAAAGTTTTGTTAAAATGTTAAGGAGCGGAATCCCTTAGAACTAGGGGTGTTCATCGGATCGGTTTTCGGTTTATTCGGTTCGGTTTATTCGGATTGACATTTTTTTTGTCCAGATCCGAATCTGATCCGAATCCGAATAAGATACCAGTCTAACCGATCCGAACCGATCCGAATCTAAATCGGATCGGATTCGGTTATATCCGAATAAACTGAAATCAACCCGAATTATCTGAATAATATGTGCTCTTGACTGATTTATTTTTAAGATATTATAATTTTTCAAGACATACTAAATCTTTTAAATGTATCAAATTGCTATTTGCTCCTCACTGCTTTATTTCTAGGATATTATAATTTTTCATTTCATCAGTAATCTATTAAGAAAAAAAAGAAGCCATGGAAGATGGAGACGAAGATTAATTGCGATGAAGATGAAGATGGCTGATGGCGGGATGGGAAGATGGGTACAGAAGCAATTTGCTGTGAATATATTTATGGATCAGGATGTATTAAAAACATGTATGTATATAATATATAATTTATATGTGAATATATATATTCTAAAAAACATGTATTGTATAATATGTATAATATTTAAGCTAAATAAATCGGATATCCGAATAATCCGAATAACCCGAATAATCCGAATAAATTTTTTTGAAATATCCGAATCCGATCCGAAATCCGAGATTCCTAATTCGGTTTGGTTTGAAATCCGATCCGAATAAGGATTTCGGTTTGATTTTTTCGGTTTCGGATACGGTTCGAATTTCGGTTTTATTCGGATTTTGGATTTTTCGAACACCCCTACTGAAAACATTAAGAACATCATGTTTCAAACATTTAACTTGCCAAAGCGACAAGACATAAACTTTTCTTTATTAGGGATGCCAGTCACGAATTTGAGTAGTACTTGCAGCACGGTCAAGAACTTTCTCAGTTCAATATTGCAAACGTGCATCAACTTGACATGCATACTAAAAGTCAAATAACGCTAAGTGAGTTCTAAGTTTCATACATAAAAGTTTTACATGGAGAAACACTTTATAACTTTAACAATCATACTTTAATTTTAACTTAGTCTTGCATAGTCTACAATCAACCGTATATACCCGACGACACACAATCATGGATAACTTTTCCTCGGACCCATATGTTATTCGGTTACGTTTTTTTCACCCCAACATGTAAGCAAGCCGGCTATGTTTTCTATGTCATGCAGATGTGCATATGCTAGACTCTTTAACGTATGATTGGCCAATTAGTCATTTGTTCATTAACGTTATTTAACCTGCTTTACCATGCTTTATCAATCTTCCTCACATACTAATGTCCTTTAACATTCAATATCATACTTTAACATACTATAACTTCTTTACTATTCATACATACTTCATCATTCTATCACATACTTCATTTTATTATACAAAACCTTATCCTTAAATTTTGGCTGAAATCTTTAGGTCGAAATCCCAGGTTTTGCCCAGGTGTAATCTTTAATTTCCCTCGGGCAAAATCTCATAGATTTCATTCTGTTGAAACGCAATGTTTCGGTCTATCACGAGGGTCAAAAACTAACAAGGTTGAAATAGGCATTTCAACTAATGCAAGTGTCAAAATAGGGATTTAAACCCATCCATAGGCCGGCGGTTATGTTCTATAGTATAATCGTAACATGTTCTTATCTTGCATACATATCAGTCCCTAAAAACAATAAAAAGGAGATCATAGAACTCATCTTAGTGTTAATAGAATAAAAAATCTAACTTTTCCTCTTTAATCCTTTAGCCAAAACCCAAAGGATGAGATACTCGACTAAACTCTTCCTATCCCATCATCAAAACGATACTAAGATCAATAAACCATACTCCATCATAAATAGTTTTTATTTAATTAAAATTTAATGGTTTTTAAATTAGTTTTTAAGTTTATACAATAAAAAGTGTTTTTATTTTAACCTTCCACAATATGTACAAAAAGGCCTTATTTTGTTATAACAATTAAATCATCACATTTGAATTTTGTAATATTTGAACCACAATCATTTGGTTGGGGGTCACAACTTTATCACCGTAATATAATATCCCTTTGGGACACCCATAATGACATCCGAAATTCCGAAGAGTTGATTCCGTCATTGCTTTTATCGCCGGTTTGCAAGTAGATGATGGCGGTGGTCGATTCATTGATTTGTAGAAATCGCCTGGTACATTGCTAGAGTTAATGGAGGTGGTGATCTTTGAGTTCATCATAAACTATTTTCTTCGGTGTAGAGAGATTACAAAGAAAGAAGAGAGTTATAGAGTTTTTTATGCAAAGGACATGAAATGACTCTTATGCCCTGCATTGGGGTTGAAAGTGTTAATCTTTGGAAAAGTTTAGACGCAATGTATTAAAAAGTTTCATTCCGAAGGAATTCTGATTTTTAGACAAAAATTATAGTTTACTCCTAGAAAAAATTCAATTTTTCTTTAGTTCATACTCTACTTCATATGCCATCCAACGAATTGAAGTTTAATGAGGCTTACCTTCTATTATATATACCCATATATATATATTTGCAAGTTGTGAATAGATTCCATGTGATTGAGTGCATCAACCAACCAATTGAAGTAATTTAGTATCAAAGCTATTTTACAAAAGTCAAACCCACATTCCATAACTAGATCATAACCAAGAAAGAATCATACAATATAGCTACCAAAAGGCAAAAATTAAAAAAAAAATGGTGTGGACATGGAAGAAGGAAGAACACCTGGATTTAATCCTGGTGCCATTAGGGTTCTTCATCATGTGCACTTATCATCTCTTCCTTCTCCACAGATACCTCAAACACCCCGAATTCACCGCTATCGGATACGAAAACAATAACAAGAACGCCTGGGTCAACAAAGTCCTTCTGGTATTTGATCCAGTACTTCAGCTGTAAAAGTTATAAATTCACTTGTAATTTACCGCTTTCTAACCATTTATGTTTGTTAAGTTCAAAGTTCAATAACTATTCGGTTAAATCGATGCAGGTTGAACCAAAAGACCGAGGGTTCGCTCTAGCGGTTCTCAATGGTCAATTATCCGCATCAACTTCCCTGAGTTCAATTTCTCTAGTTCTATGTTCCCTAATCGGGGCTGTTCTCGGTAACTCGTCTAACAACTATCTCACAGGCAGGTTTATCTTCGGCGACACGAGCCAGTACACCAGCGCGATAAAATACATGATGATTTTATCTTTCTTTTTACTCGCATTTGCCTGTTTTGTACAAACAACCAGGCACTTTGTACACGCTAGTTTCGTTATAAGCATGCCGGCTGGTGATGTTCCTCTCGAGTGCATCCAAAAGGCGGTGATCCGAGGAGGAAACTTCTGGGCGGTGGGATTGCGTGCACTCTATTTCGCAACTGTTTTGCTTCTGTGGATTTTCGGCCCGATTCCTATGTTTGTTGGTGCGGTGGCTACGGTGATGATCTTGCATTTTCTGGATGTTAATAAGGAGCCCATGATTCGGTATGGATCGAGCAAGAGCGGGAATGGTGGTGGGTTTCTGAAGAGGATTGAGGAGGAGGTGAGCTCTGTGGTAGCAGGATTTGAACACAATGGAAGGACATAGTGATGTGGAATACAGCATCTTATTGCATGTTATAATTTCTAACCTGATGTTTTATGTTTATTGTTAGATCAATGTTACTGATTCCCTTTTCATGTTCAAAGGCATCTTTCATATGTTTCTTATATCAAATTCCATTACTATTATGGTGGATAATGACAAAATGTATTTTAATTCAAGTTAAAATGTGTCAATGTCTATCCCAAACACATAAATTTTGTAGTATTGAGTTTGTATCATATAATCTATTTATGTAGACTCCGCTACGAAACAAACCATTAAACTCCAACAAACAATCCTAGTGATAACTCGTAAACATGAATTCGATTGATAAATTATTCAATTTACAGGTAGGTTAAACAAAATAAATTGACAAAAAAGTTATAATTACAAGCGTACCTGTTTTGGTCATGTAAAACTTATTCAACATTCAAATCTATACTAGTTCATCAAGTTAATTAGAGAGTTTAAACCGCCAAAAATCACGACAAAAAGATTTGAGTTAGCGTCGTATTTATGTATTAACTTAACGGGATCAAACTTTTAAACTTATCAACACTCCTGATGCAAGTTGAAAGCCACTGATCTCGCCCAGAACTTGATCTGTGCCTTCATGTCTTCTGATGAACCCATATCAGCCCATCCTCCTGGGATTGTTGGTGTGCCACCATTAATGTTGTTCTTCCCTATCTTCTTCGAGCTTTTGTTTCTGTGTATCTCGTTCATGCTTCCCACTTTCCTCAACTTCATAATCTTTTCTTGATTTGTTTTGGGATCTTGCGACAAGTATCGTGGTAAACTCGTGCTTCCTTTCATAACCATGGTGGTCTGTTGAGGAGTAGACTTATGTGAAGAGTCAAGAGACGCTTGCCTAATCAACGTTCCCATCTTGAACTCGTTCTCCTCGTCTTCAATATCATCTTCTTCATCTTTTTCGATCATGACCAAAGTTGGTCCGGGCCCTTTCTGGGCAAAATCAGGACTCGGGTTTTGTTTTCGTGGGGAAAAGCTCGAGCCTTTTTGCTCGATAGAACGTTCTTTGATCAAGATTTCTTCATTTTGAACAAGTGGAGGATAACATCTAGGCATGGGTCTTATTGTATTATTGTAGATCAAAGTTGGTTCCATGAGATGATGGAGTTGATTCCTTCACTTTCTTGGTTTTATTAGCGAAGGGGGTTTTAAAAAGGGTTGTCTACAAGTGTCTTGAAGTTGCACTATACTTATAAGCCAACATATGGTATGAGATCTTTGAGAATTTATTGTGAATTTGCTGTTAACTGTGATGATTGTGATTGGAGGGAACAAGCGGGCCATATGGATTTGAAAGTTTTGCAAAATTAAGTGACCAAGTGATATGTGGTGTACGTCTAATGTTTTAGAAGTGATATGTGGTGTCTAATGTTTTAGTGAAAATGAATAATTATTATATATTTTTAGTATTTTACTCACAATACAGATAAGGTTTTTAGAACCCGTACTAATCAGTCACTATATTATTTCAAAACAAAATTTTGCTTTTTCTTAATGTATAATAGACTTAGTCTATATATAGCTATAAAACTTATGTATGGGGTGTTAAATGTTATGTGACGGTTCAGTTAGCAAATGAATTTAAGTTTAAAAGTGTGTAGTGCGTAAAGCCCTATAACATTTTTTATTTTTCTTTAAAAAAAACCTTCATAAAAAGAATGAACCGACCATAAAAGGAAAGAAAATGGATCAATCAGCAACAAATGTGTAAGGCGCTATAGCTATACACGAAAACAAGTTTGGGGCGCTTTAACGCCTCTGTGTAGTGGTGTTGGGCGCTTGGGGAGGGGGAGGGGGGGGTGGGGGTGTTAGTTCACCCCACAACACATAGCCTTAGCTTTTCACGAACAATTAGTAGGTTGTATTAGATTAAACACCACACTGAGTGAAATTAGTATTAGATAGTCATTGTTCATTGTTGTAATCTTTATATTTTGGGAGATTATTATGTAAATATCTCCGTTAGAATAGGTGGTTGTAACTATATATACCGGATCATCATTGATGTAAATCACGATTTGAAATCATAATTTTATATAAGATTATGATTCAGTCGTGATTTGTATTAATTGACGTGCATGCGGATGACATATAAAAAAATAGAAAATTATAGCAATAATGGGCCAGATAACACCACTATTGTGCAAGTTTTAAATTTATAAAACACGACAACAAACAATCATCATACACCACACGTTAGGGAATGTGCGTCCATAGTTGGCGTAATATAATGATTGTAAGATACCAAGGTCGTCTAAAGAACATGAGCTCTTCATAATGAAATTTTCTCAACATCTAGCCAGATCTAAAAGTAGGTTTAAAGAAATAATTAAAATAAAGATAAAACAAAAGTAAAGTGAGTTAAGGGGTGGATTTAATAAAAAATAATGTCACTTGAGATGACTTGTCAATGGTGTAGTTGGTAGCATTATTATACATAAACTTTCCAGAAACCGGTTTCGGTTAGTAATCGGTTTGGTAGAAAATGTGCAACCCTTAGCAACCGGTTTGGGCGAACCGTTTTTTTTAGCGGAAGGAATTTTCTTTTTGGCTAAAAGTCAATACAAATTTGTAACGAAACATAAAAAGGTTCTATTTTTTATTTAATACTTCATTTCTTGTTGAATCATGAGTTGCGTCATTTGCTCCGAGTCCTTTCAAGATCATAAACTAATACACATCCTTCATTTGTCATTGAAGTTCGGCCTTGAACTTGAGATCTTTTCAACACTTTACAATGCAGGTGCTCATAGTGTTGATTCAAAGTTGAGTTTGCACCATTAGCCAATAACTTGTGACATAATTTGGCACAAGCCTTGTTTGGACGTACCAATTTCACCATCACACACATATCAAAATGTTGTCAAATTTCCTTGTTACTATTCGTTGCAATGACTTGAAGAACTTGATTCTCCAATGGAGTTGCATAACCGAAGCACTAGCACTTAAAAAAGCCATTTGAGTTTTTTAACGTTTTTAAGATGAGTTTTGGTCTCTAACGGTTAGTATAAGGGATATACTTTTTTATCATGATTGTATCCGGGTTTTTAATCGTTTTTCAGAAACTGGATTTCTAATCTGTTTGGAGCGAGAGAAGTAGAACCAGTATGTAACCGATGGTTCGGTTACAAAACAGAATCGGTTCTGGTTTTCCAACCGTCTTTTTCTCAACTCTATGTTTTTTTTAACAGCGATTTCTCAGTCGAATCTGATGCTCAGCCCACCACGATGACCCGAGTGTCTTAACCGTGCCTCGGTCTGCGAGTGCGAGCGAGTCAGAACACCACCTCCTTGCCCCAGTTCGGGGAAACCCGGCCTGCGAGCGAGTCAGGACACCACCTTCTCAACTCTATGTCATGGTGCTTCTTAATTCCGCCTTTAAAAAATATGTAGGTTAAACAGAAAAATTCACAAAAAAGTTATAACAAGCGTACCTGTTTTGGTCATATAATTCTTAATCAACATTCATATATATACTAGTTCATCAAGTTAATTAATCAAGAGTTTAAACCCCCAAAAATCACGACAAAAAGATTTGGGTTAGCTTCGTATTTATGTATTAATCAACGGGATCAA
>JBCNJP010000007.1:126578057-126753671 GCA_039602395.1 Deinandra increscens subsp. villosa
CGTAATTTAGTCAATTAACAAGTGACCACTAATTCCCTTGGTTCGATACCCCGACTTCCACTACTGCAAATCTTTATTAAGTTGGGGATTTGTAACGGTCTCGACAAACCGTTATCAAATTGGCGCCATTGCCGGGGAATCGTGCGCTTGTTTGTTAGTTGATTTAATTGTTTTTAAATTTTTTTCTAAAAATTCCAAAAATCCAAAAATAGTGTTTTATTTTCATTCCCTGCATTTTATTCTGTTTAAAAAAAAAATTAATTAAAAAAATTCGGAATTTTACCTGCATCGTGTCGCGAGCCCCCACCCACAAGCCTCGCGACACGATAGGAGCCAATTGGACAGAAAGTTTTTCCAATTTTTGGCCCCCCAACTTTGTGTTTCGTTGCTTCTAACGTGTTCCTTGCAACCTCTAGAGCAGTGCTACGTGACCCGTTTGCTTTGTTTTGGCTGTTTTGCAGGTTTGTGCAAGTTTTATGCATACTAGGCATTCACAAAAGCAATCACCGTTAATCTACAATCCAGAAATTGAACGTACGGCTCGGCAGAACCGAGCAGAGCAAAGAAGCAGGAGAAACATGGAGAACCAGCCACAAAACCAACAACAACCAGTAATTCCACCTCAAATTGACCCCAATCTCCAAAACCAACCACAAGACCCGCAAGTTCAGCCACAAAACCCACAAAATGATCCAGCCTTTCAGAGACAGCCATATCCAAACCTTGAAGACCCGCTCAATGGGCGACCAAACTCACACCACTCAGCTCGGTCGTCACATCATGACGCAGAAGACCTCCGTTACAGAGGTCAACCCCCGATTCCACCACCACAGCAACCACCACAACAACCACCCCTATTTCGCCGTGCACCACAGCAACCACCCCCTCAACAATTCTACCCTGCCAACCAGGCCAATGTTTGGCAAAACCCGATGTTCGATCAGCAAAGGTACGGGTATGGAGCTGCAGACAATGGAGGACAGCAAGATTGGCAGCAACAGGACGAACAGTGGGACCAAGAGTGGTACGAGCCTGATGAAGACAATGGATACCCAGTTAGAGGTCAACCGGAGGTGTTAGCTAACCCACGACGACAACAACCTCCGGTTCACCCTCAACCAGTGCGTCAGAATCAACCTCCAAGGGGTGTACCTTATGTCCCTAATAATCAAGGGAGGAATCAAGTTCACATGGAAGGAGGCGTACCGAGGATAGTGACACCAGCCCGTGCACAAGGAGTTGAGAGCCATTTCAAGCCGATTATTATGCCAAGTTCGTCAGCAGTTGTAACCCCGGTCTCTCAGAACAATAGGGTATTTGAAGTGAAACCTCAATACTTGGGTTTTTTGCCAGAGTTTTATGGGAAGAGGACGGAGGAGCCTTACCTTCACATAAAATCGTTTGAATCTACTTGCAGCACAATCGGGGCAACAGGTTTTACAACTGACGATGTTAAACTAATGATGTTCTCTTTTACACTCAAGGATCGAGCCCGCCGGTGGTTTAATAGTCTACCTGCCGCAAGCATCCACACATGGGCGGAGTTGCAAGAAGCGTTCTTGGATGAGTACTATCCAATGAGCAAGACCAGTGAGGGCCGAGCAGCCATCAGAGGCTTTCAACAATCATCAGGGGAGCCTTTTCATGAAGCTTTTACTAGATTTAAAGAACTTTTACGAAAATGTCCTCATCATGGTTTTGAAATGTGGGATCTAATTCATTGTTTTTATGATGGTTTGTTGCAGGATGATGCTCGGGATTTGCTTTCGATAAGCAATGGAACGTTTCTCACAAATCCTGAAGCGGATGATTGGGCTCATTTGGAGCGTTTGTCTACAACGTCAAGGAGACATGCCCAATCCGCTAGAAGACCAAAAGCAGCACTAAAAGCAGTGGATTACGGTGTGGAAGAGAAGTATGAGAGCTTGGAGAAGAAGTGTGCATTGTTGGAGAAACAATTAACACAACTTAAGGTCGATGATGGCAGTGAAGAAGCGAAGGCAGCATCATCATTTGTAGTTTGCGCAACATGCGGCGAGTTAGGACACTATGCGAATCAGTGTCCTACTTTAGGTAGCGGGCAGGAGGATGTGAGCTATGTTCAAGGGAAGCCATTCGATTTCAACTCCAACACATATCATCCGAACATGCGAAATCATCCAAACTTCAGGTATGGTAATGTGAACAATCAATTGAATCCTGACTTTCAAGGTTCTTATGTGCAGGGTGGCGGACAACAATACCAGCAGTCCCGGAATCGTCAAGGAAACAACTCGGGAGGCTACCAACGGAATAATTACAATCAAGGTGGGAATCAGCAACAACGCACCTATCAGCAACCCCAACCGAAACAAGACGAGGGAATGCAAGCTCAATTCGTAACCAACACTCAATTCGCAGCCATGATGGACAAGATGAACTCGCTCATAGAGGGTCAGAAGGCGTTTGAGAGGAGGTTCGAGATTCAAGAGAAAAATCATGAAGCTTTGGCCAAGCAAGTGGGCCAATTGGCAGCCGAGTCATCAAAACGAGATCATGGTAAGCTGCCGAGTGACACTGATATCAACCCGCGACATCAAGCCTCCACCTCGGGTACTAAAAATGTTCGAGGGGTACCAATTAGTGCAATAAATATAGTGGAGGCTGGTGAAGAATCCGAATGTGAAGAGGAGTTTGAAGAATTGAAAACGCCATACATTCCGGTGCAAATTGGAGACTTTAAAACCAACAAGGCGTTGTTGGATTTTGGCGCATCGGTCAGTGTTTTACCCAGCAGTGTTGTTGATAAGTATGAGTTAGGAGACTTGCAGGAAGTGAAAACAAAAGTGGTGTTTGCGGATGGGTCGACAAAGAGGCCTAGAGGTATGTTGACGGGTCTAGCGGTTAAAGTTGGTGATTTCTATTTTCCTGAGGATTTTCTAGTTGTCGATTATGAAGAAACGGGACACCAACCGAAAGTGATTTTGGGGCGACCATTCCTCGCGACTGCGAATACGCAAATTGATTGTAAAACCAACACATGCACCATGAAATTTGGTAACCGTTTATTGCACTTAAATTTATTTAATTCTATTTTTAATTATTCGGTTATTAAATCTATTCCAAAACTTTTTGCTACTAATGAGTGTCCTCCTTGTGATAACGAGGAGGATACAACGAAAAGTGGTGCTGTGTTTGACAGGAGTGGAGAAATGGAAGTGGTTAATTCCAAGTGTGGGGATACTGGTGACCCGGTAAGTGAGATTACATCGGTTGAATAGAAGGAGGTAAGGCGTGGTCGCAAAGAAAATGAGAAGGTATCCAAGTCCACCGAACAGACAAAGGGGAATGTGAAGCATGACCAAACTGGCTTGGATGGTCGAGGGTCGATGAAGGTGGCACTTGATGAAGGTGAAGGGATTCGCAATAAGAAAGGGAAGTGTATTCAAAATCCTTGCACCGTGGTTAAGCGTGAAGCTAGGCATGTGTTCCAGCCTCCATAATGAAGAGTAGTACCGTCTGGCTGAAGACGTTAAACTTAGCGCTAAACGGGAGGCAACCCGGGTTTTGGTTTCGTTTTATTATTTTTCTTTATTTTTCTTTGTTTTCTTAGTTTTCTTTTCATTGCTTGTAATTTCAGGTGCTCGTGAGGAATGGCAAAGCTGTTGGAAGCAGAACAGAGACACTCCAAGGTGTCGGGGGGGGGGGGGGGGTGGTGTAAAAGAGAAAACGCACGAAGTGGTCAAGCATACAAGAAATTTTTCGCGTTTCCTGCTGCTGTAGATCACATCGTGGCGCGAGGGTTGAGGATTTCTCCTCGCGCCACGACGCGCGTCTTTTTCGATTAAGGATACCCAATTTGGGGAGCGTGCCGCGAAGCTTATCATCGCAAGGCCTCGCGACACGATCCGAACCACAGCACTTTTCAGAATGCAGTTTGCGTTGACACGACTTTCGAGGAGCTTTCATGAAAATATCAGGGGAGTCTGTTCCAACTTTTGTTTTATTTTTTATTTTATTTTTCTTTTTATTTTTCTCTTATCGTTCGTGTCTGTATATTAGTTTGTGCGTGTTCTTCTATCACATTGAGGACAATGTTGATCTTAAGTGTGGGGAGGGGGACAGGACGTCAGTTTTTCCATTTTTAGGTTTCATTTTTAGGTAGTTTTGTGTTATTTTGAAAAAAAAAAAACATATAAAAAATCCACAAAGATTTTTCATTTTTAGTTAGTTTATTTGTAGTGTTTTAAAAAAAAAAATTTGAAAAATGTCTTTGGAATTACTTGCAAAACACGGAAAATGATAGTACAATTGGAAGTCGATTTTTAGAATAAAAATAAGAAAGAAATGGGAAAAGTGGTAGGAAAGGAATGAATGGAAAACGTATCTGATTTGTGATGTGTCGGTAGGCCCAGCTGACCGAGTAAAGCTTAATTATCCCATTGTGCTTGTTATTGTATAAATATGTAATTAATTTAGTCTGCTAGTGGGTTCCCATTTTAGAGGTTAGAGTGAGGTTGAAACTGATGATTAGGAGGAAAGAGACCTTTTTGAATTAGAGACTTATATATCCTCAGAATAACTGGCACGTTATGATCTTTTTGCGAAAGCAAATCCGAGAAATAACGACGCCCCATCTTTCCATCTTTTGAGCATATTAGGTAATAAAATTGTTAATGAATTAGAGTGAAGGGACAAAATACTCATGTACGAACTAAGGATAGTATCCCGTGGTAAGTGCCTCTGATGATGTTCCGGATCTCGCGGGCAAAATACTCACGTATGATCTCGGGGGTAAGACCTTGTGAGAGAATGCCTCTGATGATGTCCGTTGGTAATAATAGTTAAAATTGACCAATTATTATTAAGAAAAAAAAAAAAAAACAATGGTAGACAAATAAATGCTCACAATTTCATTCATCCATTTGATCCACCATTCTTGGGATATATGAGTATCTGGTTTAACTAGGGTGGGAAAATCTATAAATATCATCTCAAATACCCTTTACTTTGACCGAATATGAGTCGGGAGTATATTGAACTTGAACTTTCTAAATGTGGGACACATAGGCAGGTTAGTACAATTGATTGGTAATTCACAGGCACCTTGGGGGCTCAAAGGTCAGTGGTTGGGTTTAGTCGGACCGAAATACTGACAATTACAGTTAGCATATGTGATTACATAATGGTTTGTGGAATTGATTGGTGGATAAGTTAAAGGTTTAATTGTGATTTTGTAATTGATTTCCCAATTATGATTCCGTGGCAGTTTTTCCGGGACGGAAAAAGACAAGTGTGGGGATGTGATGTGTTAGTGATTTGTAGTGTGTTATCATTCTTAATTTCCTGTTTTTATAGTTTATATTCAGTCGGGAACGCATCACTTGGTATAGTTTTGTTGATTTCAGGTTTGTACGTTTATGTGACGAATTTGGTGGGATTAAAGTGTTGAAGTTTTAGAAGAATTCTGGATTTGAAGTCAGATCGTGTCGCGAGGGATGAGGCTTGCTCCTCGTGACACGACGCGTGTTGATGTTGAAGGCCCCGACTATTTTGGCGAGATCGTGTCGCGAGCATATGGAGGAGAGCTTGTCGCGCCACGATCTGGGTGCGATTTCGGCCAAAAATTAGGGTTTGGCTATTTAAGCCAATGTGAGGCCAATCATTCTCATCTTCTGCCTTTTTGACGACCTTGGAGTGCTGGTTACGGATTCCAGAAGATTTCCAGGCCTTCGGTGAAGAATTCCAAGCATTTGACAAGCTTTTTAATGGCGTTTTCAATGATTTCCGTGCTTTCGACTTTTGCCATGTCCGGCTAATTTTCTTGTAATCACTTTGAGTGAAGGTTAGTGTTTTGCTGATTTTAAACTAGGGTTTTTGATATTGGATGAATTCTTGACTTGTGACAACCATTAATTCAGTGTTTAGTTGTTTGATTTTTCTGATTGATTGTCGTGTTCGTACCCCCCGCTCCCGGACTACCTTAATTGCATAGCTCTAGGACTATACTAAGTACGTTCATAATAATTGATTAGTTAGATTGAATGAATTCTAGCACAGCCATGTCTATGTGGTTTCTAGGTCAAATTCTCGAAGTGCGAAATCAGTAATTCACGAAACCGGATCTTAAAGTGGTTACCTTTAGTTCATATAAGTTAAAGTCAACATTTACTAGCGTAATTTAGTTTCAGTAATTTAGTGTTAAATCAACCAATCCAATTTTACAGCTAAGAGGCCAATTTCTAATTTTCTTGCAATTTAGGTTAAAGTAATTTAAGTTAATTCAGTCGTAATTTAGTCAATTAACAAGTGACCACTAATTCCCTTGGTTCGATACCCCGACTTCCACTACTGCAAATCTTTATTAAGTTGGGGATTTGTAACGGTCTCGACAAACCGTTATCAGCTATTATATTACACCATATTAATTAACTCATAAGTCATAAGTAAAAGATTAATGGGTAAGTAAAATTCTTCTATATAAAACCAATGTTGCAGAAATCGCGATTAAGCAGTGATTAATCAGCGATTAATCGCTTGACGGTCCCCCACCGTCTACGATTAATGGTTTAACGGTTAGTTGGTCAACGACGGTCAACATCGGTCCTTGGCGGTCTTGGCGGCCTTGACGGTTAGCCAATTTTTTTAATTAAAATAATAAAAACTTAATAAATTGTAGATTTTGGCTTTAATATTGTAGCTTTTGACTTAAATGTTTATATAGCTACTAGTTTATTTCCTTTTAAAGTTATTATATTTATTTATTAGGAAAAATGGATACAAATAATCCTAACTATGGACTATTGGCCGATAATAATCCTATCTTTATTTTTGTACAAAAACAGTCTTATAAATGTACCATGTTTTTTCTAATAATCTTTTCCGTTAAAAAACTAACTCCGTTAGTAAATATTGACGTGGCATCCTAGTCAGCATTTTGAGGGGTAAAATATGAACTTCTAAACCTAAAGGTTTATTTTGTCATTTGTATATTTATTATTTAAGTATTTGTTTTTTTTTATTTGGGGGAAACCATTTCAAGTTCAGTGACAACCCTACCACCAATCCGCCACCAACCCCCTCCACCCACCCTGCAACCACCGCCACCATCAAAACCAGACATCACCTGCAACCACCACCATCGAAAACCGACACCACCACCACATCGCCACCACAATGCCGTCGCCGAAATGAAATCCACGCCGTCGTAGGTCCGACTTGATATGTTTTATAATCGTCACGGCAGAGGTCAGGTTGCCGCTTCTGCTTGGCTTACCGGGGGTTTGGAATGTCGGAGGGTGGTTGCGTCTGATCGAACGGAGAACGGACGGGGTGGGGGTGTCGCTGGGTTTGCCGGTGAAACAACGAAGGAAGGGGGAGGTGCAAGGTGGAGCAGGTCGTCGGAAGCTCTCCCGGTCATCGGAGGGCGGAGATGGGCGCCGACAGTTAGCCGGTAAGGAGGTCGTCGGCATGAAGATCAAAGGAGATGGGGGTTGTCGCCTGCACTTCTATCTCTCTTTCTTCTTTTAGTTTTTTTTTTTTACTTTTGTTTGTTTTTGGGTTTGTGAATTAACCCTTAGGTTTAAAACTTTACAACTTACCACCTCAATTTGATGATTAAAAATCCAAGTCAGCATTACTAACGGAGTTAGTTTTTTAACGAGAAAGATTATTAGAAAAAACATGGTACATTTATAAGACTGTTTTTGTACAAAAATAAAGGTAGGATTATTATCGGCCAATAGCCCATAGTTAGGATTATTTATATCTATTTTTCCTATTTATTAACTATACTAGGATATTGTCATGTTCGAATATGTACATGTATATATATATATATATATATATATATACTAGGATAGAACCCGTATATTATACGGGTTGAATCATTAAAAATATATATATAATTGATAATTCATGCATACCCTTTTTTATTATCAGAATAACGTATTACATTACATTAGATAAAAAAACTAAAGTTATAATTCATAATATGGTATTGGTGACTTTACTATCTTTATTAAAAAAAAAAAAATTCGGGCATGTATCTACTTGTATATTTGAAAAATGCAAAATAACGTGATCATGTTTAAAAAACAATCAAACCCTCAATAGAGACTAACATGAATTATGAATTGACAAACTTGAGACTTTAAGTTTGTATAGAAAGTTAGATGAGTATGAAATTTTATCAAAATTATAATGAACACATTCTAAGTGTTGGGTATAAAATCTGAATAATAATCAAAAGATTATAATGTCATCAATAAAAAAATGTTATGCTGATAAACATTATAAAACTTACAATTGTATTAGGCATGATGTCTAAAATTTCCAAATTTGATGAACATGGCTCAAAAAATATGATAGGAAAAACTATTTAATATTGGATATTATGAACATGATTTTTATCGCTTATGAATTTTTCTATAAATAGTATCAACTACAACGTAACGCTGATTGAATTTGTAAGATATTATTAGGTATTCGTTAATTAAAATATTAAATATGATTTGTTCAATTATTTTGAAAACACACTAAATACATGTTTATTGGTATTTTATAAATTTCTAAATATTTTTTAAAATGAAAATAATAATAGTTTAAAAATTATTTCTATATAAAATAAGATGTAAATTAATATATGATTGTCAGAATTCCATAAATATGAATAGATAAAATATACCATGATTATAATATAAGATATAATTTCCAATAAAAAAAGAATTTATTAGGGAATAGATTTGGGAGGGAAAACTTTTGTGAGAATTAATCTAGTGTTGACATGTGTCTACAATTGTAATTGTTTATTAGAGTAGGAAGATATATATATATATATAATGAGCGATAAAAAGTAAAATTCAAATTAAAGTTGGACAACCAAAAAATATTATATAGGTATTTTACTAAAATACCTAGGTTTTCCAGGTTTTCCAATATATATATATATATATATATATATATATATATATATATATATATATATACTTTTGTAACAATTTAGGGTCTTCGATTAATCACGATTAATCCGATTAATCGCTTAACACCAGTCGACCGTCGAGCTACCGCCAAGCGATTTTAATATTTTAGGACGACATAAAACTAATTAAAATTCTTAATTTCTTATAACATAACCCGGCTAATATGTAAGTATACAATCTTACATTGGGCTAACATGAAGCCCATGTAACACAATATTGGCCCAAAAAGTTCTCTTACCTTCTTGTTTGCGGTATTAATTAGGGCTTCGTAGATTTCATCAAATATAGTAGATCAACGCAGATGCTGAGGGGCATGATTAGGGCCTGCGATTAAATAAGCTTGGGGCTCATTACCTTGAAACGTTCCATAATTTTTTTATTACCCTTCAGTGGCGAAACTTGGCGAAAAGTTCGAACGACCAAATGAAAAACTTGTTAGGTTTGAAGATCAAACTCGTGATCTTTCAGTTCTAAGTCTTACCCTCATACCATACCATTTGACCAAAAGACTGATGATCTCTCACTCTTTCCACCCACCACCATCACACTTGTAAGGGCCCAATTCTGAAGGGCCTCACACTTAGATAATCATATAGCATTTATACTTTAAAAAAAACTTTTTGTTCAAATGTTAAGGAGCAGAATCCTTTAAAACATTAAGAACATCATGTTTCTAACTTTCAAACATTTAACTTGCCAAAGCGACAAGACATAAACTTTTCTTTATTAGGGATGCCAGTCACGAATTTGAGTAGTACTTGCGCCAAGAGCTTTCTCAATTCAATATTGCAAACGTGCATCAACTTGACAGTTGACATGCATGCTAAAAGTCAGGTAACACTAAGTGAGTTCTAAGTTTCATACATAAAAGTTTTACATGGGGAAACACTTTATAACTTTAACAATCATACTTTAATTTTAACTTAGTCTTCCATAGTCTACAATCAACCGTATATGCCCAATGACACACAATCATGGATAACTTTTCCTCGGACCCGTATGTTATTCGGTTATGTTCTCTTGGACTTGTAGCCAGTGGCGGACCCACTAAGGGTCCAGGGGTAGCGCCCGCTACCCCTGAACTTTTACCCCGACGTGCAAAAAAAAATTTTTTTTATAGGTTTTCGGTTTTTCGCGACCCCTGAAACGAATTTTTCGCGACCCCTGGAAGAAATTTTATGGCTTTTACTTAGAAATATGATCAAAAGCCCCTTAAAAATATGATTAAAAGCCCGTTAACTACCTAAAAAAAAATTTCGGGGGCGCTGCCCCCGAACCCCCGTTAGTCCCCGCTACCCCTGATATTCTTTCCTGGATCCGCCACTGCTTGTAGCTAACCCGGATATGTTCACCCAACCTGTAAGCAAGTCGGCTATGTTCTCTATGTCATGCAGATGTGCATATGCTAGACTCTTTAATGTATGATTGGCCAATTAGTTCTTTGTTCATTAACGTTCTTTAACCTGCTTTACCATGCTTTATCAATCTTCCTCACATACTAACGTCCTTTAACATTCTAAATCATACTTTAACATACGATAACTTCTTTACTATTCATACATACTACATCATTCTATGACATACTTCCTTTTGTTATACAAAACCTTATCCTTAAATTTTGGCTGAATCTCATAGATTTCATTCTGTTGAAACGCAATGTTTCGGTCCATCACGAGGGTAAAAAACTAACAAGGTCGAAATAAGCATTTCAGCTAACAGTGGCGGATCCAGGAAATAATATCAGGGGTAGCGGGGACTAACGGGGGTTCGAGGGCAGCGCCCCCGAAAAAAAAATTTAGGTAGTTAACGGGCTTTTAATCATATTTTTAAGGGGCTTTTAATCATATTTTTAAGTAAAAGCCATAAAATTTCTTCCAGGGGTCGCGAAAAATTCGTTTCAGGGGTCGCGAAAAACCGAAAACCTATAAAAAAAAAAATTAGCACGTCGGGGTAAAAGTTCAGGGGTAGCGGGCGCTACCCCTGGGACCTTAATAGGTCCGCCACTGTCAGCTAATGCAAGGGTCAAAGTTAGGGATTTAAACCCATGCATAGGCCGACGGTTATGTTCTATAGTATAATCGTAACATGTTCTTATCTTACATACATATCAGTCCCTAAATCAATAAGATGGGGATCATAGAACTCATCTTAGTGTTAATATGAATAAAAAATCTAACTTTTCCTCTTTAATTCTTTAGCCAAAACCCAAAGGATGAGATACTCAACTAAACTTTTCCTATCCCATCATCAAAACGATACTAAGATCAATAAACCATACTCCATCATAAATAGTCTTCATTTAATTAAAATCTAATGGTTTTTAAATTAGTTTTTAAGTTTGTACAATAAAAAGTGTTTTTATTAACCTTACACAATATGTACAAAAAGCCCTTAATTTTTTTTTTAACAATTAAATCATCACATTTGAATTTTGTAATATTTGAACCATAATCATTTGGTTGCGGAGTCACCACTTTATCACCATAATATCCCTTTGGGACACCCATAATGACATCCGAAGAGTTGATTACGTCATTGCTTTTATTGTCGGTTCGCAGGTAGATGATGGCGATTGTTAGTGGCGAAGCTTGACCGGAATGTCAGACCGTGCCGAAAGTCAAGGGTCAAAAAAATTTAGGTTGTCACTAGGTTTTGAACTCAGGTTATATGTTCCGGTCGGATATTCGGGCCGGGTCGATGGTCAATTGTGAAACAACAATAACATATATATATATATATATATATATATATATATATATATATATATATATATATATAGGTTTAGGGTAAAATACATCCAGCAAAAACGCTACATCCATTGCGGATTGATCTGGGGCGTCCATCAAGATCATCCAACAGCCACGATCTATGGTGTTTTCCGCCTATGGTGTTTTTTTCTCCCCCGAAAACGCCATAGGCGGAAAACACCATAGATCATGGCTGTTGGATGATCTTGATGGACGCCCCAGATCAATCCGCAATGGATGTAGTGTTTTTGCTGGATGTAGGATAACTCGACTCTCTCTCTCTCTCTCTCTATATATATATATATATATATATATATATATATAATTATCTTATTTACAAAACACATTTGAGCCTTTTAACTATTAAACTATAGACAATTTAATATAAAACTTTTATATAATTGAGGTTTCAAACAAATAACGATTGTAACTTTTATAACTTTATCAAATAAAATTTTTGGTTTGTAACATAGTGATAGGCCGACTTAGTATAAATTTTTTTTATTAGAAATTGGACAGGGCCGGACTATATATATAAATTTTTTTGGACTGGACGGGTATAAATCTCTATTTCTGAACGAAAAAACAGTCGGGGCCCGCCTGGCCCTCTCTATGCTGCGCCCCTGGCGGTTGTCGATTCATCGATTTGTAGAAATCGCCTGGTACACAGTGGCGGACCTACTAAGGTCCAGGGGTAGCGCCCGCTACCCCTGAACTTTTACCCCGACGTGCAAATTTTTTTTTTTATAGGTTTTCGGTTTTTCGCGACCCCTGAAACGAATTTTTCGCGACCCCTGGAAGAAATTTTATGGCTTTTACTTAAAAATATGATCAAAAGCCCCTTAAAAATATGATTAAAAGCCCGTTAACTACCTAAAAAATTTTTTCGGGGGCGCTGCCCCCGAACCCCTGTTAGTCCCCACTACCCCTGATATTATTTCCTAGATCCGCCACTGCTGGTACATGGATGGAGTCTTTGATTTCATCATATCTTGTCCAAACTATTTTCTTCGGTGTAGAGAGATTACAAAGAAAGAAGAGAGTTATAGATTTTTTTATGCAAAGGACATGAAATGACTCTTATGCCCTTCATGTGGGCACAATTTTAAAAGATTTATCCACAGTCGTTAGCATTGGGGTTGAAAGTGTTAATCTTAGGAAAGGTTTAGACGCAATGTATTAAAAAGTTTCATTCCGAAGGAAATCTGATTTTTAGACAAAAATTATAGTTTACTCTTAGAAAACATTCAATTTTTCTTTAGTTCATACTCTACTTCATATGCCATCCAACGAATTGAAGTTTAATGAGGCTTACCTTCTATTATATATACCCATATATATTTGCAAGTTGTGAATAGATTCCATGTGATTGAGTGCATCAACCAACCAATTGAAGTAATTTAGTATCAAAGCTATTTTACAAAAGTCAAACCCACATTCCATAACTAGATCATAACCAAGAAAGAATCATACAATATAGCTACCAAAAGGCAAAAATTAAAAAAAAAATGGTGTGGACATGGAAGAAGGAAGAACACCTGGATTTAATCCTGGTGCCATTAGGGTTCTTCATCATGTGCACTTATCATCTCTTCCTTCTCCACAGATACCTCAAACACCCCGAATTCACTGCTATCGGATACGAAAACAATAACAAGAACGCCTGGGTCAACAAAGTCCTTCTGGTATATGATCCAGTACTTCAGCTGTAAAAGTTGTAAATTCACTTGTAATTTACCGCTTTCTAACCATTTATGTTTGTTAAGTTCAAAGTTCAATAACTATTCGGTTAAATCGATGCAGGTTGAACCAAAAGACCGAGGGTTCGCTCTAGCGGTTCTCAACGGTCAATTATCAGCATCAACTTCCCTGAGTTCAATCTCTTTAGTTCTATGTTCCCTAATCGGAGCTGTTCTCGGTAACTCGTCTAACAACTATCTCACAGGCAGGTTTATCTTCGGCGACACGAGCCAGTACACCAGCGCGATAAAATACATGATGATTTTATCTTTCTTTTTACTCGCATTTGCCTGTTTTGTACAAACAACCAGGCACTTTGTACACGCTAGTTTCGTTATAAGCATGCCGGCTGGTGATGTTCCCGTTGAGTGCATCCAAAAGGCGGTGATCCGAGGAGGCAATTTCTGGGCGGTGGGATTGCGTGCGCTCTATTTCGCAACTGTTTTGCTTCTGTGGATTTTCGGCCCGATTCCTATGTTTGTTGGTGCGGTGGCTACGGTGACGATCTTGCATTTTCTGGATGTTAATAAGGAACCCATGATTCGGTATGGATCGAGCAAGAGCGGGAATGGTGGTGGGTTGTTGAAGAGGATTGAGGAGGAGGTGAGCTCTGTGGTAGCAGGATTTGAACACAATGGAAGGACATAGTGATGTGGAATACAGCATCTTATTGCATGTTATAATTTCTAACCTGATGTTTTATGTTTATTATTGAAATTAGATCAATGTTACTGATTCCCTTTTCATGTTCAAAGGCATCTTGTTGGAAGAATTATGTTAATTAGAAGTTTGGGCAAGTGTTGTCACATTTACTAATGTGCAGGGGTGTTAAGTGTAAAGTTTTAATTCTTTTAATTTTCTGTTAGTTACCGTTAATCCATGTTTAGTATATAAGCTAGGTCAAGTTTGTAAATCCAATCAGTTTTTCTTCTTGTAATCGAATTGTTTGTTAGATCAGTTTGTGATTCCATTCTTGATTTGGTATCAGAGCTTCAAGGTGGAAGCGATCCCAATCTGGAATCCTCGATCGTGATCAATCGAAGTTCTTCAAGGAAGAAGGGGGATCAGAGATCCTCTGTTGAACTCCGACAACAATTCATCGGTTCATTCTCTCACCGCGAAGGCCGTCGCCTCAACGACCAAGAACGCCGGTTCAACCTAGGTCGCCGACGATGGGTGACAACGGAGACACTGGAAATCGGCAGAATACTCGCGAGAATTTTACCACAATTCCGCTACAGTGCCCTCTCCTAAATCAAACAAATTACACAATTTGGGCAGTGAAGTTGAAGGCGATCTTCAAGGTTCACGGATTGTGGGAGACGGTACAACCTGAACAAGGGGTTGTAGTGGATCCAAAGAAAGACAGTGCTGCAATCGCCTATTTGTTCCAGTCACTGCCTGAAGACTTGATCATACAAGTTGCCAGTATGGAATCGGCTAAAGAGATTTGGGATTCCATTAAAACCAGGTATGTAGGAATAGATAGAGTTAAGAAGGCTCGATTACAGACATTGATTTCTGAGTACAATTTGTTAAGAATGAAAGACTCAGAATCAATTGATGAGTATTCAGCCAAAATTAGTACATTGGCTACTAAATCTGCAAATCTTGGTGCCCCAATGACCGATTCTTCATTGGTAAAGAAGCTACTTGAAACTGTGCCTGAGAGGTTCATTCAGATTGTAGCCTCTATTGAACAGTTTGTAGATTTAGAAACAATGGCCTTCCAAGAAGCAGTTGGAAGATTAAAAGCATTTGAAGAAAGGGTTGGAATGAAGCAAAGGCTCACTACTTCCAAGGATCAAGAGTTGCTGTTATCCTATTCAGAATGGCAATCAAGGAAGAAGGAGGTTAAGTCCAAAGGTAAATGGGCAAAGAACAAACCCTTCAAGAACCAGGATGAGGATAGATCTAACAGTGACAAAGGGAGAAGTGATCAGAAGTTTAACCAAGGGAAAAGGCAGGAAGGAAGGGCCAAGAAAGACAAGTCTAAGATAAGGTGCTTCAAGTGTGACAAATTGGGTCATTTTGCTAGTGAGTGTGCCAAAGAGAAAATGAAGGATCAGGAGGCAAATTTGGTTCAAGATTCAAGTGATGAACCAACTCTTTTAATGATCACAGTGGATAAGGAGTACAATGAGGTAGTATTCTTGAATGAAGCCAAAGTTTTACCAGACAAGTATGCATGTTCAGAAAGCAACAATGAAGGTGATGGTGTGACCTGGTACTTGGATAATGGGGCCTCAAATCACATGACAGGTACATTTTCTCATTTTTCTGATCTTAACAAGAATATATGTGGCAATGTTAGGTTTGGGGATGGTACAAGAGTTGAGATTGAGGGTAGAGGCTCTGTGATCCTAGAGGGTAAAACTGGTGGTCAGAGAGTTTTAACTGATGTGTATTATATCCCAAGTCTAAAAAGTAGTATATTAAGTTTGGGTCAGGCAACTGAAAAAGGATGTGAGGTTGTGATGAGAGATGATTATCTGTGGTTATATGAGGAGAATAGAAATCTTTTAATGAAAGTTAAGAGAGCCCCTAATAGGTTGTATAAGATCAAATTAAGAACTGGAACACCAATGTGTTTTCTGAATAGCATAGGTGACTCTGATTGGCTCTGGCATGGTAGGTTAGGCCATGTGAATTTCCAATCTTTAGAAGATATTACTAAACATGAACTTGTGAGGGGTCTGCCTAGAATTAGGAATACATCACAAATTTGTGATGCCTGCATGGTTGGTAAACAGTCTAGGAACTCATTCCCTAGGGAATCTGAGTACAAATCAAAGGCTGTTCTTGAGTTAGTTTCTATGGACCTTTGTGGGCCTATATCCCCTGCAACTAGTGCTGGAAATAGGTATATACTGTTGATGGTAGATGATTACAGCAAGTTTATGTGGATGTATTTGGTAAAGACTAAAGATCAATCTTTTGACATGTTCAAAAAATTTAAGAATGATGTAGAAAATAGGTTGGGTACTAAGATAAGATCACTAAGATCAGATAGGGGGGGAGAGTTCACATCTAATGAGTTTGCTGCATTTTGTGATGAAAATGGAATTAAGAGACAGCTTACAGCTCCTTATTCACCACAGCAGAATGGCATGGTAGAAAGAAGAAATAGAACAATTCTAAATATGACTAGAAGCATGCTTAAAGCAATGAATGTGCCTGATGAATTTTGGGGTGAAGCTGTTAGGCATTCTGTTTATGTTCTTAATAGGTTACCAACAAAATCAATAGGTAAGCATACTCCCTATGAATTAGTGATAGGTAGAAAGCCCAACTTACATCACTTAAGAGTGTTTGGATGTGTAGGGCATGTGAAGAATGTCAAACCAGGATTGAGAAAACTTGAGGATAGGAGTACACCTATGATATACTTGGGAGTTCAAGAGGGAAGTAAAGCCTCAAGAATGTATGATGTGAATAAGAAAGTTATTGTTGTAAGCAGGGATATAAGATTTGAGGAAAACCGAAAATGGAATTGGAAGCAGCCTGCTAGTAGCAATAATTATGATGAGCAGTGGGATAGTGTTGTTGTTTTAAGTAATGAGCCTGAGTTGCATGCTCCTGATGGTGATCAAAGTGACCAAAGTGAGCATGAGCAACCATCTGATAATGAGAATGATCATGGTATAGGAGAGAATGTAGAATCTCAGGAAATAGTAGATCATGAGGAACATGATCAGGAGGAAGGTTCAGAAGCAGGGGTGAGTCATAGTTTGAATGATCAAACTAGGAAGTCAGGTAGGAGAACCACTGTACCATCTCGGTTGAGAGACTTTGTGTTGGATAATAGGTTGAAACAACTTGAGCACAGAGATGAGATTAGTAATCAGATAGAATTGTTGCTTGTTCAAGATGAGGAACCCATTCAGTTTAAAGAAGCTATTAAGAGTGCAGAATGGAGGAATGCCATGAAAGAAGAATTAGGTGCTATAGAAAGGAATAAGACTTGGTATTTGACAGAGTTACCAAAAGGGCATAAACCTATAGGACTTAAGTGGCTCTTTAAGATTAAAAAAGATGCTCAAGGGAATGTTACAAAACACAAAGCAAGATTAGTTGCCAAAGGTTATGTGCAACAGTTTGGTATAGATTATGAGGAAGTTTTTGCCCCTGTGGCTAGAATAGAAACCATTAGGCTCTTGATTTCATATGCTGCTAAAATGAAATGGAAGGTGTTTCATTTGGATGTTAAGGCAGCATTCTTACATGGAAACCTTAAGGAAACAGTGTTTGTAAGTCAGCCTGAAGGATATGTGAAAAAAGGTCAGGAGAGCAAGGTCTATAGATTAGAGAAAGCTCTGTATGGTTTAAAACAGGCACCTAGAGCCTGGAACTTAAAGCTTGATGAAGTTTTGAAAGGTTTAGGATTTATTAGGTGTAAGCATGAATCTGCTGTCTATACTAGAGTTAGAGGAAAGTCTAGTGTGTACCTGGGAGTTTATGTTGATGATTTACTAATTACAGGAAGTGATCAAAAGGAGATTGACAGTTTTAAGAAAGAAATGACTGAACAATTCCAGATGACAGATTTAGGATTACTTTGTTACTACTTAGGCATAGAAGTAGAGCAGAGGGAAGAAGGTATAATCATTAAGCAAACTGGGTATGCTAAGAAATTGATTAAGCTTGCAGGTTTGGAAGACTGTAATGCAACTAGAATTCCTATGGATTATGGCTTAAGACTAAGTAAAGAAGAGGGTGGAGAGGATGTGGAAGCCAGCTATTATAGGAAGTTAGTGGGATCTCTTAGGTACCTAACCCAAACCAGACCAGACTTGTGTTTTTCTGTTGGATATGTCAGCAGGTTTATGGAGAAGCCTAAGGAAGCTCACTTGAAGGCTGTCAAGCAGATTATTAGATACATAAAGGGAACAACAGCTTATGGATTAAAGTATTCAAGTGGAGAAGTGGCTGCAGTACAGGAGCAGGGATTATTTGGGTTCAGTGATAGCAATCATTTGGTAAACAATGATGATGGCAAAAGTACCTCTGGTAACATTTTCTTTCATAATGGGTCAGCTGTTAGTTGGTACTCACAGAAGCAGAAGATTGTGACTTTATCATCGTGTGAGGCTGAATTTGTAGCAGCTAATGCAGCAGCTTGTCAAGCTGTATGGTTGAAGAATTTGTTGCAAGAAATAACTGGAAGGGAACAAGATCCTGTAAAGCTGCTGGTTGATAACAAGTCAGCAATAGCCCTGATCAAGAATCCAGTATTTCACGGGAGGTCTAAACATATTAACTTGAGATATCATTATATTAGAGAATGTGTTGAGCAAAATCAAATCTGTGTTGATTTTGTCAATAGTAATTCTCAGAGGGCTGATATTCTCACAAAGGCTTTGGCAAGAACGAAGTTTGAAGAAATGAGGAGTTTTTTAGGAGTTGCAGAGTTCAAATGAATGAATCAGTCCTGTAGCTTCTTAAAGGTGGGATTTTAACACATTAATGTATGCAAATCCATTGGGTCACTGCTACATGATGCTAATGTTAATTTGTTACCAATAAGAAGTGAGTACTGAAGTATAATGCAACTGCTGAGATGATTTGATTGGATTTAAGGGGGAGAATGTTGGAAGAATTATGTTAATTAGAAGTTTGGGCAAGTGTTGTCACATTTACTAATGTGCAGGGGTGTTAAGTGTAAAGTTTTAATTCTTTTAATTTTCTGTTAGTTACCGTTAATCCATGTTTAGTATATAAGCTAGGTCAAGTTTGTAAATCCAATCAGTTTTTCTTCTTGTAATCGAATTGTTTGTTAGATCAGTTTGTGATTCCATTCTTGACATCTTTCATATGTTTCTTATATCAGATATTCCATTACTATTATGGTGGATAATGACAAAATGTATTCTAAAAAGGTTCCAAACACATAAATTTTGTGTCTGGTTTGTATCATATTTTCTATTGATGTAACATCCAGTTTTAGGCTTTGTGTTATGAACAGGAAATATTGGAGTTTAAAAAGTTTAGACGAAATTACAGATGAAATCATTTACGTTTAAGGAATCAACGCTTATAATTTTATTTATAACCGATTGAAAGTCCCACCCAGTCCACTCCGACGAAACGCACCAATAAATAATTCGTTATAAACATGAATTCGATTGAAAAATTATTCAATTTATTTACAGGTAGGATAAACAAAATAAATTGACGAAAAAGTTATAACAAGCGTACCTGTTTTGGTCATATAAAAACTTATTCAACATTCAAATATATACTGGTTCATCAAGTTAATTAAGGAGTTTAAACCCCCAAAAATCACGACAAAAAGATTTGGGTTAGCGCCGTATTTATGTATTAACGTACGGGATCAAACTTTTGGTCCTTTAACACTCTTGATTCAGATTAAAAGCCACTGATCTCGCCCAGAACTTGATCTGTGCCTTCATGTCTTCCGATGAACCCATATCAGCCCATCCTCCTGGGATTGTTGGTGTGCCACCATTAATGTTGTTCTTCCCTATCTTCTTGGAGCTTTTATTTCTGTGTATCTCGTTCATGCTTCCCACTTTCCTCAACTTCATAATCTTTTCTTGATTTGTTTTGGGATCTTGCGACAAGTATCGTGGTAAACTCGTGCTTCCTTTCATAACCTTGGTGGTTTGTTGAGGAGTAGACTTATGTGAAGAGTCAAGAGACGCTTGCCTAATCAACGTTCCCATCTTGAACTCGTTCTCCTCGTCTTCAATATCATCTTCTTCATCTTTTTCGATCATGACCAAAGTTGGTCCGGGCCCTTTCTGGGCAAAATCAGGACTCGGGTTTTGTTTTCGTGAGGGAAAGCTCGAGCCTTTTCGCTCGTTAGATCGTTCTTTGATCAAGATTTCTTCATTTTGAACAAGTGGAGGACAACATCTAGACATGGGTCTTGCTGTATTATTGTAGATCAAAGTTGGTTCCATGAGATATGATGATGGAGTTGATTCCTTCACTTTCTTGGTTTTATTAGCGAAGGGGGTTTTAAAAAGGGTTGTGAACAAGTGTCTTGAAGTTGCACTATACTTATAAGCCAACATATGGTATGAGATCTTTGAGAATTTATTGTGAAATTGCTGTTAACTGTGATGATTGTGATTGGAGGGAACAAGCGGGCCATATGGATTTGAAAGTTTTGCAAAATTAAGTGACCAAGTGATATGTGGTGTACGTCTAATGTTTTAGAAGTGATATGTGGTGTCTAATGTTTTAGTGAAAATGAATAATTATTATATATTTTTAGTATTTTACTCACAATACAGATAAGGTTTTTAGAACCCGTACTAATCGGTCACTATTTTATTTCACAACAAAATTTTGCTGGGTGTTAAACACTTAAACGTTATATGACGTACGGTTCAGTCAACAAATAGATTTATAGTTTAAAAGTGTGTAGTGCAGAAATCTCTGTAACACCCCCTATATTTCTTTAAAAAAAACTTCATAAAAAGAATGAACCAACCAGAAAAAGGGAAAAAATAGACCAATCAGAAACAAATGTGTAAGACGCTATAGCGATACACGAAAACAAGTTTGGGACGCTTTAGCACCCCTGCGTAGTGGTGTTGGGGCGCTATAGAGCGTTATGGTGGGAGAGAGGGGGGAGGGGGGGGGGGGTAGTTCACCGCGCTACACATAGCCTTAGCTTTTCATAAACAACTAGGTTGTATTAGATTAAACACCACACTGAGTGAAATTAGTATTAGATAGTCACCGTTCATTGTTGTAATCTTTATATTATAGGAGATTATTATGTAAATATCTCCTCTAGAATAGGTGGTTGTAACTATATATAGAGGGTTATCATTAACAGTGGCGAAGCTTGACCGGAAAATTAGCCCGAGCCGAAACTCAAGTGTAAAAAAAATAGGTTATCGCTAGGTTTTGAACTCGGTTTAAATGTTCGGGTCGGATATTCGGTTCAAGTCTGGTCACACAACATAAACCAACTAGTGTTGGAGAAATCGGAGAATTAAATTAAAATCATTGTGTTAAGACAACTAACTAGTTGTAACAATCCTAAATTAACATCCTAAATAAAAATCTAAACAATAATTTAATCACAATCCAAAAATTCCCAAATTTTGAACATAAACCCTAACTTAAAGACAATCACAAATTCCCCAAATTGATGAACCTCAAGAGTACAAAACCTAATTTATACATAATCTAGGTTAAAATTGCATTGAAAACATAAAGAACACTTACCTAATTGAAGTGTTGGAGAAATCGGAGAATTTGAGTAATGGATGATTGGAGCCTTGGATGGGAGAAAAACGACACGGGAGGCGTTGGGGAGCGGTTGCGACGGGCTAGTAGGGGCGTAGCCGGCCGGAGGTGGTCTTTTCCGGCGAGTCGCTGGCGGTGATAAAATGGCAGAAGAAGTAGAAGAAGCGCAGCAGCGTGAAGAGTTCGACCCCCCCCCCCCTATTATTTTTGGTCTGTGCGTCGACTGAAGAGAAATAACAATAATATCCTTCAATAATATCCTTTTTTTTAATTCTTTAATTTACATAATTACATTTGCCCCCCTTAACTATTAAACTATATACAATATAATTCATACCTTTTATGTAATTGAGGTTTCAAACAAATAACGATCCTAACTTTTATAACTTTACTAAATAAAATTTTGGTTTGTAAATTAGAGATGGGCCGACTTAGTATAAAAAAATTTTGATTAAAAATTTGATAGGGCCGGACTATATATATAATTTTTTTTGGACTGGACGGGTATAAATCCCTCCTTCTGAGCGAAAAAAACGGCATGGGCCGGCCCCGGGCGGGCCCTCTCTAACCTGCGCCCCTGATCATTAATGTAAATCACGATTGAAATCTTAATTTCATATAAGATTATGATTTCAATCGTGATTTGTATTAATTGACCTGCATGCGAACGACATATAGAAAAATCTAGCAATAATGGTTCAGATAACACAACTGACGTGCAAGTTTTAAATTTATAAAACACGATAACAAACAATCACTGTACATCACACGTTAGGGAAAGTGCACCCATAGTTGGCGTAATATAGTGATTGTAAGATACCGAGGTCGTCTAAAGACACATGAGCTCTTGATAATGAAAATTCCTCAACGTCTAGCCAGATTTAAAAGTAGGTTTAAAGAAATCATTAAAATAAATATAAAACAATAATAAAGTGAGTTAAGGTGGATTTAATAAAAAATAATGTTACTTATGATGACTTGCTAATTGTATAGTTAGTAAAGTTATTATACATAAACTTTCCAAAATATTATTATACAAGGTAGAAAGGGTCACATCTTAGTGCAACCCAATCATAGTCGATAACTAATTTGATTAGTTAGTTTTAAAAGCTAATTTAAACTAATGAAGATATAAAGGGAAGAAACAATAAGTGGGAAAGCTATCACTTGGGTATGGACTACTCTTGGTGACTCTAAACAAGTTAGGGTTAGTTTTAGTATCGTAGTAGAGGTGCATAAATCGGCTTTTTTTACATACCGATTTCAGTTTGTAACTGGTTTCGATTAGGTAAAATAGAGGTCAAAACCAGTTTTTTTCATAAACCTGTTTCGGTTAGTAATCGGTTTGACAGAAAATGTGCAACCGTTAGCAACAGGTTTGGGCGAACCGCTTTTTTTTTTCAGAAGGAATTTTCTTTTTGGCAAAAAGTCAATACAAATTTGTAATGTAACATAAAAATGTTCTATTTTTTATTTAATACTTCATTTCTTGTTGAATCAGGAGTTGCGTCATTTGCTCCCGAGTCCTTTCAAGATCATAAACTAATACATATCCTTCATTTGTCATTGAAGTATCATCAACCGAAGTACTAGCACGTAAAGAAGCCATTTGAGTGTTTTTAGCGTTTTTAAGATGAGTTTTGGTCCCTAACGGTTAGTATAAGGGATATATTTTTTATCATGATTGTATCTGGGTTTTTAATCGGTTTTCAGAAACTGGTTTTCTAATCTGTTTGGAGCGAGAGAAGTAGAACCAGTATGTAACCGATGGTTCGGTTACCAAACAGAATCGGTTCTGGCCTAACCGGTTCTGGTTTTCCAACCGTCTTTTTCTCAACTCTACGTCATGGTGCTTCTTAATTCCGCCTTTAAAAAATATGTAGGTTAAACCGAAAAATTCACAAAAAAGTTATAACAAGCATACCTGCTTTGGTCATATAATTCTTAATCAACATTCATATATATACTAGTTCATCAAGTTAATTAATCAAGAGTTTAAACCCCCAAAAATCACGACAAAAAGATTTTGGATTAGCTTGGTATATATGTATTAATCAACGGGATCAAACTGATACTTATCAACATGTTGGTTCTTTAATTAACACTCTTGATGCAGATTGAAAGCCACTGATCTCGCCCAGAATTTGATCTGTGCCTTCATGTCTTCTGATGAACCCATATCAGCCCATCCTCCTGGGATTGTTGGTGCACCTCCATTAACATTATTCTTCCCTATCTTCTTGGAGCTTTTGTTTCTGTGTATCTCGTTCATGCTTCCCACTTTCCTCATCTTCATAATCTTTTCTTGATTTGCTTTGGGATCTAGCGACAAGTATCGTGGTAAACTCGTGCTTCCTGTCATAACCTGCATATATGAGAAATCATCCAAAAGGTCACTACTAGAAAACTAAGGTTTCACCCATAAGAAATTCCGGACGGACCGCCTATATATCCGTCGGTGATCTGTCGATAATATTCAAGGGCCACTAGAGTAGCATATATATATTAAGATGATATGTACCTTAGTGGTTTTTTGAGGAGTAGGCTTATGTGAAGAGTCAAGAGAAGCTTGCCTAATCAACCTTCCCATCTTGAACTCATTCTCTTCGTCTTCGATATCATCTTCTTCATCTTTCTCGACTACCAAAGTTGGCCCGGGCTCTTTCCGGGCAAAATCAGGACTTGGGTTTTGTTTTCGTGGAGGAAAGCTCGAGCCTTTTTGCTCGTTAGATCGTTCTTTGATCAAGATTTCTTCATTTTGAACAAGTGGAGGATAACATCTAGACATGGGTCTTGCTGTATTATTGTAGATCAAAGTTGGTTCCATGAGATGATGGAGTTGTTTCCTTCACTTTCTTGGTTTTATTAGCGAAGGGGGTTTTAAAAAGGGTTGTCAACAAGTGTCTTGAAGTTGCACTATACTTATAAGCCAATATATGGTATGAGATCTTTGAGAACTTATTGTGAAAGCTGTTAACGGTGATGATTGTGATTGGAGGGAACAAGTGGGCCATGTGGCTTTGTAAGTTTTCGCAAAATTAAATGACAAAGTAATATGTGGTGTCTAATGTTTTGCTGAAAATTTATAATGATTGGTTTTAGTAGAGCAAGCAATATTTTACGCCCTTTAAAATTATGTGATTTTATTTTTCATTTTTGTCCAAAAAAAAAATAACGAAAGCGTCCTTTATGTTTATGTTTGAACTCTGTTATATGTTATGTCAAATTCTTTAACGAACGTTAAGTTTTTCTGCCAAGGACTATTTCAGTAAGGGAAATCACAGTTTAACCCCTAAATAATAACAACCCCCCCCCCCCCCCCCCCCCCAACTGACTCTCTTTATTTTTTATGAACATGAGGCTCCATCACTAGTCGCCACCTCCATATCTTTGTCTAGCATATGTCAAAGTGTAAATCCAAGTACGTAGATCTAGATTCACCATACTATTAGATCAAATCATCAACCGTCTTTCACCTGTTGTCGCGATGGATTCTTGAGTGTTGAGACAGAAACAATAATTCAAGGAAAGAATATCTAGGGTTTTTAGTGCAATAAGTTATTCAACCATTCTTGGTGCCTTATTAGTCATAACCCTTTTTGAGAGACATTATGCGTTACGTGTCAATCATATTATTAGGGTGTTATGACTGAAACAAATGGTGTAGTCATAGCCCTCTCAATAATAACCTTTTTTCTATAAATCTTCTAAAATGACCCAATCCAATCGGATTTCAGAATGGTACATGTAGGGGAGACAATATGTACATCACCCCCTCACAACTGTCACTACACACACCCTTAGTTGAACCTAACTCTATAATGTTTCTAAAACCCAAAATTCTTACTAATTGTCATTATTATATTTTAAAGAAATTTTACCTTTTTCTTAATGTATAATAGAAACAGGTTTTCTACTAATAACTTAGGTTCTATTAGGTTAAAAACGACACCTAGTGAAGTAAGGCTAATAATGTAATGTTATGTGAAATCCGGGGCGATAGATACTTGAATCTTATTAACCTATATATTTTTTTAACAGCACGGATTTTGGTTATTATAAAGTTTGAAACCTTCACCGTTTAAAAGGATAAAGTCTTATCAACACATTAAGCCAAAAACCCAAAATATAAGTTTTTTTTGGAACGGCGATGTTTGGTCACGATGGGTTAGGACATCGCGCACCTATCCTACCTCCGTAGAGGAGGAGATGAGGGTCCACCCCACAGACAGCCAGACATGAGTGTCCTAACCGTGCCTCAGCTGGGGTCGTGTGGGGCATATGGACGTTCCCCGGGAAAACCATGCGACTGTCTAGCAGGCCCACATGGGACCTTCGTTGAAACCCGTAGGTTTCAAGCCAAGCTTAGACAGTTGCAAGCCTCCACAATAGCAGAACTATTTGGAGTAACCTGCGTGCTGGGTAAAACCGGTCGGCATCATGACTCGAACCAAGGTTGCCCTTGGTCATCAATCATTTGCCAACAGTGAGGTTTGAACCTGGGGTTTCCCCAAAGTCCAAACAACACCGATACCATTGAGACAATGCTACAATGGTCCCAAAATATATAAGTGGTTGTGATCTTACCCTCTCTACCACCCGCCCTATTTTACATAACAATTAATGACTTTGAATTCTATTCCTTTGTCACTTCTATTAGATTTTCCTCAATAATGACATTTTAAAACAAACAAACCTGAAAGTCTCTAATCTTAACTTTAGGCTGTCATAATCTCCTATCATTGATCATGTTTTTAGAAATGTGAACGTCTAACAAAACATCCATAATCTGCTTCTCCCACATTAGTTTAGGCCTACCTTTATTCATCTTTCTCTCAAGACAAGTCGACCAAGATGTGTCGACCAAGGTATAAGAGTTAAACTCGTATTACTTTTACATAAATAAACACAATGGCATGAGTCGACCAAGAAGTTTATTAATATATTTTAGTAGTTATTTGGATTCATTTGCATGTATAATTGCAAATCATTGTCCCATTATTACTGTCATAGTTTTGTATAATTATGCAATTATTGTATTATATTGTCCATAAAAGAAGAATCAAGCACATGGGTGGTTTGGTGGCAACACGAACCTTCTTAATTTATGGTTCTTTACACACATATAGAGGTTAATTTGAGAACTTTTTACAAAAATAGAGACCATTAATGAAATTTTTAATCAGCATTGATTTATTAACATGATCACATATGTGGTTTTAGAGTTTGAATTTTCTAAACACGTCAACCAAAAGATAGTGCGTACCGTATCACGCTTCTTTAAAGGTACGATAGATACACGATTTTGTTTCGGAATGGAACTAGGAATCATATATCTTAATTCTAATAAAGCAATAAAAATGTTTTCACATGTCTTCTTTTTAAGATGTTCACATCAGCTTTGCCACATGTAAAAACCAAATTCAATTATCAATTTAGTAAAGTACCAATTAACACTAATTACTAATTTTATCAAAATAAAATTTCAATTTAAAAAAATAGCAAACATAATGTAGATTTGATAAATTACTCAATAATTTGAGTATTTTTAAGGGAATAAATCAAGAACTTGTCATCTTATATATAAAATTATCAAATTAATATTTTATAATGAATTATGTCATTATAATATTCAAATTTCTTAATCTTTTTTTTTTAATATTTACCTATTATTATGAATCTAAATCCAACCCGTGTAGTACACGGGTTACTAACCTAGATATATATATATATATATATATATATATATATATATATATATATATATATATATAGATGGTGTTTGTTTGAACCAAATCGAGAATGGAAGGGATCCGATGATCTGGATAAGGGTGGAACTAGGAGTGTTTAGATTTTGAATACGATTCGAAGAACTCGGAATTCGGTTCGATTCAATTCAAAATGAGGAGTTCGAAATTCGGTTCAAAATTTCAAATTCGAATTAGATTCGATTCAACTATTAATATCGAATCTCGAATCGAATTATTTCAATTCGAAATAGAAATAATTATATATTTATATATAAATATAATATTTATGTAAATATTTTGAATTATTTTAATTTATTATAATTCACATCCTATTTTAAAAGTTTTAAAAATTGAAATCTTTAAAATATACCTTGAAAGTTGAAATGTTTCCTTCCATTTTTCTATAAAATTTTAAGTCTTATGGATGTTTAATAGTTTTATACTTGCATAGATTTGTATTTTTTATTACTATAATAATTAAAGTTATTAGTAGTTTTGAAAATGAAATTAAGACATGTTTTTTTTTTGTTCAATTCAAAATGAGTTTATTTGGATTCGATTCGTATTTGCTCTGAATTCGAAAACTGAATTCGAATCAAATCGAGTTCGAATTGGATTTTTATTTTGAGTTCGAATTCAATTCGACGAATCTATTTCGAATTCAAATCGAATTTCGAATCCAGGTTTTAAAAGTTAAAATTCGAATAATTCGATTCAAATTATTCGAGTATTCGAAATTCGATTCGTTAAACACCCTTAGGTGGAACTAAATGAGGGTGGCGTCCGGACCATCCGGCTAATCATCTTGTATCTGGCATTGGCGAAGGTTAGTTGAGACGGGGGGGGGGGGACCCCCCCCCCCCCCGGTTTTTTTCGGCCGTAGTGCTAATTTTTGCGATTTTTGAATTTTCTTTTATATATATTGAGACCCGCCCCCCCGGAATTAGGATCCATGACTCTTCGCCCCCCCCCCCCCCCCCCCAAACTTTTCGCCCAAGCTTCGCTAGTGGTATCTGGGAGGCGGTATGGTTGCCCCCAAGCCATGTGGCTTAAATTTTTTTATCCAATTAGGTAGTGCCACATGGAGAGAATAAGAGAGAAGGTCTTGGAGCCAAATGGAGAGGGTATGGAAGCCCCTTGGAGCCCTTGGAGCCATGCGGTTCCCTTAGAGCACACACACCAAATCATCACCAAATCATCCGTCTTCACATGACTTGGTGGAACCGAAAATCACCAAAATTGGAACCGCGTGGCTACAAGCCACATCACACGGTATGGAAGCCCCTTGGAGCCATGCGGTTCCCCTTGGAGCCACCACCATAACGCCTTCCCTAATAGGGTTGTTCAATGGAATGCTTTTTGGTAGTCTGACCCTCCAAGTATCCCAGTGAGAGTACAGAGGAATGAAGATTGTGAAGAGAATATCATCATCGAGTTTTTATTTTTTCAATCGTCGACGGTGGATATTGAAAAGGATAAATCTAATTTAAGCCCCTGGATCCTCCACGAGCTTTCTTGACCAGAAAGACTGTTATAACATGTGTCCCTCCCAGACACCATCTACATTCATCAGCAGATCTAGGCTCTTGATCCGTAACTGTTTCAAGAAGGTTCACGCGCTTCCTACGCACAGGTCGGTGACTCCACTCTCCATGCAACTCTAAATATAAATACTTAGAGTTACACAGGTATAACGCATGCTCTCACGTACTTTACACCTCAACTTACACACGTACACTATCCTTCTCCGATAACTCCGATCATTAATTGTCACGCTGGAGGGCCGTCGTAGGGCACCCTTCCCATCCCTGCATTGACCCTAACGTGTTGTTACACGTGCAGGTCGAATTTATAATCGGTTCAATTCTGGTCCGACCCGTTTGTGGACCGTAAAAGCCGGATACACTTGTAATATATTTTTTAAAGATTTTGATATTCATCTTAGATTAATCTTGTTAGTAATCCACACAAAATTGTAAACAGTCTAAATTATTTGATGTACACATCAGCTTTCAAAATCAATGACAAATCATCATCTTCCTTGCGAAACATAAATGTGTTATGTGTGGATGAAGATCCATAGAATAAACTAGTAATCAACAATGTTCTTAATTTGAAAAAAGCTATAGGAAATATAGATAGTCAATGGAGAATAAATAAATTACCTCACAGTTCCTTTATAGAGGCATAGAATGACTAGTGCCTGATGGACGCATACAAGGGAAGGTAACCAGTTTAGTTACTAGGGGTAGTTGTTAGGTTAGAATAAGGTTAGTTTAAAGAATTTCGGTCCAGGTCAAGAACCGAGAACTGGACCGTGAATATAGAACCGAACTGAGATTGATATGTCAAATTTTGGTTCAGTTTGGTTCGATTCTGATTCTTAGATTTGTAGATTTTTTGTTGCGGTTCCAGTCTGGTTTGAAACCGGTAATCACCCTAATCGAAATCGCTTTTCCAAAAGAAAAAAAATGTATATCGATTTGGGATAATAAGATTAATTTTGTGTGGATTATCATTTTAACAATGAAAAGAAAAAATATATGTATCCATCTGTCAAATATGGCTATATTGCCGTACACGCCTACGAGAGAAATGATTGGCCCATACTCGACGATTGATGACCAACCTGTTGTGCCACGTTTTGCTCGATGGTTGACTGGTATCCTTCAACCAATGTTTCAAAACCCTTTTTAAAAAGCTGGTTCAACCGGTTGAACCAGCGACCGGAGGCTAAACCAATTTGGGTGCGTCCCGCCCAGTTTAGTCTAATTACGAGCTAAATTTTAACCCGGCGATTTTTACGGTTCAACCAGCCGAAACCCAAAACTGGGTCTCTATTTGAACCGGTTTTTAAAAATTAAGTCATGTATGCATGCTAAATGTTAAAAAGAAATTAGGGTAATCGATTATTTGTATAGGTGAGTTATCTTCGTCTGTGTTTTCTTTTTAGCTTTCGTTTTAAGTATTAGTGTAAGTATTTCAAACATGTTTTATTCATCTATCTAAATAAAATAATTTTATTCAAGAAAGCAGAAAAATAAAAGTTTAACCTTTTAATTTATTCTAAGGTTTATTCGATTAAAAGTTTAAAACAAAATCCTTATTGATTGCATGTTGACAGGGATAATTTATGGAAAGAACTGCTTATTAGCATTGCGAATAGTCTAAGTCCATCAACAAATACAGCCAAACTAAAAAACAAGAAATAATGACATTATATACGTCTATCAACTAATAAACAAAAAACAAATTTGAAACAAACATCTCTCTAGCGTAACACTCGTTCCACAAAAATAAAGAAATCAAGGTAGGGCATTAGTGCATTACTCAAATGAACGAACCAGTAAACAATCTTATTCACATCGTCACGTGTTTAAACAATTTAAAAAGAGTCGCTTTCTTTACGTTATTTACTTTGTTGTGTTCTATGGTTTAAATTGTCACTACGTTGTGACGACTTGTGGTGGATAGGCATTGAATATGAAAGTGCAATATGTCTACATCATATCAATTAATGAGAAGAAATCCAATGGGCTTTTTAAAAACATTTGGGTTAAGAATTAGTTTATAAATTACATTTAGTAGTAGAGATGCAAATTGATCCTAGAATCGAAACCGAATCAATTTCTACCCGGTGCTACAGCGGAACCGGTCTCTATCTGCCTCAAAACGACGGTTCCAGATCCTGCTCTTCATATTTGTTAATAATTTGTCCCTACCCGGTTCAGAATCGGAACCAGTTTCTACCTGAACCCTCAAGAACTAGTTCGATACTGTTCCGACCATTTTCAAAGTTTTTGAACGTTAATAGACAGCCATATAGTTGTTTTCACCCATTTTCAACCAAAATACAAGTATAAATAGAGGGTGGAGACATTATATTTTAAATACTTTAAAATCTAAAAAAAAAACGCTAAAAATGATCACAATAGCAGACAAGAACAACAACAACAACAACATCCACAATGTTACGGTTAACCCACAACGACAATAATCGCGAATCGTGAGGATCCTTCCTTCGAGTGTACACGATCGAGGTTTGGATTGATTAAGATTTGGATGAGATAGATGATAGTACTAATAAACCACGTTGTAAAAAATATGGTATTATTTTTAAAGGAATTTCCTCAAGCACAATTATGCAACATGCTCGCATGCATGCTCGCTGATGAACAATGAGGAGTTTTTAGTGTTCATTAAGTTTAAAGTATTGTTTACGTTTTGTTTTTCGTATTAATATAAAGTGTTGATCACGTTTTGTTATTCGTATTAATAATAAAGTGTTATTTATGTTTTGTTGCTCGTATTAATGATAAAAGTGTTCTCCAAGTTTTGTTTTTTGTATTAAGTGTTTTTAAAATAATTTTAAGGTCACCAAAATTCATCCTAGTGGAGCGTAGAGGAGGAAGAGTTGGTCGTTACTATGTACAAAGTTACGGAGAAAATTAGTATTCTTAATCCTAATGGTCCAGAAAGCGATGCTTACTGAAATTGAATAAAAGTGATGTTTGATGACGATCGGTTAGAGAAATATATGACTAGGAGAAGAGATTTAAAGATTTAAATTTAACAACTCGTACATTGGATGAGCAAAACTAACTCGGGTTCTTTCACGGTTTCAAAATATACCACTGACGAATGGTGTTGTTGCAAGGTCCAAAGCCAAACTACAACGAGCTTAATGAAAACGTTATTACGAATCTATAATCAAATATGAACGGTTATATAAAAGGTTGTTTAGTAAGTTAGCAACGTGGAGATTTTAATGACATAATTTAACGAATAGAGATTCTTAATAATTTTATAAATGCATTTAGTCGGATTTCACCTAATTTTTAATATTTCAAAAAGAAAAATGTTTTTTTGGTTATTTATATTAATTACAAATCTGTAAAAGAAATAGTTGAACTGATTTTGGAATCGGTTTTGTAACCGAACAGGTTCCATCCTACCCTAACCAGTTCTTACCGGTTCTTCATCTTGATCTCCCAAACACGTTCGGATCTGCTTTCGTTTCTTCTGTGGATCCAGTTGGAATGGAACCGGTGCACCCTGGGAACCGGTGAACCCCAGAACCGGTTTGAAACCAGGTAACACCGAACATGTAACATACAACTTGTTATTGGTTCCAATATTTTCACATTTTCAGTTCGGGCCGTGGGCCGTTTCACACCTGTTGCTGCAAGCCTCCAAGGCCTAAAACTTGGACCAAAGAGTATTCAAACCCAACAACAGAATTGACTCATCACTAACTAAAAAATAATAAACGGCTAATAATAATAACACAGAAGAGGAACATGACATCTAGGACTAGAGGACAACTACTTGATACGATTTTCAAAGAGGAATTCAACCTTTTCTGTAATTAAATGGTTTCTCCTTGCAGTAATCTTCAAAACCACACCATCCATGAGCATACGCTGCAACACTCTGGCGATGTTCTTCGTGTCGTCGATTCCAAGATGATGACTTCCTAACAATGGTATCTTCAGTTCATTCATCATTGTACGCATTCCAGCAGCCTAAAATTGTTACATTTTTAGAAAGTTTAACCAATCTTCTACTTAGTGAAGCAATAGATTTGACATCAAAAGTTAAACAACGCCACTAATTTGGTAAGGAATATATTATGATATTACAAATCCAAAATTGAAGTTTAGAGTTTGCATACTCACCCGCCTCTTGTAGAAGTTGAGATATATGTCCTTCAAGTTGATCCATTCCATGAAGTATGAAGGTAACTTCATTTTTAAAACCTTGCACTGCTGGGGTATTTTTGTCTTTATATCCCAGTTCCCACTGGTGCACATGATAGTAGTTAAATTAGCATATTTGCTGGTTATAAGGTTATGAAATTTAGCATAACAAATTTCTTGCTTTACTGGAAAAATTATGAAATTACCAGGTTACAAATGCAGCTCGATGAAGCGGGCTGCCAGGTTCCTTGATGCACAAGCTATGTTTTGCCATCCACTCTTCGAATTGTATTATAACTTCATCAAACGGAATAGCTGTATCATGCCAAACACTGTAAAGCCATTAATCGTTTTGTCACACACCCCGTCAAGATTATTTTCTTCATTGGGTAAATGCAAGGGTAAGACAGGTATTTAAAAATTTTAGACAATATAATTAAAGAAGGTTTAACCTATATACTAATTAATCACACTTTTATCATGAAAATTATCTCAGATACGTCATCCACAGTAGAAATAAATATGAGCATACCGGTCAACTCCTAGTTTTCCATATTTTCCTTCAATGTATTGGTTAACTCTTTCTTCACTCATTTCTGAAGGCCTAACAAACCTGAAACAGAAAATCAACACAATTATATATATTTCATATTTGTATAAAAAATGACTGATTTTAAGCAATGTGATGCAATCCAACACTCCAGAATGATAACTACAACATGAATAATTTGGAAGTTGGATTGTAGAAAAAGGTTTTTGGTATCAAACAAATGAAGACTTTATATCTATCATCTACCACACCTCTTTTACCGCTTCATGAATGATTTAAGGTTACAGTAACATTTGGCAAAAAACTTGAAAGATTTGAATCATAATATGTACTATCCGGCCATCATAAAACCAATATCGTCCACTTACCTCATAAGAAGCTCATGATATTGTTTTTGGTGGCTCGAGTGGAGACTTCCCACAAAGTCACTTACCCACCCTTAAATAACTTCCACCCAAAGTCACAAACAAACTTAACTACATAGTTCCCCTCTCATCCACAACCAATGCACCAACCATGAGTCCGGCATATTTTAGGTTGAACATAACTTATGAATCGGTTGTGAACAGAATAATGTAAGATTTGCCTAAGGTCTCAAATAAGTTTTGGCTCTTTTCATATGGACTCTTAGGCTAATGGGTACAACAAATCCTTAGCACACATAATTACAATGAACAAACATAAAAAATTTTAAAACACGAAATATTAGAAATGTAAAATTTGTATCCATAATTCCATATCAATCTATATAGTGCTTAAAAAGACAGTGCAGGACCTGTGAAAGAAAGCTACAACATCCATGGTTCTGGCATCAATCATCAAAACAGGAAACTCAAGAATCTCAACTTTCCCCTCCAGATCAAGCACAAGGAAGAAATCCAAATGCTCAGAGTGCTTGTTCTCATACTCATCACCATATAGTGCCTTCTCCAAATTGAAACTATGATTAAACTTCTGCAGGTGACTGGAATCCTGCATCTGTTGCCAGGAGAAACAATGAACAGGAATCAATTATGGTTTCAATACCAAATCATTTAACAAGATCTATACAAACTATAGGCGTTTATACACAATAATTACAGAAATTCCTGCAAAAGGTGAAATTCAGACAGAAATTTCATCCTAGAAATAAGATATATGAATTGTGAGTGAATTTACCATGGTGCATTTGTCTTGAGTATAATATAAACACATCGGCTTCCACCGAGTGCTGGAATTAGGGTTTTCAGAGTCGGTGGATGTAACTACAGCTTCTTTGGCAGATAGCGAAGCAACCAACGGTTGTTTTGAAGAAATGGAAGAAGACATGAGGAATCTACGAGCAGGTATGACTGGCGGAGAAAACGTAGAGGTGGCAGAAGGGCGTAAAAAGGAGTTCAGACTATGGCGAAGCAGACAAACCCTAGAATTCGCCATCTTCAAAACCTCGGAAATGTTTCAGAGAGAAGATAATTTACAAAAGATTGGAAAATTTGGAATGTTTTTAAGTTTTAACGACTCGTAAATAATTGGTTTTAAAAAAAGAACTATGTTTAGAGAAAGCAAAATAGCCCCTATAGCTCAGTGGTAGAGCGCCAGTCTTGTAAACTGGAGGTCTGTAGTTCGATCCTGCATGGGGGCAAAGATTATTTTTTAGAGCAAATATTTCCATCTTTTTATACCACAACTTCATTTGGGTTACATTTACATTCTTAGATCAGACATATAGAATTTTGAACAAATAGACAATACACGGGTCATTTGACCTGTCGCTCCATCCACCTGACCCCCCCCCCCCCCCCCGATTTACGACACTTGTATGAGTCATTAGTGAAAGCGTAAAATATGGGTCACATCATCGCCATGAATCCGTATGGGTTTTTTGGGCATGTTAAGCAAATAACATATGATGTGTGTTTCTATATGTTGTAGAGTTTTTGTGAAGAATGCATCACTTGTTGTGTGTGTAATTTGAGTTACATCGGCATAAACTGGTTTGCTCCAAAGGCTAATGTAAATGCCCATAAACTCCATCAGCTATAACTCCAATCTTATGCTTCTTTGGAGTTACTTTCAGCAATCTACATGCATTTGACCAATGAAATCCTAACTAGTACCTCAAATCCTTAGTAAAATTCTACAAAGTACTAAAGTAAGAATCATGTGTAAATAGTATTAACTCAAGCTGTCAAATTCATCTTGACAAGTGATGAAACCTTCCTTTTTGTTAGCATTAGGCGGGGTGGATTTAGACACAAGGATACTGAGTCATATGAATAAAGTTTTTTTTTTTAACCATCAATATAGAATTATATGTATGGGTTTTTTTTAGTTTTTTTTAGTGACAACATTATTTTTTCGGATGGTGGATCCATACGTGTACTTCGAGATTGATAGTTTAAAATTATATGTCATGTCCCAATGGTTAAGCTCTAAGATGTGTGAATCCTTAACTTCTTTAGATCCGAGATTGAACCCTCCTCCTATCATATTTTGGTTTCCTTTTTCTTTATTTATTATTCAGAACTTGATAGCAATGCTCCAACCCGGTAACCCTAGAATCTAATAGCCCAAACCTAATAGCGTAATTAAAAATAAGTCAAATCTATTCCAAATCAGTAAATCACGTACATATTTAGAGTTGAACAACGAGACGAATCAATTTTATTTGTTTTCAAATCAACTTTGCTGCTATGCCATTCGAAATTCACAGATTTACAAGTCTCAAAATCTGAAATCTTGATTGTTGTTCCAATTCTTCAATATTAGTCTCTAAATCCTTTTTTATTGTTTGCATATTTCAATTGCAAGTCTTCGAGTCTGAAATCTTGATGGATAGTTAATTTGATTGTTGCTTTGTGATTTGTTTAAGCATTATTAATTTAGAAATTAGTATAATTAGAAATTAGTTACATGTTTATTAATTTGTTGAAACTTGAATATTAGGTATTATGAAAAAATATTACCAAAGAAAGCCATCCGACATTGAATTGCCATCTTCAAATATTAAATACATGAAAATAAATTTGAATGATCTTCCATCTTCATCTGCTCCCCCAAAAAGAAAACTATAAAATGTTTTCTAATTCGTAAAGACCACCACATCTATATTTAATATAGATGTGTTTTTAAATACTATGACATTGTTGTCTTTATTACCGTGTCGTATTTGAGTTATGACATTGAGGAATTAAGACTATCAGTGTTTTTTAATTTTTTTTGGGCGACTTCATTCTCTTATACTTTTTAACAAAATTAATTATTTTGAATTGGGTTTTTGTACCGGAACTAGGGGTGAGCAAGAAACGGGTTTGACCCTGTAAACCCGGTAAACCTGACAGACCTGGCCCTGTGTGGACCCTGTTTTTAATATACGGGTCGGGTCGCGGGTTTTGAAAATAGTGTTAATCGGGTAAGGGTCGGGTAGGGGTTTTAACGGGTAAGACCCGTTTCGTACGATTTGATACCTGAATCCCGTAGGTCGTATTCACTAGAATAAAATAAAATAACTAAAAAGTATGTAAATAAAAAACATGTCGCACATATACGCAAAACTAAAAAACTTTTAGAATTTGGATATGCATTTAAATTAAAAGTATTTAATTTTGAAATATATAATCTTAATATTTATGAAACATAATTATCCGTGATTTTGAAAATATATGGTTAGGATTTGATTGGAAGACATTCAAATTATAAAATATATTCATACTAATTACTTTTTTTTTGGAACGGCGATGTTTGGTCACGATGGGTTAGGACATCGCGCACCTATCCTACCTCCGTAGAGGAGGAGATGAGGGTCCACCCCACAGACAGCCAGACATGAGTGTCCTAACCGTGCCTCAGCTGGGGTCGTGTGGGGCATATGGACGTTCCCCGGGAAAACCATGCGACTGTCTAGCAGGCCCACATGGGACCTTCGTTGAAACCCGTAGGTTTCAACCCTAGCTTAGACAGTTGCAAGCCTCCACAATAGCAGAACTATCTGGAGTAACCTGCGTGCTGGGTAAAACCGGTCGGCATCATGACTCGAACCAAGGTTGCCCTTGGTCATCAATCATTTGCCAACAGTGAGGTTTGAACCTGGGTTTCCCCAAAGTCCAAACAACACCGGTACCATTGAGACAATGTTACAATGGTTATTCATACTAATTACTAATTTTGAGTTTTAACATCTATAATTTAGTTATTTATGAAACACGGATTTTTCAATTGCTGAAAAGTGAGTTACTATCACAAATTCATAATTGTAAGTTTCTAACGAATTCTTTATTTTTTTGTGGTTCAAGCATTCAAGTTTCAAACTCATATTCATTTTAATTTAAATCACTAAGTTGGCACATTCTACCTCCAACTTTGTTACATTACATGTGGATTACTTGATCTTAGACTCTTAAAGTGTATAAACTTGTAGTTATTTAACGGGTATGGGTCAAGATCCGAATACCCTTAAACCCTACGGGTCTAGACCCGGCTAAACCCTGTAAATAAAAGTGCGGGTATGGGTTTACTTTATTGACTTAAACGGGTACGGGTTTGGTACGGGTACGGGTACGGGTTTGGTACGGGTCGGGTATGGGTATGACGGGTATAACCCGTTTGCACACCCCTAACCGGAACCATCTGAGCAACTCAGAGTACCTTATACAATCAATCTTTGTAAACTTGCAATTCTCCTCACACTTATGAGGTTTTCCTTAGTGATGTTTATGTTAGGGTTCTTATCGGCTGAGGTAAATGGGTGATTTTTTTTACCTCATATTTAGGGATTATCAAATTTTAATATCTGTTAGAGCATTCACAGCAGGTTCCCTATCCGTATCCTTATAATTTATATTTTTATTATTACTTTTTCTATCTCTTCCACTTACAACCATAATTAAATAATACTTTTTATACCTCTATGATTACATTTTCTCTTTCTTCCAATCCTTAAATTTTAGCAAATCATCAAACTTTTTGTCAAATATACAGATTTTGTAAAGTTTTTCTCTCTCCTCTACTCACAACCACTTACAACCAAACCTTAAATTATACAGATTTACACTCACATATTTTATAAGGAACCTACCGTGAATGCTCTTATGTTCTATTACCTCTTTTTTTCTTTGACACATAGTTGTGTACTTTTGGACCCCACTTTTCTTATCTCCTGCTATATTTTTGTATAAATTAAAAAGTTTATTTTCTATGTTTTTCCCAAATACTTTTAGTACGCTGTAAAAATTGTTTTGAAACTTCTTAGTTTCTAAGATTTCTAACATTTAAATAGGTTTAAAACTCGGATGAAATTAATTGTTGTGACGTGAGTTTTATTCGTACTTTTCTTTTTGACTATATATTTTTGTTATATTTTCTTTTGATGTTTTATATGTTTTTATATTAATCTTACGGTATCAACATCGTAACAAACCGCTTGTTAAATAAAAAATATAAAATTGAGCTTGTTAAAAAATTAACTCAGTAACTCTTAATTTAACTTAATCTTTTTACTTTCGCGACTACTAGTTCAATATCACGATGCAAAATTAATTTGGAAGGTCTCGAATGTCAACGACACATTTGTTCTCGGGATGTGAATTCGCCGATTTAATTTGGAACTCGGTGGCGCATTGGTGTCGGCTTCCTCCGGTTTTCGCCTTTTCTGTTTTAGACATTCTGCAGATTTTTAAAGGGATACCAAAATTATCATGGAAACACAAAGCGGTGGAAACGGTGTTCCTTGCGGCTTGTTGGTGCATTTGGAGAGAAAGGAACAACGTCATCTTTAAACATTCGAGACCTTCGATCCAAAGGGTGAGTATGGAGATCAAGATTTGGAGTTTTTTATGGTTTTCGAATCGTTGTAATATCCGGTCCACATCGTGATCGGAGTGGTCGTCTTTCCCGTTGTAAGTTCTTTTGTACCGCCTCGAGCGTCTTGCTTGAGGTTTGTTCGTTTTTAATATGATCGCCGTTCCAAAAAAAAATATCACGATGCAAAAGGAATATGTGATGTTCACGTGACACTCTACATTCTGCAAACTTCATACGTATGAAAGAGAAAAAACAAATTAAAAATTCGACCCACACCAGATACCCTTCGTGGGGGCTGTACCCGATTCCTCGGCCGGTCAAGGCGGGAAACCATTACATACCCACGCGCTCCAATCCTTCCATACTGCCACTCGCTGGCTTTGCGCAGTCACTAGAACGCGTGCAATAAACGTGCGACTGGTCTTGAACCTTTTTTTACCGGTTGGTACACCGACTCACTTATCATGTCACGTGAGCACGTGAGACCTTAATCTTCATTTATATTTTTTAATTAATAGTAAAATCGTTTAATCCGTTCAAAAGAAACAGCAAATACTTTAATTATTAGAAAAATATTAAATCCAAATCTAACCCCTCAAAAATCCCGTCCTGCTTTTGACCGGTAAAGATTCCCTTCTCGTCGTTCCAACATATATTCGTAGTTTTTTTTTTTTTTTATGTTTGTTTTTTTGGACAAATCATTTGAGATCTAATACAAATCATGAACTTCATGTTTCACGGTAGACATAATCAAAAAAGCCTTAGGTGGGCGGTATGGGGGATACATTTTTTAGGATGAGTTAAATAGGATAAGTTGATAGAGCAATAGGAGAGTGACACAGGAGAGAGAAAAAAATATATATGTCTTTTTTGTTTTTTGAAGTGGTATGGGTGAGATAAGTTGGGTAGGATAACTATGAGTGGTATTGGCCCATATGACCGTTCAACGTTCAAAAATTCGTTCCAAAATTCGTCGGCAACCATCGGCAATTAAATGCCGATTTTCGTTTTTTTTTTTTGCCGAAATCAAGATGCCGAGTAGGATGGTGTGGGTTTGCCGAATTGCCGAGGAAATAGGGTTGCCGATTTTGAGGTTGCCGAAATTTTTGAGCACCCATACCGGACACCCTTAGAAATAAACCAATTATTTTATAACAAGAGTTTTTGAGACACCTCGTGAAAAACAGAGAAGTAACTTTTTCTACGTGTTTTTGTTACTTTCTGACTAACTTAATTGTCAATTAATAGATAGCAGTCGAGCACGAACAACGACAGCCAAAAAAAATCACCATCGCCATTGAAGAACAGAACAGAACACAGAACAGAGTTCTTCCAAAAAAACCCTTCTTCTTCTGCAACTACAACCAGAGCATTTCACAAACAATCATGGCGAATTCAGCAGCAACAGAGAGAGGCAAAGAAGCTTTAGGAATGATGGCACTTCACGACACCCTCAGAAACCTCTGCATCACCTCCGATTGGACCTATTCCGTCTTCTGGACCATTCGCCCTCGCCCGTACCCTTCTCATATTCTCTCTCCCCTGTTTTCAATCGAACCCTAATTTCTCCACTTTTTGTTTTAATCTGATTGATTTCCGCTTTCTTTTCAGGCGACTTCGGGGTGGTAACGGATGTAAAGTCGGAGACGACAATGGCAGCTTGTGAGTTCTAATTCCCCTGTAATCAGTCTTGAAATTTAAGATTTGATGTGATTATATCATTTTTATGGTGAATTTATTTGCAGGATGTTGATGTGGGAAGATGGGTTTTGCAGAGGAAGAGTTGAAGAAATGGATGGATGTGAAGATCAGGTTAAGAAATCATTCAGCAAAATGTCTATTCAGCTTTACAACTATGGAGAAGGGTGGGTACTTGGTAGGTGTTTATTAATTTAAATTTTATTTTTTTGACTTGTGATTTGAAGTAAAAAATAGAGGGTTTGAAACTTTGAATTAACTCAGTAAATGCAAAGAGGATTTGAGTTTAGGGTTTTTGATTGTGTTTGATTCTGTTGAGATGCAGATTGATGGGGAAAGTTGCTTCTGATAAGTGTCACAAATGGGTGTTCAAAGAACCTGCAGAATCTGAACAGAATATTTCTAATTACTGGCAAAGTTCTTTTGATGCTGTATGCTTCTCAAGAACTTACACACAAATACACATATATCTTCATAGACATATGTTAATAATCATGACCAAATTATTTGTGTTCTTAATTTGATGTATGTTTTGTTTTGCAGATTCCTCCTGAATGGACTGAACAGTTTGATTCAGGGATTCAGGTGAGTTTTTGATGGTATCTATTAAGAGCATTCATAGCCCATTCAATGTCCACATCTCTAAATTTAACTCAAAAACTATTTTTTTCTAAATTTATCTCTCTTTTCAATTAAATAATATATTTTTATTTCCTTTTATAGTTTTTATTGATTTTTTTATTGTATCGCTAATGGATCGAGAATAGGAGTAGGAAAACCATTGATTGGGGGAATTGTTGTATGTTGTAATGTCTTTTGTTTTGGTGTCGCCTTCGGCTCTAGTTTCTTGCTTGTGCGTTAGTTTTTTTGGTGTTTTAATAAAATTGCCTTCGACCTATGTTTCACATTTGGTTGTTTTTATCCATTGTGGGTCTCGGTTTTAGGGGGCATTTTAATCATTTCGTTCTTGGCCAAGAACCACGAAAACCGACTTGTTTGTGGTCCAATATACTTTTTGTTTAGTATAGAGAGAGAAAGAAATGAGTGGTTAAAAAAAAAAAAAAAGTTTACTAGGTTGTGACAAAGTTTTTGTGTATTTTTAGGTTTTCTTGTTGTGTGGGTTTTGGGTGTTTTCAAAAAGACGTAGTGTTTTTCTAATGTGACCATTGTTTTTTTTTTTTTTTGGTGTTTTTGACCATTGTTTTTCTAAATCACCTTCCAATCCTCTTTTCTAATAAAATTTGGACACAACTTTTTTGTTATTGGTGTTATGAATTCATGATTGTTCTTTTAACAACCTCATCATCACAGATGAAAAAAGATTAAAAATAAAAATAAATATCATGTTTAACTTTAAGCTTTTTTTCTCTATAACCTTTTAATTTTGTTCATCAAAGAGAAATTTAACACCTTTCGCCACGATTTCTGCGATGATCTCCTATTATTAAAAATGTTAAAATCAGTAATGGTTTATATTGTTTTGTCCTTTATTTCATACAGACGATAGCTGTCATTCAAGCTGGCCATGGACTGCTGCAACTTGGTTCATGCAAGATTGTAAGTTTTAACTATTTCTCTTCATATATACAAATGGGTCGGGTTGGTTAGTGACGAGTGATCACCCAATTTGAGCATCATATTAGAAGTAACGCCTTTTGGTGAATCATAGTTTTTGGTTTTTCTTTGATGGAACCTAAATAATCCATGTGATTTTTCAAAAGTGATACCTTTTAGGGTCCAACTTTAAAGAAAATGCATGGTTAGGATTTGTAGTTGTCATTTTGCAACATCTATGCATCTAACTTCAGTTTCTGTTTAAAAATCCGTCAACTTTGTGTAAAATGACTATTTTAGCCGCTTAAAAATACGTGACTCTTTATAAAATTTGCTTTAGAAAGTAAAATGAAAACTTGGGGTGAACGGAGAAAAAATTTGGGTTTAGGTTTTTGTTTCTTTTTGACTATATTACATATATATAGTCACCGTGGTTTGTAAAAAGTAAAAACATAAGATAGACATTTTCTATAAATTTAACAGATTTTTTTTAAAGGGAGTGGTAAATCTCTAAATAACTTCAAATTCCAAATATTCAACCTTTTAAAGTTAGACCCAAAGCTGCTAATTTTGATAATTGGGTCTTTTGTTATGTGGTCAGATACCGGAAGACCTTCATTTTGTGCTTCGAATGAGGCATACGTTTGAGTCTCTAGGCTATCAATCCGGTTTCTATCTTTCTCAGCTGTTTGCATCAACTAGGGGTAACATTTCATCACCTTCCACCACCACAATCCCTCTAAAGCAACCCACGATCCAGACCCGCCCGCCACCCCTCTTCAACTGGGCTCCACCCAGAACAATGCCTTCGCCCAACTTCCACAACCAGGCCCAGCTCGGCTACCCACCAGGACCATCCAAAGACGAAACCCACATGTTCCTCCTCCCTCACTCCTCCGAACCCCATATGGAAAACATGATGGGCCCTGACCAAGTCCAACACGACATCAAATGGCCCAATGGGCTGAGCTTCTTTAGCGCTCTCACGGGGAGAAATGATGACGCCAAGCTACTTTTTAACTCGGATGGGAACAAGCCGGAGGGGTGGAACCCGGGCCATGAAATGAAGAACCCAAATGATTTCTTGAGTTTGGATAATACAAACTCGGATCAAAATGTTGGGAAGGTGGACCATAACAAGTACAAAAGGAGCTTTACTTTGCCTGCAAGAATGACGACTTCTTCCTCGTCATCTTCATCACTCGATCACCACCGAAAGCATAACCCTAGTGGAGAATTTAGGAACCCTGAGGAGACGATGTACTCTGATGTCATGGAAACTTTCTTGGAGTGATTATGAGATGTATTAGAGGATTATTACTTTTAGTTATTGTCATTAGTTTGCATTTCATAGTTTGTTCCTTAAAAAGCACTAGTGTTCTAATATAATATATGTTTCTTTGATCTAATTGACTAATTGTTGTTGATCTAGATAACCAGGCTTTTGTTTTTGAATGATTGGTCTTAAGAGTTGTACACTAACAAACAACCATACTCGGTCAATATCTCAATCACAACAAACCTATTTGTAGGCATAGTAGTACACTCAAAAGTGACACGGCATTACCCTATATACATTTGCAGCATAAATTACCTTCATCAAAGCGTAATTTACAATGCTTTATTGCATAGCTTTTTTTCTCATGTATGTACAAGTTTTTATGCCAATGTTATAAGCCAACTGTTATAAGAGGATTTTGACAGGATTTTGTAGGCACGTGTGTTGTACCAGAGATTAACTAACCTATATACACGTTAAAGAAAAGAAGCCATACCTTCGTTCATCGGCCCCTACCTGCTCCATCCTTCAATCTGAATCATTCAATCCCAAAACTAGAGAGAGTAACCGGATGAAAAAACACTGAGTAGAAGAGATGAAGATGATGTCAACTGCTGCTTCATCCTGTCGGAGCTGCTTAAACCCTTGCCAACAACGGCGTTGACGATGACGACCAGAGACCATCACAGTATCGTCTCCATCGTAGTCGTGTGGCTTCAGTTTCTTATTTAGGGTTTAGGCAACTAAACCGTGAATGGATGTTGCTTCCTGCTTCGACTAAATCGCTACTACAATTCTGGAGATTAGGGCAAAAGGGAAACCAAACGATTGGGAGACGAAACGAACCATTTGGCAGTTGGTACCTTTCAATTCCTGATTATGTGTTAGTATCAGTTTTTAGTTTATTGTAAATTGTTTCGTGTGGGCTATATCTCTGTTTGGGTTCTTTTCGTGCATGATTTTGGCCGCCTATTAACTGTTTGTGGAAATGCTTTGCTAGATGTTCTTTTTACTAAGTTTAAGCTGTTTTGGCCGCCTATACAAGCTTTGAAGAGGAGAAGAACAGATAGTGTTGTAGCCATCTATCTCACGTCACATTCCCATACCATATCACTTGCTCTCCCATGGATGGCACTTGGTATAGCCGTTTAGGAGCCGCCTACCGGAAGATTTTGCGACTTCATTATCAATTCTACTGGTTTCACTTACGAGGTAATTGCTTATATAAACCTATTGGGTTGCCTTTCATTCATTTTCTTATCTGTCTTTGTATATGAATGGTTGGATCGAGTGACTTCAGATATTACTATTATTTACTTCCATGGCTCCTTCAACTTAAAGTACTATTATTGAACAGGTTATGAGCAGATCAGTTTTTTCACTATCATTTATATTTAGTTGAAAGCGCATTTCTCTAATTGATATGCTTTGGTACCTGCAGCCTGCAGGTTGTTGCCTCTTATTGGCTTTCACTTCTCAGAATGGTATATTTCATATTTTTTCGGTATGTTGTGTTGGTGGTTGAATTAGCTGATGCTAATGGTTTGTTTATAAAGGTTCAAACTTTGAGTCCAAAGCGGTTAACTTAATAAGAGATGGATTGACTGAATCTAAATTGTGTGTGATGAATTTGATTTGTTTATGCACAATGGCACCCAATTGTAGAGTTGTATGACTGTTAGCTTCGTAAAAGTCTAATTTACCCTTCATATATGGTTATTACACAATTGTTTGTAAGAGCTGAGAATTATGTTATCCATTTGGTGTTCTTAGATATGTACAGTGGATTTCCATCACTAGAAATATCAGTGAACATGTATACTTGCAATAGAAATGTTATGAAGAGTATGATTCTTTTATATTGACTGATATCTTTTTTTCATTTTGCTGTTGATGTAGGTTTCTCCTGTTGCCTCTGTTCCAGGGTACTTTGTTTATATCATTTTTTTTGTCAATTGTTTTGTTTCTTGGGCTTTTAGTGCATTTGGTTTGGTAGTTTTAGTTCTTTGTGGAATTATTAAGTTTTGTTACATTCTATTAGGTGTTTTTGATTAATTGTGTTTATACTTGGTCTCAAGATTTGCTAAACGGGCAGGCTTTATTAAACACATAACCCATGTTTCGCAGATAGTTTAAACGGGTCAGATTTGCTAAACGGGCAGACTTTATCAAACACATCGGGAATTATAAACGGACTAATTGCGATGAAATGTGTTATATTTATTAAAAGGCTCGGCTATGAGAAACGGCCAAGATTTACGGGCTACACTTGATAAAGGGATCAAAATAATTAAAAATGGGTCAGTTCTTTTCACCAATTTTGAGTTTTCCTTACACTGTAGGTTTTTTATGTCTATTTTTAGGCTAAAATCATCCGAATAACTTTTTTTTATGTCTATTATTTCAGGTATCCCTGTTTATTGGTAGTTTATGCAGTCCAGTTTATAAAGGTGTTGTAACCAAGTGCAGTTTTATGAACCACGTTTTCTCAACCAAAAGTCAGCAGCGCAGAAACCGAGCCTTCTTCAATTTATAATCTTTGGAAAATTGGTGTACAACTTCTTGAATTCCAGCAAAAGCAACTAGAAATTCAGCAGTATCACTTTGACATAAGATTTTATTCACCACTGTCTCTATTTCTCCTGTTAATAGTTGAACGAGTTAATCAGTTTTATTATTATTATGGATTAGTGAATTTGTTGGAACCTAAAGTTTTGTGCCTTAACAATGAGACGCTAGACTTTTCTGAGTTCTGAATGGACTTGGTCCAAAGTAGACCTATTGTGCTTTTATTGGACGAGAGCAAAAGGAAGGTTAAGGATGCAATTTTCTTGAATTTCTGTTAATTCTTTATCGATCACAGCTTCCTTGATCCTCAAGTCATGGATCAATTGTGAAATCGTCTTCTTGGTGGCGTCTGCATGAGTCAAAGATGAGGCTGGGGGGGTGAGGACTTCGTTATTGAGTTACGCACTCAATTTAGACTGCCCTTAGTATTACATTACTTATTATCACTAAGCATCAACGGCAATTGGTTTATTTTTTCGAAACCGACGCGCGCAACGCGCGCTAGCCGACCACTAGTATAATCACAAACTAAGAAATAGTAAATGTCAGGAGTGATGCTTAGCAATATGCTACTAACTAGATTTGCAATCTACGCGTTGTGGCTGGGATAACACGGACATACAAAACAGTTAAATTATTTTAACACTACGTAAAACTGACATAAATTAAAAATAAAAACCGCGTAACGACCCTAACACATAATGCATTGAGCTTACGTACTAAAAACTATGTTACATGACCAATGTCACCAACTTCTATGTTAAATAAATTTATTGAGATTAAAAAAATCTATGTCATACAATTGTACTTATTATACAGTGTTAAATTCATTGAGATTAAAAAAAAAAAGAATTATGTTACATGACTGCATTTATTATATCACCAAGTCATTTGCTAAACTTACGCGACTATACATATTATACCATCACATCACGTGTTAAATTTGTATGTTTAAATAATAAAACAAAAGCAAAAACAAAAATAAAAATTATGTTCGTGACACGTGACAACCACCTTTGTTGCCACATGAACAAAGTTGGGTGATGCCACATGCACATGCCAAGTCATTTGCTAATCTTACTGAGGTGCATAAAACTGGAATTTGGGTTAAAATCAGTTCGGATCGAGTCAGATAAAGTTAAGCTGGATCAATTTAGACGGACTGAAGTTAGAAACTTATTTATAAGGTTGAAAAGACGAGATTAGATAGATTCAAATAAGTTTTAATTGCTTCGGGTCAGTTTAACTGGTTTTAAAGGATACAGTCTCAAATCGATTTTAAACTCATGGATCGTTTCGGTTCAAACGAATTTCACTCAATCTGGCGTCAGCATTGTTTCTGCATCCTATTTTTGACCGTGATCCGGTCCAGATGCAACTCTAGTCCTCAGTATGCTAAATTAGTTGTAGAAGAATTGCATATTCTGTTCCTATCACAAGTATGGTTGTAAGGGTAAAAATGGTTTGAGACCAGTCCAATGCTACAAAAATAACGTTTTCCATTTTTTTCCCCGACAAATGCAATGTTAGAACATAAAGCAACTAAGGCCCACTATGAATCGGCCGAACGGTTTTGGGCCGTTATGGTTACTTTTAGATAGCCCAACAAAATGAGGCAATTCACTAGCCTGCTAGTAAGGGAATTTAACAATTTAATCGGTTAGTAAGCAATCGAGCAATTTATATTTGTTTAGAACAGCCAACAAAGGTCCCAGAAACCTCAGAGTATTTACACCGGTTGAGTCAATTCCTGAAAAATCCACACTCACGAGCGGCCGGTTGTAAAATGTGGGGACTCGAACATCAAACTTGTAACCTCTCATTCACAAATCTCCCCTCATCGCTAATAACCACTCGGACAATTTACATATGACCATAGGTCTTTGAGGAGACATTTCAATGGTAAATAGAATCTTCTTTAAACAAAAAGTTATGAGTTCAAATCATTGATCATCTTGATTAACCATAGGCCACCTCGATTAATCATGTGGCAGTTCGATTAATCATGGGTCGGTTTTCAGAAGCATACATAAACGAATCTAGTTATTACGTTTGTACTTTGTGACAATTTAGGGCTTGTTCCACCGACTATGGAAATAAAATTATCTGATGTATTACGCTGCATGGATAACTTCCCCCCCCCCCCCCCCCCCCTCCCCCCTATTTATGGGCATTCATGACCACATATATTTCATCCCTCTCTATTTCTCTATCTCCTTCTTAGGCTACCTCCAACACATGCGTTCTTTGGTTGTTTGTTCTCTATGCGACGTTGTGGGTGTCCGTCCTTCGCTATTCTTAGCCTAAAATCCTTTGAAGTAGACGAACCCTTCCATTTTTCTTTTTAATTCTCTCTCTCACATGTTATTAAATTATGGTGTGCATGTGCGACATATATGTACTCTTAGTGTTGGGTTAAAAGTTGTTTGTGGAAGGAATTGGTAAAAAACTGATATGATATATTAACTAAGACTGTTTGTGTGAATGATTATTGTTAGCATTGCGGAGATTCTTATCAAACTAAACATTCTTAAGCTCATTAATAATCTTTTACTTTCTTTTTTCACATCAACATCAATTCATAATCTCACATTCATTTTTCACATATAGTACAACCACTACTAATTGTTTGTCAGTTTATGATATTTGATTTATATATATAGAAATGAGAGAGGAAGAAAAAGAAAAGGGAGACGTAAATAGATAAAGAATACAGTCGAGGAGAGGGTGGGAGGGAGAGTTTACATATATATATATACTAGTTTTTATACCCGTGCGACGCACGGGTAGATTTTAAAAAATGAATCCAAAATTTAACATATTATAATAAATGTAATTCGATAATTGAAATTAAAGGGAAAAAAATTAACGTTCGACAATAAAAAAAAGTTACAAAATTTGAAAATACAGACTTATAAACAACATTTGATGTTTTGTTTGTCGTTCGCCGTCTTCATCCAATATGAGAAGTTTTAGTCCATCTCTGCTCTTAACCCTTGATAATGCAACGTAAAGTTGACAATGACTAAAGCATAATTTTTTTAAATAGAGTCCAACTCTTGAAAGTGACTGACCTTGGCTTTCGTTTATTGTCATTCCCAAACATACCCCAATCGAAAATTGTCTCCTATTGAATTTAAATGGAACTTTATTATCTGAAGGAGACATCGAAATTCTAGGAATAAACGTATGAAAACCAATATTACTTCTGCTTCTATGATGCGTTTTTCAATCTGAAGTCAAGTACCATTACAAAGACCATTTTTTTGTTCAAGATTTCGAAGCAACATAACAGGGGCATCGATCCGTAAAAGTGAATAAGAAAGCAAGATCAAATACTTAAGACATTCATAGGATTTGAATTAGTGACCACTTTTGTCAATATAGTGCATCTCATATACATATACATAAAATGTACATCATTTTATGGATGGAGTGAGATGCATGATGCCTTTTAAAAAACTTCTTATAATAAACACAATCATAAAATCGTAATTCACTCATGACAAAATGTGATAATCTTTGATACCTGTGTGCATGTTATCTCGAGGCAAAGGACGTATTTGCAAAATGTAGATATATCTACAAATAAAGAAAGACATACAATATCTTGGAAAAAGACTCCAAATGAAACCCGTGCATCGCACGACGGGTTAAAAAAAACTCTAAAATAAAACATAAACAGGGCCGGCCCTGGGCCTGGGCCACATGGGCTACAGCCCAGGGCATCAATCTGGAAGGGGCATCATGCTTTTAATTCAAGCCCATTAGTGTTAGTGAGTGTGGGCCTGTCACCTGTGGGCTGTGGTTTTTAATCTCGCTGGGAACAAAAAAAAAGGATTTAATCTTTACCTAATTGATATTATCGCTGGGAACAAAAAACAAAAAAAAAGGATTTAATCTTTACCTAATTGATATTCTCGCTGGGAACAAAAAAAAAGGATTTAATCTTTACCTAATTGATATTCTCACTGGGAACAAAAAAAAAAGATTTAATCTTTACCTAATTGTACTATTTAAACTCTTTAACAGGGACAAATTTTTGACTCGCGCTCTGGGCATCCAAATTCTCAGGACCGGCCCTGACCAATATGATTGATCTCCATGTTCTTCGGCTAAAGCCATATTCCTCCCGTGCAAATTGATGCGCTCCAATTCTGATTTTTGTAGTTTATGTGATAAAAAAAATAGAAAGGAACATAATTTTAAAAAATAATATATATAACAATGAGAAATGTTGAACAACTGAGAACTGAAGGCAAATAAAAGAGCTTGTAGGAGACTATTATAATAACCTGCACTTTTGGTTAAGTATCTAGTCGAAAATGGCAGTTTCAAAATTTACCTGTCAAAATAGAAAGCTTTGAGTTGCAATACTTGTAGGACTACCCCTTGACCACATTGAAATCACAATATATTCATTATTCAATAAACCTCTGGCTATAATTTTATTCGAATTCTTTAGACCAATTTCCATTGGTATTAAATTGTTTGCACCTGCAAAAACTATTGTCTATTAACTTATTGTATCGAAATATAGTTAATGTATGGTTATTAATAATATTACCCTCCATAGATCGGCATACAACGATAGTCTTTCTTACCTAAAGTTTTGCATCGGAAATTAATCACTAAAGAAGGAAGTACTCCCAGTACTAACCAAAATACAATTTAAAAGGAACTGAGAAACATAAGAGATAACATAATACACACTGGCTCTGAAATGCCCTTCTAAGATTATGTAGCAAGAAACCAACAAAAGATTGAAAGATTTACCATTCTCGTCATCAGCAACTACAACGGTATTAGTGAATCCCTCAACTTTAGGCAGCCCAGGAACCTTATAAATTTCTCTTCACCAGTCACCACACATAAAAACTCAAATGCATGATTAAAGAACATTTATAGTGTATGCTACATGTATCCTCTAGCTTCACCTTAGAAATTGCTCATAACATCAAAATTTAAGATGGTATCCCTCTCATGTTAGCTATAAAGAAGTAATGTATATATATAAATTTGATGATAAAAGTGACTATAGCAGTTTAAACCTTGGCATATATAACTTTCAAACGAACCACTAACCGTTTACATAGCCATTGACTAAAGACTTCGGTGTGTGCGGTAACCAATCTTTTCAAACATTTTAAAACTACCAAATAACCAAAAAGAATCTATATTAAACTTGAAGTTCTTACTATAGATGGCACATTAGTGACACATTATCAAGTATATTTTCCGGTTTTTTTTAGAATGTTAGAAGATAGGACCATAAATTAGTAGGCTTCATTTGAAGTTTTATAATACTTTAAATAATGGAATATCAATTCAGGTTGGTTTTATGAACCGATTCTAAAATCATTGATGTAACATGTTGATATAAAACTAAGTAATTTTTTTTATCTTTTTTTATATTTTATCAAATTATTAAATCAAGTTAGATTCTAAATCGACCAAGAAATGTTGTGTGTTAGACTTCAAACCTATAGATACCAACAATCAATAGCAATGCTCTCTTAAGGTGAAGTCATGTTCTGTAGTAATAACTTCAAGGAATTGTAAGAACATCTACCAAAGATTCGGCTAAATAAGATATCAAAGAGCAAAGGAACATAATATCCAGACGACATGAATCCATATAATACTATGTTTTAACTATAAAACTAAGGAACTAATAACATGTTGCATTAAGATTGAGGAGAATGTAAAAAAGGAAAACTTTACCATGATCTAAGCAATTTAATATTTTGCTCCACTTTCTTCAAGTTGTTTCTTAGTTGTTTCATGGCCTAAAAATCAGATAGCAAAGAACCTATTAGTGAATGATACAACATTAGTGACAACAGAGCATACATGTGATACTAAGGGGAGCGAAAAAAACCAAACCATAACTGAAACAACTGAACCAATTAAGATACCGGTAGTTCGGTTATGAATTGTTTTATAACTAAACCAAAGCGATTCAAGCCCCACAAAAAATAAGCTTATAAAGAACGATATGAGCAAAATGAAAACATACCTTACTACAAATAGGAACAAAACGATTGGAGAACTTCATAAACACCTGTGCGCATACAACTTACACAATCAACACCAACCAAAAAAAGGAAGTTTTTACTAAACAATTCATTATAAGAAACCAAACAACAAATGCAGATACCACATGAAAGCTAAGATTAAGTGTTGTTTTTGCAGAAAATCCAATTGAAAGTGGACATAAAAGGTGTTCATATTAAAAATTGAAAAGGAAGCTAGTTGGAGATCATTTTTAAGCCACGTATAATACAGTAGCAATACCCATTTTTTAATGATTAATTTCTTTTATGTCTTGAATTTAATCTAGCCATCGTTGTAAACATTTGAAAGTAGCCGGATGAACTAATTCGAAAAAGAAAAAGCCAAACAATTGACTTACAAAGGTTGCACCATATTCTTTACCTACATCAAATATTGTTTACACTCAACATCAGAGGAGCGTCAAATCTAGGAAATTAGAGAAGCATCCAACATTCACCTTTTTTCTTTTATAACAAATCTGAAAAACATAGTAATTGTGAAACCTCGCCTCGTCTAAACCACCGATCACCACCTAAATCTGTGATTGTGATGGAGACGATTGAGCGGATGTGAGAAGGAATTAGGGCTATAAGCACAGATCGATTGCCGATTAAAGATCATTGACGGCGATTCCCAGGAAACATTTAGATTTTACAGTACGGATGATGAAAGTGATTCATGGATGAAAGTGAGGTCGAGATTGTGCGCGGATGATGATTATTGAAGGAGGCCATTGATCGGAGGAGCAGAATGAGGTGCGGAGAGTTTGATGAAGATGATTATAGTGAGATTTTGGAATTAGGGTTTGTTGCTTATACGCCGCTTTAAACGTAGGATCCGCGATTCATTTAGGCCGGAACCATTTGAGCGGGAAAACAAAAAAAAGGAGTATTGTGGTGATGACACGTGGCATCCCATCTTTTCATATATATATTATATAGATATAGATATAGATATAGATAGATATAGATATATATATATATATATATATATATAGAGAGAGAGAGAGAGAGGAGAGAGAGAGGAGAGAAATGAGAGGGGGAGAAAAAGAAAAGGGAGACATAGATAGATAAAGAATACGGTCGAGGGGGGGGGGGGGAGTGTTAAGTGCTTCTGCAATGACTCAGGATTGTATTTTATTCAAAATCATCATTCATCAACCCAGCCCATATGATATGAGACTCCCATTACAAACAACCAAGTGAATGTAGACGTCTTAAATCCTTCCTAATGGTACTTCTTACGACCACTTGTAAGCACACGTCTCATAATTTGTTTTTCTTCATGTTTCACTTTGCTTCTTTACTCAATCAGATATCGTTTGAGGGACATGTGTGGATAAATTTCTTTCACTATGTTCTCCCTCTTCTCTCCACATAAGCTCCACCCCACCTTTAAATTTCCACAAACGCCTCATTACACGTTCTCTTAGATTATGAGAGGCAATAATGTTGAAGGCACAAAGCAAATTAAAATGTTTTTTAAATTTTTTATTTTTACGTTTCATTTTATGTTAATCTTTATTATTAGTTATAATTTACGGTTTTCAGAATAAGATTTCTGTTCATCAACTATTATGTTCTCTTTATCGAATCTAGAACATAACACCTTCACCAAAGCGTAACATAGGCACTTGCACTTACATTTACTTTAAACAAAAAAGTTATTTTAAATATTTTACAATGTTACTAGGCCAAATGTATGTTGAATAATTCCATTGCAACTCACATCCTTAAACCCCAAAAAAAATAAACAGATAAAAAGCAATCACATACTCAACCCCATGAATTTATCCCCCCAAAACAACCACAAAATAAATTAGATATTATTATTATTATTTTTTATTACAATCAAATACTCACTTTCAATCTCTTCGAAGGCTCAATAGCATGACACTCCTGACACGTGGCCACCAACCACCCAAAAAACCTCCGGCAAAACCCCTTTCCCGCGTCTCTCTCACGCTTCCCCTTCCTCCTCCTCCTCGAAGAATTCCGGCGATTCAACACCGGAACCGGCGAAATAAACTGCCATCTCTGAGAATGCCCAAAACTGTTGCAGTAATTCCGATTTTGACACTCCTTACTATTAGAATACCTGTGGCTTCCGATACCGCTCGATTTAACCGCACCAGATCTGGCGCAATTGATCGTCGATAACTTCGCTTCGCTGCCGCTTGTTCTCGCGCTGCTCCAACTACTGCTGCTGCTGCGGCTGTTTGTGCTGTTGCTCCGGGAAGATGTGAGCGAGCTCTTGCTGCTAATGCTGCTTGTTCTGCTCATAATTTCGGATCTAGGAATGGTGAAGGTGGTTGGTTGAACGGGGAAAGCGTGGAGGACAAGTTTGCCGTTGGAGAACAGCTGATCGGCTAGCTCTGGTTCGGATTTTAAGTCCGGGGACATGGACGGGAATGTGAACGGATCTCCGGTGGGATTTGGTTTCTGCCGGAGATGAGATTCCATGATGATGATGTTGGTGGATTGGATTTGGATTTGGATTTGGATTGAAGGGTTAGAATGGATTTATAATAGGTGGAAATTTGGGGAAATGAGAGGAATGGGGATTGGGGCCATTTTGACATTTTGAATATGTCCCCCTAAAGAGGATGTGATATGGGGTCCGAGTAACAAGCTTAAAGTGGCCAACCCGTTTTATGAATTTGGTTACTTTTACTTAACGTATTTCCTCATTAGGCTATCCGTAATGGGGCTTCATGGAGGCGCCATGGAGCCCCATAGCGCCCCTATAGCGCCCTTCACAGCCCCCCGGGGCGCCATCTTAGAAAAAAAGAGACGGGCGTTTTGTACATGGCGCCGGAGAGTTTGCATTTTCCAAAAAAACTAGCCGTTGAACGGCTAGTTTGAATCCTTTTTTTTTCTTTTCTTAAACCATTCATATATATATATATATATATACACACACACAACATTCTTTCAATATTTTACACACAACACTCTCCATCTACATATATATTCTTCCATTTTTTTTTTAAAAATGAGCTCTCCACAATCAAGTTCTTCTTCTATTTTCTACGATTTCGACGATGAGATAGAAGACGAGATCGTTTCGTACGTGATGCAAATGGAACCACCTCCCATTCCTCGTCCTGTTATACGTAGAACGCAAGTTGAACGCGATCGTGAGGCGGCAAATAGGAACTTGATGAACGACTATTTTTCCGCCAGACCTACATACCGAAGTGCTGCGACGTTCTTCAATCGTTTCCGGATGAGTAAACGAATGTTCTTACGTATTGTAAACAATCTTGAACGAGAGTTTCCGTATTTTCAACAACGTTGTGACGCACGCGGGAAGCTTGGATTTACAGCTATTCAGAAGGTTACCTCCGCATTACGTGTCTTGGCGTACGGGACAACGACCGACATCAACGACGAATATTTAAAAATGGCGGAAAAGACGACACGAGATACGTTGGAACACTTTGCAAAAGGTATTTTTTTAAATTGTTATTGTTTTTTTTAAATTGTTGTAGTTTTATTTTAAATGTTAAATATAATTATTCTTTAAAATGGTTCTACCATTTTTTAATTTTTACATCATATATTATTTTTAAATTGTGCTAGGAATGCGTATATTGTACGGTCCACGTTATTTAAGAAAACCGACGTGGAATGATCTACAATTGCTGTATGACCGACATGATAAGAAGTATGGTCTACCGGGAATGATCGGAAGTATCGACTGCAAGCATTGGCAATGGGATAATTGTCCTACGGCATGGAAAGGTCAATACACACGAGGAGATCAAAAGGGTCCGACTGTTATTCTTCAAGCCGTGGCATCGTGCGATCAATGGATTTGGCACGCACATTTTGGGGTAGCCGGTTCGAACAATGACATCAATGTCTTGCAAGGGTCCGAAATCATCGAGGATTACGTATCGGGTAAAGGTGCCAAAGCTTCTTTTTATGCAAACGGTAACTATTATCCACATGGTTATCTATTGGGTGATAGTATATACCCAGAATATTCTTTCATGGTGAAGACCTACAAGGATCCTATTGATGAGAAAAGAAAGCGCTTCAAAAAGGTTCAAGAAGCGGCAAGAAAGGGTATCGAGTGTACGTTCGGCACATTGGTAACGAAATGGCACTTCATTAAAAATCCTTGCCGACTTTGGACGCTTGATAAAATGAAAGATTGCATGCGTAGCATCATCATCATGCACAACATGGTGAAGGAGGACAGAGGCATGGCGATCTGTTCCTACTACGATCCCGAACACCGAGTTGTTGTGCCCGAAGCATCCATGGAAGAACACATTCAAAATTCGGCGGAGATGCGGTCTAGAGAACAACATAACGCACTAATGGCGGACTTGGTGGAGCATACTTGGTCAAATCGTCATGAATATGCGGATGTCGGTGAAAATAACAATGATGATGATGATGATGATGATGATGATGGTGTTTTCTCTGATGATGATGACGATGATGATGATGATGATGATGATGATGGTGATGACGATGAAGACGCCGACCATGGTTCCAACAACGACGAGCATGGGGATGACGACGAGGATGAGGCGTATGATGATGTTCAAGACGATGATTAGTTTTTTTTTTTTAGTTGTCATGTTTTTTTTTTTTAAGAATGTTGTAAGTTTGTTTTTTTTTTTTTAAATCTTCTAGTTTTATGTCTTGTTTTTTTTTTAATTTTAGTTTTTAATATGTTTAATACTAAATTATATAAAAAATGATTAAATAAATAATTAGGTAATGATTGGTAGGGGGTTATACATGGAGCCCCACTACACCACTTTTGCCATGGAGCCCCTCATGCTGACGTGGACGCCACATGGCGCATAACGCCCACAAGGGGCTCCATCCAATACACTTAGCCTTAGAGATGGAACAAAACGGATGTTTGACTTGTTAGACTAAGCGACGTAACATTTAAATAGCCGATTAGTAATCCGTTAAATGGTCGCTTGAATATTCGTGGAACGGGTGATTAAATTAGGTGTGGCGTGAGAGTGGCATGTTAATAGTAGGACCTTAAAGAATGCTACATTTGCAATAAATTTGGGCATGTGCATACTGCATACAGAGTGCTGGGATGAACCACAATTTCAGGGAATGATCGAAAATGAAGAAGATGACGAAGATTTTAGATTGTTTATGGCCATTAGGGCAAGAAGAACCATCGGACAATCATGGTCTACCACATGTCAAGTCATGTTTCTCTTTTTTATTGCATTTTAATTTGCTGAATTAATGGCTTGCCACGAGTCATTTATGATTGTTATGCTTAAATTTTTTTAAACCGTTTTTAATTCTTTCTATATCGTTTCTCTAAAACGTTTTCTTAGTTTTAGTTTCGCATCGGTCACATTTTTTTTATGTTTACACAAATTTGATGAACCATAACTTGTTATACAAAACGGACACGCGCAACTACATTCAGTTATATATAAAAGTCTAAATTTTACAGATAGATTCTAAATTTTAAAGATAAATTGGGATTATGTTAGAATTAGAAAATGAAAGAAAACTATGAAGATTAAAATAGTTATTCTAAATGCTACAAGATAATAGCCATGATTCACATGACCATATGAAATTTAACTTTTAAGGCTACTCTTTGTAGTATTGACCAAGTCACTGAGTGATGAGAAAAAAACCATTCAATATGGGACACTTCAAAATCATTAGTGTCACAAAGTACCTATAAATATTTAGAACATGCCTTATTTATTTAGTTCCCAACTTTTCCTTTATAGTACTTGAGTGGGCTTCTAATCCAACCATTTTAGTCCACCTCATTTTGTTGTTTAACATTTGATGATTATAGACTTGTCGACCATTATGTACTTTGAATGTTATTTATTCTTTTATCAACTCTTAAAAATGGATAGTACCTATAATATAAAAAAAGCAATGCATTAATTCTAACATGATTTCATAAATCTATCAAACATAAACTAAAGAATGTGATTATTTGTTTTGAAAAAATATGCCATAAATGATAACACTTGAAAGACACAATTAAATTTTGATATATCTGTTGTCACACTTATAATGTCAGACTAACAACCTAAAAATCGATATCAATTTTTAAAATATATCAATTTTTAGAATATATCAATTTTCTTACTTCGCAACAAAATTTCACCAAAAAACAGTATGGAACCTTATAATCATTTGATCAAAACTTAAAACTCACAATTGTCATGTTTAAGTTCCATTGGGGAGACAACTCAAAATCCTAACAAAGCCATTGTCTCCCATTTGGATTAATGGTAGGACACCCTTTTGGGACCTAATACTTGTATCACAAGGGTTATGTGGCAGCCTTTTTGACCAACTTACCTACCATTAATACTTTTTCATAATATTTTCCTACTTAACTTATATCACACTACTTCAGTAAAATATATATTGAGATGGTAATTAACTTATATATTTCACCGAAAACAGTATGGAACCTTATAATCATTTGATCTTAGAGGGCATACAGTATGAAACAATTTTTTTGTATGATATTTAGAGGGCATACAAATCCTTTGACTTCCTGCAAGATTAATATATCAATCTTAAGTAGGTTTATACAACTATAATATAGTGCATAGTTTATGATATATCTACCTTAAACCATTGTAGTTCGTTTTGTATTTGCCAAGCTGGACCTGATAAATGACTTAATTTTTCTGCAGGTGCCAATTTTGCAGCCAAATGCAATAGGTTGTTCCCTAAAGGATCTTTGATCGTTCTATAAATATTTTTGTGTTCACTCATTTGATATAGTAGGTTGTAAACCTTTTCTGAACGGTTTATCACATCATATTGAATAATGTTGTGGCCATCTTCATTAGTACTCCAAATTGCATTGGGAAAATATGACACAATCATTACAACCACCTCATATGCGTTTTGTCTTGAGGCTTCAAGAATCGCATCGTTGTAGTAGTCACGGCAAGGTCTACCGTCTACAGAAGCTTTTATCAAATTACATATTGCTTTTAATAGGTCTCTAGCATCACTATGCATGCTATGTTCCTCTTTAAAAGGCTTGAACTCTAGTGCTGCAAGAAGAATCTTAACTTATAACTTCTTCAGTAAAATATATATTGAGATGGTAATTAAGTTTTGATACAGGTCTTACGTAGCGTAATGATAGAATTGAAAGGATTAAAAATCCTTGAAGTTCGCCAATTATGTAGTAGCCACCTATTAATACGCTGGAGAAGCTCATACGTACTTGAAGTTCGCAAGTTATGTAATAGTCGACTATTGATACGCTGTAGACGCGCATACATCCTTGAAGATAGCAAGTAACGTAATAAATCATACTCTATTCTTATAATTCGAACAAGCAGATTGAACACTGTGCAAAATAAGAAGTTTGTTACTTTGTTACAGATAGATAGAGAGTAATAAGTTAGAAGTTGCTAACACCAAAACTTGTATACCAAGAGAAATATAATATCAACTGATGACCTACCAAGGATGTAGGGGAATAGTTCTAGCATTCTTCTTGAATAGTTGAATTCAACGACCATCTCTCCCTTTAGCTTTAGATCCGCATTCTTCTTGAATAGTTGAATTGAACGACTATCTCTCCTTTTAGCTTGTGTTCCTAATCCGACTAGACATATAGATAGCAAGCACCATGGGCTACAAGTTTTCTAGGTTGATCTACGAGAGCAGAGATACTTACTTTTGGATGTTGGGTGCAACCTTGAAATTATATATTTTTTTTCTTCTTAGAATGTGTTATAGTAAATTTTATTAAAGAGGGGAAGCCATTTTGAAAGTAGTAGGGTGTGTGTGTGGGGGGGTACCCTGCGGGTAGAGGATCGGGTGCCCTCTCGGTCTTGTGGCTAATCACGCGTACCGTGTCCCCTGTTGCGGCTACTTGATGTCGTGGGTATCAACGGGTTCTTTAAGCCGAAAGTAACCGAGCAATTGTTTGGATGAGGGTGGGGACCATATTGTTTAAACTGAGTTGAGTGTGGGAGGGTGCTTCGGGTACTCTGGGTTCCATTGCACCATATTCGCTCGGGTAGTGAGAGGGTAGAAATGACATGGCATAACTGTTGGCTTCGAATATTTGGGGGGTAGTTAATAAAAATATTCTTCTAATGTAGGTCGACCAAATCTAATAAAAATATTTAGAAGGCGCAAAAATTTATACAAGTGTTGCAACATCACCCGGCACCCGTTTGATTACGATAAATTTCACCTGGCGATTGCGTCCGTGGTGAATTTAGGGCAAAGTCGTTGTAGGTCGGTCGCTGCAACAACAAATGAGTCGTCATGGGGACGGAGGAGTTACCACGAAAGGTAAGAGACAGATGAGATGTACGTTGCTTAATTTGGAATCTGGAATCGATGATTATCTGATTGATTTTTTTTTTTCTTTCTAATGTAATCAGGTTGTGCTGGTTCCAATCGCTTCGGGAACAGAGGCTATGGAGGCTGTCATGGTTGTAGACGTCCTCAGAAGGGCCGGCGCTGATGTTACTATAGCCTCTGTTGAACAACAGCCATGCGTCGTCACATTACATGGTATAAAAATTGTGGCTGACATGCTGATTTCGGAATGCGTCAATACCAGTTATGACCTTATTTCCATTCCCGTATGTCTGTCTTCTTCTTTTATTATATGTCGCCTGCGGGGACTTTTGAAAGTAAATTATTTTGTTTTTACTTTTCTACAGGGGGGAGTGCAAGGTTCTATACATCTGAGAGATAATCACACTCTGTCATCTATAGTGTGTGAGCATACCTCGGCAGGTAGAATATATGGTGCAACAGGTGCAGCTTCTGCCCTTGTGCTTCGGGACTGGGGGCTTTTGTGCGGCCGAGAAGTAATTAACTAACCACTGTTATAGTTTATTATATATAATTTATAACTAGTTACAGTGGCGGATCCAGGAAAGAATATCAGGGGTAGCGGGGACTAACGGGGGTTCGGGGGCAGCGCCCCCGAAAAATTCTTTTAGGTAGTTAACGGGCTTTTAATCATATTTTTAAGAGACTTTTGATCATAATTTTAAGTAAAAGCCATAAAATTTCTTCCAGGGGTCGCGAAAAATTCGTTTCAGGGGTCGCGAAAAACCGAAAACCTATAAAAAAAAAAATTTGCACGTCGGGGTAAAAGTTCAGGGGTAGCGGGCGCTACCCCTGGGCTCTATGTGGGTCCGCCCCTGACTAGTTACATAGATATAATTTACATTTTAGAACTTTCTTTTGTAGGCAACTTGTTATCCATCTTTCATGGATCGACTCTCTTCTTCAAGACATGTGGAACTGGTTACTTCGCGAGTCCATATATGCGAAGGTATTATTACCGGTCAAGGAACGGGAACCACTTTAGATTATGCGGTTACACTCGTGGAACAACTGTTTGGGAAAAAGAGCGCTACTGACGTTTCTCAACAGCTGGTATGTCATAACTGATTAATTAGCTATAATTTAGTGTCAAGTCAAGGGGTTCGGAAATGGTACTAGTATTGGATATAATTTGATTTAGGTATGACTGTTGGCCTTTTTAGTGTCTGTCAAGATTCGACCAATACTCATACGATTTCTGGATCGTCAAAAAATCCTAAGGTTGTGCAAACGGGTTTTACCCGTCATACCCGTGTCTGTTTAAGCCAATAAAGTGAACCCGTACCTTTATTTAAAGGGGTTTAGTGGCTCTTGACCCGTGGTATACGGGTCTTGACCCGTACCCATTATTAATACAAATGATATATTATGAACTCATGTAATAATAGTTAGATTAAAACCTATCTGTGAACTTTTGGATTACGCTTATCACTAAAACTCAGAAATAGAGGGAACTTTTAGATTAAAATCTATTATTAAAACAAAGATACTCATTAAAACAAAGATACTGAGAAACAAGGTTTGAACTTTTAGATTAGAATCATCAATAAAACACAAAATAAGAAGATTGAAGTTACAATGTTAAGGTCTATGGATGAAGAAACAAACCGAATACCGGGTTGTGCCTAATGGACTTACGGGTTTACAGGGACTGACCAGTTTCTTGCTCACCTATAAAAAGGACTAGGTTAGACATGATTTGATTTAGGAATATGTTACCGTGATTCTTAATTTGTTCTTATGCATGTACTTTTACTAGAACTAGAGCATTAATGCTTTAGCTTTAGCTTTGATTAGGAGATTATTTTTTAACTAACTTTGTTGTATTCTGATTAGATGATGCGTTCGTACCAAAAAGCCAACTTTATTGACAAGGAGTATAACAAGAAGGCATGGTCATCTAACTGTGGAGCAAAGGTGAGTGTTCTAGTTCCTATTGCTGACGGTTCAGAGGAGATGGAAACTGTGATTATTATCGATGTTCTTCGACGTGCCAAAGTCGAAGTTGTGGTGGCATCAGTCAGTGACAAGCTTGAGATTCTGGCTTCTCGTAAGGTCAAAATTGTTGCAGACATGCTTCTTAGTGATGCTGCTAAATATTCTTATGATTTGATTGTGCTACCTGTAAGTTTCTCCATTATTATTAGTTTATAGGTTATTAGCAATGTTAGCAACACTGTGTAAGTAATTTCTACAAAACCTACTTGTAGGGTGGCTTTGGTGGGGCCAAAGCATTTGCAGCCTCTAGGTTGCTTGTAAATTTGTTAAAGAAGCAGAGTAAGGAGGAAAAATGTTATGGAGCAACATGTGATTCACCGGCTCTCGTCCTCCAGCTCCTGGGACTACTGAAGGTATATAATAATCTTGCAATTATTATATATGCTAGTGCAAAGTAGAAATGGACCTGTTTGGTTTATGTTTTATATCTTTTGTAAAAATAAAGTCCATTTTAATTAGGCTGTGGCTATATCCACCCGAGGAATTTACTAAAAACACCCAAACCACACGGTCGGTCGTTTCATGTGAAACGATCGTTTCAGAGGAAACGGTCGTTAGAAAGGGGGGCCCCCTGAATTTTAAGGTTTCGTCGTCGCGACACGTGGCGACCGTTTCATCTGAAATGACCTTGAAACGACCATTTCATACGAAACGATCGTATGCTTTGGGTGTTTTTAGTAAACCCCTGGGTGTCTATAACACGACTCTTTAATTAATGCATATTAAGTTGTTTTATTTAAAAGTTGTTAATAAAGTTGGATTATTGGATTTTAATATTCCCAACTATTGCCAATTGGCCAATAATAATCCCACCTTTATATTTTCCCTACAATAAACCTAACTTTTTGAGTATTGTAAAATAACAAACCTCCGTTAGAAAATCCTAACTTTCGTTATAAAAGTTAACATGATAGAAAGAAAACTGTTTTTTTGGATGTGTGTTTCATAAGTAATTACGTGATTTTGAATAATAAGATCTATATAATCTTTCGTAATAAACCATGGTGCATGAGATGGTGTTTTGGACATGACTTTGCAATTTGAGTTTGTAACAATACAATCAGATGATAGAAGTTTTTGGGTGTTTAAAAAATTTTGATTATTTAAAAGATTAGTACATGAAAGGACAGAAAAAGACATTTTTGTGAATAAACAACATATTTAAAAAAAAAAAGGCTAATTACCTTATATTTTTCCTATTTGATAATCAGTTCTGTTGCAGCTAGTATGAACTGTTTGTATGAGCTGATTATCATCTCAGAAGCTAAATTTGTTTATGCAATTAAGAAGATGATAATTATGACTTCAAGCCACAACAATCAAATAGTCAGTTTCAAAATACATATCCAAAATTGCTTGATCTCATGGTTCTAGATTTGCATAGAGGTACTTAAAGCTCACTGTATTAAAGTTTCAAGAATGTTGACTTTGAATCTGAATTTTGAGGTGAATTTTGTTCGGATAGTATTGCTAGCTGTGCACAAGCATTTGTTAATACGTAGTTTATGTCATAAACTACTGTAGTAGTTTTGTTATTTGATTGTGTTGCTCCCATTTTTATGAAACCAAATTAGATTATGTATTTGCTTGATTTCTTGAAGTATTTGGTTATAATAACCTTTTCCGCTCACAAACACATGTTAAAATGGTATGATGTTTTTAGGATAAAAAAGCAACTGCTTTCCCAGAACAATGTGAGAAGCTGTTGGACCGCAGTGCTGCAAAAGGAAGAGTCGTAATAGATGGCAAAGTTATCACCAGCCGAGGCTTCGGAACCACATTGGAGTTTGCATTAGGGATTGTGGAGAAATTCCTGGGCCATGAGAAGGCCATGGAGATCGCTAAGACAATTGTGTTCATATGAATTTCATTTTCCAGGGAAAAAAAAACGAACTTAATTGGCTACTGTGAAAAGATTTCTGGTTTTTTAACTTTTTACACTATTTAGGTTTATTAATTTTGTCATCTTTATCAAAGGAAACCCTAGATCTATAACATATCAATGATTCATCATGTTCAAATCTCAGATCCATAATCAAAATCATAACTTTCATGAAGATCCATATATCAAATTGCATGAAAAACCTAGATCTATTGAGATTTCATCATGGATTCAAGTGAGATGGCAAAATCATACAAAAATGTGAAACCTTCACTCATGGAAACCCTAGATCTATCAAATACAACATGAATTCATGCCAAAAGTCATATAAAGTTCAGATCTTGATGGGGGTAGAAGAGAAGATTCAAGTTGCTACAACATAGTTTGAAGATCACATACTGAAATGGGTGATTTTAGCTTGATCCTAAGCAAGAAAGCCTTGATCTTGGACCTCAAATCTTCAAGGAAGATGATCCATAGGGTTTCCAGTCGTTTAGGGTCGTTTGGGAGTGATTTGGGGGAGGAAAATGGGGGATAAAGAGGTTAATGTCTTAATGATGCTTAAATACCCGAAATATTAGTTTCTGCGAAAAAGGACCATGGGCGTACCGCCCTAAAGTGGCAATATGGTTCATAATTATCGATTTCCCGATTCGCATGCTCGGTTCTTCGTTTTTTGATGTTTTCGAGTCCGTTTCTTCCCAAATCACTCATTTAAGGGTCCTATCATGTTCATAGCATTAAATCCACTCAAAATGATAATAAATATGTCAAGTAACTCAAACGTATGCACAAATTAAGTCAAATTAGGCAATTTGGTCGGTTTTGACGTACGTATCGATTTTGGGCAATTCACTAACAATTCGCGACTCGATCAAGTGTGTGATGACTCGTGACATGATGATTGATTATTATAATCATAAAAATAATGAATTTGATATACGGTAACCAAATACGAGATTCCCGCTAAACGACGAATCGCGTACCGAAATCGCGTAGAAATCGGGAATTGCTTTATTTTCAATTCGAGACACCCAATTTGATTCCAATTAATTGTAAATGAGCATTTGGCTTTGAAAATTGATTATAAATCATTTAGATTCATTAATTGAGGTATAAATACCCAAAAATTCTTCCAGTTCACAATAACTTGCAAATCGGTAAACCGCGAAAGTTCAAAACGGGTCGGGTTTCTCAATCGGATAATTTACAAATGTTACATCAGTTCCCGTTGTTCCGGTTGTTGTTCAGTTACGATGATGAATATTTTCCTTGGTTTTTGTTAGCCCCTTACGGATATGTTATTTGTGGAAAGGATGTACTTCATTTTGATTTTTTTATGGTCTGATTTCAATTTTTATAGTATGCTGATAGTGAGGTTCACCGATATTTCTTGTGATGGTGTTTACTTGAGCCTACATTTGTAGTTTTCTGATGTATTTTTTTTTTGCCATGATTTTCCCAGTGACGGTTTGGTTTTGTTGGTTTTATGCTGTCGTCATAGTTATTTTATGTTGCTTTGAGGCAACTATGGCTATGATAATCAGTTGATGAGTAGAAGTTGCTAAATGAGGCTATGATGATTATTCTGAATTGGGGTAAAAGTAAATTTTGATTTATTTTGGCGTGGCAATGACTTTTGCAGCCATAGGACCATAAATTACTCATCTCTTATGAATTTCTATGATGGTCTGAGCCTAACAAGTTATTTGTGGTTGCTAGATTCTGATAGTTCTGTTTTGTTGGTTTGATCCTTAGGATGTTCACAATACAAGCACCGCACCATGCGGGGTTTCCATCATGGCTGTTGTGATATACGGGAAGACCGCTGCGGGCACCACGACACCCCAAAACGATAATGTGCGGGCACCGAGCCTGCACGGTGCTTGTCCCTCTTTTTTGTCTCTTTTGACCGTTGGAGAGTAGGAGGAAATGGTGGTGGATATTTTGTGTTGGTCTCCTAATTCCGGCGATGGTCGGTAGCCTTTGGAGAGTAGGAGGAATGTTGGTGATAATGAAACATATCGATAGATATAAAGACAGTGATTGAAATATGATAAAACTCATCTCGGAAACAGATTCAGGGGTATGATACGACGAAAAATGGGAGGTAAAGAATTGAAGCACGGGTATGAACCGGCCTGGTCTCATCCTCTGTTTTCCTCCGCCTCCTTGTCTCCAAATTATGCGGCGTTGACAACGGAATCTCAAGGAAAGTGTAGAAATCAAATGGGTGTAATAAATAATTAATCTAAACGGGTGTAAAAATATGGGACGTGATAAAGACACAACCCATTTTGATTTCTACACAGGACACAAACGGTCGTTTGTGTCCAAACGGCCGTTTGTAGTTTTTTTTTTAAATAAATGTTTTAAATTATTTAACTTTTATAAACATTAAAAATGTTTATTTACCATATCTGATAAAAATTACTTAAACGAACACAATAGTGACTTAAAATAATAAATTTTGAGAATCAGAGTCTTTGCCGTTACCGTCTCGATGGCATCTCGAGAAATTTTTTCCGGTGTTGAGTCCCCACGGCCCATGGTTTTTTTATTTTTTAAATTTTTTTTCAAAACGTTTGTCGAGAAGACTTGTCGAGAATAAGTCCCTAAATTTATCAGGGGTAACGGAATACTCAACAAACGTTACCCCTGATAAATTTATGGACTTATTCTCGACAAGTCTTCTCGACGGACGTTTTAAAAAAAATTTAAAAATAAAAAAACCATGGGCCGTGGGGATCCAACACCGGAAAAGACTTCTCGAGATGCCATCGAGACGGTACTGGCAAAGACTCTGGTCTCTGAGTCTCAAAATTTATTATTTCAAGTCACTATTGTGTTCGTTTAAGTACTTTTTATCAGATATGTTAAATAATTTTTTTTGTTTATAAAAGTAAAATAATTTAAAACATTTATAAAAAAAATAAAAAAAATAAAATAAAAAAAAAATAAATTAAAAAAAATAAAAAAAATAAATAAAAAAAAACCTTACAAACAGCCGTTTGGACACAAACGACCGTTTATATCCTGTGTAGAAATCAAAATGGTCTGTGTCTTTATCCAAAGCCAAAAATATCCACCGTCGTTGCCCCTTGTTTTATTTTTTTTATTCTAATTTTATTTTATTTATTTTAAACTAATTATTTGGGTTGAATAACATAATATTAAAAGTAAAATTGAGGCATTGAAAAAGTGAAAGGAGGGTTTTGTGATTAAAAGTGAGGGGGTGTGGGGTGCTGATGTGGCGCTGAGTTGATAAAAAAAAGTGACAGAAGAGTATTGTGAACATCCTTATGTGTTGGTTCTTTTGGTTGGTTTCAGGCTGCTGACACATTACTTATTATGTCATGCAAGAAAATGCTTAATGAAATAGCTGACTTAGGCGTGGCAATCTCTTAATGAGAACTGTTCACGAAACACGTTTTTTTTCCTTATTTGTGGCCATGGGTGGTGCCCAATGACCTTATTCATGTCTCTTCACGTTATACGAATTGTAACTGTTTAATAAGGCTATGATGATTTTTCAGAAATAGAGTTCAAAGAAAATTTTGGTTTCTTTTGGCGTGGCAACACTTTCTGCAGCCATAGGACCATAAATTTGTACTCACTTATAAACTTCAATGATGATCTGAGCCTAATGAGTTAGTTTTGATTGCTAAATGCTTAAGAGACTGCCACGCCTTATTCAATATATATTATCATTTATGAAAGCTTAGCTGCTCTCTCATATATCACGGTGGCTTTTGTTAGGGGTGTTCAAAACCGGGTACCCGGAATTTCGGATATCCGAATTTCGGGTATCCGAAAATTTCGGATACCAGTTTTTGTTGTCCAAGTCCAAGTCCGAAATTTCGGATATCCGAAATTTCGGATATCCGAAATTTCGGACTGGACTCGGATAGTTAAAACGGATATCCGAAAATCCAACTTTTTAAAAAAAATCACAATTTAACCAAAAAAAAAACGACAAAACAAATAAACATAGTCCAAGTCTTCAAATACAAATAAACATAAGTTCGACCTAAAAAATGACAAAACAAATAAACATAGTTCAAGTATTCAATAATTCCTTATTTCTTTAATATAAATTTATTTTAATTTATTTAAATTTTCGGATACCGGGTATTCGAAACTTCCGAAAATTTTGTAAATTCTTGTCCAAGTCCAAGTCCGAATTTTCGGATATCCGAGTTTCGAATATCCGAAATTTCGGATATCCAAAATTTTCGGATAATTCGGATACGGAATTTCGGATAATTCGGATACGGATTCGGACTCGGATATTTTTGAACACCCCTAGCTTTTGTTGCTTGGATCTCTATAATTCGAAGCTGGTCATATATTTGTTAGACTGTGATGATTTCTGATGAAGCTGGTTTGGAATATATTTGTTAGGCAGTGATGATTTCTGATGATTGACATGATGTTTATCGCAACCATTACTCAGATTGAGGTGGCTTCTGCTTGGATCTCTGTAATTCGAAGCTGGTTTGAAATATATTGTTAGGTTGTGATGTGATGTTTTCTAATGATGTATCAACAACCATTACTCAGATCTAAGCCTTCTTGGGTTGGGTTTTCCCTTTTACTAAGGTGTACTGTTTTCACCTTTAATTACTCAGATCTAAGCCTTCTTGGGTTGGGTTTTCCCTTTTACTAAGGTGTATTGTTTTCACCTTTAGCAGGTGCGTGCATTCTAAGCTGGCATACGATATGAAAATGCGAAAGAAGATGGTCTCTTTATTGATATAGTCTGATTTAGTTTTTTTCTCTATATAATAAACATGGAGTTTGTATTTGTTTGAATGCAATCTATCTTAATTACTTTTAAACTTTTAATAATCTATGTTTTCTAACTCATTCTTCTCATAAAAAAGAAGACCCCGTAACAACAATGCCACCCGGGGTCATAAATCTAGCTAGTATTTATTCAAATATCCACTTTATATTTATTCAGTGTTGGTACTCGAAAAATTTCCATCTTAAAACGGGACACCAACATATCCATTTCCTTCATATTCCATGTTAAAATATCACTTGATTAAATTTCTTTTGGTTTATAAATAAAATGCTTCATTATTTGGAAAATATGAATCAACATTAACGTAAAATCCATCCGTTGATCAGCTGTATCCGCCAGGACGACCCCTCACATCTTCACAACTACTATCGGTGGATTCAACGCCATGATTTTGCTCCGGGTCCCTGCTTGGTTTCGCCGTCGTCTTTGTCCCCGTTCCCATCACCCGTTCTTTAAGCTTCTCGCTAGTGTCTTTTGCCGCACCCAATACGTTATCCATTGTTTGCTTCGCCTTCTCCCCTACTGCCCCTTCACTTCCACCCTGCACCAAATTAAACACATCATCGATAATTATTATTACATGCAATTTTAATCGGTTTTTGTTGGTATATTATGATATGAATTCGATAATCGGAATACCTCAGGAGGAGGAGTGGAGAAGAAACGGCCTAAAAGGCGGCCATTACCAGGACGTGCTACCGTTGCTATTTTCGTTGAATGCATTTCGTCGAACACCTTGCGTGCACTGCTGTTTTTTTCTTCTTCTTTTGTGTCGATAAAATGGAAGGAATTGAAGGTGCATGGATGATTGTGTTTATAAATGGAAGAATTAATGGAGGGTGAAGAGTGATGATAGATGATATGGGTGGGGTGGCATATCTGTCGATCCAGACATCCTAGGATTTGGACACCTAGCCTCCATATGGTGGGGTGGCACATTTATCGGTCAATTTTCATTTCATCTCCCCCCTTTTTTTTTCTTTTCTAAAACTGAAAGAATCGTCAACAGGAGGACGGTGGTGATTGCTATTGCTATTTAAACGGCAAACAACGCACTCACTATTAATCTACTTTTAAATTACACATAAAAAACACCAACCTCTTGAGATATGAACCTAAACAATAGTTAATGCTTTACACTTATTTTCATGATTAATTATCTTTTTATTTAAGGAAATATATTGTATCTTTTATATTTTATTATTGATCAAGGTTTATTACATTTAAATTGTTTGGATCTACTGATCCACTTTTGATCCATAGATGTTTTATTTCACCAAGTGAGTTCTTTGTGGCTGTATACGAGCTCGTTCATTTCTTTCCAAATGCATCAACATATGACTATTATAACGGAATGAATGATTTTCTTCCTTGATCTATTCCCCATCATAAATGAAAACCGGTTATTTCAAAAACCAGTATCGATTTGATTACTAATCAACCCGTTGGTTACCCTTCTCTGGCTCCAAATCGGTTATAAAACCCAATTTTTTTACCAACCAGTTGTCCAAAGAAAAAAAAATAGTTAAAACCGATATAAAAAACGGTTACAATCGGTTTGCAGTTACACATATTTTCACTAAGAACCGGTTGGAAACCAAACCGATTTCTTGAATAACCGGTTTCGACCAGAAGTTAATCCAAACCGAAACTAGTTACTAACCGGAGTCTAGGGAAAAAAAAAACGATTTATGCACCTCTATAATAAACAAGCTTAATCTGTTTAAATAATGTGGTGGAGTAACCGTTATATTAATAGATAGATACCATACGCCATTAACTAACTACCAGCCAGGTAACCACCCTGCGAACCGCGGCCCCTCCGCATCCCCAATCATTTTCCGTTTGGAAGATGTCGGAAAACGCTACTCTACCCACGGCCGACGCCGGTGGTGGTGGAGATGTTGGCCGGTGGCGGAAGGAGGTGCTGGATTGGGAAGAGGCGAAGAATCAGATTCTGTTTTCCCTCCCTTTGATCCTAACCAATGTTGCCTATTATCTAATACCGTTAACTTCCGTCATGTTCGCCGGTCACCACGGGGAAGTTGCGCTCGCCGCCTCTAACCTCGCCAACTCCTGGGCCACCGTCACCGGACTCTCGTTTATGGTTAGTTGCTGTTTCTTCTCTCAATTGCAATCGGAGATTATATTGTGTATAATTTCAAACGGTATACCTAATTTAGTCAAATTGCGTCATCACATCGCTCAAATTTATCGGAATTTAGGATATTATTATACATATATTGTTGTTGATAGTAATTGATTGTGTTTGATGATAACTTTCTCCCCCAAATTTGTGAAATTTATAGGAATAGGTCTTATGATCTGAAACACAGATGTTATCTGATGACATGAATGATTAACTATTGAAATGTGCTTTCTGAAATGTTATTGGAATCCTCGGTTTTACAACTTTGATTACCATATTGATTTGATGTTATTTGTCTCATTTGGAATGGTGGATGGTCTAAATCATTGGAAAATTTTGGCTGTCAAAAAGGGTAGAAGATTGTAGGATGATTAGTTACACATGTGGAGTTAATGCTGTTTTGTTCATCAGGTTGGACTAAGTGGTGCATTGGAGACATTTTGTGGGCAAGGATTTGGAGCAAAACTGTATAGAATGTTAGGAATATACTTACAAGCGTCTTGTTTGATTTCCATTTTTTTCTCTATCCTCATCTCGATTCTATGGTTTTTTACTGAACCTGTTCTGGTTTTACTTAAACAAGATCCCGAGGTCTCCAAAATGACTGCTCTCTATATTAGATATCTTATTCCTGGGCTATTTGCATACGGGCTTTTACATAACTTGTTGAGATTTCTCCAAACACAATCCATTGTATACCCTTTAGTATGGTGTTCACTAGTCCCGTTGATCCTTCATGTTGGTATTACTTATGTACTCGTAAATTGCACTTCTTTGGGTTTCATTGGTTCCCCATTGGCGGTTTCAATTTCATTGTGGATCTCAGTAGCTATGCTGGCAGGATATGTGCTTTTTAGCAATCAGTTTGAGAAGACATGGCAAGGTTTTTCAGTGGAGTCATTTAATCATGTTTTTGTCAGCTTAAAACTGGCTCTTTCCTCTGCTGCTATGGTTTGGTTGGTAACTTTTGAACCTCTCACAAGTTTTGAGAACATATGTGCATAATTTGTAGAAACTATGCTGATGCATTGTTCATTTCCATTAAAGTTGACATCTTTTTTTTTTTCTTTTTTTTTTTTTTGCAGTTTAGAATATTGGGCTTTTGAGTTACTTGTGTTGCTAGCAGGGATTTTGCCGGATTCAGAGATAACGACTTCTTTGATTGCAATGTGGTAAGAATGTGTTTTGATGGTTAAATGAATTTTCTATCATGTATAAGGATGTTTTAAATGTGAATCAATTTGTGTTAAATCAACGATTTTAATATTTGGTTAAAGGTGATTACATTTCTGATTTCTTATTATTGAGGGTCAAGATAATCAGATTTGATAAATAGTTGCACGTAACTCTGATCATTTCCTAATCAACTGATTAGTTAACTATCATATTTTAGTTCTTCAAGCCCTAACTGTTTATGGAAATAAATGTAAATTCACTTACATATTTCTAGCATAGCATCAAGCAACTGGTTATTTGATTATCTGATTTTGATTCTGATTCATTGAGTCGCAGTAATCACTTTCAGAACACACATCTAAGAACCACAATCTTTATGTCAGTGTAAATACAGAAGCTATCGCCTTCATGTTTACATTCGGGCTCAGTGCTGCTGCAAGGTTAGATGTACTGATTTTACTCCATTCCAAAGAAAGAGGACATGTAATTTTGACTATTAAGCTTGACCATATTTAACAACATTATATTAACTTGACAGCACACGTGTGGCAAATGAGCTGGGAGCTCGAAATGCTGATGGAGCTAAGCATGCCATGGCTGTGACACTAAAGCTTTCGATCATCCTTTCACTTGGTGTTGTCATAGCACTCGGGTTTGGTCATGATATTTGGGCTGGCTCTTTTAGCAACAGTCCTGTGATCTTAAACAAATATGCATCCATGACGCCCCTCTTGATGATCTCCATCATTCTTGATTCTATCCAAGGAGTCTTATCAGGTATGCATATATCCTAAACCATAAAAGTGTCAAGATGGGCGGGTCATGGTGGAAAGAGGTCATTTTTAGTACTGGCCAAGTTGACCCACAAACACTCATAGTATGATATTTGAATAAATCAAATTTAGAGGTTGTATACAGTAAAGGTATATTTAAAGACTTTAGACCTGTTTGACCTATTGGACCCATTTGTAATAAAAATAACCAATTTGACTTCCTTATAAGTAATATACCACTACATCTTTCTCTCCCACTCGAATTGTGACATGAATAGCTCATGATATTGCAGGAGTGGCAAGGGGATGCGGTTGGCAACATATGTCTGTGTGCATCAACTTAGCAATGTTTTATCTGATTGGCATGCCGGCGGCAATTGCCCTGGCGTTTCCATTGAATCTACATGCAAAGGTGACACTTCTATGATGATATGAAGAAACAGTGGTTTGCTTGACCATGTTTGTGTTTTAACATTAACAATGTGATTTGTGTAGGGGTTGTGGATTGGCTTGATATGCGGTCTCACGTGTCAAACTTGTAGCCTTTTACTACTTGTGCATTTCAGCAAGTGGACGCGGGTTGAGCTCGATGGTAGCAACAGTCCAAACAACAGGAATTCAGCTTGATGAAGAAGACTAGGTTAGCTTGCCTAAGTTAGGGATTTTTAGCAAAGTGTTTAGGCTTCGCTTTTGTTAGAGGTCACTTTTAGTCGTTGGGGTGGACGCCCAGTTCGTTCTAGGTCTGCTTTAGTCTTAGGTGGACATTTAATTTCTTGGTGTCTAATTGTCTATAGCCTTCCCCCGTTTTTGCTTTATGTTGTTGTTGCTTGATTCTTGTTACATGTCGTCTATTGCACAGGTTTTGTATGCGTGACACTTTAGTCATAGGTTCTTCTTTGTGCTTTAAGATAATTGATACAACTTATCTTTTCTACGCATGATACAAACCTTTATCCCCTTTGCACCCTTTATGTGATTTACGTAATTGATACTTGCTACTTGATGCTAGTGTACGTATTTGTGCTTTAGTTTGTTTTTCGAGTTAGGGGTCTCATTGGGTGCAATCTTTTTATCTATGCGATAAAGGTAAGGGTTGTGCTCATTCCATCCTTTATAGACCCCATTTAGATCTATTAAATTACTCATTTGACCTTAATTCACCCATCACCTTTTTACCCCTAGAATGCTATACTCTACTTTTTTTTTTTAAACACGGGCACACATCTTTAAAAACTACTTTACATACCATATAAAGCTTAATTTATAAGGTTTAAATTTTCATCGTCATTTGCGTGAAGAATTAATATTTGTTACAACTAGACTAAGAGTTGGTTATTCTTGATTATTCTCCAATCAATTGATTAATCGGGTTACCCAGGACTTTCATCATGGTAAATTCGTTAATCGTGCACGAATGATTGTAAAGTAATGTGAGACTTGCTTCAATTTTGTAAAGAGAGTAATTTGCAATCTCTCACATTTCACGACACAATCACTCAAGGTCTCCAGCCACGATGTGTCTATGGACTTTTTTTTATAAACGATTATTATATAAATGATATAAAAGAAAGAATTACAAGATTTTATTATCAGCAAACAACGAATAATTCTTCAAAGTTTGACCGAGTATTCGTAAAACAGAAAAATCAATCATATTTTAATTTGATTAATTATGTCGTTTTTTAGAACGGCGATTTAGATATGACAAAACAGGGATAGGCGTAGGCCAGCCATTGTATGTATATATGTGGCATATAATAAATAAATAGGCTTCAGTTGGTTTTTATCCGTAACAGAGAGAAGAGACGGATGTCAGAAAACACAAGTCCGTTGATAGCCAAGCCGACGGATGGTGTCGGTGTCGGTGGCGATGGTGGGTGGTGGAAGAAGATTCTGGATTTGGAAGAGGCAAAGAATCAGGTGGTATTTTCCCTTCCCATGATACTAACTAACGCCGCTTATTATGCAATTCCGTTAGCATCCGTGATGTTCGTGGGCCACCTCGGAGATGTAGAGCTCGCCGCCTCAAATCTCGCCAACTCTTGGGCCAACGTCACCGGATTCTCCTTCATGGTTAGTTACTTCACTTACAATTGGCTCAAATTTGTCGGTTCCTAATCAATTCCTTAGGATTGTAGTTGGGGATATGTATGTATCCTTAATGCCGATCTCATATCCGATTCTAGAATACTTTTCGGGTTTCTCTCGAGTAATTATTTGTCGAGAAACCTATAGGTATCGAGTAAAAGTGTAACACTAACTGTTAAAATGAACGGCAAATCATCCCAGCATTTGAACCTATTACCTTTTGATCTGAAAAGTAACACTTTATACCATAATTTTATCTCTAAATATATGAAACATGTAAACAGTGAAACTTGTTAAAAAAAAAATGGGGGTTACAAGTTGGGCCAGAGTGTTTTCTCATCAGTTGCGAGTTTTCTCCTGATGGGGATTGGAGATGATCGGGTGGGTGGTATAATGTCCCCATCACCGATCCAAATTTGCCGTTCAAAAAAAAAGAAGAGGGAGTTAAAAAAGAAAGAAGAGGGAGTTAAAAAAGAAAGAAAAAAAAACTATACCCTTTTTGGCATTTGATTCGAGTAAACATGTATTATGTATAAGGTTTTGGGTAGTTGGGTGGGTATTATCTAATGTTATACTCGTCTCATACCTTCTAAATTTTATAAAACAAATCTTATACATGGTCCAATACACAAATTCCCGCCCCATTACTCCTAACTTTTCTTTGGTTTCGGTTTTTGCCTGTTGGGTTCGGATTCATCTGTCATCCCTACATGTTGTCATGTTATAATTAGAGTCTAATTTAGGCTACTCACGTGGCACCGCCCTTCTCATGGGCGCCATTGGAGGTAGACAACCCTTGGGCCACTATCCTTCCTCATGGGCGTCACACTCGATAACTTTTTTTTCTTTCTCTCACAAATATATAAAAACGAGTTGTATGTAGAAAGGGTTGCGTTGGAAGAAAATGATGCATGTGGGAAGAATAAATAAAAAAATTGATATGACATACTACTAAGACTATTTGTGGGGAAGTAGTTTTAGGGATTTTAATAGCAAGGTATGGGTGGGGTCTCATACTTGATTGTAAAATTTGTAATACCCTATTTAATACCCGTCAGGCTCAAGGGTATTAGGTGTAACCACTAACCAGTTGTCGGTCTTATATGGATAAAATCACATGTTTAATGCCGTTACCTAAAACCATATCTTATGCTTAGCGTAAGAAAACGACTTGAAATACCAAATCATGTAGCAAGTTTATAATAGTTTTATAATTCTTATAAATTCAAGTTTATCACAAATTCAGCGTTACTAATATTATATCCTTTTAAGTTTTAACATAACATAATACATTAATATATTCGGTTTATGACACTCGGATAAATGACTAATTATATACTCGGATACCCGTCTCATATGTTTTAGATTTTAAGTTTTCATAATGTTTGATTCTTTTGCCATTTCTAGTCTAGTTTGATGAATCAGGAAAACTTAATTGCTACATTTTTCATCAGATTGGGCTCAGTGGTGCACTGGAAACATTATGTGGGCAAGGATTTGGAGCAAAAGTTTACAGAATGCTAGGAGTATATCTACAGGCATCTTGTTGGATATCCATCTTCTTCTCCATCCTCATCTCAGTTGTCTGGTTCTTCACCGAACCTATCCTCATTTTACTCCAACAAGATCCAGAAATCTCGAAAATGGCTGCTCTTTACATCGTATATCTTATCCCAGGACTATTTGCATTCGGGATCATACACAACATATTAAGATTTCTCCAAACACAATCCGTTGTATACCCTTTAGTATTGTGTTCCTTAGTCCCGTTCATCGTCCATATCGGGGTTAATTACGTACTAGTGTATCGCACTTCTTTGGGTTTCATCGGGTCGCCTTTGGCTGTTTCAGTTACATTTTGTGTCTCAGCAGTTATGTTGGCAGGATATGTGCTTTTTAGCCAAAAGTTTAAGGAGACATGGCAAGGTTTTTCGATGGAGTCGTTTAATCATGTTGTTACGGGTTTAAAACTCGCTCTTCCGTCTGCTGCTATGATTTGGTCAGTCGATAATTCTTTGCATGTTTTGTTCATTGAATCATTGTTTGTTTCAACTAAAGTTGACATCTTTGTTTTTTTTTTTTTTGTGATGTTTTGAAGCTTAGAATATTGGGCTTTTGAGATACTTGTGCTGCTGGCCGGGCTTTTGCCGAATTCGGAAATAACGACTTCCTTGATTGCAATGTGGTAAGAATCTCCTGACAGTTAAGTGGTTACACGGGTGTCAATCGTAACGGGTTGGGGAATTGAGTTGATGAATCTAAACACGGATTTTATGCTTATTCGTACTCCTGACACACTTCAAATCCACTAGCCCGACCATGACCTCTGTAACTGGTTTATCTAAACAACTTGACGGGTTGTAAACGAGTTGTGATAAAACTGTAAACGGGTTAAATGGGTCATAAACTGGTTGGCAGGTTGCAAGTATATGTAACAAATGGGTTGAACTGTTCGCACTTTGCAGGTTAACCTTATAAAATATAACTTTTTTCTTCTAATTAAATCTAAACCGTTTAATTAAACAGGTCAACCCGAACATGACATGTTTAATTAAACGGGTTAAATAGGTCAACCAAAAGACGTCCTCATTAACAAACCAATTAGAAATAACACCTTAAAACCAGATTTTTTTCACCCTGAATTTGGTATAATCTGTAACCAGCTTTTGAACGTTCAGTTAAACCTAGTCAAGAGTATCGGCTTTGAGTCTCCGGGCACAAATCAATATGATTAGCTAGTTATCCAATTTAGTTGCAGTAGTCGCTTTCAAAACACACGATCTGAGATGCACGCTTTCTTTATATCAGTGTAAACACAGAAGCTATCGTCTACAACTTTATGTACGGGCTCAGTGCTGCTGCAAGGTTAGATGCAACAATCTTACTCCATTTCAAAGAAACAATTGCGCTAATTTTGACTTTTAACCCGACCCAAGCTATTAACAACATTATTAACCCTACAGCACACGCGTGTCAAATGAGCTAGGAGCTAGGAATCCCGAAAGAGCTAAGCATGCCATGACTGTGACTCTAAAGCTTTCTGTCATCGTTGCACTCGCAATTGTCTTAGCTTTGGGCTTCGGTCATGATATCTGGGCTGGTCTTTTTACCGACAGTCCCGTGATCATAAGCCAATACGCTTCCATGACGCCTCTCTTGGTGATCTCCATCATGGTTGATTCTATCCAAGGAGTCTTATCAGGTTTGCGTACATTCTAAATCATATAACTGTCAAATGGGTCATTCGGCTGGCTGCATTTTTTCTGTTATACTAAGTAATTTTGCAGGGGTGGCGAGGGGGTGCGGTTGGCAACATCAGGCTGTGTACATCAACCTAGCAATGTTTTATCTGATTGGCATGCCGGTTGCTGTTATCCTTGCTTTTCTACTGAAACTATATGCAAAGGTGAAGGTTTTAATGCATAATATACAAGAAAACAATCATATCTGTGTTTTAACGTTATATTATAATGAATCTATATGGTTTTTAGGGGTTGTGGATTGGCTTGATAAGCGGTCTCTCGGGTCAAACTGGTGCGCTTCTACTACTAGTGTATGTCAACCGGTGGACACGAGTGGAACTCGATGATGGCAAGAGTTTAGACAACGCGATTCATGTTTGACCGAATATCGTGTTCCAAGTAAAACCAAAAACATAAAGTAAGATTGTGAAGGAACTTATGTTTTGTTCTCTATCCTTTAGCTTGATGAAAATGAACAAGTAACTGAATGGGTACCAAGATCTCTATCATTTTATCAAGATTTATCATTTTAAAGGCATCAAGTGAAGTATAATTTTCGAGCTAGGTTTCCGGCTACAGTGAGTTTTGAATTGGACGTGAAGCGTTAAATAATCGGGGATGGTTGAAATTTTATTACATGCATACTCGAAAAAACGTCGTTAAAAAACAGGTAGGCATGTAATGATGTAAATTGATAGGAGGCTCTTCAGTTATTTATTTTAAGCCTACTTGTATCACTGATGGGGCATACCCACTCATTTGATCATCTCCATTCTTCATCAGGAGAAAATTCACTATAAAGGTGAGAAAACCTCCTTGTCTAACATGGACCTCCATTTAAATTTTTTGTCACAGATGAAACTTGAACCCAAGACCTTTCACTTTAATGTTTTTGAATACTTCAACTCAATTAATTAAGTTAGAGATCATTGATACATCTCTTTATATCTATTTAAAAAATTATGCAATACAATGTAATTCATGACGAAACATAAAACATAGAAACATCATTTTAACATCTTAATATTATTCAGGTAGATTTCGAGGGTATGCAAGGTAGATGACTACACAGGACTCATGGTCTATAAGGGGCCTAAAATTTTATTTTTCTTTACTAATTTTCGAAGTCAAATATACTATTACACAATTATATAAATAAACATGAAATCTAAGACATTTATATATTGAAAGATAAGTCAATTGCTACCGTAATCTTGTTCTATTTTTAATGATTCATTTTCACTTTTCACACAGAGCCTCAAAATCTCGGGACCTGCCATGATTGTTATCAGTTATCACTCTCCTCAAAAAGACATCTAAAATGCTTAGAATTAAACCATCTAAAGTGCCAATGATTTCAGCTCAAGTGGTTGATGTGAGACATCCAAAGACATTAAAATAAGAAGGTTTTGGGTTTAAGTCTCGTCTGTGATAAAAATTAAGGCTTCAGGTTGGGCCATGGGGTTTTCCCACCTAAGACGGGTTTCCTCCTGAATATGGTTTTCGGATCCTATACTCGAGAAATAAAGATGATCGAGTGAGTTAGTGGTGTGCCACTTACCCAAATTTGTCTTTAAATATCTATAAATAAATTATTGTTGAAATTAATTAATATATATTGTTATCACTAGCCTAAATGTCCGGTACGATGTGGGGGACTGCCCATTTGCGTAAAACATCTCGACCTTAAACCTCATATGTATTGGCCGCGTGACCATCCTGTCTTCTTTTTATAGTAAACCATATCTCCATTATCACTCACAAATCTCCCATCAATCAATCAATCATGGCTACGTCCTCTCAAACATCTTTCACCCCTCTCTTAACGGCATTCTTCATCATCATCACTTTCATATCTTCAACCCCAACCCATGCATACACCTTCCAAGTTGGTGGTAAAAATGGCTGGACCTCACACCCTTCTGAAAACTACACCACCTGGTCCGCCCGATTGCGATTTCTCATCAACGACACCCTTCGTAAGTCTCCGATTCCATTTTCTACTTCACTTCTTCATAAAATGTTACGACTCCAGAATCTATTAGTTTTTAAAAAAACTTCAGGGCTGTTTGATTTGCTTCTTACCCACTGGTCAAAACGTTTGAACCGCTGACCAAAGTCAGAGGTTTTGACCGATCAGTACGTTTGATTAGCCAGAAATCCTTTTTATGTATTTTGTGTTTCGAGTTATCTCTGAAACGATTTTTCCACTAAACGTTATTTCTGAATTGTGATTTAATTGTTGGCAGATTTTAAGTATGATGGTGGGTCGGATTCGGTTTTGGTTGTGAACAAAAGTGACTATGATGGATGCAATGCTAATAATCCGATCAAGAAACTGGACGGCGGAGGTGATTCGTTGTTTAAATTCGATCGATCCGGTCCGTTTTACTTCATTACCGGTAACAAATCGAATTGCGATCAAGGTCAGAAGCTAACGGTGGTAGTTTTGGCACTTAGAAAAAACCGATCACCACCTCCCTCCGTCGCTACTCCGCCGTCTTCGTCAACCCTACCACCAACTCCCGCCGTTTCCCCATCCATATTTTCACCACCCGTCGGATCCCCTGAGTTATCGCCTTCCGATGATGAGACTCCAAGTGCAGATTCTCCGGGCGGGGAAAGTGCTGATTCCGCGGGCGGAAGAAGGGCGGATTCTCCGGGCGGCGGCGGCGGACAGTCACCTAATAATGCTGGAGAGCCGTCGGCAAACGGTAGTGCGTCACCACGGTCGGCGGCAGTGCCACCGCTTTCGGCTACCATAATTGTATCGGTTGTGACGATGATATATGTTTTATGGGGGATTAATTAATTAATGATTTGAAAGTTGAAACACAAAGGATATGAAATGAATGCATAGCTTGTAGCTACATTAATTTAGAATAAATGCTTGGGTGAATAAGTGTAGCTTTTAATTCGTATTTTTCATTGGTTTATTGTTGTTATAAATATTTACTTTAATGTTATCTAACCATTAAAATCTAGGGGCATTTACATATATATCCTTATTAAACTCTTTAATTACATATATACCCAAACCTAAAATTCAATTACATATATCCCCTTCCCTAAACATATATATTACATATTTACCTAATTTATTAAAAATAACTCACAAAATGACTATTATACCCTTATCAATATTTGCATATTTCACCCTCCTAACATCATTAATTAAATATTTCTCCAAGCCAAAACTAAATTACATATTAGACCTTCCGTGTAAACAACTTTAGAAATATAATTATGCATCTCCTTCCTTGTATTTACTCATATGATTAGGTAAACAAAATAAACCATATAAATATTCATTTGAAATGGTTTTGAATTATTATACAAATTTCCACGTCAGTAGTTTTCTTCCTATAGCCATGGAGAACCATTTTTTATGACTATGCTATCCAAGTTCAGTTTGTCAACATTCTTAGATTACTTGGTACAGATGACTATGCTATGCAACTTCCAAACACTTTCAAAATCACTTATTCGAAGTAACAAACACTTTCAAAGTCACTTCCAAACACTAACATGTCTGCAATCCTATCCTTCTCATGCTTCCCAAATCCTCCACCCCTTCATGTAAAGCACGCATAAGCGAACATGACCTGAAAAAAATCTGACTCATATCCAAAATGTTCTCTCCACATGAATTCCATAACCTCCCGACCTCTAGAAGATCCAATTCCAATTATCAATTTATCATCCATGAAAACACATCCTGTGCTATGATCCTGAATTTTTACCTTCCGTATCGGTAATGGAAGCTTTTCCAGATCAACTCTCGAAGATCGTCAATTGCGCATCACGGATTAACATAGGATCACCGGTCCGAGTAGCTTCCAGCCAATCGATTTGGTCTCCGAGTTTAGGGATGTCAAGGAAGAAGAGTTGCTAGATAATCTTCTCGATCGTGGATACGTACGTGTCCACATCCAGAACGATGGTGGAATTAGGTTTTCTAGGGTTTTTAGGAGTTGGTGCAATTGAGGAATCGGAGGATCAAAGAGTTTGATGGGCGGGTGTTTCTGAGACCGACAATGACGGTGACAGAGATTAGAGACGACGGGTGATAGCAATAGCAACATGAAATTAGGGGATCATAGATGATGGATGGTTTTGGGGTTTTTTGTGATTCTTTTTTCTATTTTGATTTGGTTTCCAAAATTTGAAGGGTAAATAAGACATTTTACATGAAAAAGGAGATATATGTAATTAAATTTTACACTTGGGTATATATGTAATTAAAACTCTTAGTAAAGGAGATATATGTAAATGTTCCTAAAATCTATTCTTAAGCTTCACCTTTTTTATTCATTTTAATTATATATTTATTTATATTATATAATAAAAAAAAAGTTTGATCATACTTTAATTAGTAAAAAATAATATTTGTCATCATCGCAAAATTTTGAATAAATAATTATCAAAATACTAAATTTCCATATTAAGGTTTATTTAGTTTAAACTTTTAATAAGTAATTATTCAAATACAAATTTTTATATTGAAGTTAGTAATTATCCAAATACTAAATTTTAATATTTAAGTTAATATATTATTCAAGATAATATTTTTATTGCATATATATTATATTTTATCGTAAATAATATATTTTATTGCATATACTTTAATACTTTAATATAATAATTATAATACTTTATTCATAATAGTATTTTAATTAAATATTATGCATGTAATATAAAATATTGTATTCTATTTAATTGTATAATTATTTTTTTATTTTAGTTGAGTTTAAATTCAAATTTACCAGGTATTTCATTTAATATAATAACCAAAATTCTTATTTCCCGTGACTAGATTTCTTTTTTTTTACTACAAACATCTGGTTACCTCGGCTCTCATCATGGCAAACGATGTTACCCACGACACGTTACGACCGCAGTCCGTATGAGTAACCAATACCTCTTGTGTTGCACATCTATCTCAGAGGAAGCCCACCGTCTAAATGCACATTGTCGTAAAACCTCTAATCAATCACCTATAATTACTGAGAAATTTATATATACATAAAAAAAATACATAATTGTTGTTGATTATGATTGTATTAATATATTTTTTTTTAAGTCACTCGTGTAATACACGGGAATATGAAAACCTAGTAAAATAATACTTAAAGTTAACAGTAAGGAAAAAAAGTTAAACTACACTATCAATATGACCAACGCGGGTTTTCGTGACATACTTCACTAGATCTAGTTGTAGGTTTCGTGTGTTTCTTGCAGTCATGGCTAACATCATCACTCATGTGAGTATTGTTTGAAGGATTCTTCACATACTAGGGACTTATTGCCTCCTTCGTGCTTTCGAATCATGTTTTACAAGATTCATGATATGAGCATACATGATGTTTCTAATTCGAGTGGGATTTGCTCCTCTTATGGGATTGTGAATTATTTGCGACATACTTTATAGGATACCAAAGGGCGAAGGTCCTGTTGAATGTCCTTAAGTGTCACTTTTTGTGCCTTGTTAAACCTATTTTGCTTAGGTACGATTTACAACAGAAAGAATTTTTATCGTAGCCGTCCAAGTATGATATATGTTATCTATAAGATAAAATTCATATTTATATTCAACTCCATTAATCACAAATGAATATTTTCGATAGTCCCTTTAACATGTTATTGAACAAAGACGACTAGTGTTGATAGTGGCGGATCTACTTTAGGTCGGGAAGGTGATAAGGCCCCCAAAGACACAATTGTGTAGAGTGTTTTAGAAATCAAACTAAGGAAATTTAGTCCCCTTCCATTGATTAAGAGGCACTATAAAAGAAATTCCATGAAAATATTATTTATTTATTTTTGTTTCTTGTAGAGATGAGAATAATGGCAGTTGAGATTGATTAAAGAGTTACATGAAATTGTGGCATGGCAAGACACTTCTTCATATTTGTTTTTGTTCACATGTTGAAATTCTATTTTTTCATCAAAAGTTTGATTTTTTTTTTGTTTAAGACTATCGGTATTCGTAACTATGTCGTATTATGGTTCTAAACTTTTAGGATATGTTAAAATGTTTGTTGTTCGTTTATTTTTTCTTGTTAGCCTAAAAAATATGCAAAATATGTTGTTCTGTTGAATACAGTTTATACGCTTGAATACGGTTTATTCGGTTTTGAACAAAAACCGAACCGTATTGAATGCGCTTTATTTGGTCTTCGGTTTGAAAGCTTTCCAGTACGATTTGGTTCGGTTACGAATGTGATAAAAAGAATTTCAAAACCAAATAAACCGAGCCGAATAAACCGTAAACCGAAACGATGAACGCCCCTAGTTGTATTAAAGCATAACCACTTGATCTATTTACCCGTATAAAATTATAATGTTTTTTTTTTGTTTTTTTAACGGTAAATTTGGATTACTAATGAGTCACAGACACCTGATCATCTTCGTTCCTCGAATACAGGACACAGTCCCAACCCAAAGACTATCCTTAGAAGAAAACTCACCTAGAAGAAAACTCACCGTAGATTTTTATCTAACCATGCATGTAATTTATACTTTCAAGTTTCAACCCACTAATATGTTCACAATTTTATACATCATGATTAACCCGTTTACAACTTGAATACACCTCCTTTATAACCCCTTTTAACTTAGCAACTTGTTTGACATAATATATTATTCTAAAAGAAAATAATTAATGTTAACGTCGACGTAACATGTGTTGTTTGATCCGTTTATGTTTTCTCATCATTTTTAACTTTTTTATTAAGTTAGCATTTAATATACTCAATATTATTATCTTGAGATTAGTTGGATATAAGTCATAATCATAAACATTTTAATGTAACCCGACACCTTTTTCAAATCTTCCATGACATTTGTTTGTTTACTTGCATATTCCTTTATCCTATACCTTCAATTTGTTAAAAACAGACAAGAGGGATATGATGATGATCACGTTCACCCGACACCATCACGCACTCCATGTCCATGGCCAAACCACAATAAAATATCGACAAAAACGCTACCCTCCCTTGGCGTATCAAGCGATATCAAACTCGAGATGTATCAAGACTAGTAAAAAACAGGGGCCACATTATATAAATTTAGTTAGGGTCCATAGGCTAAGAAAAGCTTAGTTTTAAAAATATCACACAATAAAATATTGTATGGTCAATTGGATTTATTTGTGTACCCTTAGGCTAGTTAGTGACATTTTTACTTTGGAAAAATTAATAATGATTTTAGGACCAATATTATATAGCCCGGTCAAAAGTGAAAAACAAATAGATCTCTCCAAATTTGTGGATCTTAAATCTTTACCACAAAACACATCTTTTATTTCTCCACAAAAATCTCAAACTCATATCCTCATTCCAACAAGAACCAATACACAAAACAATAACACCAAAAACTTCTATTTTTCATTCTCCATTTACCATAAGCGCATCAAAAATGGCTAATGATGCCGCCCTTCTCATCATTTGCGCTTTGATGTTTTCTTGCTTTGCAGGTTCCTCGTCCAAAAGCGTGCCCTTTAAACCGACTTGGATGGTTATGAGCCACCTCTCGAATGGACCCGGACAACTAGTGAGGGATACCATCAACCCTGAAGAAGAGATGATGATGGAGTCCGAAAGTGCCCGAAGGATCCTAGCGGGACGGGGTTATATCAGCTATGAAGCGATGCAAAAGAACAACGTTCCATGCAACCAACGCGGTCAATCTTATTACAATTGCAATAGCAGAGGTCCGGCTAACCCGTATAGTCGGGGTTGTAATGTTATTACTAGGTGCGGTGGCCGAAGATAAAATTTTATAACAAGAAATCATTAGATACAATAATAATACTATTTTCATATGCAGTTTTAGATTCTTTCTTGAGTAATTGTGTCTTGTTAAATTTTCATATGGTTTCATAGGCTCATCAATATAATCCATGTAAGGTTGCATATTTTTGAACAGTTTTGTTTATGGTTATCACAAACAAATTAATCCATATATCAGAATAAATTAACAAATGTATACGGCCAAGCAACTATCATGGTATGTAATGATTTGTAAAGTTTTTTAACTTTTTATCATAGATGAAACGAAAAAAAATATAAATATTTCTTGTTATTGTTTTGTTTTCATATTGTATGAGGATTATGGGTGTAAATTATACAATCAATCACGGTTCAAGATCCTCCTATGATACCCAAAGAAGACCCGATCAATGATCGTGGCCGATCGATTGGCATCGTGGGGTCGGTTGAGAGAGCAACTTCAATAAAGCTTCTTTCTGTATATGATGAAATTAGGACAAACCAGCAAGGTCACTAATGGTGCCCAAATAGCTAGACCAGCTATTTAAGTCGAGCAAGCTAGCCCTGACTCGAAACTTATGAGCCAACTCAGCTTGGCCCGAAATATATATAACCTTGGCCGAGTTCAAGCGAGAATAAATTATTGAAAACCAAAAACCTGCCCAAGAATTTGATAATCTAAAAATAAATTATTGACCCAAAATTTTTAGAAACGTATCATTACAAAATCTAAATAAAATGTAGTTTATATATATTAAACTCTAAAACATAAACCAGTTGCCTAGCACTGTTACCGTATACCAGAACACCTGGCACATATCTCTCGTCATCAAAAGAACCACCATCTTCTAGGTCGACGACTCCTCTGTCATACATGAAGGTAAATCAGAAACTTACATCAACCAAAAAACAGACCGGTTTCAGAAAGAGGGAAGAACCTTTTGATCATTTTTCGCGGGGCCGGTTACTATTGGTTGAGGAAGAACACCATTTTCAATGTTCTGAATGTATGGTTGTAGCTTCTCTTCCAACATCTGGTTCAACTGGAAAAACACAATACGAACATCATTCACGTGCTAGTTTGGTGAAATCTGACATAATAATTCTACAGAATTAGTTAACAATTACCTTCTCTTCGCGCCATTTTGTTTCCCATTGATCGTCCAGAATCTTCTCTGCAATTTCTCTTTGGGCATTCAGAAGAACTGTCATCTCATACAACTTTTTAGGATCTTTTAGGTCTTCCTTGCTCCATGAAGATGCATTTAGTGGAACATTGAGCTCCTGCGTACACGATTTCACAATATCAATTCACATCTAACACATCAACCAATTATTAAAATGGACAAAAGATATTTGTGCATTACTTAAAAACATGTTTAAGTGAAGAAATGAGCACATACCCCCCAGTTTTGAGGCCGTGGTGGCGCATTAAGTTTCATGACTTCCGTCTCTAATGCAGCTTTTGCTTTGTAGTAGGGTATGTTCTTAACTACCACTGGATCACTCCTTGCACGTTCAGGATCCATTGAGATCAAGCCCTGATTTCAGTAATATAATTTGTAATTAATTACTTGAATAAATAAAGTTTCATGTTAATAAGTAATAACTATGTCTCACTTCTTGCAAGTATTCCCAACCGGGTTTTCTCTTGGCTACAGCATCCCGAAGCTGATCATACCGCATATTTTCCTGAATGTAAATTAAAAGCATGAAACTATGGTCAACGACAACCAAGGACGCAACGGTGCATTGAAAGTTTAGTAACCTAAATGGAACATTTTTAGGTTAATCAGTAGCTAGGAAAGCATAAAAAGAAAGAGAAGAGAAAGAAACCTTGTATTGCCACCAAATTTTCTGCTTGACCTCATCATCATACTCAAATCCTCCCATAATCTGGGGCATTGTAATCAACCAAAATGCAGCAATGCTCGGGTCTTTCATGCTGTCAATAATATGCTGAAACGTACAATTTGATTGTAAGGATTATTTCGTAATTGGAGAAATAAAACATTATTAACAACCCACCAATAAATGTTAATATTGTTTAGACTATGGCATGTACCTCGTAAGGATAGTCCATATTTTTCATTATGTTGTATGCTTTCCATGGAGGATCGATAATCTGGAGAGCAGTAAATATTAAATACAAATTCTGGGCACTAATAATGCATTTATTTAAGTTAAGGTCAAAAAGCTTAGAATTCTTATGACAAATTGTGACAGAAAAATGATAATCAACTAAGTACTTACGTCATCAGCAGAAATCCTGACTTGTAATTTATCCTTGCACTCAGGGCATTTCATTACACCCTGCAACATCATTGAGCCAATGTTACATAGTTACACAAAAAAACAATTAAATATTATTATATATACTGTGCTCACAGATCCATCACAGGTGTCACAGTCTTTGGAGGGCAATGGAACATTAAGATCCATGGTGGCTGGAAGATGCACAAGCTCTGCTCTATTGTCAGCTATGGCATCCGCAATAGCTTCAGCTGTTGCTTTCTCTCCACTGGATATTTTATTAAATATAGTTAATTGTTTTAAAGCGTAAATATGGTCATAATGATATCATGAAAATTGGTTATCTACTAATTTAAAATGCAATGCACTGCACTGCACATCATATCAGATGAATGTACCTTCTTAATGTGTAGTTCTTCACCTGGTACATGACTTTCCCTGTGCCTCTACACATGGTACACCTTAAAGCATTCCACCCATTGCAAGTTTGACAGTTTCTGCAGTTTGAATCCATACAAGACCGTATCAAAGATGAGAAACTAAGAAGCTGTTAGGTTTTATTATCATACTCGTACAAGAAGGGGTTGAACAGTTGACAGATTCTGCAGTTTAATCATCATATTCATACCATCATTGCTAAGAATTTTATTATTTTTAATGATTTGGTTCAACATACTAGAGATGGCAATTTTAATACATTTAATGGATTGATTTGGGTTATATTTTATCTATAGCATATCAAATGGGTGTAAAATTTGAAATAACTAGCTAAAAAACCGGGTGGAACAGATTATACAAGTCAAAAACACCGAAAGTGTATTCAAATGTACACAACCTTTAGTTTAAAAAAGATTGTTAAATAAAGATGGACAAAAACTGTTGACAACCTGAAACCTGACCCATTACCCAACCTACCTGACCTGATCATTTTGCTACCTCTACCACATCCTGAACTCTATGTCCGTAAGACTCTATGCATTTTGTTCATTTCCATTTCGAAAGACCAATTTATGTGTTGCAATCAATCCCCTATGGAATTAGTTACGAGTGGAAATGAACTAACTAAAACGACGAGTGGATATTTCATTAAATCAATGACCTTAATGACAGCAAAACAAAAAAAGTCAAAAACTGGAAAAGAATACGCCCCCCTTGGGTTTCGAGGGTGAATGCAAGTTAACAAGCAAGGAAGCAGGAAACAGTGGAAATTGAATAAGTGCACACACTAAAACTTCATAAAGTGTTATGCATCACATGTACAAAAACAACCCTTCATCATATCACAAGTGAATTACATAAAAATATGTGATATATTGAAATGGATACAGGAAGAACTAACAAGTCTCCACATCAGTCAAAGCAAGAATCACCTTTGACATACTACTTTTTTCCCCAACTCCAGTGCAATATCACAAGTCCCAAGAGCAGCAACCGCCTGACATATCACACAAAACCCTAATTGCTTTTCAACTTCATAATATCAATATTCAATAACAGTAGATTCTACGAAAATTGCTTGACAGGAGTGCTTAGAGATGAACTCGGGGCCAATAAAATTGCAATTAGAGTGAGGTTACAGGATAATCCAACATCATACAACGAATTAACACATGCCGTACTTCAAATTTCAAACCCAATTGAACAGAAAGCGTAGAAATTGAGTACGACTTACGAAGATTGCGGAATACGAGAGCTTGGAGATGAATTCTGGGATGCCAAAACCACGAGGAGCGGAGCCGGAAATGTCACTGGGGAGAGTGAAAGGAGCGAGGATGACTCTGACTGGTATGTCGAGCAAATGGGCCAAGGGTTCGCCTAAATGGCGATTGAAGAATTTGAATTGATTGTCGAAGAGTTGCTTGGTGCCCTTGACGAACTTATCAGTGCCTTTCCCCATTGAAGGAGGAGGAAGGGGGGAATGTTAACGGATAAAGCCGGTTGATGATGATATACCCAAATGCTAGTTTATGGATTATGTTGTTTCCGACCCGATTTTTTGTATACGGGAACTGGTAAGATGCACATCGGAACCGGTTTCTGGATCCGGCCCGACTTTCCAACTTGAAACCGGTTCCATTTAAACCCTCCTTTGACTCAAACCGGCTATAAACCGTGGATTTGAGACCGGTTCTTCATTTCTTACCACAAACCGGTTTCTGTCTCAAACCGGTTCAAGAGCTGACATAAAAGGGGTTGTTTGCTTCGTCACTTGTCCAGTCAAAATCCTTTATCACTTATCATGTCAGTGTTTTTTGTCAGTCGGGACGTTTGTTTTCATCAAAAGATACCCCTTACTCGGAAAAATCCTCCTGACTCGGTCAGGGACGATTCATCAAACACGCCCCTAGTGAAACCGGTTCTGACCGTTGGAAGCTTTTTGATGTTGGATAACAAATTTATAGTCTTTTTAGATAATTTTCTAACTTTTATGAACCATTTTGCCTCTATATGTTAGTATAAATAGGTATTTGATGTATTGATTTTATTACAACACTTATCTAACTCTTGAAAAAACACTAAAATAGTAAAATGGAATCGGCTATGGTGAGGACAACGTTTTAAAACCAGAATTTTTAAACCGTCCCCGACTTTGTAAAAAAAGGTTTATTCCGTTTACTCGAAAGTGGAACCGAATTGACTCTTCAAACATGTAAATTCATAATATACACTTTATAAACTTTCAAGCACAACAAATGTAAAAAAAAAAAACTTCAATAAAGTCTTAAAGAAATACATTGTCCAAGAAAACATTAACTTAAGTTTTAATTAAATTATATTTATCCAAAACAAACTACATTGAAGTGTGATATGTATTAAGTTCTTAATCATTTAGAAAATTAAATTCACTATCATCTTCATTATCATCAACAAGAAAATAATTACTTTAGTTTTCTTCAATATCAAATAAGAAGTTTTAATGTCTAAATGATACACTAAAAGCGACCTTAACAAAGATCAAACTTAAATGAATGACGAACAAAAATGATCGTTACATAATAAAATTATATAACATAATAAAATAATATAATGCAATATCTACGAATACCATAATCTCTTTTTATCTTGAATTTTAAAGGGGTTTTTAATTCCTACATTCACAAAAAGACAAAAAATGAGATTTCTCCATCGTAATATGGTGAGTATTAGCCAATACGTAGCATATCTACATCCTAATAAATAGTACGCAGCGTATTAAGCCTATGAAAAGTATAACCCCCCTGAATTTTATGTCGGTCTAAAAAAGGTAAATACGTTATGTATTCGGCTATATGCAGCAACGTACTCGGCTATATGTAGCGTATTCGAAATCTACGAAAAAGAATGTAGAAATACATAACCCATTTTAAAAACTGATACAATTAGCGAGCCACTACATACGAAGAAGTTGAATCCACTAATTTTTATCAACGCATCTGGTGCAAATTGATTGAGATTATAAGCGTACTAGAAGAAATCGATCGGCGGTTTTAGGCGACATGATTCGTCACGCAAATTTCTGATTGCAGATTTGCAGATGTATACCGTCACTTCACAAACTACACCGAGTCTCTGCACCGGCGGAACTCACCGTCAAAGTCTACGACGATTCCGTTCTCAAATCCGACGAGTTCAACATCAAGCCTCCCTCCGGTGTCCCTCTGCCATTAACCACGGTACATACACGTGTGAATTTGTTTATATCTCCAGAAATTAATTTTTGTGGCGATTATTTTTCTTCCGAATTTTGAAATATTTTTTTATCGAAAGTAAAAGGATAACAATTATATTTGGTTTCCGAAACTAAACCACGGTAGAAGACGATATGTTTGTGCTATCTCCTAGTCGATCAATCCTGTTTCGCCCCTTGCCAAAACCTATCTCCCACAAACCTCCCAAATGTTCAGACTCTGCCCCTCCTTTCATCAAGGTACTTGCAAATTCAAATATTGTTCTAAATTCTCTCTAATTCACCTTCTTTATGTCTGTTTCAAGTTGTTCATTTGATCCTTGAACATCTATATTTCATCACATGAATCAATGAATGTATCATACCAATACCAAAAGCTGTATGCTTCTGGAGCTTGGTTATGATATCTATTCTTATTATATGATACTTCTTTGGTGGTTGTTTACTTGTTTCAAGTTATTACATTCTCATGGTCAATGTTGCTACTACAGAATCTGGGTCAGGTCTTGTTATCGGGTTAGTCTTTTTCTAACATTCCTGAACTGTTCCCGAGCTTAGATCCCAGCTGTAACAAACAAATAAACTCGTTAAAACGTGACCCAATAACGACAGCTGTGCTGGTTAGAAACCATGGTATTTTACTCCGGTCAAAACCCAGGTTTGTGTAGTTTACTTGAAGTTTGAAACATATCAAAAATAACCTTAGAAAGAAATAATGTAGTATCTAGTCAAGAAACAGTTCAGAGGGTGTTTGCGTTTTTTAGCTGATTATCTGATTGTTGCAGCTCTCAGTTTATAATGTTTGGATAAACATAAACTTTTTTTGCAAATGATAATCTTACCAGATAATCAGTTTCATACCCATTGCACCAAAAAGATTTACATTAGTCAGTAAAAGCATATCCCAACACTATTTTCTGTATCTATACATTGTCTTGTTAGTTGTTACATTTACATTTGATTTCAGGAAAACTGCTATCACTATCCTTTTGACGCTGCAAACAAACTTAATCGGTTTGGCTTGAAGCCTTCGACTCGAAGTCATGGTCCCATCCAAAATCCGAATATAATTTTGGACCATCAGATTACAAACACATCTCTCAAAGCAAGGGCTTTTGCAATAAATAATGAGGCTGGAACAACTCCAGTAAGTTTTTCTCTTATTGAAGAAATGTATCACTTCGTGTCTCTACATAAAAGTGTGTGTACTAATTACGGTTTCCTGAAAATATAATGAATCTTTTGTAGCATTGTGTTGTTTTGGACATTGAAGGGACGACTACACCGATTTCATTTGTCACCGATGTTCTTTTCCCATATGCCCGTGACAATGTGCGCATGCATTTGAATGAGACATATGATACCGTTGATACTAAAGATGATATCGAGTTGTTACGCTCTCAAGTAAGATCCAATAGATTTCATTTGAGGTGTCATTTTCAACCCATTACTTATAAATGGGTGGATGTAGGTTTTTTTTTTTTTTTTTTTGTCTAATTCGCCAAATAAGTAATCCCAGAGTGTAATTGTAATACTTAAAGCCTTCTAAACCACCTTGTTCAAAAAATAAGTAAATTGGCATTAAAATAGTATAAGTTTGGTAAAAAAACAATTTGAAGTTATAGACAAAAAGTGCCATGGGTCAAACCCAAACCGACCCCTACAAAATTATCTATTTGACCCGCTATCCAAACCTGCTTGACCAAAGCATTGTTATTATATTTGAAGGTAGAAGATGATTTGAAAACGGGAGTTGTGGGTGCAGTTCCTGTTCCATCAGATGATGCAGGCAAAGAGGAGGTAATTGCTGCTTTGGTTGCTAACGTTGAAGGAATGATAAAAGCCGACAGGAAAATTACTTCACTAAAACAGTTGCAGGTAAACAAGAACCACAATTATTAAATAATTCTTCAATCACGAGTTCAGGACCCGATGCTGAGACTCACTTACATAGGGGCACATTTGGCGCACTGGGTTTGAGAAAAATGAAATAAAAGGTGTTGTCTATGATGATGTCCCTGAAGCTCTTGAAAGATGGCATGCTTCTGGTGTAAAGGTAGGTTCCAACCAAAAGTTTACTTGTTTTGACCCGAACATGTTTGACCCTTGGAATTACATCCTTAACGGGCTTGCGGTTATGTCTTTGTTTTGAATAAGGTGTACATCTATTCGAGTGGTAGTAGATTAGCACAACGGTTGATATTTGGATATACAAATTATGGCGACTTAAGAAAATATTTATGTGGATTTTTCGATACCAGAGTCGGGTAAAACTTTAACCTTTGATCTTTAATATATAGTGTGAAGCCTCATTCTGTTGTGTCTACAATTTGCAGGAACAAAAGAGAAACAAAAAGTTATGTTGAAATCGCTGAGTCTCTTGGAGTCGATAAACCATCAGATATTCTATTTATAACTGATGTCGTTCAAGAAGCGGTAGCAGCAAAGGCAGCTGGTATGCATTTTGGGGTTGTATAGTTAAATGCAAAGTTGCAACTTGCAAACGAGCATTGTTCAACCCATGAATGCATGGCGTGAGTTTGATTGTCGTTTCATTAGTCAGATTCTACTGTTTTTGTCTCAGGTCTGGAGGTGATAATCTCAGTTAGGCCTGGAAACGGACCGCTTCCTGAGAATCATGGATATGATACGATCAAGACATTTACAGAAATACCCTTTTGAAGTTTTTTGTGTGCCATATCCTGTGAGGTAAAGCTACAAGTTATGCCATTATATAAGATTATAATCTACAAAATCCTTTCCTGAATAATACCATTGTCACTTGTTTTTTGACACTTCAGATAAAACAATAGCAGCTCAACCTCAAGTGGTTAGGCGTGTGTATCTACAAACTACAAAGTGGAGGTTGGGTTTCAAATCCTAGCTTACTTGAATTTATGATTTTATTTGTTTTCGCAACTCCAGCCCATACATACCCTTATCTATATATCTGTTAGTTTTTTCTTCTTTTATAATTATCGAATATAAATATATATGATCACACACACACAACTTTACATACAATCAAACAAAGTTGGTGTAGTGGCTAAGCTCTTTCCTTGTAGTTGAAAAAAGCCAGGTTCGAGTCCCACTCAAATCACTTTGTGAGATATTGGTGGACAATGAAAGATTGGGTCTTGTGCTTGATCCCGAATCACAAGCGAGGGTTTACGGGCTTGTCCGGTTCCCGCGCGATGGTACAAATGGGGGAGCTTCCGGGTTCCCTCGCTATCAGGTTCGAACTCGGGACAGTAAGCAGGTCCAGCGTAACGAGTTCCGATACACCGCTCACCGCTAAGCCATATTGCCATTCAAAAAAAAGGAACTTTACATACAGATTCTATTTTAATGATTTCATTCTAAAAGTACACCTGATTAACTTTTTTATTTTTTTCATACGCGGTTTTATAAATGTAAAAACTTTTAAAAGCATAAGCAAATATGGTTTGCAGAATTGCAGATAAAATATTTTACAAAACTAAATTAATTTTATAAATTCTATTGACAATATTAATGTGTAAATATTACGGGCCTTTAGAAAAAAGAAATTACAAACACAAAGTTAAACTGAAGTAAAGCCAAATTGTAGTATGTTTTCGTACGGATAGCAATGTTTTAAAACCCGGTTCGAACCGGCCGGTTCAACCGGTTTGACCGGGAACCGGCTCCCTTTCCGGTTCTTTAATGAGCGGTTTTTTGGGTTGAACCGACCCGCTTTAAACCGGCCGGTTTTCCGGTTCAACCGGTCCGGTTCAACCGGTTTTCTGATTTTTTTTATTTTTTTATTTTATTTTTTATTTTTTAAAGTTTAAAACTTATATTTTCTTATGAAATACATATTTGATATTATTTTTGAGTGGATTATAATTGTATTTTAACTACTTTTGTTGGGGTGTACAAGTTTATTAGCATTTTTATAAAAATATATATATAAATCCCCTAACCGGTTCAACCAGCCGGTCTAACCGGTCGAACCAGTCCCGAAAGGTTTTCCGGTTCAACAAAAAAAACCGGTTTTTAAAACATTGACGGATAGGTTTAATTTTGGGCTCGTTGGGCCTTTATATAAATTGTCCAAAATATATGAGAAAAACATTTTGGGCTCATTCGGTCTCTTTATAGTTTGTCCAAAATATATGAGAAAAACACGGGTTGTATTGCTGTTTCTTTTTCCTGCTAGGCAGTCAGAAGCGGTAGATCCAGAGTTCTATCTCCGTTAAGGCTACAAAATTGGAAAATGGAAGGTGAAGACGGGTACTTAAAACCAATCTACAAAACGGTGAATTGGTTAGAAAACCGTTATGCGTGACGGTGAAGATGTTTAAAATGAAAGGCTGAGATTACTACGGTTAACTTTCATGGAAAATGAATTGAAACAATGATTGTTAATCCATGTAAAGGGTGCACGAGTTTGTAAAGATCATGAAAGACGACAATTGTTGTCTTTTTTATGTGAAAACTAACTATTGCAGTCTTTCATTATCTTTACGAACTGAACCACCCTTTACATGGGCTTACCGTCATTGTTTTCGTTCATTTTTGTGAAACCCAACCGTCATCTTCACCTTTCATTTCCTATGTCTTTGTTGTTATGCATAACGCTTTAGTAATCGACACACTGTTTCGGAGTGGCTTTAAATAGCCGTCTCCGTCTTCCATTTTCCAATTAAGCCACCATAGGGTAGCTGGAACGGTGGATCTACTAAATCTAATGGCTTGGCAAGGGGAAACGACACTACTGTCGTTGCATGTGGCGATCTAATTCATCAGGAAGTTCAAATAAAGTACCAAAGGAAAGACCATCAACCAAGCACTCAAGCCACCGAAATAGGAGACCAAAGAACCGCCAGGTTATTATGAGGGAAAATTTCATAGAAAGGTAACCAAATTTCAAAAGTGTTTTAATTAGGTCACTCACATCGTTTTTGTCCTAATTAGATAACTTAATATTCAAATTGAGCCATGTCCTTTTACCACGTGTCAAGAAAAAAAATGGAGCACAAGATGTTGGTGTCTAACATGTCAACGGTTTGAAACTTGAAACCGAATGTGTAAAATGAACAGTTGGTTCAACCTTTTTTGTTTAATTCTTTTCATTTTTGGAACACATTCACAAATATCATATTCATGAACAATTTTTTTATTTAATCTTATTATAAGAAACGTTTGTTGAGTGGGAGTTTTTTTTTTTGTTTTTTTTTAATCTTAATCATTTGAAGAAATCTAATACAATCTTACAAAATCAGATTAGTTTGTTGTTACCTAGTTTCAACCTAAATTTTTTGTCAAAACTCAGAAATGACACCCTTGATTTTAAACCCCTCCTTGATTTAGGGGGGAAACAACAAAAGTAGGTCACTTTCGTCTCATCATCAACCTATTATAAATTAGTTTTTATGGAGGACGCGTAGAAACGAAACGTAATAATATTTCCATGATGGATATGTTATTGTGATGTTGAGTATAGCCATGATAATAATGTTCAGATTTTATAAATAATTTTATTGTGTATAAAATGTGATGATTTTGCTCTTGCATAATGCATTTTAAGAGGCAAGTCAATTTAAGCTACTTGTTTTCAATAAATTCAAACGGTAAGATGCAAATAGTAGTTAAATATAAAATGAGTTAAAAGTCTGAAATCTACTACGGTAGTTTTTACAATCGTATAACAAATTAATTACTTTTTTTTAACAGGTAATCAAGTAACCATATTCACTTATAGCATAATTTGTACTCACAATCTTTTTTGTTGAACGATAATTTTTGTTATCCACCGGAGGGATTTATCCTCAGCATCATACAGCTAGGTCAAAGGCACTTTGGTAAATTAAGCTACATAGGCTAACAAATACTTTGAAACAATTTATTTTTTTTTATATCCAACTGAAGAGGCCCATATATCCCAGACCTTGGGCCGTAACTCGAGGAGGCCCAACCTAACAGGCTCCAGATACGGCAAGGGACCAATGGGCCGGCCCAATAGTTTGATAGGGCCATTTCACCTAAAGATCGGCATAGACGAGGAGCAGGGCACGAGTCCCAAGATAAAAGGGGCCTCGGAGTCAGAGCCCACCAGGAAGAATTCGTCTGGGCCCCACAGGCCGTTAGGGTTGTTAGCATCACTATAGTATAAATAGAGAGAGTACATTTCCATAAAGGAGACCTGACATTCTCTGTACTACATTCTCATATTAGAATATTAACTATTCTTCATTGGCGCCCACCGTTTACGCTGAACCAATAAGACCATTTTATCACAACCTGATGACATCACCAACTCATCAGGAAGATGGGCACTTCACAGATCTGGAGGAAGATGAACAGCATGTTGATTCTCCTCCAGGGTACGCCCGAGGAACTCGAAATGCTTCTCAAACAGTTGGATCCATACCCTCGCTACCGGCACTGGCCCCTTATGGGTCCCAACCGGCGAATGGGCAAAATAATGAAACAAACACCCTGGATGATCAACACACTCCTGTTCATCAACCGTCAGGGCTGGCAACCTTATTACCCGCCGGAACTACTCCCGACCATCAGCCGGTAATGCCAGCTCCAACATCTGTAAACCAGGCAACAACGCGTACCGGCCGATCTGTTGCTGCGGGTCGGCAACCGTTGTTCTCTAATGCTACCGAGCCAACAACGTCTCAAATTCCGGTCACAACAACAATTCCACCAGTAACGTCTCTCCCAATCGTAAATTGGGGACCCAGTACACAACTACCGTACCAAACTGCAATGCCCCAGCAATTCGGGACATATTTCGTGCCGCCAGGATACCCGTACCCTGGGTATACGGCCGCGCCTCCGTTCCAGCAGCCTCTACCGGCGATATGCGGGAACGAGTGGTGGATGGAACAGCAACGCAGCATGCGGGAATATGAACAGTTCATGCGGAACATGCGGATGGCGGAGCTACGCGCGCAGATGGGTCCGGTGCCAACTTTTACTCCGCAGGACAACAGTTCGCAGCTTCCTGTCGCCATCCCAGCGGCACGGGCGACGCCGCAAAACCAAACTACAGGAAGCCTCCCAGATTTAACAGCCCCGTACCGACCTGCTGTTCTGGTGGAACAATCAAAGTTCATCCCAGCTATCGCCTCGGCAAATTTCCCGCAAAAGCTAAAAATGCCATCTATAGTTTCTAAGTATGACGGCACAACGGATCCGGATGATCACGTGAAGGTCTTTACCAGCGCAGGAGGGATGGAGCAATGGTCCATTCCTGTCTGGTGTCATATGTTCGTACAAACATTGGTAGGTCCTGCGCGGCTGTGGTACGAAAGTTTGCCTACAGGACAGATCACAGGGTTCGAGGATCTGCAGTCTAAGTTCCTGCTACACTTCAGCCAACAGCGCCGTCACACTAAAGACCGTAACGAAATATTGCACATAAGGCGGAAAGACCATGAGTCCGTTGAAGATTTCATTACCAGGTACAATTTGGAAAGTTTACAGATAGCAGGGGCGGGGGAAGATCTGCGGGTGGCCGGTTTTATAAACGGGGTAAGGTGCGAGGACCTAATCCGCAGGATACATGGCACGGAAGGTCCACCACAAACCATGGCCGCACTCATGACGAGCGCAAAAGCGTTCGTCCGGGCGGAAAAGTCTGTCCGGATGCATAGAGATTTTGACAAAAAAGATGGAAAACATGAACGTGACGCACCATCACCAGCAGGAAGCAAGAGGCATAAGGGCAATCGCTGGCAGAGAGACAAGGCAGAGCAAGCACTGATACCAGTCGTACCTGCGGCTAAGGCTACGGAATGCTCGACACAGTTATCCCGGGAGACCGCACGGCACAAAGAGCGTCCCCCGCGTCCGGTATGGGTAAACAAACTCACTAAAACCCCCAGTGAGGTGCTGGCTTCCGAAAAGTTGGTCCTCGATCCACCCCCCTCACTGCGATCGCGGTTGCGCAAAGATCTGGGAAAGTTTTGTGACTATCATAAGGATGTGGGACACCATACGGATGATTGTTGGCAGCTGCAACAGCAGATCGATAAGGCCCTACAAACCGGAAAGCTGTCGCACTTGCTTAAAGATCTGCAAAGCAGCGCGGCACCAACACCCGCCGCAAAGAAGCAAGTCAAGGTGGTAAATATGCTGCAAATTCAATCTGGGGGAGAGAAGCGCAGAGGCCCTCGGCTAGAGCCGTGGATGTGCAGGCCCGTCTCTTTTCCACCGTTAATGGGAAACGCGCGGGAATCTCCGGTAGTGATCCAGGCAATGGTAGGGATATACGATATACGGCGCATTTTAGTTGACAGTGGAGCAGGCTCAGACGTTATGTACGAAGGTTGTTTTAGACAATTAGAGCCAGAAGACCAAGCGCAACTGGAACCAACTGATATTGTTTTAGTAGGATTTTCAGGGGAGGCGACACGACCCCTCGGACAAATCTGGATGCCGGTAACACTGTCGCAAGGGGAGCGCGTCCGAACTGTTGTCGTGCGGTTTATCGTGGTCGCCGCAGGTTCACGACATAACTTGATCCTCGGACGACCGAGCCTCGCATCTTTCGGGGCCGCGGTATCTACGGCCCACGGTGCAATCGCGTTTCCAACATCGAGGGGCCCGGCTCTAATCTACACAAGTATAGAATGTTGCAACCTAACCACGACGGATACGGAGCACCCGCCGCGGTCTCCATCCTCATCATCATCATCCGGAAGTCTCTTACAAAGCTCACGAATAGCGACTGAGCAGTGGGTATTAAATCCGCGGTATCCGGATCAACCAGTGGCTTTGGGTCCTAACTTATCTGAAAGAATAAGAACCCGCCTTAAACAGCTCTTACTCGAACACATAGACGTCTTTGCGTGGACCCCTGCAGATATGACAGGGGTCCCGCGAGAGCTCGCGGAACATTACCTAAATGTGAAAGAATCCGCCCGCCCCCACACTCAATCACGAAGGCACATGGGAGATGACAAGCGTCGGGCAATCAAAGAGCAAGTGCAGGCACTGGTCGTCGCAGACATACTCCGACCAGAGCGATATCCCACTTGGTTGGCCAATCCGGTGTTAGTAAAAAAAGGAAACGGCACGTGGCGGATGTGTGTCGATTATACAGATCTTAACAAAGCTTGCCCGAAAGATCCATATCCCCTTCCGGATATCGATGTAAAAATCGATTCTCTGGCTCCCTACAAGTTTAAATGCTTTCTCGACGCGTATAAGGGATACCACCAAGTGCAAATGGCGATAGAAGATGAGGCAAAAACAGCTTTCTATACCAGGGAGGGCATTTTTTGCTATACTAAGATGCCGTTCGGATTAAAGAATGCCGGGGCCACTTATCAGAGGTTAATGGATAAAGTGTTTGGGGGACAGATAGGAAGGAACGTCGAGGTATACGTCGACGACTTGGTAATAAAAAGTCGTGCGGAAGCAGTTATGCTTGCGGATGTTCAAGAAACAATACTGAATCTCAAGTCAGCCAATATCAAACTAAACCCGGCCAAATGTTCGTTTGGAATGGAGGAAGGGCGTTTCTTGGGAGTAGTAATATCAAAAGAAGGGTTTCGCGTCAGCCCGGAGAAAGTGCGCGCCATAATACAGATGGAATCCCCGAAGAATTTAAAACAAGTGCAGGTCTTAAATGGTCGGTTAGTAGCAATCAACAGATTCCTGGCAAGGCATGCTGAGCGAGCACTTCCCTTCATCCAAACTCTCAAAAATTGTCCCACTAAAGATAAATTCGTGTGGACAGACGAGGCTGAGAACGCTTTCCAAGAAATGAAACAACATCTGGCGCGGTTACCAACGCTTACCGCACCCAATCGCGGAGAAAGGTTATATCTTTACCTGGCCGCATCGGATCACGCAGTAAGTTCCGTGCTGCTTGTCGAGCGATCCAGAGTACAAACTCCACTTCACTATGTCAGCCGGGTGTTGACTTCGGTAGAGAGCCGCTATAGCACATTGGAGAAATTAGTGTTAGCCCTTGTACACACCACCAGGAGAGTCACGCGTTTTTTCCACGATCGTACTGAAGCTGGCAGAGTTGCTGGCAGCCGAACTTTTGCCGCTTCAGTCAGCAAGAGGTGCGAACCGGTCTGTCCGCAAAACCGGTTGGGCAAGGCAGCCAGGAGTATTGGGTCCTGTACACCGACGGGGCATCTAACGATGGCGGAAGCGGTGCGGGCTTAATCCTTACAGACCCCTCCGGGGTAGAAATTACCTACGCCATACGGCTGGACTTTGCAAGTACAAACAACGAAGCGGAGTACGAAGCCCTTTTAGCAGGGCTACGCCTAGCTCAGGAGATGGGGGCTACGAGAATCCACATCAATGTTGACTCGCTCTTAGTGGTAAACCAGATAAATAACACGTACGAAGCCAAGGGCTCCAACATGAGTCGATACTTGTCATTAGCCGCAAGCCTACTCGCCAGGTTTGATCATTACACTATCGAACACATTCCTCGCAGCCGCAACAAGAAAGCGGATGCACTCAGTCGTTTAGCGTCCGTACAATTCAGCCATCTCGCCAAAGATGTGCGGATTGAAACTTTATCCACACCATCAGTACAAGAGACAGAGGTTGACGAAATTTTTGAAACAGGATATACATGGATGACCCCAATTCATGACTATTTGAGTAAGGGGAAGCTACCGGAAGATGCAGGGGAAGCCCGGAAGGTCCAGCTACAGTCGCTTCAATACACTCTTGAAAATAACCATTTATACCGACGAACGTTTGCGGGGCCACTCTTGCGATGTGTAACCCTCAACGAGGCGGCACACCTCATTGAAGAGGTACACGAGGGGACCTGCGGCATCCACGCGGGACCAAACCTAGTCGTCTCTAAACTCAGAAACATTGGGGTGTATTGGCCCGGAATGTATCCAATGGCTTCGGAGGCCATCAAAAAATGTATGAGCTGTCAGCAGCATGCACCCAAAACGCTAAGGCCTAAAAATGATTTGGTGCCTATAACAGCCGCGTGGCCTTTTAAGAAATGGGGAATCGACATAGTTGGTCCTTTCCCTGAGTCACCCGGGCGAGTCAAATTCCTCATCGTGGCAGTGGATTACTTCACTAAATGGGTCGAGGCCAAGCCAGTAGCGTCAATCGCGGCGACACAAGTAAGGAAGTTCTTATGGGAAAACATAGTATGCCGGTTTGGTCTCCCACTTTACCTTATCACAGACAACGGAACTCAATTCGCGGATAAGACGATAGAGAAATGGTGCGAGGATCTGGGGATTAAGCACATATTCGCGTCTGTGGCACATCCTCAAGGGAATGGCCAAGTCGAAAGAGTCAATCGCAGCATCGTGGAAGGGATCAAAAAGCGGATGGCCAATGGCGCGGTATCGTGGGTTGAGGCCCTTCCGCATGTCCTATGGGCTCACCGCACCATGCCAAAAACAAGCAACGAAGAAACACCATTTGCGTTAACCTACGGGCATGAGGCAGTAGTGCCCGCGGAGGTCGCTCTGCCTACGGATAGGATCCGCATTCCTCCCGTTAACAACGAAGAACTTCTGCTCGAAAATTTGGACCTGTTGGAAGAAAGACGCACCTCAGCCGCAATCAGAGAAGCCCGGTACAAACAAAAACTCTCAAAATACTACAACAAAAGGGTTAAGTCCTGCGTCTTCTATCCGGGTGATTACGTGCTCAGGGACAACGATGCAAGCCGTGCGAAACCCACCGGAAAGCTTGCTCCAAGGTGGGAAGGTCCGTATGTTATAAAGGAAGTGCTGGGGAAAGGAGCATACGTACTACAAAGGTTGGACGGCACGAACATACCTCGGACTTGGAATGCCGCACAATTACGAAGGTGCTATGTTTGACAAAACACAGGTAAGACATAGACCGAACGGGTATTCCCCGCAGATAGGTCATTTGTAAGAACCCGTATCAAGATGTCATAAATAAAGCATCAGTTATTTTATGTTCACGAAAATTTTCTCTTGTATAAGTATAGTAAGACGCAAGAATAGCGCACTCGGCCAATACAACTAGGCCTTAAAAGACCACCATATTCTCAATGGATTTAACAAATTCAAAGTAATCATTGAGAAAACGTGGCAATATTAAGACAAGTTGGCCAGATAACACAAACCGTTGGGTGACGACCCAACCACTGCGATGGATGTCGCGTTATTAATAGAGCCCCAAAATAACTTGCAAACAGAAAAATAAAAATAAGACAAAATACAATAAGCCGTTTATATTAAGACGATTCATTACAAAGTAGGAAATCACAAAAGGGTGCCACAAATGGAACACCTTCAACAACTACGAGATAAAAGAACAACTAAAAATTAAGGACACCCGCCAGCGGATGGTGCGGACTGATCAAGGGGCTGGTCCGCAGGCTGTTTTCCCTTATCAGAACCATTTGATACAGGCTCCTCCACAGCAAAACCCAGAAGGAATTCTTTCAGCTCGGCAAAGTCATCCGGGCGTGACATCGAAGCGATACTCTCAAGGATAGGAAAGGTCATCATGGCAAATTCATCTTGAGCTTCTTTCAGTCGATCGGCCGCGGAAGGGTCCACTCCTTCACATTGTTCCAGTGGTACCCGTTGACCAGCAGCCTCATAACCAAGTACGACACCTTCATTTTTGCCGGAAACTTCAGCCAGTGCATTCAAACTAAAAACGGCGTCGAAAAACTCGTCGCTAGAACGAACAGCTTCCGCCACAAGGGGCAATCCATCCTTTGCAAGCCAGGAATAGTTACTTCTCCATAATTCCGCACTAGACACGGCAAGGCTGGTTGTGTCTTCCAGCTGTGCCTTTTCTTTTTCCAGGCTTGCGAATCGGGACTGGAGCTCCACAAGTTCATCAGCACGTTTTTTGGCTGCATCAGATTGGGCCACGGCATCCTCTTGAGCTCTTGATAGATCCTCCCGAAGGGCAGCTAGTTCCTTCTCTTTCTCTTGCTCCACCTGGGCAAGTTTGGCTTTTAGATTAGCGACGGCCTGAGCCTCTTTCTGCAAGAGTTCATTGGTGCGGCGGCAACCTTCTTCCCATTGCTTTACGGCTTCAGAATGAAGGTCGGTTTTCTCTTTGTTCAAGCGACTTAGCCGACCACATTCCAGCTTCAACTCCCTGTTTTCAACACCCAGCCTCCCAATCTCCGCATGCCTTCCCTTGCTCAGGGCTAATTGGTCTTCGATCTCAGACCACTGCCGGGCCACTTCCACGGATACGCTGACCAACCCTGCCAGGTACACAGCTATTTCATCACTGAGGGCCGCCCTGTCAGAACGCATTCGATCTTCCTTTTCAGCCGGGGGGAGGCAGTTAGCCAAAAAGTTGCGGCAAACACTTGGATCACGAAGTTTAGACTCCCGGGTCAGGGTCCATTCCGGGATAAATCGTTTAGATTGACTAACAGACCCGCAAGCCACGGACGAGGGGCGAACGTTGGTCTTGACAGTAGACATCGCATCCTCGGCAATTCTCTTCCCCTCTGTTCTGCTCTGGTTAGCCGGAGGTGAGGAAGGGACCTTCAAGTTGTCTCCTTCATCCTCTTTGTGCTCCTCTGACACATGAGGGGGGGAGGAGGCATGCACCGGAGATGTATGAAGCGGAAAGGTTGCAGGATGGTCCTCAGACTGCACCAATTGTGGGTCCGGCATGACCTGATCCTCGGGACATACCAATTGTGGATCAGGAGTAGAAGCCAGGTCATCAGTATTCCTAGCAGAAGGACCTCCAAGGTCAGCGCGACCTCGCCCTCGACCTCCAAATACTGGAACTGCATAATCATCAAAGAAAGGTTACAAAAGAACAATGATAAAAAGGAGGAAAAGAACATACAAGAAGAGAGGCACTCACGAGAAATACGCCCTCCCGAACCCCCAGCAACGATCCGTCTCTTAACGATTTCATACCGCTCGGATCCACTCTTTCTTTTTCCTCCACGCGGAGAAGCTATTTTCAATCCCTCCGGACGGGAACCGCCTTCTTTGCTACCCCCCTCCGAGATCAGGCGGGGTAGGAGGAGTGGGAGTCGTCATCTCCCGATCTTGACCTGCTGCAGAAAAAAGGGGAGGGGGAACGATTCCCAAAGGGCCAACTGCGTGGGAGACCGTAGAACCCGAAGACGCTGCAGTCGTGAAATCAACCAAAGCCGCGGCACCTGACATAGTAACTGGTGTCGAAGTAGCGGGAGCACTAGGCGCAGAACGGCGTCGGTGAAGTAAGTCCGTTGCTCCTCCTGAGTCGGAATCACTCAGTATAATTGAAGTTTCAATATTCAAAAGAGGCATAGAGGAAGATGCCGTACCACCAAGCGGCATTGAACTGGCTGATGGAGCGCTAGTAGAATCTCCGGTCGGAGGAGAAGGCAGATAGAAATTCTCTTGAAACCGGAGATGATAACTTGGATTGGAAGGGGGAATAACCATGCAAACTGCCCGGAGGTTGTCAGGCACCGGAGTCCGCACCGCGTTGTATGGACTTACCCCTGCAAAGTACAAGGAAAAAACAATCAATAAATAGCGGAAGGCCGAATACAAAAATGTTACACAAAGAAGGAAAAGATTTACTCTGCCCGTCCCGCACGTAAACCGGGACCCGTTGGGGGTCATCCCATCGGCGGCTCATCCCGACACTTAGCAAAGCATGCTCATCAAGAACTTTGTACGGAACAGGCCGTCGGATCAAGAGGTTGTAATTAGGGTCATCAACCGGAGGCAAAACCGCAGGGGGTGCATCGACCAAGGGTGTCTTCACAGACCTCATCACCAAGTCACTCGGAATAATCCGAGCGGAAATGTAGAAGAAGCGACCTTTCCAGCCGCGCATGCTCCTCGAAGGGTCAAGCGCATGGACCCCCGCACCCCGCCGTTGATTAAAAGAATACCACGAGTCTTGGATCACCGCGCGGAATAAGGTATTAAACATACTAACAGAGGGTTCCAGGCCTAAAGCGCGGCTGCAGAACTCGAAGAAGATAACCCTTTGCATCCCATTGGCATGAACTTGCGATAAATGTATCCCATAAAACCTCAGGACTTTGACCAGGAACATGGTAATAGGCACCCGGAAGTTGCAATGGGTAAACCACTCTGTATAAAGAGTTATCATTCCCGATGGAGGGTTGGCGGCCGTCTGACCTGCAGAAGGGTGAATGGGTCCCCACTGTACGAGTTTTTGCTCAGCAACCAGGTTCGCATAAGCATTGACAGACAGGGTGCAAGCAATCCTATTCCAGTCACCGTCATCGGAAGATGTAGACATGGTAGGAAGGGTAAAAGGACGAAGGGTTGAAAGGTTAATAAGAGATGTGTGCATAAAGGGAGGAAAAGCCCGAATCTATTTATAAGGTAACTAGGGAAACCCAAGCGACAAAGCGACAGGAAGACGGCTAGGGAAAAGCAAGCGTCAGCCTCGATCAGCGTAAACATCCCATCCGCAAAACGTGCGGCTAATCGGCCAGCCACGTCAGCTATACCTAGAAAATGCTAAGTCCACCTCACACTTCCCGCAAGGCGCGTGTAAAAAGGACTTGGGGGACATGAAGAGGCCCATATATCCCAGACCTTGGGCCGTAACTCGAGGAGGCCCAACCTAACAGGCTCCAGATACGGCAAGGGACCAATGGGCCGGCCCAATAGTTTGATAGGGCCATTTCACCTAAAGATTGGCATAGACGAGGAGCAGGGCACGAGTCCCAAGATAAAAGGGGCCTCGGAGTCAGAGCCCACCAGGAAGAATTCGTCTGGGCCCCACAGGCCGTTAGGGTTGTTAGCATCACTATAGTATAAATAGAGAGAGTACATTTCCATAAAGGAGACTCTGACATTCTCTGTACTACATTTTCATATTAGAATATTAACTATTCTTCACCAACTTAATTTATCTTTATTTTAATGACTAATTTTGTGGTTAAAAAGTTTTCTTTTGATTGTTGAAGTCATTTGGTTTTTATAATTCACCAATCGTAATCCATATAAACTCATGGAGCATCATATACTGTAATATGGTTTTTTTTTATAGTCTTCTCATTTGAATCTATAGAAAAGGTGGTTTTTTTTTTTTATTTTTTTTTCGGGTCTTAAAATCAAATTCGGGGTAAGCTGATATGTGGCTGGAGTATCATACACCGGGTTAGGAGTATGATACGCTGGTAGTCTTCTGTCTTGTTGTGGGTCTATCGTGTCTATACGCTGGTTCTGATTTTTGACCAACTTTCGAAGTATAATCTTGGGGTTGTTTGGGGATTAATTAACCACTACCAATGTGTTTTGTTGAATGTTTTTTTTGTAGGTAAAGCTCAAGAGTGAAGCCCTGATAACAAGTCTCATTCGAACAAATCTCTTCAAAGTATTTTGTGGATAACTCTTCTTAGCTACAACTTGAATTACTACATGTTTTGGAATATAACACTTGATACTACCTTTAGTTGTCATGCGTTGTGAATATTTTGTAACAACCAATGATGTCATGAGAACTTATTTCACTTTAGAAAACTTTTTGGTACCTTTATCCACCTATTATATTAATCAAATATTTTATTAAAAACTGAGTGTTACAAGAATAAATAAAAAAGATTTTATTTCTTTACAAATGTGTGTCTATTATAGAAGGTTAAGGTTTGATAGATTGATCATCTTTAATCATCAATTTCTTCTTTTTCAAATCCATTTCTTTTGCTCCTTCACTTTTGTCAAGAACATGGAACTAAATTTTAGAGAAATAAGTTCATGCTTTAGAAAAATGGAACTCATCATATGTATAAAAACATATCAATTATATTTTATTTTAGTGATAGAAATAAGTTCATGCTTTAGAAAAATAATAGTTCTTATGCAAATAAAGGAAACCATAAACATTAGTTTTCTAAATGCGGAGCGTTATTCTCTTGAAAAAATATTTGATACATTACTTTTACATCTTTGATTAATAATTTTCTGAATAAATCAAAATTTTGGGGAATTGCTAATACCCTGATATTTCAATTTTGGGTTATGAAAGATATTCGGAAGTCTATTGAAAGTAAGGTTCTTTCTCAATCGGATTGGAGGACAAGGTGGAATACGATAGTCCCGAAAATAGTGAATATCTTTTTTGGAGAGTGTACCTTGATCGACTCACCACCAGGATGAATCTTTATTTAAAAGGACTTGATATTCCGTTTATATCGTGTCCATTATGCACTAAATAGATTTAGACTAGAAATTACATTTTCGGGGTTTATGAGGTGGCTTCTAAAGTATGGGCTTCTATTCGGACGTGGTTGGACATTGAGGGTCCAAATTGGATGAACCTGAAGAAAATCTACCAATGGTTGGATCTTTCACGGTTGTCGAAGTTAAAGAAGACAGTGGTTGAAGGTATTCTTTTCGTTTCTTGGTGGGCCACTTGGAAATACAAAAACGAGATAATTAGAGGTGTACAAAACCGGTTTTTTTTCAAACCGGTTTGGTCAACTTTGGTCAAAACCGGTTTGAACAAAATCGGTTCGGGTTACAAACCGGTTTGAAGCAACAAAACCTCAAACCTATAGAACTGAATCGGGTCAGTTTGAAACCGGTTTGGGTTGAACCGGCTTGTAAAAAACCTTTTTTATTTGCTTTTTTTAATTCCTCAAATAATCAACTAAGCAAAAGCTTAAGGCTTGATATAAGAAAAAAAAGTTGGCCAAGAGTACAAGACTAGAAATTTAAAGCTTGCAAGTATTAGTAAAACTAAAAATGTGCTACTTCTATTTGTATTGGAATTACAGCTAATAACATTTAAGTGATTAATGGATAATTGGAATTAATAATAAACTGGTTTCTAAAGCGATTCCGGACCAGTTTCTAAACCGGTTCCAGATCGGTTTCAAAGACAACCCGGTTTGAAACCGGTTCGCTAAATGAGAATGCCAAATCGATGGGGAACTACCAGTTTATACTTGAACCGAATCGGTTTTCTTAAAACCGGTTTTTATCTCGAACCGGTTTCGGTTTTTATACCGGTTCGGTTTGTAAACCGGTTTTTATGTACACCTCTAGAGATAATGCATAATCGACATGATGTAAAACCGCCTCCTCTTTTTGAACTTATTGAATATTTCTCATTTCAGTAGGTTGGTAGCTAGAAGTAAAAAAGTTTCTTTGTTATGGGTCAAGTGGATTCAAAATCCTCTTTTTATTTATATAAATAATGTTTGTGGGTTGTTGGTGACCTATTGATGAAAAAGACATCACCCTCCATGAGTGTTTTTAATTTTTTATTTTTTTTGGTTTTTAATAACTTTTTACCCAAAAAACAAATAACACAAAACATAAAAAAAAATTCACCAGAAACCTATACGCAGAGTATTGGGTAATACGCTGCATATTAGTCCTATACGCAGAGTATTGCTCAATACGCTGCATATTGTTTTATTATCGGTTAAAAAGTACATTTACCGACACTTATGATTCTACGGAAATTCAAAACGTGGTTATATATATTTTTGTAACATCAATTCACCACACCTGTATATAGAAAAACACACCTACTATTCCCATCGAACAAAACTTGATGTGATTTATCTTTTAATTTATTCCATAAATTTAATAATTATTACACTACTTTTAAAATACCCTCATATGAATTGCTTTGATTTTTAAATATCAAAGACAGAATTCCTTTTGTCTGATCAGCATTTGGATGTAAACATGGAGTGTATATATAACATTAAATATGATTTTTTTAATACTTTTTATGAGAAGTATAGGAGATTAATTGTAATACTTGATTAAGACAAAAAGTAAACATAGTGACAACTTTGTAATTACTAATTAACGAAGACCTCAAAGTGGTTTTCACAAGTGGTGAGTTTCTTTCTTGATAGTGTTCCTGGATGAATCAACCCGAGTGTCAAATCCAACATGAACAGTTGCAATCCTATCTTAGGAAGACTCACTCGGTATTGAATTTAAAACTAATTTAGAGTAGTTCCTAACGTCGTTAAAAAGGACAAAAAATAGAAAAGACGAGGTTATTAACTTTCATTTGTATATATCTTGAAGGTAAACAAAGGACTTTCAAAAAATTAGTCATCGACTTCAAGATTGCCTGAAATGTAGGGGTGTTTAGAAACCGGAAGAACCGAATCAAATCGTTTTAACCGGATTAATTTGCAGGGTTGGTTTGCTTTGAAAACATATTGTCTAGTTTACGGACTTAGAATCTCCAATCCGGAAAAATCGGTCTGGACCACGGATCTAGGATGTTCAAACCGGAAAAAATCGGACCGGTCCGAAAATATATAGATTTATTATAATTATTGAAATTTAATTATTTATTTAGTATAAGAATATAAAGTTATTAAAATATATTGATTTTCTTTTTTTATTTTAGTAACCCACTAACCATAATCCCGACCACCACAGTCCCCAACCCATTGCGATTTTGGTTCCTTTATAATTATTGTCATTGCTTTCTTTATAATTGATTAATTAATTAGCAGGTCTATAGCGCTGCTACTAATGCAGGTTAGTAGCAATTTCTTTTTGTTACTTTCGACCAAGTTAGCCCAAAAATTAGCGGCCCAAAAAGTTGAGTGTAATTTTGTATTAAACTACAGGCATGTGGCACAAAACCTAAGTGGCCCAAACCACGTAGGACCGAACCGGAAAAACCGGTTACATCGGTCCAGTTTAACTGTAAAGTCCGGTTTGGTTTGGTTTGGTTTAAGATTTTTCCAATCTGTAAAGTTCGGTTTGGTCCACAAAAAACGTAAAAACCGGACCAACCAAATCGTGAACACCACTACTGAAATGTAATGTGGGCATGAGGGATAGGTCTCGACTACTATAATGCAAATCTTATGAAAAAGATGAATATGGGTGGCGTTATTCTTTGCGTGGCTTAAATGGAATATGGGTTGCATTATTCTTCACATGGCTTAAATGGATCATCCTGCCTAACGTTAATTCATTCGTTTGGCGGATTAGGTTACATCGTTCTCGTTGGGGATTGTTGTGCATCCGATTTGTCTGGGGTGTCTGGAGCAGCAAGAATCGATGGATCACCTGTTAGTGAGGTGCAGGAGAGTCGGGAAGATATTAGGCTTGGTATTTGGGCCTGTCGAATGATATTCTGGATTGCCATAGGCGGTGGTCACTTTCGGCTGGCCATAAAAAATATTCTTCATGGAATTTTCTTAACAACTTTAACGCTTTGGTGTATTTGAAAGTCAAGAAACAAAAGATCTTTTAACAACCGAATCAAAGTTGCCAAGGATATTTTAGAAGTAAAATTATTGTCTTTTCTTTAGAAAGGAGTTTTATTGTGTTAACTCATGATTAAAGTTTGAATTGGTGTAGTTTTTTTCATTTCTTTGTGTAATATAGCATCTTATTAGTTTTTAATTAATAAAATGACACTCATTTAAGAGAAGTAGAGCTCTATCTTATATATGTGAGATGTCGGTTTTTATGTTTTTTTTAACGGCTAAAATCGATTCGCTAGTATATATCAGTCACACCGTCATTTACTCATTTTTTACACCGGTGATGTGGCTGTTATGTAGTTGAGGATTTTAGTAGCTTGCTAAACAATTATATAAACTAATTTTCATAAATTCTAGAATAAGATTAGTCAGTAATTCGTGTTAAATATTACATATTCCAAATTAAATATAAGTCTTTTTCTTTGACAAAAATGGAGTTACATATTGTCCAAATTGTACAACACCAAAATAACCAAAACCCGGATTTTTCAAACCCAGAATAATCATTCGGGCGAACCCGTGACCCGCGGCGACGTAACCGGAAACAGAGGCAACAGCTGCGGCTCCGCCGTCCCACCCGGCGTCGCCGCCCTGGGAGACGGGTGGAGATAAAACCCCTTCTCCGCAATCGCCCTATCTTCCTCCGACGAGTTCCCCACCGACGGCGACGATTGGTGAAACTGGTCTCCGATCAACGGCGTCCCCGGACTAAGCACCAACGACGGAAAATCAAGAATGCTCGGAGAAAGAATCTCGTGGAATCGGGGCGATAACCCGTGCCCGAATTTCGAACCCGAATTCGGGTTAATCATCAACCCGTTTTTCAAACTGTTCCGACGTTCGTAGAGCTTGAACCCTTGCTTCTTTTGTTGACCCGTTTTCACCGGCGGTATGGATACCTTCCCCGGACCCGGATCCGGTTGATGGGTCGGTTTTGTCGACGCAGTTTTGGCTGTTTCGGAGGATCCGGTTAGCATCTGGACTACTTGTTTGAAGTTATTGGTGTCGGCTTGAACAAAGGTGGTGGGGTACGGATTGGGTTCGGATCTCGAAACGGGTTTTGGGGTTGATGGTGGCGTTTGGACGGTGGCGCCGCCGGCGCCGGCGGTGGCATGGCCGTTGCTGTTGGTGCTGCTGACGTGGCTGGTGGGAGAGGTGGAAGAAGATGGATTCTCTCTCTCGTGTAATCTTGAAGTAACCTCCATTGATACAGTATGCTTCTCTCTCTCTTTCTAACTCTGATTTGTAGAGAGAGAAAGAGTGAAAAAGAAGATAATTTTCTGGTTGTGTTTTTTTAATCACTTTAAGCCACACTTTCTTTGTTGTGTGGCTTCTCTTTCACTTTATATAACCTCTGAGTGAACTTTTAGGGTTGAATTTACATTTTACCCACGTCATGTTTGGTGTTATGAGCAAATAAGCTTCTCATTATTTAGAGCTATACATTTTGGTACTTTTTTTTTCTTTCAAAACAGAGTCTTTCTGTAACGAGATTTTAAACATTCTCTGTTATTCAACGCTTCAAGTCTAAATCGAAAACTTTCTATAGACGGAAACCCCCAACATGTAAAATCGTCATCTTAAATGCTCGAACCGGCAACCAATCTCAGAATAAGCCGTCGAACTACTGCTAAGACAAAACCCCCGCAGAGGCGTCCCAAGGGTAAATCAAATGAAACTAGGGTTTTAGGCCCCTACATTTAGAGGGCCCCAATTTAAACAAAGACACAATATATAATGTTTTATTTCTTTTGAATTTTGTATAATGTGATAACCATAAAAGCCATATACGTTTAAAAGGGCCCTCAAACTTTTAGGTTGTTATGGGTCTCCAAAATGGTTGAGGCGCTTATAAAGGCCAGTGGTACATTTTTGAAGGAACATGTGTTGCTTTTATTGTTATTATAAATAACTGTATAGTAAGTAAAGGTTTATTAAAGAAGCAAATAATCAAACCCATGTTCTTGACAAGTGTATTGTACGTTAGGAGATAGTGGTACAACCGATTAAAGGAGGGTTACTGCCTCTCTATGAGGGTCCAACTTTATAACTGTAAAATTAAACCAACCGAAAAGATGATGGTTTAGTTATTATTTTTTATAACTGTTTTTTTGTGATTCATGTATTGTTATATAGAGTGTTTTGATAGGCTGTAAACGAGTTGACTTAAGTTCGAGCTTGATTCGTTTAATTTAAAAGGGGTTGAACTCATGTTCGTATGATTTTTAGTAAAGTTTTAAATCTTGAGCTCTGTACACTTTAAACATTGCTTTTTAAACTGGAGCTTTACCCGTTAGTTTTTTTTCATGTTTAAGCTTGACTCGTTATCTTTATTTTTTTTTTCCGATCAATATCTTATATGTATATATCATGTTATATATAAAGCTCTATGTAATGGTGTTTGAACGTCATGAGGAGTCATAAAGCACCCATAACACTCACTAAACATAGCGTAATATCCTAATCAAGTTGCTCTTAAACGGTCCATTGGGATTATTGTTATAGCTTATAGGGACTATTTCAAGGCATTGATTCTTTAAAGTAGGAATTCCATTATTGGAATACATTATACTTATATCATGTCATATGGTTTACTTATGGTAAAAGCATGAGACAAAAAGTGTAAAAGTATGAATCATGTTGAATGTCAAACTCAACTCACTAAAGTTGATGGATGGAAGAGTCTAGTTATTTATATATTAGGTCAGGTCGTATCTAATACTCTAAGACTCTTCGCAACGTTAAGACTCATTTTTTTCATTAACGCGCGTAGTCAACATGTTATATCAACTTTTACTCATCCTTTTAAATTCTTCTCACAAATAAACCGAAGAACATGAAAGGATGATGTTGATGGCGGCTAAGAATGGCGATGTCGTCTCCTTGAAGCTGATTGATGCTCTGAGATTCGATAGAGAGAAGATTGAGCAAATAACTTACCTTGTCGTTTTAGATAATCGTTTGATCGAGTGCTCGAAATCTTTGGCGACAAGAGAGAAAGAACGTGGAACCCTAGTTGTGTGTGTGAAGAATGAGACAACCTAATTGTTTTTCGAAGCTTTATGTTGTCGGGTTATAAAATGATATGGATAGCGAATCAGATCCACTTTGGATCTGCGTGTTTTTGACGAAAATAAATGAATTTTTTATTGTAAATTACCAGAAATTGACAAATCAGCATTAGAATTGATAGGAAATTGAGACACCAACTTCTGTATAGGTGGACGCACTGAGAGGGTGCCAACTGGACATAGAAAAGTTGTGTTTAATATAGTAGGAGGATTGAATATAATCATGTTTGTCACACCCCAACCGACGACGGAATTTATGTCGGGGCATGATGATTGTCCAAATGCTCATGACACTAGTTAAAGTTTCAATACTTAATCATTACCAAATTCCAATTCAAACAGGAGGTTCAAATACACATAACATAACATAAAGATAAAGTCTTAATTGATTTAACTAGGTCCAAAGCATCCTAGATGTAGCATTAATCAAGTATGGCTCAAACTGCATTTCCTGTAACATGTATAAAAATAGAGAGTGTCAACTAAAAATAGTTGGTGAGTAAACATAGGGTTATAATTACATATAGTATATTGAAAGCGATTAAAATGTCAAAGGTAGACTTAAGCAAGTATGAATAAACCAACATTGCATATAGATGTGCATAATCAAACCTTTGTTGACGAGCGTCCTTAACTCGAAAGTTAAGTTACTGAAATAGGTTTCAATCACCCGAATGCCAAACCGGTCAAACTCAGGTGGGTTGTCAGTCCAATGGATCTAATATTGAATATCGATAGATACTATCATTGTTACCGTAGGCTTTGTAAGTTAATGATTACGCTTGTAAATTGAACTTGCATATAGAAATCATAGTTCAACATATAGCATGAAATCACACAAAGACATAGAATGAAATCGCATGGTTTGGAGGATGAATAGATAATTGATATTTGAATATGTATACATGTCACATCCCAAAACTTGAAAACAAAAGGGGATTATGAGTACTCACCTGAAGAGGTGAGTGAGATATGGAAATAGTCCAAGTGATATGAAGACGATTATCTGTGTCCTAGATTATATAAAAGACACCTCAAGTCTTAGTAATATGAGTCAAATGCCTAAGTCACCCACTTAGACTAGTTAAGTCTTTGTTTAAAATGTGTTAACCCGTTGATCGTTAGTGATAAATATTGGTTTTTTATTTAGTGTATCATTTGGAGAATTTGGACATCTTATGAGCTCTAACTTTAAGTGTATTTTTTAAAATATCAAACGTTATTTATAAATTACCAAAATTTACAGGTAGTTAGTTTAATGTATTACAAACAACTTTTGTTTGGATAACTTTTTGGGAAAAAGCTAAGAGATAGCTCGAAACAGCTCCACAAAACAGAAGGTACAGAAACGTGCACCTGTTTTGTAGGGACTGTTGTGAGTTGCTCGGTTTGAATTAGAAGACCAGCTATACGCCATTGGAAAGCTAACTCGATGAACTTAATCTTAGAGTCTAAGTTTGTTAAATTTGAGTCCGAAATGACCAAGATATGGTCGGTTAAAAGTATAGCAGTGAATCTGTGATTGTACAGAACTACTTCGGAATTTCCGAAGTATATCTGTACTCGTACAGAACTACTACAGAATTTCCGAAGTACTTTTGTACGTACAGAACTACTACAGAATTTCTGTAGTACTTCTGTAATATTTGAACTTTGTTTAATTTGGCTAAAACCCAAAATGATTAAGATGGTAACTTAAAGTTGAGTAGATTTTAGTTAAAGGTGATTAACCAACAAGCCTTTTCAAATGGGTGTTCTTAGATATAATTAAGAATGAGCATCAAAGGAACATGAATGAAAGGTTTTCTCACAGTAATCAAGCAAGGAGAAGGTAGTGAAGATGACGGTTGAGCTTGGATCAACATTTGAAGCCTCGAAGAGTTCTTGAGCTTCAACATAGTTTTTGACAGAAAACTGGGTCAACTTTGGAGGATGACTCTGGACAATTTCGGAAGCCAAATGGTACAGATTTTAAGTCTAATATGAATTAATTTGAAATAGGAAGAGATAGCAAAAATAATCAGGTCAAACGGATGTCGTTTGGTACCTCAAATGTGTTGCAGAAGACAAGGTCGCACAACAACGAGCTTCTGGAGCAGTCGTCGTTCAAAGCTGTCTACAGGGCTGAGTTCTTATCGGAATTGAGTGAGGTCAGTTGGCATTTTTAGAGGACTCATAGGGGAAGATTTCTAGACAAGAATGTAGGGATTTAGTGGAAGTATGAGGGAGATATGGTTTACAGAAGTTGCTGTAACGAATCTGGTGGAAATCTATGAAAATGAAGGTGTGAGAAATCTTGTGTTTTGCTTGGGTATTTATAGGAGAATGTGGATAAGCTCTTTGGACACGTAGGTGAACCGAAAATATCTTGAAGTAAAGTGACTTGAATGAGCCAATGGTGGTTCGGGGACAAATAGGAGGGATGAGATGTGATAGTCAAGTTTGACATAATGAACACTATGTTCTTACAAGTTGAAGACATTCAAGTCTTGCAACTTGTATGCATTCAAAAGAGTGGTTTGTCTTTTATATCTTTAGAATAAAAAAGGTACAAAATTTGTAATTGTCGATAATAATAATGGCTTAAGTCAATCATTTATAAATCATCAATTATGGCATTAGGGCAAAAGAAATTTGTAACCAAAATTCTTCCCCGCATGCCGCATGTGGGGTATTTTTTCTATACCTTTTTTTTACTCTCTCACATTAAATATATATAAAGTTGGTGTATGTGAGAAGTGCGAGTATTTTAGCGTTTGTAGTTAAAAGAGACATGTGATAAAGATTTGTTATGATTCGTAAAAAACTGATGTGACGCGGTGATTAGGCTTGCATGTAGAAAGATGCCGTCTAGCGTTAGAGGTGATCTTATAAAAGAAATTTTGGAAGCACAAAAACTCTTTTGCAGTACTATGATCTTCTGCTCTATACCGCTTCTGGTGCTTCACGTGCTATATCCCTAAGATACATGATTGAAATGTATATCAACGAAAACCGATGAGTTCATGAAACATACACACATATCAAAATGACCTCTAACATATGCATCTTAAACATGTATATTCATTTCATACCGTCATCTATAACTTATAATTCTTCTCAGCTACACGTCCATAGACCCATGTTTGACTATATATATACATCATATCATAATTTTACGTATATGTATACCACTAGGACCCCTAGGTCGCTATGATAAATAAGATCGATACTGTTTATACATATATGTATATCTGAATGATTTATAAATTTTAAGCGTATAATGCAAGTACATAATCCAATTCATTTTGGCACATATTTGTTCTTAAAGAAAATTTGCTAACACTTCATAGTATGTATCTCGTTTCAAGAACAATTTAAAAAGGACAAACGCATAAAACTGACATTTGCTAATGTCTCGTGTCTTTTGTAAGCTTCTCAAGTTTATAAATGTTAGGTGTCTTTTAGGTCAACGTTTACAAAAAAAAAATATGCACATATGTTTTTAACGGCTATTGTGGGTTCACCACAATGATATTCCAGAGCCTAGAGAGGTCATCGATTCGAGGCCCGACTTTTATGTGAGAAGAGGGTTTACCTATTTGCTTTGGGTTTTCTTTAATGGTTTTGATGTGGGTTCGACTTCTGATAAGCGGAAAAACACGATGATACAGGATCGCCTTTAGATAAGATCTCGATCTAAATTTAGCCGTTCAAAAAACATACATTTTTAACGGTTAGGTTGATTGTAATAGTCACCTATCATTTTCCTTCCCCATATTTTTTTCTGCCGCCTCGGCATCAAATCATCACGCCACATTTTTTCACTTTTTCTTTGTAATATCTCCACCATACTTCGCTTGTTTTTTCACGGTTAATTTTTTTTATATAATTTTTTTTATTTGGTTTGATTTGGATTTTGGATTCGGATTTGTTCAGATGATTGGCTTATTCGGATCGGATCGTTTTTAGATTTGACAAAAATAAATCCAATCCGAATAAACTGAAATCTGATCCGATGAATTCCCCTAGTCACCGCGCCTTTGATTATCTCAAGATATGGTAATTAGTTGAAAATATATACATTTAATCTAACTATTAGTCGTTTATAGTTATTAAAACAATAAATTAAAATTAAAAAATAAAATATAATTTCTACAACTTTTTATTCATAGTATGCGATGGTTAAGAAAAAGGAGTCTGTTTACAGAAAAAGGTGTCGTTTAGTTAAATAGGGATTGTCGTCTTGCTAGGGCGTGCATGGCACATGAGCAAACAAACACAAGTGGAGACAAGCACAGCCGCACTTATGTCTTCGCATTCGCATGATTATGGAATGCGACTGAATTTAGTATTGTTTGTATGGGTTGTTAAGCTTCTCGTACAAGTTTCAATTGCATGCCTTGATTTGATTTTTATATCTCTTGTAATTTAAACGATTTGTTTTCATTACATATATAATCAGATGTAGATGTACCCATGGTGTATTGTCACGGGGATACCAAAAGTATAAAAAACAGTTGAATTGCAATAACACTGTATAATGTAGACGAAAATTAAAATTATGTAATGACCAAAACACTTAAAACCAATAACTTTGTTAAACCAACAAGAACACACCAACCGCTTTACTAATATAATTCAGATAAAAAAACAATTACGTAGTTAACTAAAAAAACAAAAGTAAATAGATATATCTTTACCAATATGATATATATATATATATATATATATACAGTGGCGGATCCAGGAAAGAATATCAGGGGTAGTGGGAACTAACGGGGGTTCGGGGGCAGCGCCCCCGAAATTTTTTTTTAGGTAGTTAATGGGCTTTTAATCATATTTTTAAGAGGCTTTTGATCATATTTTTAAGTAAAAGCCATAAAATTTCTTCCAGAGGTCACGAAAAATTCGTTTCAGAGGTCGCGAAAAACTAAAAACCTATAAATAAAAAAAAAATTGCACGTCGGGGTAAAAGTTCAGGGGTAGCGGGCGCTACCCCTGGGCCCTTAGTGGGTCCGCCCCTGTATATATATATATATATTACACAATCAAGGTTGATGTTCATTGTAGACACTTTCGCATGTGAAATGAAATATTTTTTTTACATTTGAAATTTTCTGAATAATAAGGAAAAACCAAATTAATCACAGTTATTAGATCAAGAGATCTAATGATAAAAAAAATTGTCTACATATCTACATGACTTATGGGGTGTTTACAATAAACCTTTCAAAGACAAACAATAATATTATATTGACAAATCCATTAAAATATTCACTTATATTACCTAACTAATATAATAATGCAATTTAATAGCAACCAAACTTGATTTTGTTATAGGTAGGTAATTGGTAATTGGACGAAGAATTAGAACAATAAAGATTGTGGTCTCTCGGCTCTTTAAGCGTTCACAACAGGTTCTTCATAATTATGTGAGTGTAGATAAGAGTGTAAAAAAGTATAATTTAATTATAATAGTAAGTAAAAGAGAAAGAGAAAAAAATAATGATAAAAATATAAATTATAAGGATGCATTTAGAGCATTCCCAGGAAGGTCTTTAAATTTATCTTTATCTTTAAATTTTAACGTTTTTTGTATTTTTATCACTGTATTAGTATCTTTATCATTATCCCTTATCTTTATATTTTACCAATCTACTAAATAAATACTTATATTTACCAAATCCTTATATAGAGATAATGATAAAGAACCTGATGCATGAGTTTTTATAAAGTTGAAGTTAAATTTAAGAAAATGAAAGTGTTTAGGTAAATTATAATAATAAGGATAAAGATCTAGTTGTAAATGCTCTTACACCTTCAGAGTATGATGTTTATGATTTGGTTTAAAATAATGAACTGACCAAACTAGTATTGGTTCGGTTTTATGATCCACTTTTTTATTTTCATTTTCAGTCGGCGGGTTACAACTATTTCAAACTTTAATGAACAGTTTGGTTACAACTAGTTCCTTTCTCCCCTAACCATCGATCTACTCCTAGTTTAACTTTAGTTTCACCTTTGACTTTTCATTTTACATAGTTTTACCCCTAAGCTAGGTTTCAATCCTCTTTGGTTTCACTCTCGACGGTAGGGCTGACATTTTCTGACACGGACATGCACGTTAGCACGACATGATACGACACGGGGTTATGGGTTTAACTTAAACAAGTTCCGTGTCATAAATACGTCAACGTGTATATGACACGATTGAAACCGTGTCTAAGCAGGTTTCACATCATCTAACATTTTATGACACGATTAAACACATTTATAATTTTAATAATTTTTAAAATAATTAAATACATAATAAAAGTCAAAATCCGTTTATAATTTGAGATTTTTACCGTCTTCAAATCCGTCAACTTTTTCCATATTATATTCGTTAATTTAATTTTGGTTTTTATTCTCAGGATATTAATCAAGTACTCTAAACATGTCGTGTTGTGTAACATGTTTATAAACAGGTGCGTGTTCGTGTTTGAAGAAAATGACCCGATTAGTTAATCGTGTCGTGTTCGTGTTTAGTACTCATGTTAATCATCTCGTGTCTGATACGTGTAACACATATAGACCTATTTTACCAGTTCTACTTAACGGGTAAGGTTTTAATCCTCTTTAGTTTCACCCTTGACTTTTCATAATGTGCAATTATACCTCTAAAGGCATGTGGTATACATGGTGTGATAAGTGCCATGTGGACGGTGACTGAACTCACTTGTGTGGTTTAGTATGAGGAGTATGGTAGTGTTGTTGTGTTATGTGGTGTTGAGTTATTTTTATTAGTTTAAACGAATAAAAATAAAATTAGGTGGCATTAATTGATTTGAACAATACCCAACCTCCTCCCATTAACGCCCATGAACAAGTGTAAATCCGACCAAAATACATCAAAGACTATTACTTAGCAGTGGTATTCAGCGGCTCAAAAGATGTGTAAATAAGGACACATCATGTACGCATTGGGTTTGGAGAAACTGTCCAAGGGAATTTCAAGATCAATTTCATTGAGGTAATCACCAATACCCAACGATCATACTTTAAGTAGTGGCCTCACGGGATTTATGGATTTGACATGGGTACTTTGGTGTTGTCGGTTCCAACAATGACATCAATGTTCTCAATCGATCCCCTTTATTTACTAATGAGATGCACGGGGTTGCATCGAGGTGTCCATTTCATGTTAAGGGTCGTGAGTAAAAGCTAGGCTATTACATTGCCGATGGAATCTACCCACCTTGGTCTACTTTTGTCAAAGCATATAATCACTAGACCGACATCAAGGAAAATAAATTTAAGAAGGCTCAAGAGTCGGCAAGGAAAGACGTCGAAGGATTGTTTGGGGTTTTAAAGAGTACATGGGCAATACTTAACCGACCGACCTGGGAAATGACCCAAGACAAGGCCACAAGATTTATGTACACATGTTGATATTAAACAACATGATTTTTTTAAATAAATGAAGGGAAAGCAGTGTCACCGGTACACTTCCGCGACCCTCAAGTGAATCGGGTTGTCGATGACAATATCCTTTTGGAGTTGCGAGATCAAAAAACTCATTACCAACTTCGATATGATCCCGTGGAACACGTCTCCGCAAACATGGAAGTTCATTTAATAAAGGCGGAATTAAGCACGTAATGTTTCTTAGCTAAAAAATGTAGGGTTGGGTTATGCGTTGCATAAACCCAAAAAATCCGACCTGTATTACTCGAAACCCGAAGATAAAACCCGACCAACACCCCTAGTTAGGTTTTACATATACAAACGAAACTTGTTCGTATATCTTTATTCTACATTCTAGGAGAGAGATATACAAATTTCATTTCAGCTATATATTTTTTTTATATTGTAAAAACTTTTATGGTGGAAAAAGTGAAAAACCTTATACACTTTCTTATGATATATAATATTATCTAGTAGTATGGTGATTGTCCATCCATATAAGTAGTGATCGGGGTTTAAATCTTTGCGAGTGTAAATTTTATATGTATATACATATAGTATTTTGGGATATTTTTTTGTTTCTCCGTTCTCCACATTAGCGACATCTCCTTTCGCCCACAACAAATAGAAAAGATTTCTTTTTAGGGAAAAATTCATATATACCCTATAAACTTTTAAAATATCATATATAACCAAATCAAATTTAAAATATTATATACACCCTTAGAAAACTAGATATCATCCATACCCTTAGAAATTTCTCAAATATCATATATGCCCAAATCACATATACCCGTAAAAAGTATTTCAAATATCATATATACCCTTAAAAAATTAAATATCATGTATACCTTTTTTTAATAATTTAAATACTATATTTACCCAAATTAATTTATTATCTTATAAAACAATTTAGAATATGTCCAATTGCCCATGACTATCGACAATACTTCTAAGTTTTATATTTAGCTACATTATTTTTTATCATAATTTTTACAAGAGAGTTACATCTTAACGAGATTATGGCGGAACCAAAATTTATGTCAAACTCGACAAGCCTAATCAATTTGGTATACTTTTTGTATTGGGCTAGGCTTGTCGAGTTAGAATACATTTTTAATCCGCCTTGATCTCATTAAAATACTACTCATTTATAAAAGTTATGATAAAAAATAATGTAGCTAAATATGAAACTTTGAAGTATTATGAATAATTATGGATAAATGAAATAGTCTAAATTATTCTTAAGTAATAAATTAATATGGGTAGATGTAGTATTTCAATTTTCATTAAAAAAAGGTATATACAATATTTGAAATTTTCTGGAGGTATATATGATAGTTGAAATGTTTTATAGAGGTATATATGATTTGGACATATATGATATTTGAAAATTTTCTAAGGATATGAGTGATATTTAAAAAGTTTTCTAAGGCTATGTGTAGTCATAATGCCCCACCATGGGGCATTATGTGACATGTGTCGCTGATGTGGCAAGGGGGGGGGGGGGTTATGGGGCATTGGTGTAATCATAAAGCCCCTACATTAGTAAACTGCAGAGAGAGAAACAGCCACAAGGGCGCCATGCTCCTCACGCCCCTCGGCCAAAAACCCCAACATGGCGCCCTGGGGGTGCCAAAGGGCGCTATAAGGGGCGTTATAGGCCTGATTTTTGTCCCATAACGCCTGATTACACATAGCCTAAGAATATATATATAATATTTTGAAAGTTTATAGGAATATATATGAAATTTTCTCTTACTTTTATGCAAAACAAACAAACATAATATTATTTTTTAAACATAGAAAAATAAATGTTACATTTTTTTTAACGGCAAACACTCGGTTACTCGGGGGTCTCATCATGTCAAACGATGCTACCCACAACACGCTGCGACCCCAGGTCGTGCGAGTAACCAAGACCCTCTATGTTGCACATCCATCGCAGAGGAAACCCACCGCCCGAAGGCCCACTGTGGTAAAACCTCTAACCCACCTCTATAATTTTTAATTCATCATTCATTTTTTGTGTCTAGTGGGATTTAAACCCTTGACCTCCACATTGAAAGTTAATGATGTATTCACTCAACCAAATGGTGGGGGATAAAATAAATGTTACATGTCAAGAGAAAGTTAATCCTCAATGACTAACGGTGTACTAACTTTTCTCAATATTCTAGGATTATAGCAATGTTATAAAAATCGGATTAACCCGGTCGGTTCAACCGGTTCAACCGAGAACCGGTGGGTCTTCCGGTTCGATTATAACCGGTTTTTAGCAATATTGGGTCAGATAGTGAACCGCCGGGTTTTCCGGTCCAACCGGGTAAAAACCCGGACCCGGAACCCGATTGAACCGGGTTTGTTTTTTTTTTATTTCTTTAATTTTTTTTATTTTAAATTAATCTGAAGAAAATGCAGGAATTTCTGTACAAAAAAGTAGAGTTACGTTCACGGTTCACGTTTCACTAGAAACCAAAAATACGCTACAATCGACGAACTTGGGGTACAATCGACGAACTTGGGGTACAATCGACGAACTTGGATGAGATTCTCAAAGTAATCGGCTAGAAATCGAAGTTATTAAAAGGGTACAATCGACGAACTTAGGGTATTGTAATTTGTTTTGATATTATTTTGGATGATTGTAATTTGTTTTAAACTTCATTGAAGTTACTTTCTTATATTTGTTGTGGTTGAAAGTTTATAAAAAGGTATATTGTAAATTTACAGGTTTGATTAGTTAATACGGTTCGACCGTTCGGGTCAACCCGGGTCAACCGGTTGAAACGTTTATTGGACAAGACCGGTCCGGTTTAAAAATCTGGTTTTTCCGGATTTAAAACATTTGATTAAAGTCATATGTTACGAATATTACTTAAAAAATATAAAAAATGGCAAGTGTGTTAGGAATATTAGTTTGAATGACTTATCCTATTTACCACTACAACTCTATTCCATTGTTCTTAGAGCACTTTAGATGCTACATTTCAATAATTATTTTGATAATGTGTCACTTAAATATGTCTTTAAATCGAATAAAAACCCACCACAAATTGTTTTTTTCCATGGAGTAAATATATATAAAACTAAAAGTACAATCGGAATTTATTTTTAACATCAATAGATTAGATAAAAAACTATAAATCATTGTTAATGTTAATAATGTATTTTAGTGGTACTATAACACTACTAGAAACAATCCATCGTACTATAAAAATTGTGACACAAAATTGTTGTCGTAAATGGTGACACATTTGCGACACAATTCCGACACCAGAGAGACGGGAATTTGTGATGATTTTTGTGAGAAAAAAACGACATAAAAGCAAAAAAAAAAATACCAGACTTCATTACAAATGAGTAGTAAATGTGACAGAAAATAATATATATATATATTTAAATTTTATAAATCGTAATATAGATGACAATATGAAAAACAAAGCACATAAATATAAAAAAAAAAATCACGATGTAATTACGAGGCCCAATGTATTTTTAATAAGCCTTTTAAGGGTGGAGGGGATGGGTAGCCACAAATATTTAAGTCATATTAATTGTCCTGTTAAGTGGAGGTCCTGGGTTAAAACCCAGACAAGTGGTGTTATTTAAGTAATAGTAAATATTAATTTGCCGTTCAAAAAAAAAATTAAATCTAATAAGTTTATGACACTTAGGATGAGGGAAATGAAGCCATAGTTAGAGGTGTACACTCGAACCGATTTGAAACAGAAACTGGTATAAAACTTGGAACCGGTTTGAGATACAAACCAGTTAAAAAAAAACGATCCGGTTCGAGTATAACTGACAATTCCCCATCAATTTGGTATTCTTCATCAACGAACTGGTTCCAAACGTTGTCTTTGAAACCGGCTTAAAAACCGTTTTTGTAGAACTATCTCCTTTTATAAATTAGACCAATTAGCTGTAAATTAGGTGTCCGTAAATGATCATTTAAGTGTTATTAGCCGTTGTATTTACAATGGATATTTGAAAATATTTACAATGGATATTTGAAAACATCTACATTAATTGAATTAGCCGTTGTATTTACCTTTTGTATCTGTTTGAATTTTTTTTCATTTTTACTGCTAGCCTTTTAAGTTGTTATAAATAATTGGTTATTTTAGAGATTTATAATATAAAAAAATAATAAATAAAAACAAATAAAAAAAATAGTTTTTTTACAATCTGGTTTCAAACTGACCCAATTCGGTTCTATAGGTTTTAGGTTTTGTTGCTTCGAACCGGTTTGTAGCCCAAACCAATTTTGACTAAACCGCTTTTTGACCGGAGTTGACGAAACCGGTTTCGATTCACAGCCTAAACCGGTTTGTAAAAAAATGGTTTTTGAAAAAACAATTATTACACACATACTCTCTCTCATGGTTTCCATCGGTTTCATGAAGCTGCATTGTGAAGCCACAAAGGTGGTGGCCGAAGGAGTGCCTACCCCTCACCCTAATCATTGTTTTATATTCCATAACAAATGGGTAGCAAAGTATTACACATTTGCTTAGGGGTGTTTAGTATTCGAATCGGATTCGAAAAATTCAAAACTCGACTCGATTCAATTCAAAAATCATTGGTTCGAAATCCGATTTGATTCGATGTCAGATATCAATTTTTGAATCGAATTAGAATTTGAATCTCATATTAGATTCGGAATTCGAATTGGACATATATATTTATATATTCATATACACACACACACATATATATATATATATATATATATATATATATATACACTATACATTTATTTTGTATATAAACAAAAAATAATTATACAAATATATTAAATTAGTTTTCACAGACAACTACTCATTTACACTATTTAAAATCTTTAAAAATTTGGCTATTTAAATTATTATAATTTTAAAACACGTATTCTCTAATTCACGCCAAGAAATTTGGGTGGATTCACCCAATCATCATCATTCTCCAAATAAATCATGTGTTTTTTGGTGATGTTTAAGTTGAATTTTTAAATGATAAGTTATCTGTCATGATAATTTTTTGAACAAAATTGCTTTAGATATGGATGTTTTGAACGTTAAACTAAATTTTGTCTAATTTGAACGTTTCTGTTTTAAAAGTTAAATTATGATTTTTTTTTACTAAATTAACTTTGAATTTCTTCGAATAATTCGGATTCGATTCGAATTAATCCCGTTCAAATTCGATCCGATTCGGATTTGGTTTTTGAATTAGAATCGAATTCGAATCCAGGTTTTAAAATTTAAAATTCGAATAATTCGAGTATTCGAAATTCGATTCGTTGAACACCCTACATTTTCTATACATTTTCAAAGATTATTTAGTATTTTTCTCTTTCCCAAATCTCAAACGTTATTGTTTTTTATTTAACTTTTATACAACTTCATTATATGTAAAATATTTGTATTTCATAAATTTATGTACATTTTACAACTACGTACGTACGTGTTTACCATTATAACTTAGGAAAATTGGATTTTAAATAATCCCATGTTTTGTCTATTGGCAAATAATAATATGTCTTTTAGTTTTGACAACTACCAGTCCCACCTTTAAACTTATTTGTTTTCATTGATCGAATTTCAAATTTCACAACTTCATGTTCTTCATGAAGTTTCAACAATGGTAGATTGAACAATTCTCAATGGTTTTCAATGATATTTGTTGCTATAGATTCGGTTTAAGATCACAAATGCATTGATGAAATCAATTTTGAAAACCATTGAGAATTGATGAATCCACCATTGTTGAAGCTTCATGAAGAACACGTTCATCGTCATAATCTATTTAAAACCTAAACAATATGGATCTAGTCTTGTTCGGTTTTTCGTCACGAGTTCATAGCAACTTAGGGATTGAATTTTTATCAAAGATTTGAAGAAGTTATGGTTAATCAAAGATTGGGGTTGAAAAAAATGGATGCAAAAATTGACGGAGTTAACTTTTTTAACGGAGAGACTAGTGAAAACAAATAAGTGTAAAAGTGAAACCGGTAGTTGTCAAGGTTAATAGACGGATTATTAAATGCCAGTAGCTAAAAGATGGAATTATTTAAATCCAATTTTCCCTATAACTTATTACTTAGAACACATTTTTAAAATTCAATGCGTATAATTGTAACAGAAGACACATACATACGTACGTGTAAATACGTATAAGTTGGTGAAAAGGGATTTCTTTCACTTATAGTGAACTTGTAGAACATATTGAATGAAAGGATGTTTGAAAACTAGGAAAGAAAAATAATAGATGATGGTGGTATACAAGATTGAGTCGTGTAACATATATAGCGTTTAGGTCTCAAGAAATACTTCAAGACACTAAATGTAGATTTTCCCCACCTTTCTAGTTGTTTTTCCTTCGGAAATCTTTTTTGTCTCTTCTATTATTTTTGTAAGGTGTCCTTAGTTTTAGTTCACGTCATTACTTTTACATATCAATTTTTTTCTTTTAATTGTCTATTATTTTTGTTTAACGTTAACGTTGTACAGTGTTTTTATATTTGAGTTCTTTTTACGTTGCGATTTAGCAAGCCAACTGTTTAGTGTAGTGGTGTACTTGAATTATCCCCTCCAACGCGCGAACATTGAAGTTTAGTTCTTTATACAAACTATAAGTCTTTTTTTTCTTTTAGTGTGGTAATTACATACAGTTTTACTTTGATAAAGTTTTAACTAATATTAACAATTTAAGCAATATATATTAACAAGATTTGCAACCTATGAGTTGTGGTGGGATAACATGGACAAACAAAACAGTTGTGTTACTATAATGCTACATTAAAAAATTATGTAAAGACCCGCATGCTTAAAGTATTGCGCGTACGACCTAAAAGTTATGTTACACGACTTTGTCTATTATACCACCAGCTTCTACGATAAATTCATTTGAGATTAAAAATTAATAAAAAAATTTTATGTTACATGATTGTACCCATTATACCATCAAGTCATCAACCAAACACCAATTTCTATGATAAACTAACACGATATACCTATTAGACCACCAACTAATGTCTAAACTATGATGTGTATTAATAAGGTTGTCCGTAGTGGGGCGTTATAGCCCCGAAAAAGCTAACATGGCGCCCAACATGGCGCCCCGCACGACCCCCCTAGGCGCCATGTTAGGGAAAAATGTCTCCGGCGTTTTAAACATGGCGCCCCATGTTTTGTTCCTTCCAAGAAATCTAGCCGTTTGACCCTCTTTTTTTTTTCTCAATTGTTATATATATATATATATATTAACAACACATATCATTTCTCCACCCTCACTCACTACCATTCCTTCCATATTTTTTAAAAAAAAATGGGTTCTCCACAATCATCATCATCTTCTATTTTTTATGATTTCGACGACGAGTTCGAAGACAAGATAGTTTCATATGTGATGAACATGGAACCACCTCCCGTTCCTCGTCCGGTTATCCGAAGAACCCAAATTGAGCGCGATCGTGAGGCGGCAAATAATCGTTTGATGAGTGACTATTTTGCCGCCATTCCAACATATCGAAATCCCAAAACATTTTTTACTCGTTTCCGGATGAGTAAACGTATGTTCCGACGTATTGCACATCTCATGATGATGATGATGATGATGATGATGATGATGATGATGATGATGATGATGATGATGATGATGATGATGATGATGATGATGATGGTGATGATGACGACGACGAGGATGAGGCGTATGATGATGTTCAAGACGATGACTAGTTTGTTTTCGTTTTGTAGTTTTTAGAATTTAAAAAAAATGTAAGTTTTTATGTTTAAATAAAATTTGTTGTTTAGTTTTATTTAATAATTAAAAAAATAAATAATTGAGTAATGATTAACAAATGATGAGTTGGGGGGTTATATAAGGGTTACCACTACACGACTTTTTCTATAACCCCCCTATGATGAGGTGGCAGCCACATGTCACATAACCCCCATGGGTAGGGGTTACCACTACACATAGCCTAAGTAAATAAAAAAAAAAGACAATTACTAGGCATAACACACGGCAAACAAATGTGGTGTCACTTCGACCACTAACGTGCAATCACTGTAGCTACAAGCTTACATATGTTAATAGTAGAATAAAAAAAGCTGATATAACTTTTATACCATAATCAATTTCATATTTAATATTTCTTAACGACGTTTGGAACTATCCTAAATATTCAAATAAGACTTTTTAAGACTCAGTTCTAACCGTTTATAGTGGATTTGGCACTTAAGAAAATCAATTAAGTTTTACAAGGTAAATCCTGATGACCAAACTATACACAAAGGAAGAGTGTACCTGTCATATGTAATATAGTGTCAGCAAGTGTCGAGTATCAATGCATAGACGCGTGTACAGACTCCCGATAGTGTATCATTGCCAATATTTAACTGATAATTTCGAATTGATTGATTAAAAGGAGAACTAAGGAAACAGTAAACAAAACAGGTAACATAAATCAGATAGAGCTCACCCATGAACAACTTAAAGTAGGAAACCACCACTTGAAAATACCTACTTGAGTCAAATTTTAAAATTGAGACCTCAAAGATCCAAAACTTCCAACTATCATCCTCGCGCCGGCTCCTCTAGGAGTAACTAGCATTCCTAATTTCGTAAATATATAAATTCATTAAGAATGAAAGACTAAAATTCAAACCAAAATAAATAACTTGTGTAGTTGTGTAGTTGTGTAGTTGTGTGTGTTGAATAAATCTAAAAACCACTAGTTGTAATTTATTTATTACGTGAAAGAATATTTATTCATCTTTTAACAATTTATATATATTACTAATACCTTTATAGTTTATACGATCACTTCAATTTACATAAAATTATTGAATAATAAATTCAATTTATTTGCATGTCACTAATGGCATGGTAGATCTAGACTAAAAGTACAGGAGTACATGAGTCACGTTCAATGGAAAATCGTTTCAGGGGTAGCGAAATACCTAAAACGTAAAAAAAATCCCACTACGTGATAGAAGTTCAGAGGTAGTGGACGCTATCCCTGCTACCAAGCTACATCCGGCCCTGACTAATGGTGTTTGATCGATCAACGAAATCTTAGCATTATAAATATACCAAGCATTTGATACAATGAGACTTAGGATATGTGTAGAGGTAAGGTTGTCTAATGAATATTGTATTTGAATTAGAATTGTAAGACAAAGTTAAGCCACTAAAATGTGAATCTTACTAGAACTTTGAACTTTAAGGTTGTTCAATATAAGTTAGAGTCAAGTTTAAAGGAAAGTTATGTAAATGGACAAGACCTCTAAAAATCAAAAATGACTTGTGACTTTTTTAGAGTTAGGTATTTATTTGTCTTGGGCCGTATATTTGCCTTAGGGATTGAAAAGCAACAATATGCAGGTCCTCGGCCTGCAAGCAAGTCCTTAGGCCGCCATTTTCACTTTTTTAGTTCTCAGCATCTCCATTTTGATGATTTTCACCAAGTTTAACTTAATGTGTGCTTGATATATTAGGATTTTGAAACAAATAATACAAATTTTGTAAAAAGCCCCCGGTTTACTAATGGTGATTAAGAATTGAAGTCCTAAGGATTAAGGAATGATTTTACAGCCTATTGGTATTATGAATGCCTCCTATAATAAGTCATAATGGTTTAAATCTTTATAAAAATAAGTTGGTGTTCAGTGGCGGATCTTGAATTTTTTTTCGTCGGTGACCGAAAGTTACGTGACCAATTTTTTTTCTTCTATTTCTACATTTTGAAGTCTATGTTTGAATCGGCGGTTCGGTTCGGGTCGGGTCAAACCAAAAAAATAAATATATAAGTAACGAATTTGGGTTGGGTCAATCAATAAAAATAAAAGATATCGAATCTGGTTCGAGTCGGTTCAAACAATAAAAACTGTAAATAAGTTAATGAATCATGAGTACCTTATATCTCAGCTCGACGCCCTTTATGAGCTTTTAATTCATCAATTATGCCCTCCTAATCAAACTTGTCAGCAATTTCTTTCTCCATGTAAATCACCAAGCTATCCGCGAGATATATTCTAAACATTAAAAGGTGAAACAATGAATTATTCTAAACATTCTAGTGTGATTTCAATGAAATGGTAAAGCCATAGTCAATGTTTCAAGCATTCAAAAAATCACAGTTGCACTTTTGTAATATACTAATATCATTCAAGCATTCAAAAATCAAATTCACATGACAAAACTCAAAAGATATGAACACTGAACCATATGTAATTCACATCACATATTCAAAACACAAAAGATGTTACAATTTTGCAATCAAATTCACATGACAAAGTCACAAAACTACAAAATTCGCCCCTGATTTTGTTCTAATTTTTGCTCATCGAGTCACCGGATATCTGATGTCGCCTACAACTGCCGAAATCGAAAATTTTTACTTCAAAAACATACACAATTTACATATAATGATGTTAAATTTGTGGTTGAATCTATAAACTAACGAATGTATACATGAACTGCAAATCATACAGATTACCTAATAAATTTAGTGACGTTAAGTTTGAATTTCATACTCACACTTTGTTTCATAAAATCAACAACAGTGTCTCACGTTTACCCCAAAAATTTATAATTTGTAAACCCTAGTTTCATAATTTCTTTGAATCAACAATGGAGAAACTACTAAAAACACAAAATTAAACACCAAGATCACAGATTGATAGAAACTATCCAATTACCCCAATAATTTCAAATTTGTAAACCCTAGTTTCATTGAGAATCAAAAGAATATTACCAATGCAGTCATGGTCGTCGAACTGCGCAGGGCGGATCCTTGGCCTTCGTCTTGTGGCTCGTCGAACTGAGCAAGCAGAGGTGATTTTTAGAGGGAGGGGTAGGTGTTTACAAAGACAAAAGAGGCGTGGATCAGGGGCTGGGTTTTTAGAAGGGGGAAAAAACCTTTTATAAATTACAAATCAAGCCCCTTTAATTTAAAAGTTCGAAAAAAAAAACTAAAAAAACGTAGAAACCGGGAATCGAAACAACGACTCCTGGGAATGAAAACCGCCGCTTTACCAGTTCCACCAGATCTACATTGCATAGTTTTGTTTACATAGGAAATATTAGTAGTGACCCATTTAATACAAATAAAAATTTTCACCGAACTACACGTATACTCGGGACTTCTAAGCGAAAAAACAGTAGTGACGGAGGTCACTCCTGGTCTTCACAAAGCTCCGCCCCTGTTGGTGTTATTGGTGGAATAAAATTTGCGGCCGAAAGGAAGAAGAAAAACTAAAGCCCCACGCTTGAAAGAAGATATATAATTTAAAGTTATATGGTCTTTTCTTTCAGTAAATGAAAGTTGAAAAGGAAATATTCATTTACTTTATTATGGGCCAGTCAAGGGTGTACTTTTATGACTAGAGTTTTGAATTCAAATGGATCAATTATATTAGATATGGTGTTATAATATTCTATATTACCAGTTTATGTATTTATCTCCGAAAGTTGCAAGAAATGATTGCATTTATGGAGTTCAAATACAAATATTTGACCATGAAATTCAAAAAACCTTGAATGACAACATTATCTTATCATAATGGTTGATGAATTAAGTTTTTCAAATGACAAACGAAGATGTGATCTAAATAAGAGACTTTGATTTATCATTTATTAGATTGCTTGTGATCATAACGTGTACTCATCATAGTAGGTAAAATGTCATTCATCTTGGATAGGTGAACACAATATTGGAGTCACGAGTATTATCGCGAATGGGTTATAAATGATTTATCATATGTGGGTGAACATGATATTGAAAAAACAAGTATCATCAGAAGTAGGTTATACGTAACATAATATTAGAAAAATGATCAGTAACACCACAAGCAGTGGTGAATCACAATGAGTAAAATGAATAAATTACTATACAAACAAAATTAAACTTACAATAAATAGTACTTATAGACCACATGGTAGCCATCGGGTAAATTTTACTTTTTGCTTTTGTTTTTTTTTTTTAAATGCAACACATTTAGCATCAAAGTTGGTGTTTTTAATAGGTAGAGTCGTGTAACATACCTTTAATTCATTGATTCGACACTTTCAGCGTTTAGCTTCTAGTTTTAACAACATTATTCACGATATATGATAGTGAACTTGTAACCATCCTGTGAAATGTCACATCTTAATACAAAATTACAATCATAAATCAATTTTGAGTCATTTTCAAAGAATTTTCTTTTAGCTAAAACTTTGAAGGAACACTTGATTATTAAGTCAAAGAAAAAGGAGTCGTGATAGCGAACCCTGACAAGTTATTTTCGTCAATAGATTAGACCCAATTTTAAATAAAATAATAATAAACCCATACAAGTAGACGTAGCAATTAATCATAGGCGTGGTTGTCTCATGTAATAATCAAAGTGTGTATGAATGGAGTTCATTTCAAAACAATTAAAAGTTGAAAGTTTCATTTAGACATGGATGTATGAGTAAAAGACCACGTGTGCGTAGAAATTATTATTTGGAGTGGAAATTTCTAAGATACAATCGTTTTGTCGGTAAATATTAACTTTTTTTTATTGGAGTCGGATCGGTTTGGATCATATAATAAAAATATAAGCATTTTGGTCCTCCTAAGTACGCCAAGAATCTGATATCGACCAAACATCATCAGTATCTTTATTTATTTATTTTTATGTTTCCAGTTTCAATTCTATCGAACTGACACTTGTTGTGGTATTCGATTAATATTTTCACTCATTTTTAGGCGTCTGTATTTTTCTGTATCGTACTAATCTCTATCCCTGGTAAGAACTGTTGCAACAGGCAGTGGCGATGCGCAATTCCGTTGTGGCGATGACATCTGATTATTAGACAATCAAGTTGACTTTTGCAAAGGGATTATGTTTACTGCTTAATTGTTCAAATTTTTAGAGAATGGGTTTTAATTTTGAAGTTTTTAAATTGGGTTGGTATAATTGGGTACCGGTTTAAAAAAAGTTAATTGTTATTAGGCTTTATTAGGGGTTAGATTATTTGGTTATAGTTTAAATTAGTTAAAAACTTGAATAAAATTTTTAGAGGTCGATGTCGGTAAGAGTATAACGCTCTCTTTCTATCTCCAACTCTATATACATAAAAGGTGACATTTTAAACTAATGATATGTTTAACAATGGACTGTTATCAATTGTAATTTTTATTATCAAAAAACATACATGTGCATACGTTTGTACTTTTTCTATAAAAAAAAAAGTCTAGAAGAGGTAAGATATAATCAAATAAATAGAAAAGAGATGCATAACAATGAAGCAATGTATTCATGTCTTACGTTGTTCTCACGGTTCTTAACATATCATTGATTAAAGAAATGTTTCAGAATATGTGTACTACTTTAATAAATGAACAATGAAACCAATCTTTCTGTAAATAGTATGATTCAGTTCTATATTTTAACTTAGTACTGTAATGTTTTGAAATTTATGAATTGGATGCGGATGCTTCATGCGCCTCATAAATTTTAATCGAAGACATGTGACCAAGGGGTCTTCGCAAATCTTCCACTTATCACTTGGATAACTCTAAAGCAAACGCTAGATGCTACCAAAAGGAAGAGACAATGTCATCAATTATTGAATGCAGGACTCAAGGATTTATATTTTTTATCCACAATTCAGCCTATCATCACTCTACTTGTCACTTGTCAGTACCCCTTTGATCTCATGTAATCTTGGTTTTAAGTTGAAAACTTAGAATATGTGATTATGAACACAGATGACTTACTGTAATGAAGATTGTAGAGATTCAGGTTTGATATTTGCTTACAAGATGGAAGCACTGGTCTCCATTAAAGTGCTGTAGCAACAGATTTGAATTCAGACAAACAAGTGTGCAGTATCTTTTGACGTTTCTGAAGAGAATCGCGTTCGTTTTGGAGGGCGTCAATTGCTCCAGGTGCAACAAACATATCCATAAATTTTTCATCATTGACTGCAAATAAATCCAGTCCCAAGGCAACCATAAGCCGTTCGCGGCTGCACACATAAAAAAACGAAGTAAGAACACAATCTTTGTTGCATCATAATGGGAAATTGATCAACAAAATCGTTAAAATTATTACAAGGAAGCATGAGACTTTCTAAATCAATTGTATCTTATAAAAAAATGGAATTTCTAAAAAAGAAAGTGTTTTCTGCCCAACGCTCCTATTTTGCCACCTCGAATTAGAAGCCTTACCATGGGCTTAAAAAGCCAGAATGCAACGCTGATGTCACACTTCGTTCGATCAAGACTTCTCGTATGCGTGCAAAATGCTGTGCAGCTGACAAGCAAATCTCAGTGTATGACGAGCCTTTATTTTTAACTCTTAAATTATCCAACAGTTTGATGCTACCCTTAATTCTGGATTGCCGTTTTTTCGGCCCACCTTCAATATAGTTCCCATGTTCCTTCCTAGTTACATAATTGCCATCAGATGGCTAGTCAGGTGATGGGGTCTCAGGCACAGTTATATAAGCTTCTCGTGTAGAAAGTTTTCCAGGTGTCAGGTCCTCGTCAGCATTTTGCACTGGATGTACATTTTCTTGTCCTTTTAGAGCTTTCTGTGCTGACAAATCAAATCTATACGCGTTTCCACCAGCACCAAATAAGAAATCACTCTCGTAACATACTTGAGAATACGGGCTTGTAACTGAATCTAAGTGATGCCGGACAAGTTGCTTACACTCTTCTGTGATATTTTTTATAAAACAACTGTAAGAATGCCTCAAGGCAGCATGGAAAGCTACATATCCATCCATGTCCACTTCCCTTTTAGCATCTGTCAAAAAGCAAACAGTTGATTCAGATTTTCATAATCTTACACAGAAAACCAAATTCTGTTATAATTAAAAAAGGCTGGCAATTAGTACCGGAAAGGTGATTATGATTTCTCTCCATGGCTAGATTGAAGAGATTTTTTAACACAAATGCAAGTCGTTCACAAGCTGTGTCAAGCAATGGTGCAAGCCATGACCTGGCGGCCAAACGTGCAATCTCAGCAGCAGCCTCTGTACTTCCACTTCCACCACCTCTGCCAGCATGAGCAAGTATGATATTTGCCACCTGTGCGAATATATACAAATCGTGTTATCTGTTACTTGATCCAAATATAATATAATTACTCATTTTTAAGTGAATATTTACTTTTACCTTTTCTCTTGACACGGGAGGACATTCAATTGAATAAGTAGCACATCTAAATTCATGCATAACTCTTTCAAAAGCAGCACCACCATAAAGGCGAAGGGTGCTGTTTGGCGGCTTTATATCGGTTGTAAGACCAGGCCAACTGCCAATTCCACTTTCTGATTTTTCTTCTTCTGTTGTTCTCCCCCATTGCTGTGGGTCAGGATCTGCTGCTCCATCTATTAGTGCTCCCTTTTTCAAAAAAAGAAGGACAAAACATATTCAGCCAAACATAACTTTGACTAATTTTGAGATATAATATCCAATCAGGAAAAGCATTGTACCAAATGGTTACAGATAGCAGATGCAAACAGCATTGATGATCTGCGAAGGTGAGCAACATCTGCAGTAGCTTTTATTTTGGAGTCCATGGAGTTCAATTCAGTAGTGACTTCACTGCAACGTTGTTCAATCAATGCTAAGGTTGCTGGCACAGCTTCTTTATATCTTTTTTGCAGTTCAGATTCCAGATAATCTCGTAGAGAATTAAAGCCAATTTGGGATTTATAATTTTCTTCATCAAATCCACCATGGATAGAGTTTCGTAAATGGTGTAAAATATCAACATCCACTTGGGATATTTGCCTGCGGAATTCATCATTTGAAACCGTTGTTCTGTCCTTTGGTAGAGCTACAAAAAAGGGACGGGTATTCTCTCTAAGGTAGCCACTTGCACTTAGATAGCTGTCCACTTCCCTACGTTCAGTGAATTCCTGAAATACATAATATATAATTAGCGGTTTGACTTCATCTTTTAAACAGTTTACTTTGGATAAATTTGAATGCCAAAATAAAATTACTACTTAGATTTAGCATATAGAGTGTTGAGGACCTTAAGCCGATTATCAAATTTGGAGACAACAACTACAGTTCTTTGAAGGGTTGGATCAATTTTACGAACAACATCAAGCCACAAAGACGAGCACCACTCAACACTACTTTGTTGAAGGAATACAAGGAGGCGCTGAGGTGGGCTAGCCAACAACTTAACCATTGATAGAATTTCATCTGGCGTGCTCTCTGGTTCACCCTTTTTTGCCTGCCGATGACAATTCAAGTTTATAACTATCATACACTTATACACATACATAAATCTTGATGTTAAAACAACACGCAAATTCTCTTCCAATACAAAAGCTTATGTTTACATGCTTTACCTTGAGAATAAATCCTGGAGTGTCAATAACAGTAAGATTGGGACAATGAGCATATTCAGCTCTCATCACAATCGGCTTAGAAGAGACCGCTGTTTTAGTTTTCTTCAACATTGCATCAGTTCTTAATTTAATAGTGTCTGCAACCATTGATGCTAACGTGATAGGACTGCCATATTCCTCAGAATCCTCCTCCTGTTAGTAAAGTTAAATTTGAGTATCATCCATATTCAGAAAGAAACAATTAGCTTAACTTTGACTTAGTAATATGTATTCACATTGTAATTTTTTGATTAAGCATTTTCCCCCAATTTCACACCCTAAAGTCTAAAATCCGAAATCCAAGCACACATTCATGATGATCAATCACTTGTAAAACAACCAGTTAAAACTCTATCACCACTGATGTAATCATATAATATTCAATTTAGGCCAGTACGATACATAAAGTTTGGTATGTACTTTAATCATAAACCCTAACTACAAAATGAACTGATAACTTCAAAATTAACCTATATATACTATTTGTAATATGGCAAAAGTGGAACTAACCTGGAATCTGCATCTAGGATCGAGAGCGGTAGGATCATGAACCATCTGGAGCATGAGAGGCCTACGTGTACCCATCTCCACTTCCCGAACATTGAATCGGAATCCGAGAAACGCTTCAAGTAGTGAGCTCTTGCCATCCGATTGACCTCCGATCACAACAATTTCAGGAATAGGAAGCTTTTCTCCAAATGCAACTGCTGCCGCTTGAAGGCGATTATAGGCCTCGAATCGGGCCTTGAAGGAAGATGACGAGTCGGTAGCTTTCCGGTGAGATTGGTGGTGCTTCCTTGAAACCGAGGAAGATGGCGTCGTTAGGAAGCCATTGGAAGTCGCCATTGCAGAGAACGGGAGGGAGAATGGTCGTTTGAATTGTTCGAATTTGGGAGATGATAGCCGTTGTATGATAAAAATGATAAATAGAGGGTCAGTAATTGGGCCTAAAATCCAAACTTAATTGGGCTTACGCAGCATAAAAGCCCATACTTATATCATTCTATGTTTCCACACTCTAGTTTGAATTTTGAAACAATCATCAGAGTAAATTACTATTTGAGTTTTAGACTTTTATTCCGTTTAATTATTTGAGTATAATATTTTATATGTTTTAAAAATCATGTCATCAAGTTTTGAACCTTTTAACTATTTTCTTGCTTGTACGAACAAATGTCTATTTCTTCTACTATATATAGTAGGATAATTGATTTATACTCTTATTATTATTGCATTTATGTATTATATTACATTATATATTTAAATAAGTTTTTGCTTGAGATCTTTTTATTATTAAATAAAATTTCCAAAAAGAGTAAAAATCAAATCCTTAAAATTTTGGTTTTTAGAGATATAAAATATAAAAGATTAGAATAATAATTAAATTATATGAGATGAAAAAGTTTACACAAGTGTCCAATTATGTAACCATTTATTAGGTAAGATTTTATTAAAAATACTTTATATTCATATAACTTAAAATTGATTATGTATTTATGTCTAAGTTGTATTCTAGCGACTGCAAAAAAAGGTTCTTGATCAAATGACACTCTATTTTTTCTTCTAAAACGACCAAAAAACAAACATGTATACACAAAACGAACCAAGAGCAATAAAACATCAAATCAGCCCCTTAGTCCACATATTTTCCACAACCACCCTTTGAATTTAAAACAACATTACATTCCCACTTCTTTAGGTTTTGACTTCCAAATTACGCAAGAACCATAAGCCTACTGATGTAAGGACATCCAAACATCCATCTAAACAGTCTGCAAAACATAACACCAGACCGAAAAACCAACCAACGCTAACCAAATCGTCGGTTAGACTACTTCTCTGATCTAACCAAGAATTTGAAACCTGAGTGATGAAGTGTTTCTAATAAATTAACTAATAAATTAAAGACATTGTCATCTTGAATATAAATTTGCTGTTTGATATACATTTTGTATGGAACAATGGTTTAGAATAAAGAATAATAGGTGTTATGCTGATGGTTTTATTGACTAACCCATCATATCTCCATTAAGTCATAGAAACTGTATGAGCTCAACCGCAAACTTTCCTTTCCTGGTTTCATTCACTTCTCCTATCTGACCCAAATGCAAAACACCAAGATAAAATTATTCGACAATCAAAGAAAGATATATTACACTATTTTGGAGGTAACAAAATGGCCTGTGGGTTGGGTAAAGAGGTCAAAACTAGAATTGAAACTCGTCAATACGTTGACCAAAACAATTGTCCAAAAACATTGAGTAAATGTGTCAAAATGATTATAAAAACATATTATTTCAATAATAATAATAAAAAATTAATTGAATGATTAGGAGGAGGCTTAGGCAGTTTTTGACCCGTTTCCTTTTAAGCTAATGTTTCTATTTTGCCTGTTTGACCTATTAGAGATTAAAAAAAAAGTAGATAAAAAGACCTAAATCAACCAACTAAGCAAATGGGTAAACATTGCCGCGTAGCATGATTTAGAGAATGTGTCTAACCTTCAATCTTCCTTTCCCACTTACAGAAATCATGTCTCCGCTTTTTAGAGTTGTATTATTTTTTGAAACAGTCACCCAATTAACCCGCACGTCTCCATTGCTGAAACAAAGCACTCCACTATGACCAAACAACGCAAAAAAATGTGCACAATGTTTCAAATAATATCAAGAAAGTTGTCAAAAAGGTACCTTATCAAGCCAACTAGTTTTGATCGCGAAATCTTGAATCCTGCACTTGCTATAGCATCAAGCCTCATAGATGCTTCTACGGTTTTGAAAGATTTAATTCTACAAAGAGGAAATTTTATGTCAAGATTCTTGACATTAAGAAATTAGATTTTTATTGTAAAAGAAAATTTGACAGTTGTTAGTGACCTTGGTGGTTCATATTCAAGGGCAATCAATGGCATTTTCTTACATGTGACGGGTACCTTCCCCACCTGCCATACACAAGTTACGAAAGATCGACTCGTGTAAATTCATGACATCAATTCTATATGTTTCTTAATCTTCTAACTAATAAGTTGTAACAATTGTAAAGTGAATGGAATCATATGAATGTATTCCAATAGAAGGGGCCATAAACGAATAAAGCATACAAAAACACGATATACAATTAACAATAATGAAAGAAATTATGATCATCATGTGGCACCAAGCTATTGCCCATTTGCCATTTTTACAGAAAACATAATGCATATAGATTTAGCCCACAAGATTATCTTTTTTTCTCAATATTGTTGTTAAAGGTCGTTAGCATATTTTAAATGTCACAGCTTTTATGAAACAATAGGCCAATATTATGGTGATTTCCTCAGATTTAAGTACTACCTTTTCGAGTGACATGGTGAGGAAATCAACTAGTTCCGGAACAACAAGAACATGGGCCCCCTTTTCACCCTGCAACCAAAAAAAGAAAACACCATTTGTTTTCAGATGATTCTACACCTTTTTAATTGTGTTTTTTTTTTCTTCACTTTTCCTATTTTCTTGTAAGAAAACATTACGTACACTCATTCTTATTATATACCATTTTAACAAAAATATGATCCTAAACAAACTAGAAAAAACAGAAACAATTAGCAATCGCTAGCAATTATCTAAATGCAGTTGGGTATCAACCACACAACAATATGTTTTTCATATTTGAGCAATACCTGCAAAAGAATATCCCCCAATTTATCTCTTACAATCCCAGTGCCAAGAATAGAGCCAAGAAAGTCACCATGGGAACAAGGTTGAAAACCAAAGTTCCCTGAAATACTGCAAATAAATCAAACTTATAACCAATTAAATCAAGTCTTTAAACCAAACTCAACTCATATTCAGCTATAAAAGACAATAATAACCATGAACCACCTTAATGCAGCCACAATGTCAGGATCAGTTGTCAATGCTTCCGGATGCCCAACTGACAGCCGACATCGTTCAGCCTCGGGGTAACCACCTTGAACTGATGCCGTAACATCTTCCAACTTTTCTATAACCATCATTGACTCTTTTAACACGGGCGGTGTGAGAAAATCCGTATGGAGAACTTCACGTCTTATTGACGCCCGTTTTGCCTATTAAACACAAAATAATATATATAAGAATCAAGAAATGGCACTTTTTCCATCACATGAAAATGCAACACTTTCCATTTTATAATGTTGGGTACAAAAATGCAGCCTTTCCTTCCTTGGGCAAGTTATAAAATGCAAAATTACCCTTTGACCCTTTGCATAGTTACCATTTCAATAATATGCTTCACTTCTTCAATAGATCCCCTTTCACCAGCTCCCTTAAGTAAAACCTCAGTCTCACCCCTTACAGCTTGTGCCAAGTGACATATACCAATACCTGTAAACCCGAATACACAAACAAAAAGAATCAAGATTTAGGGCTTTGACCCTTCTGTTGTCAAACATAATATTTCCAAAATGCAAATTCTGATGATTTTGTTACATAACCAACACCAATTGTGATCATACATCTAGTTCTTGTTATACACTCTTCAAGTATCTAGAATTGTTTTCAGGATACAGTGAACATTCTCATATAATTTTGAAGCTGAATGGCGGAATGTTTGACATTCAAAGTCAAAAGGTTAATCATTTAGTAACTTTCAGTGCAAATTACCTGAAATACAGATAAACCCATGAGGGGTCAATTAAAAACTAACAAGAAAGTCGGAAAATTTCTTCAAATCATGACAAAAATCACTAAATTTGTAATAGGGAAAGATGATGAAACCTGAAGAAGTGAAGGATAAAGAGGGATTAAACTTATGGTTGAAGAAGATGAAGCTAGGGTTGGGTATTGCCTGAACTGCCCTTTTCAGAAACGGCTGTGCTGCGGCGGCGAAGCTCATTGATGCCATGGGTGTCGATTTCCGGCCACCGCCGAAACGTGGTTTGTTGGGCTGATAATCGAACGACCGTTGTTATCTTGAATTCTTGTTTCTTGTCAAATTGAGGTGCGCGATGAAAACCCCTGTCCACTCGGGAAGTATGGTTCATTAATCACCCGATATCGGTAGAATTTCATGTGTTTCTTGAAAGATTTTACTTTTTTTTGAATCTAGCCCAAAACTATTTTGTATGTATTTTAGTATATTTATAATTAGGTTAGTAACTCGTGTATTATACGAGTTGAAAAAATAGAAAAAATATTTATAATATCAGATAATTATAAAAAAATAAAATTTGATATGAGATTTAAAAATTATGAATGATATAATTGTGAGATCATACTAAATGTTTGTTTTATATTAGTTTAAGTAAAAAGTATATTTTTTAATAAAATATAGAAAATTAGAGTAGTTGGTATATCACAGTTGAAAAATAAATTGCTTAATAATTTATTTTAAAGAGGTATCACAGTTGAAAAATAAATTGCTTGATGGTTTACTTTAAAGAGGTGTTAACAATTACAATAATAAAAGTTATTATTGTTTAGGATTACTTGAATTTTCAGAGAATGTTAAAAGAGAATTAAAACATTTTGAAGCTGATAACTGAATTCATAAAAGTTATTTTTTTAAGAATATAAAAGGGTGTTTAACATTTTAATATTTTAATTGAATAAATCAATCATCCTAGTATATAATATTTTAATTTAATAAATATTAGTAACTATTATTAAAAGTTTGAAAATTGACTATTACATCTCATAGAATTAGAAAATTCAAACTAATTTATGTAAATTTGGTAAGTTAGTTAATAAATAATTTATGTAAACATATAGTTAATAAATATTAATAACTATTTATAATTAATATTAAATAAATGCAATATTGAATTTTAGATTTAGAAAGTTGAAAAAATTAAATTTGGAAAATTTGAATTCTTAAATGAAGAAAATTGGAAATTGAGTGTGGTAATGACAAGTGGACAAAGTTTAGGTGGAAGCCCTAAAAAAATAACATGTGGCACTCAAGTTATTGTTTTATTAGAATGAAAGATTACAATTAGATAGTAATATTATAATTACGAAAGTTATATGATTAATCACGTAACACAAATTATATGCATAATTAATCAGACATAATCACACAAGTTATACGAGATTACATGGGCGAATTTTTTTTTTAATATAACAATACTATACTCAAATTAAAGAGAATAAAATGTTCGATTCTATGGTGTGTTTTATAAAAAATGATGCCACATATAAAAGTTATAAACATTTAAATAAAAACTTAAAAGACAATAATTGTAAGCTATATCAATTTTACCATTCCAGCTTTTTTTTCATGCTTAAATTTTCTTTCTTTAGATCTAGATTAGATCTGGACCATTGATCAAGAATCTTTTTTGCACTTCGTAGGAAAATAAGCCTTATCCAGTATTTTATATAATGTATAAGGAGAATTATGAATAAATTAAATTGAAGGGTTGGTGGTTTAGTCAGAGACTTTGTGGTTTGTGTCATTAAAGAACTTAAGCATTTCTGAAACAATGAAACAAATATATACTGCCACAATTTGGTTCATATTGTTTATAGGATAGGATTCGGCTCAAGGGTGCTTCTCTTAGGCCCATCCCAGTTGTAACTTGGTCCACCCTTTGGGCCTTTTTGAGGTTAACAAGACCGAACGAACTTTGAAGGGGGAGGACCTGTTTACGGCTTTTTGCCATTTTTGTGTTCTCTTGTGATCAAATTTGGGTTTTTAGTTTGCTACTCCTGGATGGGTGGTGATGTTCTCAAGGATGGGGATTTGATGTTGCGGGATCTTTCTTTGGTGTTGAAGAGCTGGCCGCATCAGTGTAGTCATTTTTTTGCTAGTTTTTTTTAACGGTATTTGAAATTACTCTTAATACCTGAGTGCGTCTTTTTAAGACGTGATTGTAACTGTTCATATTTGATTTGACACTTGATGCTCGACTCACACGTGAACACCGTAAATGAGAGAACCCACCACATGAGAAAAACTCTTTTAAGTCAACTTTTGAACTTAAAACCAAAATGATCACAAATCCCTAACCATTATAATTTAATCTTACGAAAAATATATACAGTATCGTATTTTCATTGGAAAGTAATGTTTTATTTTAAATTGTGGAAAATTAAGTTGAAAATAACCCTCTTGATGGGATTGCAGCGTGGAAGGTACAACCATAAGGTAGTTGGTTTGGCCCTATGTGGAGGTGGACAACTAATTATGTAATAAAACTTTTAATAAAGTTAATAAAGTTTGGCCCTATTGGCGCCATCCGCACAGTATGTGAGAATCAGGCTATCCCGGACGGTTGGATAAGAAGAACTTAGGACGGATCGTCTGGACAGTTCACCTACCGAATGATTGCAGGGGTGAGTCGGGACCCGAGTGGAGCGCTTAGATCTTCTTAGTTACCTATAAAAGAGAGACATTATTATTCTTGGAGGGCATGACAGGGTGTCCTGCGACCAAGCTCGGACGTGAGGATAAGCATTTGTTTTAGGATCAAGAGTAAGGACAAGTGGGGTGTAATGAATGTGCTACTTACTTGGACGTTGGGGGTTATTTATAACCCTCAACCTTTGTCTTTGTGTGTAATAAATGCAGCATTACCCGAACATGCATCATGCGCGCCTGACCTGGTGGTCGGCTCAGAGAGCTACAGTACCCATTTCAGGTAATCCTCTGATCAGTGAGCCCGGTCGGGCGGGTGACACCCGACCGGTATATGTGTTGAGCATTGGTATGTAGGTCATTGTTGGACGAGTGATGTTCGACCGTTTGGCCTCGAGGTCGGTCGGTTAGTTGTATGAGTTAGCCTTTACTTTGTTCATTAGGGATGACTGTGACGTCATCCCGTCCGGACATACGTCATTAGTTACATTTATTTATGTTTTTTAAAATTAACGATTGACGTCCGGTTATCTAAGGCAACCCTAATGGCGAAAGAGAGTCCACACACGGGAGAGCAGATGGTAGAGTCATACTCTAGCGTGTGCGGAGTAGCCCAAAGTACATCAATTAAACCCATCATAGGAAAAACTCACTCTAACAAAACTTATAGGCTCTAGATCACCGCCCTATTATCACCTTATATCACTAGCACAAGCCGGATATAGGGCTGTAAACGAGCCAAGTGAGTCGAGCCAGGGTGAGCTCGGGCTCGGCTCGTTTAGAAACCGAGCTGAGCAGAGCCAGCTCACTTATTTTAACGAGCTAAAATATTGAGCTCGAGCTCGAGCTCGTTAAAAATCGAGCCAAGCCGAGCCGGCTCGTCGAGCCAACTAGTTTATTTTTTAAAATTTATATTATTTACACATATTGATATATAACATGACTAAAGCATTATTTTTGACATACTCGTAATTGAAATTTTAAAATTTGATATTTATTTATTTATTTATTTTTCAATAAACACAAATATTTTTTACTGAAAAGTATCATATAAAATTCATATCTTATTCTAATTTGATATATTTTTTAAGTAAAATAGTATAGGAAACTTAGTATTTAACTTAAAAATTATATTATAAATAATAAATTCATAATTTTAGGTTATATATATGTATATATAATAAAGTTTTAGCTTAAATTTAAACGAGTCAAGTGAGCGAGCCAACGAGCTAACTAACGAGCAAGCCACGAGTTGTGCTGACCTTGGCTCGTGTTAGACTCGTTTAGAAACCGAGCCGAGCCGGCTCGACTTGTTTATAATCGAGTTGATTTCGAGCGAGTTAAGTCACGAGTTTTTTGAACAGCCCCGAATACTCGGATAGTGACATTTATTTATGTATAACATTCTTCTCGTTGATAATATTATTTATGGAAAAACATGGAAAATTATGGTAATAAAAAACAAGATTTTATAATAATAAAAAAAGTAATCTTCCTCAACGAACAGTATGAAGATTCAAAGAAAATAAATAAACACAATTCGAATCGAATCGATGATCACTTTGTTCTTCTCTCCACTGCCATTACTTTTCTCAATATTCCATCGAACGTGGATGCTCGCACTCTTTAGAACAAGGTGTGAATTACTTTTTTTTTATTGGGATTTAATTTGTTCGTAATGGGTCTTTGATGATTATTGTTTATTTGTTTTGATTTTATCGGAAGGAGTTAAAATCCGATACATGTGTTCCTGGATGTGGCTGTTCTTCAGCTCTGATTTCTAAGATGTGATTTGTTTTCCCCCAATTGTTACTTCGTTCGAAAATTCTAGATCAGTTATGTGAATATGGACATTTGCTTACATGGGTGTGATTTGATTTGATTAAAATTTTCGATCTGCAGCCTAATCTTTCACTTGTTTGAGTTTGATTACATATGTACTGTTCACATACCCAAAATATATGATACTCATATGAAGTAGCTTAATTTTGGGAGTTTTCTTTTAGTCTGATCTCATATGATAACTGCTGTTCAGTTTTCTTGATTTATTATGATAAAAAGTTTTTATTTTTAGTTGTGTTATATTAAAGAACTTACCCTGGATGAATGATCATAGCTTGTTTCATTTTAGTTGAAGTTAGTCTTGGAAAATGAAGTAATTTTCTTGATTTTTGTTTTTTTACAGCCTTCAATCGCGCGATAATATATGAAGATCTTGTGAGCATTCCGGGCTCGTGACTGTAATAAAGCTAAGGTTTTGAGAAGGGGGAAGTTAGATGATGATAAAGCTAAAAGAAATCAAATCTTTTCATGCAGAAAAAAGATGGGCATTCCCTCTTGCTATAATCTCAATCATATGTTTATTCCTCATAGCAACTTGTTTCAATATGGAACTCCTCCCTCCTCTGTACAAAATCAATTCATTTTTCCCCTTATTCAACACGCGTGTCACCTCAAATCAATCTGTTCCACATTTTGCTGAAGAAAAAATCATACATCCTACTTTACAATCTAATCCCTCGCTTCCTCATTTCGCATATTTGATTTCTGGATCAAAGGGGGACTTAAATAAGCTTTGGAGGACACTCAGAGCTTTATATCATCCGTGGAATTATTATGTTCTTCATCTTGATCTTGAATCTGACCCTAAGGAACGAATGGAGCTTGCATCACGAGTTGAAAAAGATCCCATGTTTGTTGAAGTTGGGAATGTTTATATGATCACGAAAGCGAATATGGTGACTTATAGAGGGCCCACAATGGTGGCGAACACTCTACATGCGTGTGCTATTCTTTTAAAGAGGAATAAAGATTGGGACTGGTTTATAAACCTTAGTGCATCTGATTATCCTCTAGTGACTCAAGATGGTAAGTTCTCTGCTACACATGGTATACGAGTTATTAAATTAACGATTTCGGACAAAAGATTTTGTTTAGATTCTCATAATGTTTCCAATTTTCATTCATACATTTTGTAGTGTTTCTCTGATAAATTTGTTTTAGAGGTGGCAATTTTCAACAAATTAAGAGAACTAGCTTCATTGGAAACGGGTCAAATGGGTTGGAAGTTGCCCCAAATGTAGTTTAGAGCAAAAACATCCTAAATCATTTTTATTCGAATGACTGATTTATATTGCAATATATAACTTTTGTAGTCATATTTGACAAGTTTATTATTTACAAAAAAAAAAAGTTAATGTTTTCTATACAAAAGATGTTATACCCAGAATTATCCACTTTTAACCCCAACCTGCCCATTTTGCCACCTCCAATTTTAAAGCAAAAACATCGTAGTGTTCTTTTTATCATTTTTGCTAGAACAATGACCATTTGTAACTAAAAGTCAACTACAATGGTTTAGAAAGTCAATATTTGACAAACGATATCAAACCAACTACTTGAACAGAACTGATTAATTTCTTGAATGTATTTTCAGATCTTCTATCTGCATTTAGTAATCTGAATCGAGGCTGGAATTTCATTGAGCACACAAGTCAATTGGGATGGAAGGAGTAAGCTCCCTGCTTGCAATCAGGGTTGGCATTTTCAACCCATTTATGTAAAAAGTGGGTCGATTTGGGCAATGTTTTCATGCTAAGTGGCCAAATGGATGCAATATTAAAATTTTAACCGACAGGAAAATGGTTTGAAAGCTGGCCCGTGACTAAATCAAGTGTCATACCTTCTAGTTGTTTTACTAAAAAATGAGATCTTTACTATTATAACAGCTTTATCATTGTACTTAATTTATTAATAATTTGTAAAACTAAAAGAAGACGAAAATGTTCATGGGTCAACCTAATTCCATCAAACCCATTTTGACCCATCATGCAGTTCACCCATTTCGCCACCTACTTGGATTTAATCTACTTGTATATGCAGGGATCAAAGAGCAATGCCGTTGATGATTGACCCTGGACTATATGAGAATAAAAAGTCTGATATCTTTTGGGTGACCCCGAACAGACCTCTGCCAACAGCATTTAAATTGTTTACCGGTAACTTTTGCCCCAATCTTAAACTCCTTTCATTTTTATATATAGCTTTCAATATGCTTCACATTTATTTTGTTTACAATTGCAACTCTATAACCATTGGCCAACCTCTTAGAACATTCTGAGGCAATTATGATGGCGCTCGTCTAAGATGAGTTAATGCTGTATGTTAGATCCTTAAAGAGTATTTGCGTTGTACATGCCTTTTTGTTGATCAAAATCACCATTCTTGGGAAAACGCAAAAAGAACATGAGATTTTTCAAGAATTAGCAATTTTCGCCAAATCTATGGAAACTTAATATTAAAGGTAACAAATTTCTTTGAAAGGTTCCAACCTTCATAACAAAACCTCATTTAAGGTAATCTTCTAAGTTAACGGTTTCGTTTTCCACCTGATTGAAAAATGTCAATATGGTCAAAGTTACCGATATGTCAACTGCCACGTCATCATTATGATTGGTTAATGTGTTAGATTACCTTAACATATCAAAACTTTTGAAAGTTTGAGCATTCTTGTGAGTGGGGAATAGACCAAAGCTGGTTATCCTTTATATGCAATTTGCCAAGTCTAAATGAAAACCATCATAGTCTCGGTTTTTGTTTCGAAAATCGTTCATCGTTGTAACAAAATTGAAAAAAAAAAAAACCAAGTATAATGGGTGAATCTTCCTTATCCATTGTTCATCATTGGCAGAACTAGCATATAAACAACGTATGCCAGTGCATACCCCCAAAAGAACAAATTAATCTCAAGTGTGAAGTTAAATTTATTAAAAAAAAAAAAAAAAAACTGTTATTGCAATGCATCCCTGAATTCCTTATTATGGTAGTGAATACCATGGTCAAAAGTCCCCAATCCACATATGACATATATGTGATGTCATTGTATACAACAATGAATATATGCACATCCAAGATCATTTTTACAGGTTTTTTGTACAACTGTTTTAAAGAAACATAAATGTCTTTTCTTTTTGCAGGATCAGCTTGGATGGTTCTATCGCGCTCATTTGTAGAATATTGCATATGGGGTTGGGATAATCTACCAAGAACTCTACTCATGTACTACACAAATTTTGTCTCTTCACCTGAAGGTTACTTCCAAACTGTTATATGCAATGTTCCAGAATTCATTCCAACCGTAGTTAACCATGATATGCACTTTATTTCATGGGACAACCCGCCAAAACAGCATCCACATGTCCTCAACATAAGCGATACCACCAATATGATAAAAAGTGGGGCTGCATTTGCTCGTAAATTTAACCAGGATACTACGGTTTTGGATAGAATTGATAGTCAGTTACTACACCGGCACAATGGGAGCTTTACCCCGGGTGGATGGTGCAAAGGTAGCCCATCTTGTTCTAAGGTCAGGAACCCCATCCGGGTTAAACCGGGCCGTGGAGCTAAAAGGCTTAGAAAGCTTATTAACAAGCTAATTCAATCAGCTAAAAATGGAGATCAATGTCGATAGGTTATATTCTTTATTTTTGAGATGGAGTATTTGAAAGAGACCCGAGGTTAGTTTTGATCATATGTTATAGCATTTTTGTATCATCTGAACATATATATATATACATATATATGATGATTTGCACCCGTAGTAGTCGGGTCTGCATCTTTGTTGTTATATTATACTTGGTGTTTATAGACTTAAAGTATATGAGTGATCAGCCAAATTTCAAGGAATATAGAAGGATACATGTGCTTCCTTTTTCTCCATCCTATATATCTTTTTCTAAATAATTCGAAAAGGTTGTACCCAAACTGTTAAAAAAATCAAAACGGGTCAACCTGACATGTTTTGAGCCATATATAAAGTTATGAGAACCAAATAGTGTTGACTGGGACCTAATAACTCGAAATTGACTTGTTTCTTGAATTGGTTTGTTGTCCGGGACGTAATAAGTCAAAGTGCCGCTTCAATAATTATATTTGTAAGCAAAATGAAATGAATCTGAACACAAGATTACAAAATATACAAGAACAAGATCTATCCCAAGTTCCTTTCTCTAATAAATTATATCCGCAGTACAAGTTGTGATGATTTTTAACACCATAATCTTCTAAAATGAACAAAAAGTTGTGTCTATAAACAATTCTGCATTTAAGGCAATGACTAAGGTTTATGTTTGTTTACCTCCTAATCCATTTCCAGAAGTTTGATATCTCCCATGGAATTTGCAGCAACCAAAGTAGAAGATTGATTCCGCCAACACACAGATGACACAAATTGCTCAGTGTCATCCACTTCTTCACCTGTAATCGGGTCTATGGTGTTGAATTTGTATGATAAAGCAGGCATAGGGAAAGCTTTGTGGTAGATGAAAACCTGGGACAGTTTTAGAAGCCATATCAAGTTATAATTTGAACAAAAACCCGGGAAAAAAAAACAAGCTTAGAATGTATGAGGTAATGTGTTTTTTAAGTACCTCGTTTGTTTCTGAACCAGTGGCAAGGTAACCGTCAGATACGGATAAACCAACAAAGTTCTGAAGAAAATTAGAAAACAGACTTAGAAAGTTAGCCAATTCAAGATTGTTTAGCCTAATAACATCTGCAGACTGCAGATGCCAATAGGTCACTGAATAAATTAGGGGGGATTTCATATGTTCCCTCAAAAGTTGCAGAATATCATATATACACAAAACACATGTATTGAATGCAAAAGCTACAATGTGTTAAAGCATGTGTTTGGGCATATATATGAAATTCCTTCAATTTTTAAAACGTTTCCATTTAGGCCACTTTAAGGAAAAAACCCAATTGTGCAAGTGGATTGTTCAGTTACACCAAATTCATCTTAGTATCACACTACAGTAAACCCTATCTTTAAACATCCCCACCTCCTAAAAAGGGCAGTAGCCAATGAGTAGCTCAATTTCCGCCTATGAATCAGGGTGTAAGCGAGCCAAGCCACTCATGAACTATTCTAGATCGCCTTGTTAAAAGATCGAACCAAGCCAAGTATAAACCTAAATGAAGCCCATTTAATAAACAAGCCTGAGCTTCATACATTGAGCTTGATTAGGACCGTGATCCTAAACGAGGCTATTTCTTACATAAATATATATTTTTTAAATAATATATAATTTCATAATAAATACATTACCTGTGTAACTATAATAAATAAAATAAAAATATATATATTATACATGCATTTATAACATAACAGTACACATAAACAAAAAATAGTTAAATAATAACCGAGCCGAGTTCGAGCTTTAGGTATAGAGTTCTCAAACGAGCAGAGCTCGAGCTCTCTTAGTCAGGCTCTGCTCGACTTAATAACACCACTACCTATTTATCTCAAACAGTGGTTGCCAGCTTCCCACAGTATACTAGATGAGGCGTTTACGCCCATGGATAAGTTTAAAAGGATTGGTACTAGTTGAGGAGGGCGTACATTCCACAGTTTGAAGAAATTTACCTTAACATTCGTGTGGCCTGTGAAGGACTGAACCGGGCAGTCGACAACATGGGACGAGCACTCAGACAAATCCCATAGCTTCAAAGTGTTATCAGTAGATGACGATACAAGAGTCGTTGAGTCTATGAATTTAACATAACTAACAGTTTTCTCATGTCCAACAAACGTGCAAACAGGCCTACTTGGGTTTCTAAGATCATAATAATATATTCTATGATCTGCAGAACCGAAAGCAAGTGAGTTACCAGAATCCAAAGGAAACTGAACACAACAGACATTTGCTTTTGTCTTGATCGTACCAACACTTACTCCCTGCAGAAGAAATAAAAAACGAGTTAATATACACTTGGTTATTAATCTTTACAGCATTATTCGTCCAACATAGAATTGCCTGATTGATAATCCGATAATAGAATTGCCTGATTGATATTCCAAAGTTTAACAGAACCATCATCGCTTCCACTTGCTAGCAATGTGGGGTCCGCTGATGAGGAATCCACTGACCATGCACGCCTCTCGTGCTCTCTCATTTCCATAAATACTTCACCTCGCGTAACATCCCATACCTGAAAGTTACAGTTTTTAATACTAAATGATTAAATATATATACTAAAGGTTAAAAATTCAAAGTTGGTTGATGTACCTGTATCACTCCTTCAAAGTTACTTGAAGCAATGTGACCTTTAATGTAACTATTCCAACATATACTGCTAAGCTTCGACCTACTTGCCATTTCAACAACAGGATAATGAATGTCATGATTTCCATTCAAGATTGAACCATATTCAAAAACTTTGATCTTCTTATTTACACCAGCAGTTGCAAAGAAATCTCCATCGCGATCAAAACTCAGAGAACACACAAGATTTGAAGAGCTCAAAAGGTCAGCTTGTTTCAAATCTGCTTTGACTTTCAGATTGCTAAAAGACAAATACTTGCATAATCCGTCCAAGAACGAATTTATCCATCTACCCGCAACCTGATCTTTTGATGAAAAATCAGTAACAGAACTTCTTTCTGTAAGAACAACCGATTCTTTACCGTTGCTGCTAATTGGTGTGTTATTCGGAATCACTTTGCTTATTGGTTTAAACGCCCTTTGCCTGGTCAAAAAGTAAGCAGATTCTAGTTTCTTAAAGTTCCTCATTAATCTTGAACTTTTAGAGCTTGAATTTCCCTGATTTTCAGATGTGTGGTACTCGTCTTGATGAACATCAGTGATTAATTTGATGCGTTTTCTGAATCGGGAGCTAGAAGAATCATCAGAGGAATCTTTAATAATTCCAAGATTCAAATTTGATTCTACTTCCTTGTTGATTACTGACTGCAATTTCACAACTTCATCCAAATCTGAATTCACAGCTGATACGCTATTACATAAATTATTCGCAGCTTCTTGTTTGCGTTGTTGCATCACTGAAAGAAATTCCAGCAACAAATCCTGATCATCAAACTTTTCTTTAAGGTCTATCGCAGCCACCCTTTCATCTAATTTGTCTTTAAGTTCAGTAAGAAACTCACTTTGCAACACTTCACTGATAATAGCACATAAGATATCATATTAGCATGAAAACATCTGGTTTTATATTTGTTATGTACAATGCTTATGGAGGCTACCGAACTATTGCAAATGAGGCCGTCCAACTATGCAGCCGGTCCATTTATTTAGAATTCAATGAAAGTAACAAATGATTAAGAAATACCTGTTGAAGATCTGTTTAGCTATTTGTGTCTAAAAACTCGATCCTAATCTGGACACACTTAACCCATGTAAAGTTATAAACCAGACATAACTCGCTGATCCATTTGTTTAAACGGGTTGGCAAGTTGTAAATGGATTAAACGGGTCGTAAACAGGTTGGCTGGTTTTTTTTTCATTTTTATATTTCGTAATTTTAAACGTGGTGGGTCGAACAGTTTATTTACAATCCACCCCAAACATGACCAGTTTATTAACAGGTTAGGCCTGTCAACTGTTAGCAACTCGAACCCATTTAAACCCAACCAAAAACCTCTACTTTCCGGTATCATTTGGCCGCATATGGTGTAAAAGAACCAGGTTACAGTGTGACATAGTCAGATGGCCTCTTTTGCTTTTTTATAATTGATTCTCACATAAAACTTTTGCAATGAATCAATAGCCTTCAGAGGATAACGAATACTGCAGACTGCATAAGTTGACTAAAGGAAACTCACTCTATTTTCGGTCTACTAGCTGGCTCAGGGTGCAGTAACCACAGAATAAATAATGCTACTTTTGGCCATTTTAGTAACAACGGAGGAGGAAACACACGATGTCTCAGGCTAGACATGGTTGCATTCTTCTCTTCTGCTGAGTTACATGTGCAATACAACTGTTGACACAAATAATAACACTTTCAGCCGGGTTCAAAAAGTCCATATAATTCAATGCCAAATCCAACATATTCAACCAAGATATACACTACTATCACAACTTCTTTTAGGGAATCATAATAATAAATTTTGATATGCGAAGGTCACCCACGTGTTCAACTTTCTTACAGTTTCACCTATGTATTGAAACGCCTTTAAAGGCCATCGGCCATCAAACTATGCATCAGGCTTCATTTAAATCAATTCCGACGACTAAATACATTAAACTTTTTGAGAAGACAAAAATGTTAACCTATAACACGTTGACGCCTCATTCAATATATTTGTGTTTACAAGATTTTGAAGAGACTTTGGTCATCCGGCCTTTTTTCTTTTGTTGCAAAAATTGGTGCAAGTGATGTAAAATACATACTTGAATGGCCTATGTTTCGATACAATTTTTTTTTTCGATATGTCTATGGTCTTAATTATAAGTCATATCCCTACTTATTCATTTTTTGTACCACAAAATCCTATGAAATAAACTGAAAAGTTCAGCATAATGCAGAATTAACACATCAATCCATACCTCAAAGAGAAGTGTCCCGAGTCGATAAACATCAGAAGCAAAAGAACCTGGCAAGCCAGCAGCCTCCTCAGGGCTAGTATACCAATCAGTTTCCAATTCTAGTATATGTTTCATGGGGAACCTTTGTTTCTGTTCTGTTTGTTCACTGTGGCTCGCCTCTAAAGTCTCCAAACCAGATTGCACCCATGTGTTCTCTGATACCTTATGTGCAATGTTTCCAAGATTCTGGCCCTTAAAACCAGCTTTCTGGCTGGTCAACACATCCTCATTACAATCAGAATCTGATTCAGAGCAAGATGCAGATTCTATAAAAGAAACTCGATTCAATGGCGACATTACAAAGCAAGAGGGCCGGTTATTATGAACAATAATCCCCTGTGAATGAGCCAAGTTCACAATTTCAACTATTTGCATAAATATATGCAAACATTCAGAGGCATTAACGACTCGTTTTACGTCATCTAACCATTGTCTCAAGCTAATATCTTTGCTTTCCACCGGGCGAATAACTGCACCAGCATCTTCACAACCTAATTGAGTTCTGTCTGTTATGGTTCCAGAATCATGGTCTGATCTAGGGTTTCTGTTTGAGGCTTCTGAATAATTTAACCCTCTAGAACTACCAGAAATTTGATAACCAAATTCAGATGGATTCACCATTTTCATCCACAAATTGCTTCATATAAAACCTTACAAAAACCCATCATGAAAAAAGTGATGAACTTTACTCATTCTTATCAGTTTCTTCCTTTTTGCCCTGAAAGCATTTATATATAGAAAATCTTTAACATCATACAGAACAACATGAAAAGATTAATATAAGTGACAGATAAAGATATAAAACCATAAATTAAATAACTTCTACAAAATTTATAAACTAAATGCAACAATACAGAAGGCAAGAAACATAGTAGTACCAGTAATCTCCATGAGAGAAGAAGCTTGAGGTTTCTTGGGCTTCTGGAAACAAGAACCACAAAGCACAAACCTTTTTTCTACCAGAAAAACTTTTCTTTTTTAATTTTATTTAATTTTGTTCATTTTATTACCCCAAATGTTTTTTCAGTAAAATGAATTAAAAAGGGGGAGATGACGATAACAGACGTGTATTGTTTCTTTTTAAAACCCTAGACAGGATCATTGTGTCTGAGTCACTCATTCTGCATCAACATACGTGGCACATTCTTGTCTTCTGATCATTCACCATTTGATTTTGTGGAAAGAATAAACAAAGATTTATGAACGTGTGGTGGGCAGAAATATTGGGTATGGGGATTGGTAAATTATTATTAAAAAATATGGAAGAACGTTAGTTAAGCTAAAGAGAGCGAATGAGTGATCAACTAACTGAGGAAACCTCGTTGACATCTTCACGGAGATCGGTGGTGGGAAGGAAATTGGAAACGACGAACGATTTGGTTGCCGTCTAGATTCGAACATAGTAGATTTCGGGAAGTGCACGTCAACTTGTAAAAGATCACTAAGGTTAAAAGCAATGGGTTCGGGGAAGGGGGGTTCGGGGGGGTTCGGTGGGTTCGGTGGGATCGGGAACACCACTGCGGTGGGTTCGGGAGCCCCGATCGGGGAAGGGATACGGGATGCCGAGCTCGACGATTTGGAGCGTGGGGAGAGAGCCGTTGGTGTGGGCCCCCCCCTCCCAACGGCTAATACCCTTTTTTTTAAAAAAAAATTAATTTTTTTTTTACTTTTTATTATTTCTACCTATTTAAACCACCCCATTCAACCCATTTTCACACACACTTCTCCATTTCTCTCTAAACTTTATATAATCTCCCACTTCCAACTTCACCTTATAAATACCCACCCCTTCATTTTTTAAAAATGTCTTTCACATCCGGTGAATCGTCCGACGAAGATGCCGCTTTTTTCGGAAAAATGATGTTCGAGATAGCTCGTGAAGAAGAAGAAGCCGAGAGTTCAAACCCAATTCGAACACGCAAGTTGATTAGAAGAGAACGTCAAGAGGCTCACGATCGGCTCTTTAACAACTATTTTGCGGAAGGGGCTCTATTCGAAGATAAGTTTAAACGTCGTTTCCGTATGAATAAGCGTCTTTTTCTACGTATTGTCAACGATTTGGAAACAAATTATAAATATTTTCAACTAAGGTGGGATGCAAGGGGTAGGATGGGGTTAAGCCCGTTGCAAAAATGTGTTGCCGCTATTCGACAACTTGCATACGGCATCACCTCCGATGCGTTTGACGAGTATTTGCACATCGGAGAAAGAACCGCACGAGATTGTCTTTATAAATTTTGCAAATATATTCGTGCGATGTATCATGAAAAGTACATGCGTCGACCATCGTGGAGTGATGTTACACACCTTTTTGATTTTCATGAAGCGAAACACGGTTTTCCCGGCATGCTCGGTAGTATCGATTGCATGCATTGGGAATGGACAGCTTGTCCTAACGCATGGCGTGGTCAATTCCACCGTGGTGACCATGCAAGGCCAACCATTATGCTCGAGGCCGTTGCATCTCAAGACTTGTGGTTTTGGCATGCTTATTTTGGGGTCGCCGGCTCCAACAACGATTTAAATGTTCTTCAACAATCAAACTTGTTGAATCGCCAAATTAATGGCGAGGACCCCGAGTGTTCATTTGAAGTCAATGGCACCGAATACGAACACGGATATTATCTTGCGGATGGCATATATCCAGACTATTCCGTGTTTGTGAAAACTCTAACGGCTCCAACAACAGAAAAACGTAGAAGATTTGCTAAAGCACAAGAAGGGGCACGAAAAGATATTGAAAGAGCGTTCTCGTGTTTGAAGAAGAAATGGAAGATCATCGAAAACCCGGCGAAGTCGAGACACAAAACTAAGATCACTAACATCATATATGCTTGTATGATCTTGCATAATATGATAAGGGAGGATGAAGGGAAGGCCATTTGCCCGTACGAGCCGGATCATATTCAAGCATCAAACAACCCAATACCACAACATATTATCGACGCGAACTTTTTGAAGATTCATAACCGGGATATGCATCATAGTTTACGATCCGATTTGATCGAGCACATCGATCGTGTTTGGGAAACCATTCCACCACCCGAAGAAAATTTATCCGACGAAGACGAAGACGAGGAAAGTGATCCCGAAAATTTCTGAAATTTTTTTTTAATAAGTAATTTTAGGACTTTTTTTTTTTGGATTGAATAAGTAATTTTAGGACTTTTTTTTTTATTTGTAATGTTAGGATTTAATTTTTATTTATAAAATGTATTTGTTTTAATTAGTATTTTATTTTAATTATTTTATTATAAAAAAAGTGATTGGGGAAATGGGGAAATGGGGAAACCATTGCACACAAAATGGGGAAAAATGGGAAGGGGTGGGGAATGATGAGGTGGCACCAAAAATGGAGTGGGGGATTGGGGAAATGGGAAGAGTATTGCAATTAACCTAACCTTCCCAACGAGAATGGGATGATTAAAATGGTCTTATGTTCTTCTAAGAACCAAATCCGGACGATTTCACGTATCATCGGAGCTTGAATGGAAGGAAACATGCACACTGAAACGGCGCGTTAAGGCGTTATAAGTGGAACGGAGAGGGGCCTCTGTATTAGCCATCCAACTTGAGAACAGAAACTCGAAGATGAGTGTGTGATTGTAAGGAGAGTAAATGTACGGAGAGAACAAGGTATCTCAATCAGTGCCCCAAGGGTGGGTATTTATAGACTTACCATTAGGGTTCTCAGGTATTAGGATGACGTCAGACACGACGACGCCTGGAAAGAATAATTGATGGTTATTCCTTTTTCGTGTAACCTTCTTATTAGTTGAGAGTCTCATGCACAATGTTAGTTTGTTAGAGGTGGGACCTCCTTTGCTGGAGAATTAAATGTGAGGTGGTAGGGAACACTATGCCCATGTGCATGGTGAGCATGCATAGCTAATATGCGTGAGGTTTCAACATGTTAACTTGTACTTGTGGGTTGACTTTTGAAGGCCCAACAAAGCCCTTTATGGGTTGTAGTTGACTCGTTTTGGGCTTTATGGATAGATTCGGTATCTATACTCTTCAAGTATTCTCTAGTCCGGTGTTAAGTATTAGCACATGACTAAAGAATAGTGTTTTTTTACAACCATTCTGTGCGTCGTACATTAGCGCGAATCATAGATTGATAGTAGGCGGGTGAACTTTCTTAGCATAATTGGCCCTTTTATGGCGGGAGTGTTTTTCTTGATACTAGCAAGATGTTTAGCGCATGGAAGAAGAAGTTTTTCTTTATTAATGCTGGGATGTGTGCCAATGGAGATGGTTATGCGGAAGGGAGGAGAAGCGATTGTCGATTTGGTTGCCTCGGAGGACACATTGTCCTCCATTTGGTATAACTGGCTGAAACAGAATCCTTTGAACCTGCAGGTGCTTCCGGAGGCCGCTTTAGTGCAGATGGGAATGCGCCGCTTGTGGGGGCGGGATAATATGTGTCCGGAGTTTCAGCGGAGAGAGGGTTCCGCATCTCAAGGTGACGTTGAGTGGTTTTTTTTTGCCACGTGTTTGTTCGAGTGCTTTGTGTGGGATGTCGTCTGGCTCGATGTATTTATCTGTTCTGTGTAGTTTGTTGTGGGTGATGACGACATCAGACCAGGCTTCATCCCAGTCAAATCCCCTTGGACCAGGCTTGTCGAATTTTAGGCTTCTTTAGGTTCGCATTATTTCTGATTTTATCTATTTATTCTTTCTTGTAGTGCCGATAGTTTTGATGGAACTTCTTTTTTCCGCCCCTGACGTCAAAACTAAAATATGTGAAGCGTAAGTTGGAGGAAGGTGAGCGTCTATTACTGGTGCGGACGATTAGTTACTTTATTTTTCCGCAGTTGGATGGTTCTTAGGACAACAAGTGCATTCTTGCCCGATAAATTATGGTATGCTCGAAACTCTTGATGTGCTTTTGTAAGGGTTTTGTCCTTGAAAGTTATTCGTTTGTTATGGGAGTAGGATCCTACAGGTTTAACTGAGGTTGAGTACGTGGAGGAGTATTTTCTTGTTTCTGGCCTTACTGAAGTATGCTTGCCTGGTGAGGCGTTGGTGGAGGGTGTGGGGGTTGTTTCATTGACTTTAGGGATGTGCCCGGGGATGAGGAGTGAGGAATCGAACATTAATGAAAGGGAGGTGTTAGGGTCTGAGCCTGCGGACGAGAATGCGGGAGGCCCTTCTGCAGATGCGGAAGCCACGCATAAAAGGAAAGGTAAAAGCCTCGCTCATCCCGCGAAGAGGAAGAAAGCTGTTGTTAGTGTGACATTGGATATACTGAAGGCTCGGAAATGTAAGTCTTATTTGTTCGCTAGGTACCTTCCCTTTTTTTGTTTCATCTTGGGCTAAACACATGTTATGTTTCTGTGACATGCAGAGGATGTATTGGTGAGCCCGACGAGAACTGTGCCTCCACCGAAAGTTACCCTGCCTCCTCATGGCAATGATAAAGGTTTGTTTATATGGGCCTAGATTTGGCCGCCATTCATGTTGAGGGTACAACGCGAAAAGCGCAGGAAGAATAGGACGATGAGAAGCGGGGAGGGAGAAAGATGCGGCAAAAGAGGCTCAGGGGAGCATTAAGCGGAGGAAAAACAAAAAGCTGATGAGGAATTCCAAAAAGGGGGGAGGAGAAAAGGCATCCTAAGGGGGTGTAGACCCATACTTCATCGGATGTCATTGTGTGTGTGTGTGGGGGGGGGGGGGGGTTATCCGCCAAGTGGCCATTAACATGGTCCCACTTTCTTCCAGCGCTGCCAGCTCCGCATCCCCGGGTTCCTCGCAAAATCAAATGTGGTACCCCTCCCGGGCGGACCTAAGTTTGTTGAACTCATCTGAGATCCTTAGGCCTGAGTGGGATCTTACTCCTTATACTCTTTTAAACACTTTTGAGGCGAGTAAGGAGTTTCTGAGGAAAGTTTTTCTTGATGTGGAGCTAGCCTGCTTAAATCAAGTCAGTAATGCTGAACTGGAGAATGATATTGTAAAACTTTTTGTAACGGGGGCTGTGTGAGCTACCAGAGTTGTTTCATATTAGAGTTTTTTACGAAGGTCGCTGGAGGAAGGGTTTTAAAGAATTGAAAAAAACTCAAGCATTGGCGGGGGAGAGGGCCCTTCTAGCAGAGGAAGGGAGGTTGGAGGTTTTTACTGAGAAGAAAAACACCCTTGACATGGTTGAGGCTGCTGCTCGTGCCGAAGCGATGCGAATTGAAGAAGAGGAGAAGGCTGAGAAAGCAGCAGTGGTCGCTGTTGACAAGATCGAGGCGGAGCTAAATGAGTTGCGGGAGCAGAATCAGAGATCTTGCCTTCTTTATAAGGCTGCTACCTGCACCCACACCGCCCTATATGACTTCCATTAAGTACAAGCTTATTTCTTTTTTAGAGACTTGTTTTATACTAGATCGGGCCCCTAGCATCACAGAGAGATGATGATGCTGGTGAGTGATTACTATGTGCGCCGAGAGAAAGAGAGGGATGAGAGACAGAGAGAGTTAATAGAGAAGATAGGGATGAGAAAAAAAAATGAGATAAGACAAGTTTAAATCTTTCTTTTCTATTAACCTGTTATATTATACGTACTATCCATCTTCTAATAAATTAAAAACAAAGCCCTATTATTATAAAAAAAATGCAACCGATAAATGACGTTTTCTTACACATATTTGTTAACATAAATTATTTTTAAATTTATTTTAAAGATAAACGACGATGAAACCTATAATTTTACAAAACGTTTTATGTAATTTTGTCATTGTATATATATACAATAGCAAACCTCACCTATGGTTTCGTGTCATTCACATATTATTTTATTATCAACCAATACCGGAGCCACCACCACTGCCATCGCCGGTTACCCACACTGTCGTGACCGACAGCAAAACCACCACCTCCGCCATCGCCCATCGCCGGCAACACAATCATTTTTGTGTGGCTGAAATATCTCCGATCGTTTCTCCCTCTCTCTCATAAAAGATCTGAGGTTTCTCTCTCTACCTCTCTCTATTCAGACTCTTCTGCAACTAGGCGATCGCGTATGTACGATGGTGCAAGATCTAAAGGGTTTGTTTGAACTTTTTGTTTCATCCGCCATCTTCATCCATCTCTGTTTTTCTTCTTCACCAGGTAAACGATTGTATTCAGTTTTGTTAGAGAAATTAGGGTTTTAGCCTAATTTCTCTATTTCGGTCTTCTTAACTCATTTTCTGCTTCTATTCATGTGTATTGCAAGGCTGATGGCTGTGTGGGTTGATCCTCTGCATGGTATTTGACTTCAGAAAGAGATTCAAGAGGTTCAGAATTACGAATATTTGAGGTGTTGTATGCATATTTTTGGACATTTCTGTAAGTTGCTAATTGGGTTATGTGTTTTGCTATTGTAGGTATTCTGCTGCTTTTCTCTTCAGTTTCCTCTACAGGTATATCTTCTTTTTTATAGTTATGTTTCCTTGAAGTCGATTTCGGCAATAAGAAATTAAAATTGGAAGAGATTTAAGTTTAAAAAATTTTTTGTACCGACCCATTAGGTTTAAAATTTCATAAAAAAGCTACATGTTTATTGCTTAACATCTTTATCATTTTACAGAGTTTGATGTTTATCTTTGTTGAATTCTTTTGTCTATGTTTTAGGTTTAAGGTTTTGGACAATTAAATCACTGAATTTATTAGTATATTCACTCCTATTGTTATGTTGTTGTATGATAGAATTGCCACTCATATATTTTTATTGTTTTAGTTTAAAATGATTGCAATTTGTAGCTGCATGTCCAGTTTTAAAAAACCTGAATGGACCTCATTAAGAATTGGGTTATTTTAGTTCTTTTATGGTCAAAGAGGTTTGGTTATAAAAGGCAAATTATATTTAACTTAATGTGCATGTAGATGTTGTTCTTGAGATTATGTAGATGGATCTGATATATAGATGCCAACGGTTAACCACAACTGCTATAGACTGACTTTTCATCTACATTTCTGGAGTTAGGGTTCATTTTTCGGATATAGAATCAGGTATGCTTTCATTTTCATTTTCTGAAAATAAGGTTACCGATAAATATATGGAACCTATTTATCGAATAATGCTTTACATATATTTACCGATAAATATTTGGAACCTTGGTCAATTGGAAGTTATTCTTTTGTTTTTTTGGTGAGTTGTTGAGTTCTGATGAAGTCAATTGAAAGATACAGAAGATTTTTAAATGGTCATTTAGATTTTATATATTCTTTTGTTTTGTTGCCTTATATTATTTATGGTTTACTTTTTTATTTTTTGAGGTTTTCTAATGTAATCTTGGGCTTGAAAGTCTTTGAATTTGTGAACTGATACTCAAATTTTGTAAATTATTTTTTTGAAACAAACAATTTCCCTTCATCAGTATGTATTTCTTATTTTCTAAAGAATATAGAATTGGTAACCTTCCTGGCTCCTGCATTTAGTTTATCAGTATGTTTTAAGCAGTTTCTTATTGTAGTTTTCTCTTTCCTATTGCAGGTTATAATTTATTATCCACCTGGGCTTTTAGAAGGTACACTACTTTTCAAGTAAACTATATTTCCATATGAAATTTAAGCTGATAATAGCGTAGAGCTTCCTTTCAACCAAAACATAATAATGTTGATTCAACCAAAACATAATAATGTTGATAATTATGAATGTGTTGTTTTTACTAGCTTCGGCTTATTAATTTTGGTTTTAGCCATAGTCAATCTTTGATGTTTGTAACACATAAAGTACATCCTCTATAGAAGAAGCTTTCTCTTTAATTTGCGTTCTAAACCATATTCAACCTTTGATGTTTGTAACACACAAAGTTGTTCCTCTATAGATAATCATGTATTTATGAGCAAAGCCAAGATAGTCATATGTTGTAGTTTCATCTTATCATTTGCAAGTGATTTCTAACTCCTAGAAAGGCCATATAGTCATTTACCGGACTTCCTTTGACCATTTGTAAGTAATTTCTAACTTGGAAATTTAATTGGTGTTGTACTTGCAACATCTCCTCTTTTAACCTGTTTTCTTTAATCTTTTATAAGTTTAAAGGCTAGGTCGTCGGGGTTTGGTTGGCTTCGTCTTACATTGGCTATCATTGCAGAAAATACCAGTTAACAAAGAGATATCTTATTGTCCGTGGAGGATTAACAGGAAACTTGATACGCACACGACCCTTCAGAAAGCAGGACGTGTTGTTAGTTATCAATGCGTCCTTTAGGTCATTTTTATATGCTCTTTTTGCCATCTATTTTGTGGATACAGGTGCTAGCACAGAAGCCGTTACTACACCTTTAGATGTAATAAAAACTAACTTGATGGTTCAGGTAAATGCTGATAATTTTATATATAATTTGGACTCTATTTGTTGCACTGACCCATAAATTTGACGAGGTATTACATTTCTCCATCTTTTGGCCCTTCACAAAAGGTTTGTTTTCTGTGTTAAAGGTTTATATGGCTGACTTTGTTACAACTTCAAGGTTTCTGATTCTATTATGTATTAGTTGTTTAGAAATAAGATATTTCTGATTTGTTGCCATAATCAGGTTAAGAGAAACGCTTACCACAGAGTAGGCGGCAGCAGGTAAGCAGCTAGCTGATGTTGCAATTTGGGTTCACGTGGTTTACCCCTTCCCGGGTTAGATTACTTACAATTGGTTTACCCCTTCCCGGGTTAGATTACTTACAATTTTCTGCCTAGATTTGGTTTACAAAATTGCAGGGTGAGTCGGTTATTTGGCTAGATGAATTCATTTGGCTTTTACTAGATTGTTTCCATATTTTTTCTATAGTGATAATCCAAATTGATAATTTAGCATGTTTGATTTTTAATTTCATCATCTTTAATGATGTTAAGGTTATGAATGTGTGTTTAAGGAAGAATAAGGAAGTTGTTGTTTCAGGTGGCATCATATAAGATTGGCGTGGTAAGATGTGAATCTATTTTCTGAACTATTGAATATCAAGTCCAGAAATTTAACTTTGATGTATGAAATGTTTAACTTATTTCTACGCAGCCAATGCATGAGGCACCGATGTACATTGTTGGATACCTACAAGTTAAATACAAGGTCGGTTAATGCCTGTCAAAGAACTCTTCATGGTGATGGGAATGGTTGTAAGTAGTTCATCTTTTTTTTAAATCCTTTTGTTACACATAATGTAGACTTTATTCTCAATCACTATGTATGAATTTAGAAGTGCAACAAAAGCAAACACTTCGATCATGTACGATCAACTGCAAAGTCAGAAAGTTCATAACTTTTTGAAATAGAAATATGGGGGTCTTAAGTGAGAGTTAAATCCTTAATTTCTCTAACCAAAACCCCATGTCTTTTGTATCTAAAATCCCAGGTCAGGTCAGTACCTACTGGACTTGCCATGGAATCGCTTAGTTGAGTCTTTATAAATTATCAACCAGGCAATAATATTAAATTAGTGTATTGACATGTAATATTGTTATTGAAAATGTTCGCAACCGACCTTCGTCTAACATTGAGGTTTTTTACATTTTGGGTATCACCGCACGATGTCCCGTAGTTCTAGCCGCAACGCGCTAATTGTAAAGCTTGTATATATACAATAGCAAACCTCACCTATGGTTTCGTGCCATTCACATATTATTTTATTATCAATAAATAGCTGGCCTTTTACTTCTCTTTACCCTAGCCTCTCTGCCTGGTTCTTTTTGGCGATATCTAATCTTCATTCTCCGTCGCCGGCGGTGGAGTTTAGTGCTCCGCGTATGAGGTTTCTGGTAACGTCGATTACTTTCACATACGGCAGATGACGATAGCTTCGTGGTGACGACGAAGAACGGCAGCGCTGCTGCTGTTTCTAAGTCTTTTGCTCTGATCCCAGCGTAGGCAGGCCGCCGCTGGCGGCTTACCCGCCGGGCGTTGATGCACTTCCTTTATGTTCACCAACCTCTCTGTCGTTCTAGACACGTCTATGCGGTGGAGATCTTTTAGGGTTGCTGCTCTGTTTCGCCGGCGGCGATGGTGTGTCACAGTTAGGGTGATCGATTTTCAGTTCAATTACAGGTAAGCATGTAAACCTAAACCGTCATTTTGTTGCTGGTTAGGGTTTTTAACAGAGGATTATGAACCTTGATTGGTCCTCAAAAAATGTGTGTTTGCACCTTATTTTGACTCAGACCAAGGTGCATCTCAGTTTGCGCTGGTGCACATTCAGGCTCTTCCTTAGGGTTCAGCCGCACCACCGCTGTCTAGACTTCATCTTTTCGTTCTGCTATGAAGCTTTGTCTAGGGTTATAGACCCTGATTTTGTACAAGAGGTGAAGAGGTGGTGTGCATAAAATTAAAAGTATTCATTTCTGTTTCAATTTCATTCATTCTAACCTCTGGTACAAAGAAATTCCGGTACAACAACCTTATTGATTCTCCTTCAGGTGCGAGTTGGTTCTTTTGCTTTTAAGTTTAGGCCTTTTCTTTTCGTATGAGTTCTTATGATTTTTATGGTTTCTTTTGATTTTCAAGTCTTTGTGACCTGCTCTGATATTGCTGTTACGAGCCTGGTTTGATTTTGGCTATGATAACGGTACAGATTGATCTGAGCCTATGCCGGCATCTTTTCCCGTTGCTATGATGTTAGCTGTTTCGTTGGTATGATGTTAATTGTTTCAATGTGGTTGGATATATATGTTGGCTATGATGAAAGTTAAGATTGATCTGAGCCTAGGATGTGATCGGATCTGTTAAGGCAATGATAATCCCGACTTTAACCGGTTTAGATCTGCCAATTTGGGTAGAGATGGTTAATTGGACCTCAGTCATGTTTGATGGAAATGGTGGGCTATGCTTTACTGATTTAAGATATGTCCAAATGATTTCAGTATAAATGGTTTGACATTTACATGTCATAGTAAGGCTATGATGAGGTTATTATTTACGGTTTTAGACTTAGTGGTTATGGCAACGACAATATCTTCAGATTGTTGTCGTTACCCCGCTTGAGTCCCGTATATGATCTGAGCGATTACTGCAGTGAAGATTGACATATAAACTCAGCCTTTACCTTATATTTATTTACTATCAAATTGTAAATCCTAGCTGTACTCACTTATGCTACTGTGGCTGCCATATTTTTTTTCTGTTGGCTTTGAGGAACGGTGGCTTAATCTAATTGGTTACGACACGTTTCTTTCTTTTTTATCTTCTCTTAAAGATCTGGTATTTTATAAGCCTATATTCCTGCTAATGAAATCGTTTGTTTATTTGAAGCTATGATGAATTTTTTCTGAGCTTACGATGATACCACATGTTCTTGATGGTTTCTATGAGGCTGTGAGGAATTTATTCTTAGCCTATGCTGCTGCTAATCAAATAATTTGTTGCTTAAACCTAGCTGCTGATTCTTGGTTGAAAATTGGTTGGATTTGTTTTTAACTGGTGGTGGTTTGGTGTTCTGCTAATGAAATCGTTTGTTTCTTTAAAGCTATGATGATTTTTTTCTGAGCTAATATTGCTACCAACTGTTGTTGATGATTTCTATGAGGCTGTGATGAATTTTTTCTGAGCCTATGTTGTTGCTAATCAATTAATTGGTTGCTTAAGCATGGCTGCTGTGATTTGATGTTGCTGATGGTTTATTTGAGGCTATGGGGATTTATTTCTGAGCCTATTACACGAAATTGATTATTTTACTCTGAAGTTACTGATTTGTTACTTGAAAGTTGGTTGGCTTTGTTTCTATTCGATGGTGGTTTTGTGTTCTTGATGGTTTATGTGCGGCTATGATGAAAGAATTATTTCTGAGCCTTGATTACATATTCTTCTATTTGACCGCTTTAGAATCCTTACAAGCAAACGGTTTGGCTACTTAGAGCTTCAGTTGAGGGTGAAGATACATTACAGTTTACCATTATTCAGGTACATTTTCTCAAACCAAGTAATCATAAAAATGCAAAGATAACAACTTCTGCATCGTATCCTTACGTAACAAAAAATACAAATGGATCTAGAAGCAAAACTTAAATTATGATTTTAGATTATTGTAATATGGACATTTTACTATAACCGTGTCAAAATAACGCTTTCATATATGTTTATTCTATATATAAGTTAGTTTGATTTCAACCTCTGGAATAGTAATGGTGAATGTTAATTCATTTAACCAACAGGAATTTTAAAGACCAAGATAAACCTCGACAAGGATCAAAATGTAACACAAAAGTGTTCAGAATATTTACAAAAACATGTATCCTCATCTACATGTTATGCAGGAAAGGACCTGAAGAGGAAGAAGGTAGCGAGCTAGAACGAAACAGCTGTAAGAAGAAGCATATTTTGAACATGTAAATAGGCTGCAGCAGAATATTTTGTTACAAGAAGGCATGTGAAACGCATATCACTTGGACGACCGGAAGAAAGAATCATCTTTTGAAGATGTAACACAGGTACAACTAATACTTTTGTAAAATACTTCACCGCCCTAGCTTATATATTGCCACGTTAACTCTTACATATTTGTTTGTGGAATTCACTTCTGGCCTGCATCTATTGGATCACCATGTTTCTTATTAAAATTTTACTTATTTTCAGCTTTTGAGTATACATAATAGTGGTTGGTTTACTTAATTGGTAGCAAATTACCAAAGGATTGTGGCCAACTTCTGGGTTCTATGAAAATGCCACACTCAAACAACGTTTACCAAAAATTATTAGTTTTTTAATATATTTATGACCAACATAAAAATGACAAAAATTGAGCATTTCAAGTGCATATATTTTGTAAATTTAGATAACCCATTTCACTTAGAATAGTTCACCAATCACCACTGCAAAAATCAAATCATGACAAATATTTATAATACTTCAGAAGCATAAATGGAATAACAAAATTATATATATTAACAAATTGAATTGGTTTTTTGTGAGGGCATTTACTGTATTTCATTCGCACCAATTAATATGCTACAACTCATTTCTCCAACCACTCACCTGCTTCCATGTCATAAGATAACGTATCTCAAACCTTTTATAATGCCTGCCTCTTTCTTTTCTTATGCGTATACATTAAGTTTTCTCTCATTTGCCGACGTCTTCTCATCTTCACCGGCGATGCACGGGTTTCTCTCATTTCTCTCATTTGCCGGTGACTTCTTATCTTCGGTGGTGACTTGTCATCTTCACCGGCGATGCGCGAGTTGTGCGCCGGTATGTCGCCTCTGGTAACTCGACCTTCTCAGATCTCTGTTAATCGATGGGTGGCTAGGGTTTTTTATGCTCTACGAGCGCAATGATGGTGGGTTTTTCCAGATGCACTACCAGCGCAATGATGGTGACGGTGACGCCTCCGGTAACTCTACCTTTTTTCCAGAATACAAAGGTACTTTACTATTCTTGCAATTGAATTTGTTAATATATATAAATACCTACATAACAAAATACCTTAACTGATTTGAATTTACTTTCAGATTGTTAATTTCAGTTCTTTCTTCATTTAGTTTCAAGCTTAAATGGAGATATAGTTGGGTTTTTAGTGGGTTAGTATTATAACAGTATGATGATTTTGACGGTGGCTTGAATGGAGAGTGGTTTTAGGGATTATTTTTATATGTTTTTGTTAGTTTATAATATGTATTACATACTTGGTATATGTGGTTCTAATTTAGATTTTGAGTCACTTCTAATTGTCGATGCTTTTTTTAGTCGGCCTGCTGGCTGTTTTATTGTTGCAGGGATTTTGTTTGCAGGTATATTTTGGCTTCATATAATGGTAACACAAATTGATTCACCCTTGCACATTCAGAAAGAGATCATTGACAGGTACTTATAAATGAAATACAACAAAAACATGTACAATTGCTGACAAATGTTTTCACTGCACAGTTTCAAAAATTTACAAGTAAACCAAAGCCCAATCTCTAACGTACAACTTACAGAAGCTTCAGCTGAAACTGGGTTTACAATTGTCGGTCTGAACGTAAAACAACCAAAGGAGTACAAGGTACAAACACTAATATATCGCTTTTCCATTTTAAAAAGTATCATCAGATGCTATTTCAGTGAAACACATGATTTCTCAGTAGAAGGTACTATGATTCATGCGAATTTTCATACATAATTATTGTTGGTTTTCATAGAAACTGATTGAAGAAACTTCATGTTTGTATTCCTTACTTTTCTCTTTACATACACATTCCTATTTATATAGGAAGCAAACTAACTGTTATAACTAAATATTAGGTGCCTAACCAATTCTCTACTTGATGGGCAAGTAAGACAATATATTTATTGAACTTTGATATTCTCTAACACTATGTAATTTTTACATGTTTTTGTTAGTTTATAATATGTACTTACATGTCTAGCCATTTTAATATTCAATTTTGAGGTACCTATTAGTTTGTTTTGATGCACATAGATAAATACCAACATTCACATAGTACTGTCTTAAAGAAACCCACTATTATTAGTCTTTTATTTTTCTGAAAGAAGCATCAACCTTGGACCGAAAAGATTATATGAATATATAAAGTAGATGTTTTTTGAAATTTTAACTGATACTGTATTCAAGATATATTCTGTATACTTTTAAAAATCGTTAAAGTTTCTATATGCGATGTGTTAACCAGAAAGAAAGCCTCTGATCTATATGCAGTAATTGTATATAAATTTGTTAAAACTTTAGAAATATGCCTACTATTCCCTGTTCTTTAATTTGTTAAGAGTTAGGAGTATGGTTATTTTAACATATTCCAACCCCATCTGACATTTGATTCTATATGCCAACAATTATAATGTCTTTTACCAATGCATAATCAGTTTAACATATTTTCATACTTTGTATTGTCGAGCCAGCTTCTAACCAAATTTAAAACTATTTTCATACTACTTTAAAAAGTAACTTTAGTATTTTTAAAAATACCAAACTGTCAGGCTGTATACTTCATCAAAAAACAACCCTTATCATTTTTTGACTTAGGTTAACTGGCAAACAGTATAGTTCTATGTCTTGATGTTCCATGTCTTTTAAAAAGAAAGTTGTATTAATAAATAAAAAAACATTTGCCAAAGACACCAATCATATTAGTTGAAGTCTACTCTTTTTAAGGCCTTTAACAATGACAAGCAACATCCATTAAATTCTCTTTTTGAAAAATAAAACAAACAATTTATTAGTACTTTACACACAAAGAGATATGTATGTATCCATTTTTAAGCTTATAAATAACTTTTACATCTTAGAGAGTGAATTATGTTCTATAATGTTTTCATATAGTGTTGAATTCAAAGAGATATGTATGTATCCATTTTTAAGCTTATAAATAACTTTTGCATCTTAGAGAGTGATATTATTATTATGTTCTATACACTATTCATATAGTGTTGAATTTCTTGCAGATGACAAAGAGATCAGCTCCAATAAGAAGAAAGAAAAAGCTGATTAAGAAGAAGCAAAGGAACCGCTTAATTTTGGCTAACAACAAACTAGCATTTTGGTAAATGGTTTGAAGTATCAGAAACATAGCAACACCATTTTGAATGGTTTGAAGAATTAGTAACTTAGCAACAACATTTTGACAGATCGGTAAAAGAAGCAGCAACTCAGTAACTATGATCAATTGTTTTGTACAATGAAAGACAACTAAAATCCATCAATCCGTGAAACACTTGAATCTAATGTATGTAGTTTCATGGATTGAAAGTAACAACTAACTATTTAGTGTATAGAATGATAGACAAGACATCTAATGTTTCAAACTTCCAGCCAAACAACATCAAACTTTGCCGCCGCAACGCGCGGCCGGCAAAGTTCTTGTATGAACTGTGTTTTGATAAATTAATGTACCAGGAACATTTGTTGTAAGATTTCTATAATGTATATAAATAAATATGTTCACCTTTTGGCAAAAAAAAAAAATTTTCGGCTAATGACAGGTAAACATATAGTATATATATATACAGAGTACAATCCGTCTTATGATTCCATGTATTTTTTTTAATAAAAACCTTCCTATATATATATATATATATATATATATATATATATATATATATATAGCCCACTTGGTATATATATATATATATATATATATATTTTCCCATATTGATTCACAAAAGTATATTTAGCCCACTTGGTTGTGCTTAATGTTTGGTTTTGATTTTGTACGAATTCAAATCAAGGGAACAACAACGATTTTTTCCCCCTACCCTATATCTATTTGAGAAAGTTGCAGCAAACGACAATCAAATACACATGATATATGAAAAATGATATTTCCTTTTCTTTTCTGTTTGATTTTCTTGATTTTTTTTAAGTTTCAATTCAAACTATTCTTTTATCATTTCAGTTGAGTGACTGTGGTTCTGGAATGTGTATCATACCCAAGAATGAAGAAATAAAAAAGGTTTGTACTTTTTAACCTTACTTTAATTTGAGATATGCTTAAAATGTCTTTAATTTACACAGTTTTTCTTCCATATCAACAGGGACAACACACCAAAAAGAAGCCCACTCAAGTTAAATGAAGCCCATAAGTTAGTCAGATCATGCATAACAAATAATGGCAGCCGCAAATAATAAAAGCTTACAAAAGAATCAACTTTTGACAAGTCTATCTATCAAGAGGACTGCAAATGTAAACATCTTCCATGTAGTTTATAAGATGCAGATATTTACATATCTTTTGTCTTAAAATAGTTGTCAAATGTGCATGATCATGTAATTACCTAGGAAGATGATTGTAGCAACTATAAAGAACACCAATTTTGGGTACTATGGTTACAAATTACAATACATGGATGTATGTAACAAATATTGCATGCTATCTTTACAATATATGAATATATGTTGTTCAATGTAGCTGAATCATCCAAGAATGAGGGTTTCGCGCCGCGAAGCGACTAGAAATTTGTAAATGAACATCGCGCGCAATGCGCGCCTATAGGAAACTTGTATACATTGATTCTAAAAAGAGAATGTCGATAACTTATATACTTCGGTTTACTAATTTTTATTACCAATTTATACAGAAAACCTGTACGACCGTAGCAACGCACGGTTGATCTCTATTATATTTTAATATACAAAACTCATAAAATTAAAATTATATTTAACCTCAAATACCG